>OX421476.1:9945404-10653529 GCA_949126895.1 Eilema caniola
TTAAACTTCTGCTGCTACAATCGCAATACTTATCATTATTAAGTTTTTTAATAGATTAAAAATATGGTAGGTCCTGTAATACTCTAGTTCGCAATTATGAATTCTATATTCTATATGACTAGTTAACGAAACGATACGATAGCGCAAGCGATAATACGAGTAACTTAATTAAACTATCGCGTTATTTTGAGACTTTGAAAAAAACTCACGATTTTCAGATGTATGGATACTTATTACTTAGTCACGTCAGAAAGATTTAGTAATGCTTATAATTGCTCATACATACAAAAAAAAATGAAGTGGTAGACAGAGATGTAACCGTAACGAAATGTGGTAAACACCCATATTTCGTCAACGGTATGATTTTCAGTCCCACGTAATGGGGGCCGTGCCTTTTATCGTCAAACGGGCACTATGCCATGGGCTATAGCATTCCCATCCCTCAGTCACCTATTACTACACCCACGGGAAGGGTTAGTGTGGCAGCTGCGAAAGGTGAATATTTTGAAAATGGACACCTTTGGGAAAGATTCTTACGTCGAATAACTTGATAAAATAGTTATCAAATTCAAACGTCTGTACCATCTATTCAATAGAAATCCGGGAGGAATTGAGTTAAAGAGACCCTTCGCCACCGGGGTATGACCCTATACTACTTCACCAAGAACTGGTAATAATAGTTAGTAACGACAGGTATCGACCAATATAACCTACCATCATCATCGTCCCAGCAATTTCCCAGTTATACTCGTATCCAAAGTCTTCACTTTGGGTCCTATGGTCCGTTTATTTGGTTTTGAATAATACCCACTTTCGGAGAATCTTCCTCCTGAACATGATCTGCCCAGGAACAGGTCGACCGAAGCAAATGAAACCAGGCTAGGTGGGGGTTCTCAGGCGGGATGGACCTGCGATATGAATGTGGAGTTACTCCACAGACAATTGGGCAACTTCTTGACTTGTGCTACAATGCCCATACACATTTTTTATCTAGAGGACGTCTTGTGCTCCTCCGAGAATGCCATCCAGGTAGCAACTCATTGGGAGAACACAATTTGAACCAGGTGTCATTTTTTTAAATATCGGACTCGTCAATTCGACTTCATCTCGGCTGATGGTAAACTGAAGGCAAAGTCTCAGGGAAGAGGGCCACCATTATATACACGACGTGTCGTGTTAACAATGGTGGCACTCAGCTTGACGGCTGCTTAAAGGACCCTGGACTGTAAAAGAGGCAATAGAAGAAGAATGATACCTGCGTCGAGTATCCCGCGAACAACCGCCATCTGACCTCCCAACCATTAGAGAAAAGCCTGGGTGTCGGTCTACTCACCTTCCAAAAATCGGACGAATTCTGGTGCAGCTTATCTCTTATACTTGATAGGTTAAATGGCAGTTGCTCCTAAAAAAGCCGACAGACCATTAAAAAACAGTGAGGGAAGCAAAGGCTCTAAAGTTAAAACTTTGGACGCAACTAGAAAATAACTATTAAATTGATTACGAAGTTCGAAATTTAAAATAAAGAAAGAAAGAAAATTCATTTATTAAACACACACATAAAACTTGTAATTCGAATAGGCCTCGGGGTAAAGTTACTAAAATGATTTAAGAACACCGCCTGACAGTGATATTTCAAGTTTATATTTGAAGTCTGTGAATCGTGTGCGCAGAGGAGAAAAGTAATACTCCCTCCGACGGTAAAACATATATTTTAAGACCTCTGGAGATGTTACTCAAACCAAAGAGTATGGAACAAAATATTCAATAACCTACGTAGTTTATTAAACTTACATACCTATATTATTGAATTGGTATTAGTAAAAATGGTAACGTTGCCTGGAAGAGATCGCATTTAGCGATAAGGCCGCCCATTGTGCATTTAACAATAGCTGCTATAATCCGTACTACTGTCTCTTGTAATTTAATGTTGGTGTACAATAAAGAGTTATCTATCTATCTATCTAAAAGAAAGACAAAACGGGTTACTGTAAAGTCCTCTTCAAGGGTGTCTGTGAAGTCTGCGGAGTCACAGTCTTTGTCCAGCAGCCGTCATCTTGAGAAAGAGGTGCACATGTCTTCACACTGTATCCGTCAAACTGAACTTTTGTAAACGCCGTTTTATTGCAGGTTTTTTGAAGTGAAAACTTCTTTAGTGGCGTTGGATGGGTAAAAATTGTTCAACTTGCGTCAGGATAGTTTGACCTTTGAAACGTAACCGACGACTGACGTCATACAACATTAGCTAAAGAGAAAGACTGTCTATTTTGCAAGATACGATAAATAGCATCGTGGCTTAACGGTTAGCGGTTCGACGGTTTCAGATATTACCAGGTTCAAACCTGGGCTTCGGGCAATTTTTGTGATTATTTTTATTTTTGTAATTTATTACTTTTTGTGATTATTTCTTCTTTTTTTAATTTATTACTTTTTGTGATTATTTTTTCTTTTTGTGATTGATTATTTTTTCTTTTTGTAATTTATTAATTTCTTCTGACAGAAAAGTAGTGATAGGTCCTATGATTGGCGCTATATTATACATAGGTATGGTATGGTATGGTATGGTTTGGTATGGTATGGTATGTTCTTTTTATCTTTTTCTATGTATATAACGAAGAAAGAAAGAAAGAAAAAGTTTTCACTTCTGCCGGCACTCCCAGAGTGCAACCCGTCTTTTTTTTTTCTACAATTTCACTCTACCGTTTTTTAGTTGTAAAACCTATAGAACAAAATTATTAAACAAAAATCCTACTAATATTTTTAACGCGAAAGTTTATAAGTACCTATGGATGAATGGATGGATGTTTGTTACTCTTTCGCGTGAAAACTACTGAATGGATGTTAATGAAACTAGGCTGCAATTTGTAACGATAACCAATATTATAGCGATAACCGACATCCACGCGGGCGGAGGCGCGGGAAAAACGTAATTCCTACATAAAAACAAAAAAAAAAAATCTCAACTTCTTCAACCTGAAAAAATATTTTTAAATTACATTTCTTTGTTAGGACGTAGGTCCTCCATCAAGATGCTCGGGGCCTAGATAACCTCATCTGCAACGTGCAAGCCAATGTGTTGTGACGTGACGTAACGTGTTGACTGATGGACGGGCTCTGGCGCAGGCTTTTCACCCGGTGTTAGATGGTTCAAACGGTCACGTAAAAGCTCTAGCCTATGAAAAACGTAACGGTAATCTAATTGGGTATTTGACTGACAAGTCAAATTACTTTCTTTTTTACTCAATGTCAAAACGATAAGATATAAGGAAAATTGTATGAAAAATGTACCTATTTGTGATGTCATGATATGTAATAGTCCAATCATTTAAGTACTATTATAGGTTGAGTGCATAATTAAAAATAAATAAAACGATGAAAAAATTACCGACGCAACTATCAATATTCTTTTACCATTCTTATTTTAATAAGTTCAGCTAAATATTTTTTATATCAACAGTAAAATACCCAATTATCCAGGCTAAAATGTGATCTTACTTAGAAATAGTTGATATTAAAATTCAATTCCGGATCACGTACGGGTAGTAGCTACAAAATGTATTATTTTTAATCTATGGTGATCCTTTGTATCACCCACCAGAGATTATAAATAGCCCAAGGGATTATAGACCTTAACGCCATTTTGCAGGTGACTGTACCTTCCTCTAATTAGCGTTTCTGAAAGTAAAGTTAGCTTAGCACTTAGTTTAGAATTCAACGAAAAAACTTCAAGTAACTTACAGGTGTAATTACGAGATATCATTGTTAGACAGCATCTATTTACATAAATTACCGAACCAAATCCAGCGTACAAAGAAACCTCATGATAGCTATAAAACTATGCAAAAACTGTATTTACGGAGGTCGCCTAGGGGACAGGTGTCAAAGTAATATTCTAATGTTGGTAAGAGCGACCCGCCATCCATAATAATATAGCCCCCTATACCTTTTTACATAAAACTAGATGACAGTACGTATAGATGAGTAGATCGCAGAATTGAGTTAGATGGGTGGATAGGGTTACCAGTTCTGAAAATACCGAAATTTTGGGTCAGAGTAAACTATTTGTGATGTAAAAACTTCTTTAGGAACATTGTTATTTTTCGTTGAATAGTTTTCGAATTGGGAATAAATATTGAGCTCGTGACGCCGTTACCGACACCTCTTGTG
Source organism: Eilema caniola (assembly GCA_949126895.1). Taxonomy (NCBI): domain Eukaryota; kingdom Metazoa; phylum Arthropoda; class Insecta; order Lepidoptera; family Erebidae; genus Eilema; species Eilema caniola. The sequence continues at coordinate 9,949,569 of OX421476.1, forward strand.
ACAGAATGAGACACCTCTATGAGTATTCACATTATATTGGCCAAGTTTATACCTCTCTCGGCACTCCCGGAGTATATAGGTACCACTGTTTTACATGAACGTTCACTTACTTATTAGATACTAGAGTACTAGAGCGATCGTCGAGATGCGAGGGATATGTGTGATGCGCAACCTTAAGATCCGATTAGGACATGTGCGCACCACGCACTACCTATTTTCTATTCTGTGACAACAACCGCTGGTCGGTGAGGAGTAAGGTAGGTGAATACCTGGGCGATGCGCGATGATAACTGCTTCTAACTAATATGATGCAAAAAAGTTAAGCAATTGTTAGTAACAATCAAATGATGATATTCGTCAAAATTCTGCTGGGCTGCAAGTAACAAACACAAACTGGTAGATGGAGGTTAGATGATAGTCGCTTCATGGAAAATATCGAAGTTCAGTCAAATCCACAATTAGATAGGTCAAGCGGACCCCAGAGTTCAAGCTCAAAGCTTTGGATGCGACTGGCATTAACTCTAGGAGGAAGAAAGATAAACCGAAAGCTGGGTAGTAAATAAAATCAGTCAACTTTCATAACATTCAAAGTTAAGAATAGCGCCATCTATAAATTTAGACAGGAAGCAACAAAAACTTGTGACGTGGGGGTACTAAAACTCTCTGTAAATGTAGTTCGAGGTCCACCTTCTAGATGGCGTTTTGTACAAAATGTTGCATGTTTTTTGCAGGGTATTTATCACGGAGGACAGATTATGATACATTTATAAACAAAACTATGCAATACAGTTCACAGGGCAGTGAGGCACTGTCACAGACTACTTTATATATGATGCGCTGCACGCTGACCAACGTAACGTATTCGCGTAGTTTTGTCCATGCTAGACTTAAATTCACGCTACACAAAAAACATTTAATACATATGTAATCAAGTATTGCGCACAATCTTTTTTTCCATAGATACATCTTGGAAATTAAAATTAACTATTGTCCACGCTTGGAGACAGGAGATTGGAGTCCCCACCCATAACACGATGAGCTAACAGCATTGCCAGCTAAGTTTGCTGTGACATAAGGTACATAAAAGTAAGTATACCAGTTTATAAAAATTTCTGCATACAACCTTGGGTCCTTGGGTCAACCTTTAAAGGAGGCTAGGGATGGCTCCGCAAGTAAGTACTTACTAGATGCTCTTGACATGTTAAAGCGATGTGCGGTCCGCGTAGTTGGGAATCCTGAGGTCACGATTGTCACGAACACTGTCGAGCCTTTGCGATGCGTAGAAATGTTGTTCCTTGGCAGTATTTTACCGTCTTTATCATGGTGAATGTTCTGATGAGCTTTTCCTATTAATCCTGCCCTCTCCTTTCCTTCACAGGACAACACGTACAGGGCTTAGATGTCACCATGGAGAAAGAAATGATTCATATTCTGTCCTCCGTGGATATCACCCACATGCATACGGTGCACAAATTTCCATCAAGAACCAAGCGGTTCTGTGACTCTTTCCTTTAATAAAGTAAATAATAGGCCATAAATCTGAGTATCACCATTGTTAACATGGCACGTGTTTGTAACCCTCTTTCTTGGTGACCCTCTTTCCTGATGGCTCAGTCTGCCATCAGGCGAGGTGAAGTTAAATTGACGTATTCTAAATAACAAAACAAACTTCTAATTAATTTCGATGCGGGTTCCTAGGTGGTATAACTTTCCCTGCTGTGGTGTGGTGTTTTGTGGGTCACTATGTTACACACTGTCAACCACATCGTGACTTATCAACAGATAGTTGTCAAAAGCGAGCCTATCAATAATAAAACAAAAGGTTTCTGGTAAAAGTCGGGTGCAAAAGCTACAGTAGCGGGCATAAGATGATATTAGTCTTATTGAAGTGAATCTATTTGCTACTTGCCAACGTCTAGTTCATTGTAGTCTGCATCTATAATTTCAGCTCGCTCCTGCTATGATCTGCTTCTGTTTGAGTTCAAATGACTAGGTAAGTATTTAAACAAAGATTTGTCATATCATCATAAACATAGGTGACTTTTATCACTGTTGGTTATTGAACTGTTTACAGTAAGTACAATGCTATGCCTACACTATTTACTCTGTCTACATGCACATTATTTGCTAAAGATTTTGTATTATGCGATAACTAGTTGGTATATCATATATTACGGCATCATCTTTATAAAAAGTATTTGTTTGGAATGCCTGGATTGTATATCTACGCGTTTCAATACCCATTTTGAATGATTTTGAAGAAATATATTCTTTTATTTCTATTCTTTAGGAACGGCAGGAACCTATAAAGGAGTCTTTCACCTATCATAACTACGACACTTGCTAACTGTATGAGGATTAATAGTCATCCCTATGTCCCATTTGGGTTATACAGTTTTGCACCTATGAGTGTAAAACAGTTTCCCTGCTAAGGCCATCAGGAGATGGTCTTTAGCCTAAGCCCGAGATTCATTTTCCAGTTTTAAACCATTTCTGTGACGTAATTACTGGTATCAGGGGATCGTGTGCCGTGTGTCTTCCTAGGCCAAAAAAGCCAGCCTCCGCCAGGAATTCGTCTATTGTTCGGCCGATGTTCAAGAAAGCTGGTGAGGTTTTCTTCCTGCACCGAAAAGTTACAGGCTTTTGTGTACGATTTTACTTTAGTACTTACCGTTTTTACATAGGTGCGTAAATATAATTACTTATATTTATATATTTATTTATTTATACAGGCATATCAACAGTGTATGAACAAATTTTGTTCTATAGGTTACATTGGTGAGATATTATTGAGTATGTGCTACACCAATTATAGATATGCACAGCATTGGCTGATTGTCATACAAAAATAATAATTTAGAATAGCAAAAGTAATAATTATAAAAAATTATCTTGTTAAAGGAAATCAAACATCAGTTGTAATTAGAAAATAATTCCCCTGTGATGTATAAAAATTATTAATTGATGACAAATGATTATTGTAATTTAAATTATATCCATATTGTCCCGTATTTCCTGCAAAAAAATTATCATTCATTCATTCGAATAAGTGGTGTTACATGATAATGTTACAAACTTGTATTTGAAGAGAGATTGAAGTCAAATCCACTTTTATCTCTATTTTAATAATATTGCCTTTTATAGTTGGAGGAGCATTAACTGCTGATAGCAATATATTATTTGCAACTAGACGCGCTTCTCAGAACACGTGTTTAGAGATAGTTATAAAAAGTACCATAATCATGAAAATAGTGAACAATGAAGTGCCTGTTTCTCCGATTTACTTCAACGTAGCTGAATACTGTTTATTCGGTATTATTTTAGGTGTAATTATAGGTATTATTGTGTATTATAATGTGATTAATAAAAAGTATGGGACTGTGGCCGGTTTCTTATTTGGTGGCAAGAATATGTCTGTTATATCTATCAGTTTGGCACTTATCTCGAGGTGAGTTCTTCCTCTTTTCTGCATTCAGCAAAATGCTTTACAGTTTAATAGACAATCATCGCCTTTTGAACAGAAAGGTTCATATCTAAAACTATTTCGAAAGACATACGAAAATCCTCTTACTGTAAAGAATCTACTGTTCGTCCACTATATATTTTGTATTTTAGACAACTCACACAGAGTGGTTCACATAACTTTGTTCTTACGTAAACGCCTAAAACTCCGAACAAAAATTAGGCACCAATTATAAATAATGTAGTACTTAACAATTGGTGCAGAGTAAAGCAAATTAGTATCAACCGAGTTTTTTAAGGATTTCATATATTTTCTATACTTACTCATGTGATTTGTCATGTTTGTATTGTCTGTATGACGTTTTTGTGACTAATTAATGTTGATGATACTTAAACTATTTGCCTCACGCTCAATGTGTGTGTTGAAAACCATTTTAACTTTCTTTTTCCTTAAGCAAGTGACTGTCGTGATATGGACATTTTGCCGTCAACTAGCTTAATCAGCCGTTTAATTAACTGCCTAGGCTGTTAACTAAACGGCGCCATTCATTAAACGGCCTGAATGATATTCAGCCGTAACGTTTATTACAACATTCAATAAACTGGCTGGCTAATGCTTACACCATTTTTAAAATAAGGCATAACCCCGAATTAAGACTGAAACGTACATACATATACTCACACCCGCAAATCTCCGAGGCGGTAGGCAGAGGTGTATTCACAGAAAATTTGTGATAGGTTTATTGAGAAAGCTGCACATTTCGACTTGGATAGATAAGGTTACTAACTAACGTTATCAGCTGTTCAATTAACGGCCTAGGCTTCTTACTAAACGGTGCTGTTCAATTAGCGGCCTCAATGATGTTCAGCCATTAGATCGAACTGCTAGGAAAATGACGCCACTGCCACTGCAGGACAACCTCAATATCCTTGGTATGAATGTTCGCTGTATGCTAAATAACAAAAACTACGTCGAGAGTATCATCAAAACAGCCTCGCGTAAACTCGGAGTCCTGAACAGAGTGAGACGGTTTTTCACGCCGGAGCAACGGTGTCTTCTATACAAGACACAAATTCGTTCCTGCGTGGAATACTGCTCGCATCTCTGGGATGGATCCGCAAAGTACTTATTAGATGCTCTCGACAGGTTGCAGCGACGTGCGGTCCGCATTATCGGAAATCCTGAGGTCACGAGTACCCTCGAGCCTTTGCAGTTGCGTAGAGATGTTGCTTCCTTGGCAGTATTTTACCGTTTCTACCATGGTGAAGGTTCTGAAGAGCTATTCCAATTAGTCCCACCCTCTCCTTTCCTATACAGGACGACACGTGCAGGACTTAGATGTCACCCGCATACAGTGCAGAACATTCCTTCAAGAACCAAGCGGTTCGGTGACTCTTTCCTTTGTCGCACAATTAAGACCTGGAATTCCTTGCCAGCTCACGTGTTTCCCTCTTCCTATAGTCCCGGGTCCTTTAAGCGGGGCGTGAAAAAGCACCGTGGGGCCGTCAAGCTGAGTGCCACCATTGTTAACATGGCACGTGTGTATAATGGTGGCCCTCTCTATTGAGACTTTGCCTTCAGCTTACCATCAGGCAAGGTAAAGTAAAATTGACGTGCCCTATATAAAAAAAAAATGACTTGGATCGATGACGTTCAATTACTTACCTAGCCATTTAATCAAACAGCTATGTAAATGACTTTCTTTCTGCATGGCTATAAAAAAATAACTAAGATGGCTAATGCTTTTCGTACCTTGGACACATATTAACGGTCGAACTCAAAGACGATGAGGATGTTGATAGGGAGCGTAGGGCGTTGTCAGTGCGGGCGAACATGTTGGCTAGCAGGTTTGCACGCTGCACTTATTCAGAGCATACTGCACAGCGTTTTACACCTGCAGTGTTGCTTTGTGGGCTGACTGTACTCGTCGATCTTACAGCGCAATGCGCGTCCAATATAACAATGCGTTGCTGTTGGGGTTGCCTCGCTTACTGTAGTGCTTCGGAGATGTTTGCAGAGGCGCGTGTAGACTACTTCTTCGCAATACTACGGAATCCTAAGAATGATTGCATGCAGACTTGACTGTCGGTACATCGGTCATTGTAGCACGACATCTGTTGGGGACATGCGCGTGTGACAGGTGTGCAGACAGAAAAATGAATGTATTTGATTAAATTTGTTGAAACTTCTTGATGGATCTACATAGGACAAACAGGAAGACGTTTTGATTACAGAATTAAAGAACACATAAGAAGCTGGAAAGGAAGTAAATCCAATTCTACGTTTGCAGATCACTTCATAAGCGAAAACCATCAATTTGACCCCAAGTATAATGTCAAGATACTACACACGTGTGGTAAAGGTAGGAAGCTGGATGCATTGGAGGCACTGGAAGTAAATAAACTAAAGCACAGGCAACCTAATGGTATATTGAATGAACCAAAAGATTTATCTTCCTCACCATTATTGAATTATTTTGTACAATTTTGACCAATTCACCTTAATTTTGACATATTTAACTAATTTTGGACATTTAATTTAATATTTTGACATCTAATCTCATATTTAATAATTGTGTTATTCAAATCATTCAAATTTATTAAAATGTAAGTATATAATTTCAAGTACTCTCTAAGACACACCCAGTGCCTTTTTCTTTATATCTTTGGTCACTTCAATCGAACAAGAGCATGAAGTTTTAATAAGTACCCTCATTCAAAATAAATATGTTTACCTGGAAATGAGTTAATCGAAACATGTCGTAATATTATAAATTAAATATTAGTATTATACAGTGACAAAACTAAATATAATTGTAAAGTGAGTTTTAATATTATAAAAATAGAAAAGTGAATGTTGCCTCATATCTGGGGGCACGGCAGTGCCCCCGCTAAGACGAGCCAAGCGGAGCGCAAGGGCACTACTTACCTTTTCTCGAAAAGCTTCGTCATTTTTTTGAACTCTCATAACTTTGCTTTGTATCATACAAAGCAAAGTTATGAGAGTTAAATGGTTAAAATTTTCAAGATAGAATGCCATCAGTACAATTATTAAACATGCAAAGTTTGAATGTCGTAGCTATTATACTTTAGATTTCATTAATGTGTCAAAACCCTAAATTTAGTCACTGACTCATCATTCACTGATCATCAAAATTGTTAGGATGCTTCCTGAAGTCCTGGAAAGCTGAAATTTGGTATGTAAGCTAATATTACTACAAAGACAACAAAAATTTTTAAAAACATGACCTAACCCTGGGAGTAGGAGGTGGAAGCACAGATTGGATAACTGTACCTACTACAGTGAAAGTTTTTATATGAGACTTGCACTACAGTTTGTGCTACATAAGTCAAATTAAAATAAAATATTTCTTATAAGAAATAAAAAATATTATTTATTAACCAACTTACAAAAATAAATGAAATCCCACCAAAAACATTTTCATGTAAAAAGGTTGCCGAGACGAGTACGTAGCTTACCCTGTGAAAAAGTAATTAGATCTCGTATAAAGCCAAGCTCTAAAGACTGCACGCTCTAAACCTACAAACAAGCTCTACACTAAACCTTACTCAAAATATATGAAAAAGTTTTAGTGAAAATGCGTGGCTTGGCCGTTTTAGTACCGTCACAAAGATTTCATAGACATTCGTTCATTGGGTGTGAAACAAAACGGCCAAGCCACACGTTTTGACTAAAATGTAGACTTTGTGAAGGTAGCCCTGGTAAAATCTTGGCTCTACATGAAATCTGACTATTTTTTTCGTATATTTTAAGTAAGGTGTAGTGTAGCTTGTTTGAAGGTTTAGAGCGTGCAGTTTTTACAGCTTGGCTTTATACGAGATTTGATAATTTTTTCGCAGGGTAAGCTACGTAAATTCGTCTTGGCAACATTTTTTCATGAAAATGTTTTTGGTGGGATGTATTTTTTAATGAATTGTTGTAATTTACTAACATAGGCTAAACAAAAACTCTTATTAACCCAATAAGTCATGTTACTTGTAAAAAATATATAAAATAAAATAAAATGCAGGAGCAGAGCGGAGCGAAGTCAATATCTTGGATCGATGACGTTTCTCAATAAACCTACCACTAATTTTCTGTGAATACACCTCTGTCTACCACTTGGGGATTTCTACACGTCAGTATATGTATTATATATGTGTATGTAATTTTTAGTCTCATTTCGGGGCTGTGCTCGATTTTATGAATGGCATCAACATTGGCCAGCCAGTTTATTGAATATTGTAATAAACGTTACGGCTGAATATAATTCAGGCCGTTAATTGAATAGCGCCGTTTATTTAACAGCTTAGGCGATAAATTGAGCGGCTGATTAAGCTAATTGGCTGCGACAAATATATGGAGGAGAATAACATGTTGCGCCGACCCCAAATAATTAGGACTAGGGCCGGTATATGTTGATGAATTTTTTTTTTGCTGAAATTGACTTCTTGAAAAACGTTCGTGGTCGGTTTCCAGCCATTTGACTAGCATAACATTGCTCGGTGTGCCAGTGGAAATATATCTTAGAGGCACACAGTACTGGGCGTCAGCGCTATCTTTGGTGATTGTTACCTTTTTAACGGCAGTAATTTATTTACCAGGTGAGTATTAACCTCTTATATCTAAACAGACAAATACATCGTTTTTGAATTTTAATATTTTTGTAGTTCCAATATGCGTATGTATTTTGTTAATTTATTAATGTAAAATAACATGAACGTAGTATTATATGTATGGTTTAGAGGTCCATTACCTAGCATAGCATGATTTTTGTAATCAGTAGCAGGTAATTCATTATTATGTTTTATTTTCAGTCTTTCACAAGCTTCAACTCTCATCAAGTTTTGAATATTTAGAGATTAGATTCTCAACACACACAAGAACAATAGCTGCTGTTTTATTTGTTATTAGTAAGCTTATGTTACTACCTATAGTGCCTTATGTACCCCTGATGGCATTTAGATTGGGTAAGTATTGATAAAATTATCAAGCTATAGCAATACTGTGCCTTCAATAATGTTTTATTTTTAATTTAAAACTCTTCGAGCTTCAAAAGACCTGATCCCAGCTACAACTATTACATCTACAGCCTGCCTTTCATCTGCTTTAGAAATTAATACATTCTGGTTAAATTATTAATTTTTGCTTTGTTATTTCAGTGACGAACCCTTTAGCTGGTCGTATAACCGCAGTATTATGTGTTGCCTGTTCAACATTTTGTGCCATTGGCGGTCTAAGAGCCATAGTTGCTCTAGGTATTGTCACATCATTCCTTGCTCTGGCTGGAACTGCTTTACCTAGTGGTTTAGCCCTATTGCCTATGGGTTTTAAAAGAATGTGGGAAATTGCTGATCTTGGAGGGAGATTGGTTTTATATGAGTAAGTATCTATAATCAAAGCAATTACGTCGAGTAGTTAATTAAATAGAGAGAAAACATAGGTAGACATCTGTCGATCTCAAGTTAGGTAGGTACTTACCTATAAAATCAGACGTAGATAAACCAATGAGCTGTGGTTTATTTTTATAAAAATATGAATAACACAGGGATTCCAGTGCGTGCATTGTTTTTAATTAAATCAGTTGTACCCATATGGATGTCTTAAAAAAATTACATCCGCATAAACTATCCTTGCTGTCTACTCATACCTTAACGCCTTCTATTTTGTGCGTAAAGGTGTATTGATATTACAATAGACATATAAAATAAACACTAGTATTTGTAATAAAAGTACTTTTATTACTGCTGAGACGAGGTCTCGGATTCGATCCCAGGTTTTACCATAGCACACATCAATGACATTTCGATGCTTTTCGAAGTTATGTTTGTATGTATCGCAGGTTTATAAGTGCCCGGTTAATGGCAATAGGCTCGCCACCTATTACATTGGGACCTAACCATAAACTGGCGAAATGTGGGTGCTAGCACCTCTGCCTACCCCTTCGGGGATAAAGGCGTGAGTTTATGTATGTATGTATGTATCAATACATGACACTGTTTTATTAATTACAATGTTGTGTTAGACGAATGCGGGCACAGAGCAGTGTTGCCACCGATAGTATATATTTGATGCGTTCCGATTCTATTACAAAAGGAAAGTAGATAAATTGTACAATTTTTTCAGTATGGTTAGAATTGGGTGTCAGAATATCTTTAAACAGCTACTTACTATATTTTATAGCCGGATAAAGTATTAATTTGACCTATATTTTCAGTCCGGATCCTGAATTGGCCCACCACACATCTTTTTTTGCGGTAACATTGGCTCTATCCATAAACTGGCTATGGAAAACAGCTCTAAGTCAGTCAACATTGCAAAAACTTCTAGCAGTTCCTACAATTAGCCAAGCAAGATTGTGTTTGACCGTATCATGTGCGGGAGTGATCCTAATGAAGTTACTGTCATGTTTCCTTGGACTGGCCTTGTATGCTTGGTTTGCTGGTTGCGATCCTTTGCTAACAGGACAGATAAAGAAACATGAACAGGTAGGTATGTGAACTAACAGAAAATATAAGTCTTCAGGCTTTCACGGCCGGCGTTGCATGTAGAATATACTGCTTCCGGGCTGTTTGGCCGTGGTGTATGTAAAACTTGTGTTCCAGACGTCGATCACTGCCATCATCATCAGCCGCCGACGAGGCAAGGTCTCCGAAGTCGTCGTCGCCCGGACCTGAGCCACTGAAGATGTCTACCGCAGTGATCGACGAAACGTCTGGAACGCAAGTTTCACATAGACCACGGCCAAACAGCCCGGAAGCAGTATATTCTACATAACAGAAAATAGTCTACTTATCTATAAATATTGTGTGGTGGACATGCTTCTCTAAATGTATATCATTAATTTTAAAATCTTTTTTAATGAAAATATTTAATAAGACAGGTATTTCCTAAATCTTAAGACGAAAGACATATTGTTTAATAGGAGCAAGTTAATTGATGCTACTGGTACCTGGGTGAATTTCCCAAATGGCTTTTTTTTTTGTCTTCGGTGAAATTAGTATTTGAAAAAAGGAATATTGTTCTGAATTATTTTTTTTAGTATTCAATAGGTAGTTATTCGGTTGTGGCAAAAATATATTTTGGCTAGAACTATATATAAAGGTAGAAATAAATACATAAACCTATATTTTTTTCACATCGGTGCTGTCCCTCTACTTTTTTTACAAGCAAAAAATTTTATACTCTAATAAAAATAAGTAAGTTAGGTATATAAATTATTATATTTCATAGAATATTAGTTTTCTTAGTAATATATGGCATATTTTATTACATAATTAACGCTTATTTTTACTGAGAGGCACAAACGTACTTGTCCTGCCAAATGTTCTCATATCGCTGGACAAAAGTAATTTACACATAACTTTACATCGACGGGTCCGACAGTGTCCCCACCCCAATTTTATTTCTCTAGTTAGTGCTTGCTAGTGCGCAGTCAGGACGGATGGGTGTCAAATCGCTGCATATTCCAGCCAATAACGTATGTATGCCATTTAAGTTGCTCCCGGACAATTATTTTATACTATCGGTGGTTGCATCTTTCTAGAGTAATGAGCAGTTTTATTATTGTTATTTGGTTCTAATAGGGGTAGTAAGTGAATTAGCTTCATTGACTGTTATTGAATTTATCCTAGATATTATGCATCTTTTCTAATTTTCTAAAAAGTGTGTAATTTCTCACATCGCTGTTCTCATATCGCTGTAATCGGTGGTCTTTATTACCACGGATATGATAATTTACACCGAAAATGATAAGCAAAAATCAATCGGTGTCTTACATCTAATATCGGTGTTTTGATTCATGATCAATGCACAGTTTTATCACATCGGTGGATTGCTTTATCATATCGGTAGATCATTTTATCATCTCGGTGAGTCGTTTTATCATATCGGTAGATTTCGAGTGATTTCGTTAAGTATACAAAAAAAAATAGAACATACATATAAACACATACACAACACACTTTCATCCCTTATTCCCCCCCTCCCAACCCTCTTTTTTGCGACAACAGGTTACCTATGTTAGTCCCCAAGCTTTCATCTATCTCTGTACCAAATTTCGTCAGGATATCGTCAAAAATGACAAATTTTCATCCCAATGCCATATTCCTCCCCTTCTACCCCCTTTTATGCGATCATAGGTAGCCTATGTCCGTTCCCAAGCTAGTAGTATAATATATACGTACTCTATATCAAATTTCGAAAATAATGACATTCATGGCCCCACTCCCTCTTCTACCCCCCTTTTCGTGATAAAAGGTAGCATATATCCGGGTTCAAGGTCTAATTCATCCCTGTTCATCAGGATATCTTCAAAACCGACAACCCTTCACCCCCTATCCCCCCCCCCCCCCCTTTAACCCCCGATTTCGCAACAAAAGGTAGCCTTTCTTCGTTCCTAAGCTTGAAATTCATTCCTGTACCAAATTTCATTAGGATATCTTCAAAATGGACTAACTTTCATCTCCTATTCAACCCCCCTTAAATCCCCTTTTTCGCGACAAAAGCCTATGTTCGTTTCCAAGCTTTAATCTATCTCTGTACCAAATTTCATCAGGATATCTTCAAAAATGACGAACTTTCATATAAAATTTCATCCCATGGCCCTACTCCCCCCCTTCTACCCCCCTTTTTCGCGACAAAAGGTAGCCTATGTTCGATCCCAAGCTCTAATTCATACCTGTACCAAATTTCATCAGTATATATTTAAAACTGATAAACTTTCATCCCCTATTCAACCCCCCCTCTTAAACCCCCTATTTCGCGACAAAGAGTAGCCTTTGTTCGTTTCCAAGCTTTAATCTATCTCTGTATCAAAAATCATCTTCAAAATTGACAAACTTTCATCCCATGGCCCTACTCCCCCCCTTCTACCCCTCTTTTCGCGATGAAGGTAGCCTATGTTCATTTCCAAGCTCTACTCCACCTCTGTACCAAATTTCATTAGGATATCTACAAAACTGACTAACTTTCATCCCCTATTTCCCACCTTAAACCCCCGTTCTTGCGATAAAAGGTAGCCTATGTCCTTTCTCAAGCTCTAATATACCTCTGTACCAAATTTCATCAAGATCGGTTCAGTGGTTTAGGCGTGAAAGCGTAACATACAGACAGACAGACAGAGTTACTTTCGCATTCATAATATTATTAGTATGGATTGGATTTCCAAGAACTCAGTTCTCGTTGGATATGATCTTCTTTAGATCAGGTCTTCAGTTTTAAGTCACCCTTGTAAAAATGAGGTACCTTCTAACTATTTCCTTTATGACGTTCAAAGGTGGATAGATTATCATTTCGCTGGAAATATTATCACATCGCTGGATATGCATATCATTTCGGTGGATAAACTTATCATATCGGTGTACAGAAAAAATAATCGGTGCCGGTTTGTCATGTCGGTGGAAACCAAAATTCAAACTGAATTTTCTCCTTAATCTTAAATGATACGTTGATGATATTAAATTTGGGGATATATGATATCATAAAGATTACATAAAACCTGAAAAATATTCAAAAAGCATATAAATGAAAAAGTTCACCGATATGATAAAAAAAATGGCATTTGTTGAAATTCACCCACCTGATGATGATAATGAATACTTGATAGAAATAAATTTATTGCTCGCTGTATTACCTGAAGTTAATATAAATTGACAATGCATCACCTCTGTTGCAGCTAGTGCCACATTTTCTCAACAACCTGGCGTCTATGTTTCCTGGTATCTGTGGTATTTTCATCATGTCAATATTCAGCGCGACTACTGGGTAAGCAATTCTATTATTTTATTTTTGTGTCAGTGCTTTAAAATCCCAGGATTTCTACTGCTGGGTTTAGTTTTCTGTTCTCACCACTAGACTCAATGACCTTGATTTTTTAAGTGGGGTAGTAAGGGCAGGGATCGGTTAACATAAAAAAAAGACGGGCTGCACTCCGGGAGTGCCGGCAGAAGTGAAAACTTTTTCTTTCTTTCTTTCTTTCTTCGTTATATAAAGAGAAAAAGATAAAAAGAACACACTATACCATACCATACCTATAATATAGCGCGCATCATAGAACCTAGCACTAATTTTCTGTCAGAAGAAATAAATGAATTACAAAAAGAAAAAATAACCACAGAAAGTAATAAATTACAAAAAGAAAATATAATCACAAAAAGTGTCAGAAGCCCAGGTTCGAACCCGGTACAGTACTATCTGCAACCATAAGGACTTACAGTCGAAGCGTTTACCGCTAGGCTACCAAGCATCTTAACGCAGCTAACAAAATAAACAATCTGTAGCTGGTTGTAATGTTGTATGTCGTCAGTCGTCAGTCGTCGGTTACGGTTCAAAGGTCAAGTAATCCTGACGCGAGTTTAACACTTTTTACCCATCCAACGCCGCTAAAGAAGTTTTCACTTCAAAAATCTTATAAAGGATCTTGCTCAGAGTAAGTTATGTATTATTCTCTCTCTGTTTATTGTAGATGTATTGCATCGCTAATTAATTCGATAGCTGGAGTTCTGTTCGAAGAGTTCATCAGACCTTGGATGCCTCAGCGTGCTAGAGAGAAGGACTGTTGTAATATTATGAAGGTAAGGTATACCGGAAGGTAGGTATTAAGGGTAGCAGGTTAGGTTGCGTATGGAGGGCAACTCCAAAGATGTCGATAGGACCCTAAAAAAACTCCATTAAGTAAATCAGATTCTCTACGCTACTGTGCTATTCTCTAAGCATTAAGCATCGAACGCAGCGCTTCGACTGACCTTGTCCTATAGACAAATGGCAATTCATTGGCCGGAATTGATGGAATAGAATGACGAATGTATGGTATTTGACGTTCATGACATGCGTTAACGACTGTCATATACGTCAATTCTATTCCATCAAACGCCGGTCAACGGATTGTCTCTTGTCTAGAGGAGCTGCCCCTCTAGACAAGTGGCAATTCGCTAGTCGGCGTTTGGTGGAATAGAATGACGAATATATGGGATTTGACGTAAATGACAGTCGTTAACCCATGTCAAATACGTCAAATCCTATACATTCGTCATTTTATTCCATCAAACGCCGGTCAACGGATTGTCTCTTGTCTAGAGGAGCTGGTGAGAGATTGCCATTGGTCGATCTCCAGTGACGTCAGCCAGCGACCAATAATGCACAGCATTTAGAATAATGCACAGCTGTATGTTTATCATTAGGTTGGCTTCTTATTTAATTGATCTTCTGTAATTTCAGCTGCTCTGTGTATTAGTGGGAATATATTGTGGGGTGGTGGTATGGTTTTCCAAAGAATTGGATCGCTTGCAGCATTTCGCTTCAGGAGTAACTGGAGTCACGGCTGGTACCCTTCTTGGACTATTCACTTTGGGCATTGTCTTCTCCAGGGCTAACTGCTCCGTAAGTTCAATATTTGTTATGTATTTAGGTATGTGTAGGTATTTTTAATGCAAGTACTTTTTTTTTTACGTGCGGGAAATCCCCACGGATACCCTCCCCTTCGGAGCCGAAGGGAGAGGTTATGTCGGACTCGAACCGACTAAACCGCACGCCGTCTGTGGGTCGATGTGCTAGGCCGAACGTGAGGTTGCCTTGTGACATATCCCTCGCACCCCGGCTGACCCAGGGCCATTCCTGTCGGTCTGGCCCTACTCGGGAGGGGGGACCACGCGGTCCCCGACTCGCCCCCGGTATGGGGGGGGGGGGGCGCGCATCGTCATACGATGCGCGCCGCCGCCGTGGCCTGCTTCTGCTAGAGTGACGAGCGGCTCCACCCGTCACCCTCAGGCCCGCGCTCATGGGGGGCGGAGGTCGGTTTGCGCCCTCCGACGCCCGAGCCGCCTTCGAACGCGGCCAGCGATGTCCGCGAGTCTTTCTCGCTCGCTGCGCCGCGCCCGCTCTGCTGTCTCCTTCACGAGCATGACCTGCTCGCAGAAAGAGGCGCTGGCCGCCCACGAATCCGCGCAGCGGACCATCGCCGCGAGCTGGGTGGAGAGCGTGAGCACTCTCACCCCCAGGGCCGTCACAAGCTCCCGCCTCGGCGCTTCAAACGCCGGACACTCGGTGAGCGTGTGCAGCCCCGAGTCCACGCTCGCGTCGCAGTGATGGCACTCGGGCGTTGGCTCTATGCCCATCAGATGCAGGTACCGCCTGACCTGACCTGCGTCTGACGGTACGAGAGGCCACCGTGTGGCCTCTCTAGCCACTCCCCCATGATGGGTCTTACCACCGCAATCACGGCGTGCCCTAGGTATTTTTAATGCAAGTACTATCTGAATGTGGAAAACCACAGATCCACGAACATCAATTTTTAAGGGGTTAGGAAAGCACACTTCTTCTCACTTTATTTATTTACTAGCTGTTGCCCGCGGGTCTGCCCGTGTGGATGTCGGTTATCGCTTTGTGTTGAGGCAACGCTATTAAGTATAATTAAAAAAAAAAGTAGCCTGAGTTACTCCTTATTACATCAGCTACCTGCCAATGAAAGTTCGGTCAAAATTGGTCCAGCCATTTCAGAGATTATCCGTAACAAACAGACAGACAGACAGACAAAAAAATGTAAAAAAAAATATTTTGGTGTATGTACCGTATTATATTCATATGCATGTAGTAAGAAACAATTATTTCAATATTACAAACAGACACTCCAATTTTATTTAAGTATATGTATAGATGTATAGATAGATATATAGATTACTCCTACTTTTATTTATTTATAATTACTCCATTTCAAGAAATAAAGTTCTTCAGCCTCTAACCTGCTTTTCTCAACAATAGGTACATTTTATAATATAAAATAAATTATAGTGTGCTAAGTAAGAACATAACGAATAAAATGCTGATGCCTAGGAATAACATCCCTAGTAGGATATGGCGATTCTCATACTGCCCCGCGTCACGCGGTGGAGCGCGTGGAAGCGTGGTGTCGTGTCGCCTTTACGGAGCTCTTAAAGAATACACGCGGGGCCCCACACACTGAAAACGCGTTCACGCGCGGGGTGGCAGATCACGCGCGTACAAGCAGAAAACACGTGTAACGGCGCTTAATAGCGCCGAAAAACGCGAGTTGTGGCGGAATTTTAGTCCAAGAGCTGTTAAACATTTTTGTGCAGCTGTAAGAGGCAAATTATAACCAAACATTATGCAACAGAGCGTGTTTAATCGTCAAATTATAGTTGTTAAAGAAATACCTTTATTATTACAAAAATAATAATAGCGGCATCTATCTACTTCATTCAAGAATATTACAACGTCTTGTTAGTACAATAGTAAATTTGCATTTAGTTCCTCAAATATTACAGAGAGGGCAGTAAAAAGCAATGACCGTGTAAAAATAGACGTCACTGTACCAAAATAAAATTAATTCGCGTAACTTTTCGCACTTACAAAATAAAAAATTAACATACCTACCTGCAATATCTTTGTACTCTTTTACATTTCAGGGTGCTTTAAGCGGATGTTTATTGAGCCTGATGCTTTGTGGATGGCTGCTGATTGGCGCGGAAAATGCATTGGCCACAGGGGCATTAACCTTTCAGGGCAAGCCACTGGCAATATCAGGCTGTGGCAAAGCTAATTTCACATCAGCTCTAGTCAATATAACTACAGTACTACCCAATGCCGCGTAAGTATTAGCACCATGAATTAGGAGTATGTACCTATAATAACTTAATTAACGTTTTAAAGCAATTATTAGGTATGCTAACTATCCCTATCCAAGACGTGGTCCATGAACCTCAGTTGGTCAGAGCATTGCCTCTTTATGGGGTTGGTCGCGGTTTCAAATTTTGGACTTTCACTTTTTCCAATCCAATTCGATATTATAGTTTGGCACTTAAAATTTTCCGGTGCTGAAATTTCCACAAATGCTTAGTGGAAGCTTAGTAGAAATATCAAGATTTTAAGTTTATTAGCTGAGTGGCTTTCAGTTAAATGTTAAGGCAAAAAAATATCAACGTTGAAAACCTAAACTTTTTAGGACAGTAGGCTGTACCTACTTCGAAGCATACTTATAAGCCAAAATGCCGTATATGCCTGCAATTTATTAATTTGTAAATAATGTATAGGTATCTAACGGATGCACTACGCTACCTCACCTTCGGCCTTGCACAGCAACCCACAGACGACGGCATGTGGTTTAGTCGGTTCGCGTCCGACATAACCTCCCCCTTCAGCTCCGGGGAGGGGGGAGGGTGGGGATTTCCCGCACGTTAAAAAAAAAGACGGGTTGCACTCCGGGAGTGCCGGCAGAAGTGAAAACTTTTTCTTTCTTTCTTTCTTCGTTATATACAGAGAAAAAGATAAAAAGAAAATACCATACCATACCATACCTATAATATAAAGCCAAGCATAGAACCTATCACTAATTTTCTGTCAGAAGAAATTAATGAATAAAAAAGAAAAAATAATCACAAAAAGAAGAAATAATCACAAAAAGTGTCATAAGCCCAAGTTTGAACACGGTACTATCTGAACCCACAAGGACCCACAGTCGAAGCGCTTACCGAAGCTTATTAGCGTACCTAACAAAATAAACAATTTCTAGCTAATGTTGTATGACATCAGTCGTCGGTTACGGTTAAAGATCAAGTGATCCTGACGCAAGTTTAACCCTTTTTACCCATCCAACGCCGCTAAAGAAGTTTTCACTTCAAAAAGTCGCACTCATGATCATTCTCTGAGCCTTTTTCCTACTTCGATATTTTTCTATGAAGTGACTGCTGACCTCCACAAACAATTGCCGATATCGAAGGTCTAGTAATACTAGTCGGACTTGAGCGCTCCAACTACCCGTAATACTTGGTAGTTCACGTTAACAGTACTAATTACCTAGCTTATAAAGTAACGGTAGGTTAGCTTGAATTTATTAGGTATCTTGAAAGTAAACTGGAGCGATTCTACTCTAAGTAAATGTGGGTAAGTAAGGTGTTCAATTAAGACTTCTTTATTACTTTCCTCACTTTAAACACGGCTATAAATTTCGACATTTACAAAAAGAGACTACAATTTTTGTTGCTGTAAACAATAATTGTCTCCAAGTAATGATTTCTATTTATAAACATGACGGCGCGTTAATAATTATTGTGTGATTAGAGTGAATGAAATTCACTCTGGCGTAATGCAAGACTCTATGGTCAAGTGTGACGACATTCGTTCATTCGGACTGTCAATTTGAGTTTGACAGATCATTGACTTTTGTGCGGCGCGCAAAGAATCGTGATCGGTATCGCTGTAAACCTCGACCAAGCACTAAGTGTCTAGCAATACGCTCCTAGTTCGGTTGAATATACCTACTTAGTTATAGATCGCGAGTGTGTCTGTAAAATGTGTAGTCAGTGATTGATGTAATTGAAATATAGTGATTCGTGTATTAGGTTGTCTTATATCCCGTATGTATATCCATACGAGTTGTAAGTGCAAGTTTACAATGGGCTACAAGAGGCCCCAGACCCGAAGTAAACCCCTCGTGCCTACAAACATATTACCTGTTTAGAACAATAAAACAAACAGCCAGGAGGCATTTTGAAATTGGACTGGGTGCTTTTTTTTTTTTTTTTACGTGCGGTAAATCCCCACGGATACCCACCCCTCCGGAGCCGAAGGGGTAGGTTATGTCGGACTCGAACCGACTAAACCGCACGCCGTCTGTGGGTCGATGTGCTAGGCCGGAGGTGAGGTTGTCTTTTGACATATCCTTCGCACCCCGGCTGACCCAGGGCCATTCCTCTCGGTCTGGCCCTCCTCGGGAGGGGGGACCACGCGGTCCCCGACTCGCCCCCGGTATGGGGGGGGCGCGCATCGTCCTACGATGCGCGCCGCCGCCGTGGCCTGCTTCTGCTAGGGTGACGAGCGGCTCCACCCGTCACCCTCAGGCCCGCGCTCATGGGGCCGGAGGTCGGTTTGCGCCCTCCGACGCCCGAGCCGCCTTCGAACGCGGCCAGCGATGTCCGCGAGTCTTTCTCGCTCGCTGCGCCGCGCCCGCTCTGCTGTCTCCTTCACGAGCATGACCTGCTCGATTGGACTGGGTGCTCTAAGTGGACTACGCCGAAGGAACTAGATAAATAAGTTAATGAATTTTGACACCTTTAAGAGCGTTTTCACATTCATCCGATCTCGGTGTCGGACGCCGATAGCCGACATCCGATAGCCGACACCTTGTCCTGTTTTCACATTAATCACATAAAATCTCTCCGATACGGAGATTTGTTTGAAAGCACACATTAGTTAGGGATGCTAGGGATGAAAAAAAAGGTTAAGATCGAAAATTGCATTCGCTGTTTTAGTCTTTTTGTGATCCGATATCGGGCCAAAACAGTGGTGTTGGCCCCGATAACCGATATCGGGCCAGACAATGTAAAAGAGAGATACATATGACATACATTTGACTTTTTCCGATATCGGATGTCGGATATCGGATCTCGCTCTTAGCCGCGACCTTTGACTTAGTATCTAGTAAATCGTCAATAATATCACATCGATGTACGGTGACTTTTAAACTCAGTAGCAAAGACGATGAAATAAATCGTCTAGCAATAGCTCCGTGACATGGAAACATTTTTTCACACTTGATTAAAGGTGGCCATGTCTAAGTTTTAATCTTTCTTTGCAACTTCGGTGATAGCAAACCTCATCTCTGTTTTATTCCCCCTATTAAAACTTTCCCCATATTACTATTACACGATTCACCCCCTTTTATGACTTTTCTTCGTCGTCGTCGCTCCGTTTTTTTAAACCGCGTTGATTATTCTATGAGATGGGGAGTCACTAAATTACTGTGTTAATAAGATTGTACTTTTTGGGGGTTATTTCTTTAAGAATTTTGTGTTGCTATAGATATTGTATATTTATTATATGATGAAACTTTAGACATTTTACTCTATTTTGAGAAAGTAGAAGTTTAAACGTTGAATTATTTTTCTAAGATGTTTAGCAATGTTAAATATTTCTACCATGTTGTACGATATTCATGTGATTGTTGTTGTTAAAAATGGATGCACAGGATAAATTAGACAATACCTAATCCTCATCAATTTACCTTAATCATGAGTTCACGACATTCATAACAGATGTTGAACATGTTTTTGTTCGAAATTGTGATATTTTCTTCTTGATCCTAAAACAATAAAGTAGTTAAAGTAAAAGCTCAAAAGCTCTCAAGGTAATTCTTGTTGAAGTTCTTCCCATCAGGTGGGCAGTGTGTTAGTCTGCCACTTAAGTGGCATAAACAAAGTGTTTTCCGAAATCTCACAGT
The DNA here is from genome assembly GCA_949126895.1 of Eilema caniola. Taxonomy (NCBI): domain Eukaryota; kingdom Metazoa; phylum Arthropoda; class Insecta; order Lepidoptera; family Erebidae; genus Eilema; species Eilema caniola. Next base: position 9,970,262 of record OX421476.1, read on the forward strand.
ACATTTAGTATGATCTGCAATAGAGATATCACACCGAATATAGTTTTACGGGAGCAATTGTGCCAAAGCCTTGTCCGTTGTTAAGCAGGTGCACATACTTACGTCACATGTGAAGTTAGTTTCGGTCTCAAGGGTGTTCACATGACCCCTCATAGTACACCCATTATTTAAACATGTATTTCAATATTCGTAAATCGTTTGTAATTTTTTAGTGTTTACAAACATTTGATCGTATAAAGTGAATATCTAAGATGAGATACTTTTTCCGTTGTTCTTGACAAAGCTGTAAAAAAAGAGATAACTTTACTAATTGATTCCAAAAAGCTACTGGTTAGTTATCTAACGTTCAAGCTTCAACGTTTTCCTGAGCAAATTCCGTTTTGTTGTAAAATTTCGTAACACTGAAAGTTCAATATTAATTGAAAATTCCAATATCTATCATTGAATTCCAATTACCTACATTCTATTCACAGTTAGACAATACCTATTTCGAATATGGAACACTAAAATGCCGTTTCCCATTTAGGTATGCGTACATAATGTTTAAAATTGTCGACTATTACAATTGTTTCATTACATTACAGAAGTGTTATTGGAATAAGAGGTATTATGGGAAATTATTTTACAGTACCTATACTTATATTATAAAAAGAGAAACAAAAAAAAGACGGGTTGCACTCTGGGAGTGCCGGCAGAAGTAAAAACATTTTCTTTTTTTCTTTCTTCGTTATATACATAGAAAAAGATAAAAAAGAACATACCATACCATACCTATAATATAGCGCTAATCATAGAACCTATCACTTATTTTCTGCAAATTTTCTGTCAGAAGAAATTAATAAATTATGAAAAGAAAAAATAATCACAAAACGTAATAAATTACAGAAAGAAAAAATAATCATAAAAAGTAATAAATTACAAAAAGAAAAAATAATCACAAAAAGTTTCAGAAGGCCAGGTGGTTTGAACCCGATACTGTCTGAAACTATAAGGACTCACAGTCGAAGTGCTTACCGTTTAAGCTACGACGCTATCTATCGTAACTTGCAAAATAGATAGTCTGTACCTAATCTTGTATGACGTCAGTCGTCGGTTACGGTTCAAAGGTCAACTAATCCTGACGCTTCCTTAACATTTTACACCCATCCAACGCCGCTAAAGAAGTTTTCACTTCAAAATTGTGGGTTTATTTGTATGTCCGGGGTAATCTTCAAAGCCGCAACGCTTATTGAAAAAAACGATATCCCAATTGCGTCTAAAGTTTAAACTTTGGAGTATTGTTCAAGATCTGCAATTTTTTTTATTGCCATGTCACACCTGTAACTGCCGCTGACCTTCCGTCTCTGAGAAGAAATCCTGCTCCAGAGACTCGTCCATTGTTTAATAGGTTCAACTACTAGCCGATGAGTTTGGATCGTGTATCAAAGAAATAGAAAAAATAGGGCCAAGATAGATTTGTGTGATTGTTTATCCATACTTATATTATAAATGCGAAAGTAACTCTGTCTGTCTGTATGTTACGTTTTCACGCCTAAACCACTGTACCGATTTTGATATAGGGGTAGATTAGACCTTGAGAAAGGAGATAGGCTATGTTTGGTCGCGATAATCGACATCCACGCGGGCGGAGCCGCGGGCAACAGGTAGTAGTAGATATTTCATTTATTGACTGATTTTTATTGTTGACCTATTATTAAATTTAAATAAATAAATACCCTACATAAATAAAAGTAAAATACTTCTTATTTTTATGTAATTTAAAACAATTAGTACGCTAACTATTTAAATAGATTAAGAATTTAAAGAGTCGCCACTGTCGCCACAAGATAGTTGTATAGGAGAATTTGGAAGGCAGGCGAGGCTCGGTAGCTCAGAGCATTCTCCCTTAGCGACTGGTCACAGTTTCAAGTACCGCCTGATCTAAGAAATCTCGCGGCCCTAGCTGTCCGCCAACTAAGGCAACTCGATTGTCCGAGGTCGATGAATGACCTCCGTCCCCCATGAGCGCGGGTCTGGGGGTTACGGGTGGATCTGCCTGTCACCCCAGCAAAAGCAGGCCACGGGGCATACCAGGGACGAGTTAGGGACCCACTTTATCTATTGTTAATCGCTTATTATTTTTATTTTTCAGGAACCAGTTACCAACGAAACGTTTGCAGTCATTGTTCCGAATTTCCTTTACGTATTGTCCATTTGCCGGAGCCATCTCAGTTATAATTATAGGAGTTCTTATGAGTTACCTCACAGGAAAGTCAAGGCTAGACTCTATGAACCCAGATGTCTTCTGTCCGCTCACTCAAAGTATTCTTCATAAATCAGTATTGAGGAGTCCAACAGCTTCTTTAGAAATAAGACCTCCCAATACTCCTGAGGTCTACCTCGCGTTGGATGAAGCGCTGAAACATTTGAAAGAAGTTATAGATCGGTGAATAAATGTTTGGAAATTATTTTTATAATTTTAATTTTCATATATATTTTATTTATTTTTGAAAATCGAATTTCTGCCTGGATAATAATAATTATGGTAAGCAAAATAGTTTTTAACGATCCGCCCCGTAGACAAGTGGCAATTCATTGGCGCATATTATAAAATGGAATAGTCTTTATATTCACGATTGACACATATTTTGACGTATAAGACAGTCGTCAAGGTATGCCAATCCCATATAAATCAATTCTATTCTACAAACGTTTTGCCACTTTTCTAGGGAGGCCGTTAATTATTTTTTTGCAATATATGGTTACCAAAACTATTTGATTTGTAAGGCTTCAGGATAAGGGTCAATGAGGGCTTTGGAGCTGGGAAACGGTAATATATCAAGATGCGAGAGGGAGCTTTGTTATGGTTCAGTAACCTACTCGTTCATTTCGCTTTTCTAAGTACAGCCTTCTTGCGAAATGGTAGATATCGTTGATGTATTCAGCTAGATACAAATATCATTTGAGACTGACATGATCTGACTTCAACGAGTTATTTAGCTGGTTTTTGTTTTTGTTTTGAGTAACGGATATTTCAACGAGTGCCGAAGAGTGGTCTAACACCAATACAGTCTACACAATAACTACTAGATCAGCGGACGCTAGTAGACTGATCATGGCGCTTTTAACAACACTGACATATCATTTACTCAAAAGAAACAAAAATCACTATCGCAAAGCCTGTACACAAACCCCGCCATCAATCAGCACGTATATTATCTATCAGATATATTATCTGTTAGATATAGAACAGACCCATCCCTGAGTCACCTTCAATGATACCCACGAGAAGAGAAGACGTGACCCATCACCACTGGAAACGGGAATTTTATTGTTTAAATATACCTATATTCATTTTATTATTAGATTCTTCTACTTATTTTATTCAAATGGCGCTTTGCAAATTATTAGATTGTTCACTGTTGCCAAATTAAAGTTTTTCATTTATATTAAACAACCCGGTGACAGATAGATGGATGGAGGAAGACAGCGTGTTGGCGTTGTAAAAGGGTTTTCATGTACCCTTAATAGCACCACAACAAGATTATTTATATATTTAAGTAACTACTAAAATAGATCTGAATTAATACTGAAAACTCCTCCCTCTAACTGCTTTTTCTCAAACATGCTTGGAAATGTGAACATTATTTTGACAACCTTTCTTCGAGATAAATCGAAATTGCTGTACATGCGAGCAGCGGCCAGATAAAGTTGTATGAAAATCCATATCTGTCGTGTTTTAGCGGCCAAATAAATTACTATGTAAACTCATATCTGTCGTGTTATTTAAAAATGGAACCAACTTTTACTCCGAACCGTGGCAACCAAGGAGGTAACTTATCCAAGGCGTTATTTAAATATAGAACTGGCTTGCAAATAGAATGCTGTTTATTAAGAAAAATAAAAAACCAATGAACATTTCGCCGCGTGAAAAATTACTGTTGTTCGTTGTTCGTCATTGGTTTTGAAAAGTAGGTAACTAAAAAATTCTGCCTAGATACTACTTAGTTTTAATTTCCGCGCATTGTTTGAGAAAAGCACTATACAAGCCTTGGCCACAACTGAGCGTTGCCGGACTCCGTAATGCGTGCCTCGGCTGCGCCTCGGCCCGCATACTTCACGATCGTCCGGCAACACTACAATTGGTGGCCGCGGCAGTAATGTACTATAGCAACTGCCTAAGGCTTGCAACATGTTGTTAAATAAGAAATTGTAATCTAGATACCGTGACCACGTGCCTGAAAAGAAATTTTATTCCAGTTTCCAACCAGCTGCCAACTATAAATTCATCAAAAGCTATACATATAGATATCACGCATATACGGCAACGCCTCGAGTGGTTCCCGACTGGAATTTTTTTAAATGAAATTCCTTATTGCCCTGAGGAGAATTGGAACCTTTTTTTTAATTCATTGCTAGTGGCCACGGTGAGAGTACATTTGGAGGAGGATAGTGGAACCCCCCGGATGGATTTTCTACAGAAGGGTGTGGTGGAGATTTCTCCGACTTTGTTACTTGTACATAAACTATTCGTGGAATCAGACGAAATTCGAATTGCGGCCTTGGAATTACTAGGAATATTAAAAAGTTAAATGATATATTCGTATGATATGATAACCATGACGTTTAAGTTGGAAGGTCCACTATATTTTCTTCAAACATAGCCTATTGTCAAACTCAAATCAATTAGTCAAAACTACTTCAGTATAATTTGCAGTAAACTTTATGTATTATTATCGAGATCCTGCAATTTAACTTTTCTAATTTTAATTTTTATGCGTTATAGATAGATTGAGTAAATATTACAAGTTTCTACGAATATACCATTAAAACCTTTTTAGTCTTGATATAAACACAGATAATACAATATAATTCTTATACAGATGCGCAATCAGGAACAAATAATGATTACACTGGTAATTTTTAAAAGCACTAGTAACTAGATGGCGACATTGTTTTAGCAAACTTTTCTAATATTAATAAAAATAAACTTATCAAAAATAAAACATATACTAAACACATTACTGAATATGACTGAATAAAACTATAAATATCCTAATCTATATTCATTCTGCCAGATTCTGCAGTAATTGTGAAAGCTATAGACTTAATGCACCATGCCGCTAGATTGTCACTTTATATTATTAATTCTGAAATAATTTACGTGATTTTTCTTTAAATGACTCTACTAGTGCCATCTTCTGATTTTTGAGTATCACTAAAGATATTTTCTAAGTATCGGTACCCCATGGTATAAAGGTTTTTAGTGTAATCTACCTTTTAACATCAAAATGACGTATAATTTCCACGACCGCAATTCAAATTTCACCTTATTCCACGAATTGCTCAAGACTTAATGGCTACAATTGCTAAGAATGTGGAATTCAGAGAAGCCTTTCAAAGGACGTTGGATTAATGGTTCAACGTGCGAATACGATTTCACCCTTGACTGCTCACGGCAAATTTACGCCGTCACCTTACATTATTCATGTGACGTAATGATGAAATATTGAAAGTCATTAAGTTGATACAAAATCTTCATAAATTCCATTCATTTTTCAAGGATTTAGTAGAGTTCGATAATTTGAATGGCAAATCCGGGTGAGCCTATGGTATAATGCTATAAATTTTTATGTGCTTTTTTAAATGTCAAAAGCGTTCCACAAAGCCAACGCAAAGCCGTAGATAGTACAGGGTTAGCCGGGGTGTGAGGGAATTACTTTATTGGGTCACTTTACACCCCAGTAATTGAGACCCGAGACACCGTCCAGTTTAAGTCGGTTCAAGTCCAAAATTTTAAAATAACCACCCCCGTTTTGCCATATATTTCATCACTTTATTTTTAACCGATTACATCTGTTATGTATTCGTTCATGTATACAAATTCACGAGTTTCCAATTTCTTTGGGAAATGGTATGCTAGTTGAGGCGCGAACATTATCAATATACTTTTGCCAGTCACTAGCAACACTAGACAAAACCTATTTTGAACTGGTGAGCACTTAGTTCTAAACTGCTCTTTCAATAATAGTTTTGACGTATATGCCACTATGCGTAACAAGTTGTTAGTAGGATCATGTTCAATGTAACTAACTAAATTATCTTGCTATTGACGAGCATCCGTAGCCTCACAAAGGCTAAATTGAATCTAGAACGTTACTTTGTACAATTTCTTTCTGCACGATATGTTACATTGATGCTCCAATGCATTTCTTATTTTAACATAACTCATGCAAATAGCTAGCCGATTGCGCAAACTATTGCGATCAATGTAAAGGAATATGAAATAAGTAGTAAATGACAAATTATATCATTAGATCACCGCTTACTTTTAAACTCAATACTGTGCTGTGACTGCGCTTTGAAATATACAATGAAAATTAAAGGCCCCACAGTTTGCACCATTTAGTATTATTAGAATAAAATAAATTGTTAAAAAACCGACTGATGCTGAAAAGATTGAAACAAGCCTAACAGCAAGCGGTACCCATTCATTCATCTGGTTTGAGATTTGCAGAAGGGTACCGCCTAAAGCTTGTTTCGATCTTTTAAGCATCAGCTGGGTTTTTTATTTTTAACAATTTATTGAATTTTATACTTTTAAGTTATGAATGTCATAAATATATTTTTTTAATCTTCTTCATTTTGATACTCCATTCGATAGATTTGGGTGATAAAATTCTTTTACCACCTACATTTTGGCGCCAAAAAACCAATATAGCTTTTATTCATATTTTATGTACCCAAGGCCACTTGGGTAATCAATACCTTTCATTTGAGACATGAATAATTGAAAACCGTAAGGTGGTTCAGAAGATATGAGGTAATAAAGAATATTACATATAATTATCTAATATTACAAACATACATACAAGATACGAGCGAAATACATATCCCTTTTTAACAGTCGGGTAAAAACCTCACAAGCTATTTGAAATATCATCTACAAAGTAAAGCCCCTTCAACGCCAATGACATTGTCGTCTATGAGACAAAGAGAAAAACATGCACAAGAGAGTTGTGTGCTACGTTTTAGACAGGCCACATTAATTCCTAGACCGCAGTTCTGACTGAGAGCCTACTGTCTCGAGTACTTTACACATTCATAAAATGGCTCAACTGTTTCAAAAATGGCAAGCAAATTTGGCATTTATAATGATCCGAATTAAAGATGAGAATAGTAAACATACTAGATTGTTTGTGAGGCTGGAAAATTAAGAGCGGCTCTTAAAAAAGGTCGTAGATAGTAGTAACTAAGAGTAACATTATTTAATACATGAAGAAAATCTACTTAATAAGTATCTATATTTGTGCTTCTTATGCTTGATGTTTCTTTGAAGGATGAAATTCGTAATGAGGTCATCCGACAGAGACTTTAAAGTGACCGAGATAGCTCGGAGAGTGACCAAGTTGAAGTGGCGCATCGATGACCGATGGCCGTCGGAGAAATGGAAGGTGGTGCGGTGCTCATTAGCTACACAGGCTGAAGACCTAAAAATTTAGCTTGGACAGATTGAATGCGTAAGGCGAAGGATCGGTTAAGTAACTTCACGGGCACTTACCCATCATCTGATGTAAGTACAATGATACAGGCCCACGTCAAGCAGTGAGCTGCAATAAGTGTTAATTGGTTTATTATAGTTATTTTCAAATAGACATTTTCCTAATTCTATACACAAAATTTGGTTGATTGACCTTAAAAAGTTTAGATATTTAATACATATCTTAGCTATTTTCATCTCACACATGCTATGTCTTGCTAGACTGTTCTTCGTGGTTCTTCGTTCACTTTAAGTTTCTCAGTTCAAGTTCCGGACCGATGCTGTTTGGATGATGCATCCGAACAGCATCGGTCGAGACGGACGATGTATACATGGGTAAACAGCATCCAAACAGCATCAGTCTAGATGGATGATGTTTACATGGGAATACCTCATCCAAACAGCATCGGTCTAGATGGATGATGTATACATGGGTAAACATCATCCAAACAGCATCGGTCTAGATGGATGATGTTTGTATGGGTATTGGGTATATAACATCCAAACAGCATCGGTCTAGATGGATGATGTATACACGGGTAAACAGCATTCGAACAGCACCGGTCTAGATGGATGATGTTGACACGGGAATACAGCATCCAAACACACTAGATGAATTATGTATACATGGGTAAACAGCATCCAAACAACATCGGTCTAGATGGATGATGTTTGTATGGGTATTGGGTATATAACATCCCAACAGCATCGGTCTAGATGGATGATGTATACACGGGTAAACAGCATCCGATGAGCATCGGTCTAGATGGATGATGTTGACACGGGAATACAGCATCCAAACACACTAGATGGATGATGTATACATGGGTAAACAGCATCCAAACAGCATCGGTCTAGATGGATGATGTTTACATGGGAATACAGCATCCAAACACACTAGATGAATTATGTATACATGGGTAAACAGCATCCAAACAACATCGGTCTAGATGGATGATGTTTGTATGGGTATTGGGTATATAACATCCCAACAGCATCGGTCTAGATGGATGATGTATACACGGGTAAACAGCATCCGATGAGCATCGGTCTAGATGGATGATGTTGACACAGGAATACAGCATCCAAACACACTAGATGGATGATGTATACATGGGTAAACAGCATCCAAACAGCATCGGTCTAGATGGATGATGTTTACATGGGAATACAGCATTCAAACAGACTTGATGAATGATGTATAAATGGGTAAACAGCATCCAAACAACATCGATTTAGATGGATGATGTTTGCATGGGTATACAACATCCAAACAGCATCTAGAATTTCAATAACAGTTATAGTAGATCACACAGTTTTATTTACTTATTAAAAAATCAAATTTTAGGAAACAGTTTCTAAGAATTAGCATTATCAGACAACCCTAAGCTTCACTTGCAATACTATCAACGCCTACTACCTATTATGGAAGATCGAAGCGGCTAGACGCATACGTCACTATATTCCCAGGAATTAATGTCGCGTGCCCATTGCAACCCCTATAAAAGGCTTACCGCAGTGTTAATCGGTGGCCATTATTATTTATGATGCAATATGAATGGACAACCCAACATTTTGATATATTGAAAACTAAGCAACCTATTGAAGCGTGTTGCAATATCAATATATTTATTTAAAACGCTAAAGATTTTTAATATAAATATGGTTAATATAAGATGTTGTTAGGTTTCATAATTACGTAAGAACCTAAGATAGAAGGTCCCTTGAGTAGGGACTGAATAAATTTATAAACGACTTGGTGTTACATGGATCTCACACCTTTTTACGGGAGAACAACAGAACTGAGACTTGTTTTTTTTACAAGTATTGTTGTATATATATTATTTATTTTTAAATAAAGGAATATATTCTTATAACAATATAATCACAATAGCAATAAGGTTTTCATTACAATAATCCTGTTCAGTTGTTGTCAAAATTAACTGCCAACCCTAAAAAAATCAGTCACGGTAAATGACGGTCATGTTACGCACAAAGTATCAAAATAAATTTCATTACGATACAGGTCCTTTATGTGCAACTGTATCGTACAACGTACGTACAGAAGTAGGTGTCTATGCATTTTTCTCTACATAATCTGCGGATACTGACTGATTGTTCTATTTGGTACAAACTTAAATCGGACAACAAGAGAATTGAGATCAATAATACAGTTTGATTGGCTCTTAACATTTAAATCAAGGTCATCTTGGGACTTTATAATCAGGATCTTCCAGATGCTGACTGTATTTATGTATGTTAGTAATCTACACTACTATTATAAAGAGGAAAGATTTGTATGTTTGTAATGAATAAACTCCATAACTACTGTACTGATTTCGACAATTCTTTCACCATTGAAAAGCTACATTCACCTTGAGTAACCAGAGTAACATAGGCTATATTAAATTTCCACGAGAAAGTTTTAACCACCCGTGCGAAGCCGGGGCAGATCTCTAGTTGTACATAATCATGGATATCAGCATACATACATACTTAATGCAACAGACAGACACCCTTCCCTTGCCGCTAATTGTACGACTGAAGTGAAAGGGTGAATGGACTTTACATACATCCTCGGAGGGTTAGGCAGAGGTGAATTAACACCCTCATTTCACCAATCTGTATTCGGTCCGGGCACTATTGTTGACTCGAGCCATGCATCTGAGGCTGAGTCTGGACTGTGCAATTTATGAATTTATTATTAACGCTGTCCTATGTTTTTTATACCACTGATATGGCAGACAAGCAAACGGTCCGCATGATGGAAAGTTACCGTGGCCTATGGACGTGTGCAACACCAGGAGAGTCACACTCGTGCTGCCGACCCTGTAAACATAGAGAGTTTCTATGCCGTCAGTATATAAGACAAAGCAAGAATAGCCTTTGGGCCTCCCACTGATAGCACAAAAACTCTCCAGTGCGCTCTGGCTACCCTACTCACCGCCGGGAACATAACACTATGTTGTTATGGCCGCTGTATTCTGTAGGACGGAGGGACTTCTCCAGTCGGACTGCTTAATTGGACGGAAATGCCGTCGTGTCGTACCTCCTACAGACAGTATTGATTTTCACAAGAATGATTTCAGTATGCAGGTTGATTATTCGAAAATTGTTTGTTTTCTTTGTATAATATTATCTATTATATAAAAATGAATCGCTAAATGTGTTGCTAAGCGCAAATCTCGAGAACAGATGAACCGATTGCGCTAATTCTTTTTTTAGAATATTCCTTGCAGGATGAGGATGGTTCTTACGCTGAGAAAAATTGTGCAGATATTCCGGAATGGCAAAACAATTGAGTTTGATTCCTTCTTAGTTTTTCATTTATTGTTAAGCAGACGAGTAAATAAAAATTATAAAAAGTACACAACTATAATGCAGATGATGGCAAACTGACAGTGCATGGTGACACATCGGTCTTCATTACTTTATGCATCCATTATATTATTATTATTTATGTAAAGCACACTAGGAGCTATTAAGCTGATACGTATGTGTCCTGTGATCTGCAGTTATATTATCCATGTATTTATAGTTATGGCCAGCCACCATTTATTATCTAACAAGTTTATCTCCCAAGAGCGCAACATATTTCGGAACTCCGGCGACCCTTAATTTCCAGCCCATTAGGGTAAATACAGTAGGGTGATTTGCTCCGTGTGCTATATGTCTTTGGTTCAATAAACAGCCTAGCCTCTTTACTGAACAGCACCTTTCAACGACCTATAGTGTCCACTACTAAATTACACTTCAAATTTTAAACTAAATAGAAACCATATACATAAGCCTGTGTGCATTTGGAGCACATTTTGCGTTCAAGACATCCGCCTCGAGGTATACATGAAGATGAAGTTGTATTAGTTACTCGGAATAGGGGAATTGGGTGAAATGGCCTCTGCAAAAAAGCAAATCACTCGTCCAGCCTACGACATCCTCCGCTGGAAGTCAGTAAGTATGTACTCGGAACACGAACGCTAAAGTAAAAACGCGAAATGAACGCAGAGTTATTTTTAATACCAATTCTCACGTCTACGCACTTATTTTTAAAGATAGAGTACAATTTACAAAATAACCTTTAAAAACGATGCTTCTACAGCGTACAAGCGTCCGAGGGAGTAATAGGGGAAATCAACCGTATAAATTTTGTAAAGTATTAGCATAAAATTTTACTACAATGAAAGCTGTGTCTATTGTAGCTGTTTCGTTTAAAGCATTAGTGTATGAAATTGAGCGTTACCTTTAGGAACATAGGTGCTATAATAGTCTGTAATTTAACACTAATGTCGTCGTAATTAAAATGTATTAGACACGCGTGGTTTACAGTAGTAAATCTTGTAAGAAATCAATTTCGTACCTGATAACATCTTTATGAAGCCGAAAGAGAACGTGTTACTTATAAGGTGATTATTTCCTTTATATTAAATTGAATTTAGATAGCCTAAATGTCAAATACATGTGGTTAATTTTGTTCAAACATATTATTAGGTTGCAAATTAATAAAAAGTTTCTATTTATTATTTTTTTTATTTTTATATAGGACACGTCAATTTGACTTTACCTTGCCTGATGGTAAGCTGAAGGCAAAGTCTTAGGAGAGATGGCCACCATTATACACACGTGCCATGTTAACAATGGTGGCACTCAGCTTGACGGCCTCATCAGATGCTTTTTCACGCCCCGCTTAAAGGACCCGGGACTGTAGGAAGAGGGAAACACGTGAGCTGGCAAGGAATTCCAGGTCTTAATTGTGCGACAAAGGAAACTTTTATTCAAGTTAACCTGTTACGAGGGGTGGGTTTCGTATTTCAACCATACGTCTGTGGAAAAAGAATATGGTATATACGCGTATTCAGGCAGTATTTCCTCAGTGGCCTTGGTTTGATGATGCTCGATTGAGTAGACATTATTTTAAATTAGCCTTTAGAATTAGAGCTGGTCACCATCCATCAGCAAAGTTTGCATATCTCATGAAAAAGCTGATTCGCCTAACTGTGTAACTGGAATAAAAGGCATGAGGATCTGCTGCGTCTAAGTCAAAGTATTATAAGTTATCCAAGTTCCGAAGCAGCCCAAAAATTATGTCATCTGATTACATTAGTTCAGCAATGATTCATTATATTAAATGTAGCTACCTAGACTATAGCAATCATTTTAAGACTGTGTCCACTATGAATTAATTTTCGAAGAGGTTACCGTAACCCCAAAAAAATCAAGATTAAAAAAACAGAAAACTATTTATGTTATGAACAGTAAATTAATTCCTGGTAATATCATAAATTACAGCGTGTGGCGTGGGGGTAATGAACGCGGCCGCTACGCAGGAGATCATCTTTGGCAGTCGTTAAGAGTAGTTGGAGCCCTAAAAGTCCAATAACTGGCCAAATGCAACGTCGCGATATTGCCAATGGGTTGTGGAGGTGAGATCGCAATCGCTTTACGAAAGATATTGAAGTTCAGCCAAATCAGCAGTTAAAGTGGAAAAAGGGGTCCCGAAACTCCTAGGCAAATCAAAAATATTAACGCATGGATGAAGAAGAATAAATTACTAATATAAAAGTATACTTAATTAAGAAACACAAAATGTTTCATATACATAACTAATACCTGACTGAACTACAAACCAAAGAAATGACATTGTGTTTGTAAAGGAAGGCTGCTCAAAGAAATCACCTCAAAAGCCATATTAAATTTTTATGGCTGCCGTTGACTGGACTATACTCGTAGACACATATGAGAAGCACTACAAAATACCGGAAGATATCTGTGCCTCATCCAGGCCTCACATATTTCTTTTTCACGATCGCATAGGCGTGCAGTGCTTATAGAACTTACAGTACCGTGAGAAACTTATATACCTAAAGACCAGGCTATAAAGACAAACAAATACTTTGACTTGACTTACGAGTTAACCAAAAACGGCTACGTGATTAAACTTTACGCCATAGAAGTAGGAGCAAGGGGAATTCCAGCTAAATCCCTGTATAACTTACTTAAAGACCTCGCATTGCCAAGTAAGCTCTTTACTAAATCGAAAATCAAAAGCGGCATTGATAGGATCTTACCAAATTTGAATAGGTAGGGGGGTGGGGGGGGGGGTGGAGAAGGAACGCTACTGACCGTAGAGGTGAGCGCTGCTGCATCGCATTACAAGGTGGCCACCCTAAACCTACATCTGGGTCGCAAATTCCAGTCACCGTCACGGTGCGCCTCTCTGTACCACGCTATGGACCCGGTGACCGCACGGTGAATCCATGGAGTGCTAAGAATTGGATCTCATTAGCTAAGGAAACCAAAACAGAATTGACAACAATACTTGATTGATTCTGTCCGCAGTTTACACGTCTATTTACAGTTTTATACATTGAAATAAAACCATTTCTGAGAGACTCCGTCGCAGCTTATATGGTGCCCCTATACTATCAGTACTATAATTCATACAATGGAAATACTCGATGCTGGTAAGACTAGAACAATTACTTTAGTGACATTTGCCTGATGTCTTTTCTAGAATAATGCCTCTGCACTTCCTGTTTCTGGATTTGCAGAAAGTTTTTGACTGTGTTCCCCGTGAGATGATCTGGTGGGCTTGCGGTCGAAGATGGTGCCCGAGACCTACGTGGAAATCGTACGTGACATGTACCTCAATTCCGATTCAATAGTTAGGACCGCTGTTGGCGACACCACTCACCAGGATTCGGTCCTACTCCCCTATCTCTTCAATGTGATATTAGACGAGTTTTCAGCCAGCGTATAGCAATTACCGCAGCCTTGGCTGCTCATTTACGCTGATGATATCGCTCTGGTGGATGGGGACAAGGGACGGCTTACCCGACGCGTGCGTGCTTGGAAGGAGTCGCTTGAGAATGGTAGTATATGGCCTGCAATAGCACAGATCCGACTTCTGTCCGTATAGGCGGCGATACCGTCGAGCATACGGACCACCTAGGATTTGTGCTTGATGCGTCCGGAGGCATCGACCGTGGTAACGGGAGTCATTTGTGATCCTAACATGCCGTTCGAGCTAAAAGGTCAGGTCTATAAGACCATCATTAGACCGGTCCTTACGTACGGCAGTGAGGCGTGGCCGTTGCTGGAGCGACAGTTGCTGCATGTCACGGAGATGAATATGTTGCGGTGGATGTGTGGCGTTACACGAAACGACCGTGTTCGGAACGCACACATCCGCGGCAGCCTCCATGTCCGTGACATAGGTGACAAGCTGCAGGAAAGTCGCCTTCGGTGGTATGGCCACGTTTTGCGACGACCGGCAGGATACTTGGGAAATAAATGCCTCAACATGACGTTGCCTGGCGCCAGAAGTAGGGGACGGCTCTAGTAACGCTGGCTTGATATCGTGCAGGATGACATGCGTGCCAATGGACTAACCAAACAGGATGCCGAAGACCGTGTAAAGTGGAAAAGACTTAGTAGGAAAGCGGACCCTGGGTTCTCCCGCGCTAGGCGGGACGAGCAACCGGAAGACACGCTAGGTTGATGATGATGATGATTTTCTAGAATAATGGCACGGCACACTCGACAGGATGTCAACAATCGTCCTTCAGAATATATTTTCGGCCCTTTTTGCCCGTGGTACGGTTTGTTATTCTTCATAACAATTTCAATCATAATTGCAAAATAAAACTCTTTGTTCAAAGGATCACAAAACCGTTGGTAGGAAACGTTTTTACGTCTACATCGGACTCATTTAACGCTCGATAAATTAATACTCATGTAGGTTTTTGTTAATCCTTGAATTTATTAGGCGGTAGTATTTTATAAGTATTTTTTTCCCTGGCAGATAATTCTCATTATATATAATATAAAAATGAATCGCAAAATGTGTTGGTAAGCGCATAACTCAGCAACGCCTGGACCGATTTCGCTAATTCTTTCTTTAGAATATTCCTTGCAGTACGAGGATGGTTCTTACGCAGAGAAAAAATAAAAAAGTGTTAAGCCGTCATGGGAACGGGAACAGAATTCCACGCGGGCGAAGTCGCGGGCATCAGCTAGTTGTATATAATATCACATATCTATAGTCTCGTAATTATGCACATCTGAACCTAAATAGAACCAAGTAATCGAGCCAGTTTTTCATGGATTCATGTTTCAAATTACATTTGTTGCCGCTACTTAATCTTCGTGGGGAGTGCAGAATGGTACATATTAGACTGGCGCATTTTACAGCCAAAAATAAAAGTAAGGTAAGAATTATACGGCGGTAAAAATATTCTTATTCTCGTAGCACCATAACGCACGAGTCTCATTAATTCTGTCAGTCTTGTTTGAAATAATGAAACGAGGCAGATAATATGCCTTGTGTATATTGTGGTTTAGCTTCCGCTTGTTTTGTAATTTTTTCGGTACATATTGTGAATTTTTTTATTTGATTCTAAAGTGAAGAATAAACCCAACAAGTTTGAAAACGTAGTAAATCACAGTTGTGACGTGTATAGTTCTGTAGACTTCTATCAAAACTTAATGAATGAACTGAATATGAAAAGATACTTACCTCGAATATGTCGGCTAATACAAATTGGTGTTTTTCTAGTACCACCTACATTTATGCTATGGTCGATTGGTTAATCCGAAGAAGCGTTCTTGTTACTACTTTAAAGACTAGAAAACTAGACTTAGATGTGAAAATAAAGTTGTATTACTTAAGTCTAATAAAATGGGCTGGCAGTAGTACATCAAAGGATCGATAGTTGCAACGAGTCCTTAAGTAGAAAGTAATAAATGGATAATCGAATGGTGGGATGTCCCGAGGGTAAAGTAAGCAAAATTCAAATGAACTGACGAGCTGAAAAGGTATATTGCTAGGATAGACTGGACGAAATCGTTGGTTTCATTGATTCGATTACCTGCCCATATTGTGACTGATCTACTTTTTAAATGACTGATATGACTGTCTGTGTGAAACATAGTATTATTATGTTTTTAAACATTATTCGTGTCCACGGGTCGTTCTGGATTGCTTTTTGAAATTTCTGAGATCTTTTTGAATTCATGAAAATGTGCTTCATGAACACTTTTGATATGTGTATGTGTACGATCATCATTTGTTGTGCTATTTATTATTATTTTTGACTAACTAATGCATACTATAGATACTGCAATCAATCAATTAGCCCACTGCAATCCTCTGCCTTCCGCATCCAGTCCGTCCCCTTTTTTTTTTTTTAAATTTTTTTTTACGTGCGGGAAATCCCCACGGATACCCACCCCTCCGGAGCCGGAGGGGGAGGTTATGTCGGACTCGAACCGACTAAACCGCACGCCGTCTCTGGGTCGTAGTGCTAGGCCGAAGGTGAGGTTGTCATGCGACATATCCCTCGCACCCCGGCTGACCCAGGGCCATCCCTCTCGGTCTGGCCCTCCTCGGGAAGGGGGGGACCACGCGGTCCCCGACTCAACCCCGGTGTGGGGAGGCGCGCATCGTCCTACGATGCGCGCCGCCGCCGTGGCCTGCTTCTGGGGCCTGAGGGTGATGGGCGGCTCCACCTGTCACCCTCAGGCCCGCGCTCATGGGGGGCGGAGGTCAGTTTGCGCCCTCCGACGCCCGAGCCGCCTTCGGGCGCGTGCAGCGATGTCAGCGAGCCTTTCTCGCAGATCGCGCCTCGCCCGCTCTGCTGTCTCCTTTGCGAGCATGACCTGCTCGCAGAAGGAGGCGCTGGCCGCCCACGCATCCGCGCAGCGGGCCATCGCCGCGAGCAGGGTGGAAAGCGTGAGCACTCTCACCCCCAGGGCCGCCACAAGCTCCCGCCTCGGCGTCTCAAACGCCGGGCACTCGGTGAGCGTGTGCAGCCCCGAGTCCACACTCGCGTCGCAGTGATGGCACTCGGGCGTTGGCTCTATACCCATCAGACACAGATACCGCCCGAAGCTACCGTGCCCGGTGATAATCTGCGTCTGACGGTACGAGAGGCTACCGTGTGGCCTCTCTAGCCACTCCCCCATGATGGGCCTTACCGCCGCAATGACGGCGTGCCCTGCGCGTGGTTGCCCAAGTCGTCGCTCCCACTCGGCCACCATGACCTGGTGGAGCCGGGATTTCTCGGCCCGAATATCCTCGGGCTCGGGATCGAATCCCCGCTCCCGCACCTCCTTTCGGAACTGATATAGTGCCGAAAGGGCCCTCGCTTCCAGGATCCACGGTGGCGATCTGGCCAGGAGACTCGCCGCTTCGAAGGATATCGTGCGGTATCCCCTGATGGCCTTGGAGGCCATCGTGCTCTGCGCCGTACGGAGCAGAGGCATGAATCTGGCCTCCAGGGTATCCGCCCACACGGGGCACCCGTATAGGGCCGCGTAGAGTCTCCTGCAGGAGGCCTCTGGGCCCTTCAAGTTGGGCAACAACCGGCCCAAGGCATTCGTCGTGAGCACCAACTTGGGGCGCAGACTTCGGAAATGCTGTCCGAAGTCCCACCGACCGTCAAGCACGAACCCCAGGTATTTCAACCGGGGCTTGATGTCGATGGGAGTGCCTCCCACTGTTAGGCTGGCTCCCGGGCCTGGCCTGCGCCGAGGGCCATGAAAGAACATGGCCTCGGACTAGTGCAGAGCCACCTCGAGACCCAGCCGCCGGATCCTGTCGACGACCTGAGCAACCGCGGTCGTGGCCCTCAGGGTCGCTTCGCGGTGCGTAGCCCCGCTCACCGTCACTAGCGTGTCATCCGCGTAGCACCCAGTCGTAACCGATGTTCCACAGGAGCGGCCCCAGGACCGACCCCTGTGGAACACCGCACGACATCTCCCGCCTACCGACTCCCGTCGAACTTGGGTAGATGACGGCTCTCTCTATGACTATGCGGCGGAGGTAGAGAGGCACATCGTGGTACACGAGTGCCTCCCTGATGCAACTCCAGGGCAAGGTGTTGAATGCGTTGGAGATGTCCAAGGACACCGCCAACATCACCTCGCCCCGGGCAACCGCATCCCCCGCCAGAGTCCTCACGCGCATGATGGCATCCACAGTGGAACGCCACCGGCGGAACCCAAACTGGGTGTTCGCCAGGTCCGGCCCCACTCTAGAGAGATGCTCGACGAGGCGCTTGGCAATAACTCTTTCGAAGAGTTTGCCCACCTCGTCGAGCAGCACTATGGGCCGGTACCCGGATGGCTCGTCCGCCGGGCGTCCCTGCTTGCGGATGAGGACCAGTTTCCCCGTCCTCCACATCTTCGGAAGCTGGCCCCGCTCCAAACATGCGCTGAGGAACCCTCTCAGTCGGGGTTCGAGGCCGTCCTCCCCTAGAGCTAGGACCCACGCGCGGCCTGGAATGCCGTCGGGTCCCGGGGCGGTGCTTTTCTTGGCCCTAAGCCTTCGCACCGCCAGCTCTAGTTCTACCCAAGTGACCTCGGGCACGTCGTCGTCAATCACCACACTGGGCGCCGTAGGCGACCGAGGCGGCGGAGCCATCTGCGGCGGAACATGTTCCGCTCGCGCCGGGAACAGGGATTCCACCACTCCTCCGAGCAGAGCCGGCTTGAGCACCTGGGTCAGCGGAGGGGCCCGGGGGCGCAGCTTTTCTCTTACCATAAGGTAAGGCCGCCCCCATGGGTCCCGCTCCAGCGTCTCCAGGAGCTCCCGGTAGCAAGCAGCTTTTGACCGCTTGATCTCCGCTCGGAGGGCATTCCGGGCCTCCCTGTATCCCTCATGTAGCTCCGCCAATCGGGGCTCCGAGTCTGCGGGACGAGTACGCCTCCTACGGAATCGGGCCCACCGGTGGTGCGTGATCACGCAGGCTTGACGCAGCCTCGCGATCTCCGCATTCCACCAGTAGACCCGACGCCTCGGATTATAGGCTGGAGCTCTAGGCATACTCGCATCGCAGACACGTGTCATGGCCTCCCGGAACCACGCCGCTTCATCGTCGACATCGACAGGCCTGTCCGGCGCAATGGCCCAGGCCTGTACGATGGCGGCCTCCAGGAGGTCCTCCCGATTCAGTCCCCCAACACCCAGCGCGGCTCGCGTTGGGCCGAAATGACCGGCGCATCGCTCGGAGAAGGGGAGACATCAAACCGAACGTATCGGTGATCCGATAGTGTCTCCACCTCCACGGCGACACGCCAGTCCCGCACGCGAAGTGACAGGGAAGCGCTCGCGAACGATAGATCTACGTTCGAACTGCGCTCCCCCGCCACAAATGTGGCCATATACGTGGCTTCGGCCCCGCGATTCTGGAGAACTAAGCCGAGAGAATCGGCCCAGCTCTCCAGAGCCCTGCCTCGCGCATTCGTGCGCCGGGAACCCCAAGCCTGAGACCAGGCGTTGACGTTCGTGCTCGGGGACTTCCCCGAGCACGAGAACCGGACGAGGCGAACAGGCATTGACGACGTCGGTCAGCCGCTCCAGCAACCACCGATACTGCCCTATGAGTCGGTGTGATCTCGGCGTGAAATAAACGGCCACGACCGCAATCTCCCCCACCCGCGCCGCTACGATGCCATGCTCCCTTGCGATCACAACAAGGGGAGGGGCACCCGCAGCGGCGTTATGCACCAGTGCCGCCGATCCATCCAGGTCGACCACCCAGGCGGGCCCGAGGGGCCGGTGAGTGTATGGATCGGCGACAGCGGCGACGTGGATGGACCACTGTGCCATGCTCTGGAGCAGAAGTGCCTGAGCATCGACACCGTGGCCCAGGTTCGCCTGCAGGATGCGGAGACGAGGATCCATTATGGAACCATCTCCGCATCCCGCCCCGAACCATTGGCGGAACGCCCGCCTCGCGGCGGCGGCTCCCCGCGGGTGCTGGCCTTGCTGTCAACCCTATGGTCGGCCGGCTTGCCCTCCGTCGCACACCTGAAACAGTGCGGCGGAGCTTCGCAATTACCGGCCCTGTGACCGGGTTGGCTGCAGCGGAAGCAACGGTCACCGACCGTCACCTCCGCCTTGCACTGCACACCCACGTGGCCGGCCGACAGGCACCTGAAGCACCTGTCCGGCCGAGCCTGCAGGAGCCGTACCCGGACTCCTACAACGCCGCCTACCGCGAGGATCCGCCGGTCGGCAGCTTTTTGGGCTGCTGCGATGGGGCAGCCGACAACTGTTGCCCCCTGTCCCCTCCAGACAACTCCGCGTCCACTCCTCGTGCCTTGCCTGTTGTGCCGCCATTGCCGCCATGCAGGCCTCCAGGGAGTTTGCCGACGAACGCGGCGGCACTCGCGGCGGCGTCGGCAACTTTGGCTACACCGGCGGCGGGACCGGCAAACGTGGCGGGAGCGGCGGCGGCGGCAAACGCGGTGGTGCCGGTGACTCCGGCTGCGCCGGAGGCGGCGACTCCGGCCGCAATGGCGACCTCGACCGCACCGGTGGAGATGGCCGCACTGAAGGCGGCTCCGGCTGCACTCCGACCCTCCGCCTCTCTGTGCGGGTCATGCGGTCCTGGAGCGCCGCCAACTCAGCCGCCATTTTGGCCATCTCCTTGCGGTATTCAGCCGCCTGCCGCTCGGTTTCTCCGAGCAGTGCCTCCTGACGCCTGCCGAGGTCAGCCCGCTCTTGCTGCGCACGGCTTAGCTCCGCGCTGAGCAGATTGTATTGCTCAACAAGGCGGAGCGTCTACCGCATGAGCCGGTCCTCTTCCGGCTTCATAGCCCCAGTTCGGACCTTGGCAAGGCCTTGAAGGGCCTCCACCACCTCGGTAGAGGTGCTGTCGCCGGCACAAGGCAAGGGCGCCGCCGAGGAGGAGGAACTCGGCGGCGCCATGACAACCTGGGACAACCTCGGGACTGGGGCTGGGGCACGCTTTTGTGGGGCAGCCCTCTTGCCACCCCGCGTCTTTCGGCGGCCGAGCGCCGCAAACTTGGGCGGGGGAGAAAGGTATTCTCCCTCCCGGCCGCTGCTGGTCGTCGAAGAGTCAGTCATGCTGACCTCCGGATCCGGCTCAAATGGCCGGGGGGAAGGAACCAGGTTCCTCTTCCCGGCTGAGCTCCGAGTCGTTACGCCCGGGCTGTTAGCTCTGCTCTGATGGGCGGTGTCGAGGTGGTCGGACACCGTTCGGGACGCGACTTCCGCGTCGTGGTGCTGCGCGACCTTCGCACAGACTGTTTCGCTTGGGTTTGGGTTTTTTTGGTTTGAATTAAGGTCTTCTATGATGTCCCACGAGTAGAACCGTTCGGATTACACTTCCTGGGTGACGGCCATTCCAGGAAGCGGGGTATATACTGTGGAGGTCCCCAGGTATCCACAGGTTTTAAGCGACTTCGCTGTCGGGTTTTCAGACTTTTCCTTGTCGTGGGCCGGCCAATTAAGGCAAGCCCCACGGCCTCCAGGATATCGGCGTTCCCGAGTGTGGCTAGCACTCAGGTCGTTGTCGATATCTCGGAGGTTACGCGATGCGGGGGAGTAGCCAACTCTCCCAACGCCGACGGTGGCACGAATGCCCGTCAGCCCCTGCGCGAGCAGTGGGCCGACCCGTCCCCGGATCCGACGGATCCCGTCGCCTCTCCCATGTCTCCTCTGCTGAAGCAGAGGGGTACCGGGAGCGACGGCTAGCCCTAAAAAGGGCTGTTGAGGTGGGAGGAACCCACGGATCCCTCCCCGCGGGCCTTGCAGGCCCGCCACACCACGACCCCCTCGTGCAATGGGGTCAGCTAGCCCTAAAAAGGGCTGTTGGAATGGAAGGGTATCCAACGGACCCCTTCCCGCGGGCCTTGCAGGCCCGCCATCCCACGACCTCCTCGTGAGATCAGCCGTTGGGTTATTCGTCAACGGCCAACAGAACTCCCAAGGTAGGAGTCTGTTAGCCGTTGTCCAGGGTGCACCAGCCCCCCCGCTTCCGCTCCCCAGGACCGCGGTCCAAAGGGGGAAGAAACGGAGAAGCCGACGTGGAGGTTACCCAACGAGCACCCCGCATCCAGTCCGTCCCAGCCACCTTTTTCACGACATCGGCCCATTTGGCTAGACGGCGTCCTACTCTTCGTTTACTTCCTCGCGGTCTCCACTCTAGGACTCGTATGCTCCAACGGCCATTGGTCCTTCGACAGACGTGGCCAGCCCATTGCCACTTCAGCTTGCATATTCTGCGAGCTATGTCGGTAAATTTGGTTCTTTGTCGGATGACCTCGTTTCGAATTCTATACTTCAGAGAAACTCTTAGCATAGCTCGCTCCATAGCCCGCGGTGCGACTTTTAGTTTATGGACTAGACCTACCGTCAGTGTCCACGCTTCGGCACCGTAAGTCATAACAGGTAGGACGCATTGGTCAAAGACCTTTGTTTTCAGGCATTGCGGTTAATAAAGTAGAAGAGAAGACTCGACGTAGTTTGCGAAATGCTGCCCAGCCCAGATGAATCCTTCTGGCTAGTTCTTCCTGGAAGTTGTTTTTACCGAGCTGAATAACCTGGCCCAAGTATACATATCTTTGGACAACTTCGAGCGTCGCCCCTACAATGGCGGCCTCGGTGCAACATGTTCGTTGAACATGATCTTGGTTTTATCTACATCTAGGCTGTGCAGATACTTATAGATAGGTATATTTTGAATACTTGAATGAATATAGTTCTTCCACCATGACATTAATACTTTTGGGAGCTAAAATTTCAAGATAGCTTTACTCCACGATATCATGAAGAATAAAATAAAGAAGATATCTAAGACAAACACAAGGACTGAAGAACAAGATACTATATTGTGAAGAACGTAGCTAACTAAATCAATTATCGGAATCAATTCGATTTTTTTAGTCTCGTGGAACGAGGTCGGTCCGAGTGGTAGCTTTTAAATTGTATATCTTGTCCATTGTATTGGAGATAATTTTATTTTTACTTTTGGAAATGTTTAAATTTCCGGAAAAAGAAATAAGTTATTATTTATATGACTTGTAGGTATACGGTGAAACGTATAATGAAAATTGTATGTTCCACAAAAGAACTACTTGTCTTTATTTCATATTTAGGACTATTTCTATTTTTGACAGCCTCCGTGGCGTGGCGGTAGTGAACGCGGCCGCTACGCAGGAGGCGCGGGTTCGATCCCCGCTCAGTGCAAATATTTGTATGCATGAATATGGATATTTGCATTGGTCTGGGTGTTTCTATGTATAATATGTTTGTATTTACAACAAAAAGTATCTAAGTATGTATATCAGCATTCTAGATTCCATAACACAAGCTAGTTAAGCTACGCTTACCATGGATCTAGATAGCGTTGTGTGAAATGTTGTGGAATATTTATTATTTATTTATTTATTTATTCTATTAGTACTATTACTTATTATTGTCCCGATTTATCGATTGATTTGAGGATTTTTATTCTTTATGCTTTCTTACGTGATCACATTTATTTATCTGAGAGATTGGATTATTATGATTTACAATATCTATTGATGCCATACAGGTGCTATTTTTTTTTTTGGATTCCAGTCTGTCTCAGTTTTGTTTCTTCTTAAATATAAAGTATATTGTATATGCACAGTCTGGCTATAAATACTGTTGTTCATCAAATTTTCTTAGTTTGGCGCCAACACATTGTACAATATTTGGCTATATTAAAATGGAGTGGGGTGATATAGAGAACCGAATCGCTGTGATAGCATTACACAAAGTAGGTATGGAGTCAAATATAATTTTTAAAACTACACTTGGTATTAGTTAAATGTTTGTGTACCGTGCTATTAATAGGTACAATGAGACCTCCTCTATCCGTCGCAAAAGATCTCGCCGTCCACGTAGTGTTCCTACGAAAAAGGTAGTCAAAGCAGTAAGAGAAAGAAGAAGAAAGAAGATTCGAAGAAATCCTGTTCGAAAGGAAAAAAAAAATTGGGAGATGAAGGTAGCACCCAGAGCCATGTCGCGTATTTTAAAAGATTACTTAGGACTTGCGGACTATAAGAGACGTACTGGTCATTTTTTAACTGAAAATTAAAAAGAATAGGGTGGTACAATCGAAACAACTACTGAAGCGGCACGCAAAGGGAGGTCACAGAAAATTTTTGTTTACGGATGACAAAATCTTTACAATTGAGCAATATTTGAACAAACAAAATGAAACGGTCATTTTGTTTGTTAAAATGTTTATGCTCAAAGAGAAAGCTTCCCCATAAGTCGACACAGTGAAACGTGGGCATTATCCGACTTCAGTGATGGTTTGGTGATGTGTTAGGTATGAAGGAGTGACTGAGCCATATTTTTGTGAAAAAGGTATCAAAACATCGGCACAAGTGTATCAAGATACCATTCTTGAGAAGGTAGTTAAGCCCCTTAACAACAGCGTGTTCAATCACCAAGTATTGTCCTTCCAACAAGACTCGGCGCCGGGTCATTAAGCTTGGTCCACGCAATCTTGGTTGAAAGTGAACGTTTCGGACTTCATCAGAGCTGAAGACTGACCGTCGTCTAGTCCCGATCTTATTCCGCTGGATTATGATTTATGGTCAGTTTTAGAGAGTATGGCTTGCTCTAAACGCCATGATAATTTGGAGTCCCTAAAAATCCATACGATTGGCAGTAAAGAATTTTCCCAAGGAAAGAGTGCGTGCCTCTATTGATAACTGGCCTCAACGTTTAAAGGACTGTATTGCAGCCAATGGATACCACTTCGAAGTAGCTTTTTATATTTTAAATTGTTTTATATTTATGTATTAAACTATCTCGGCTGTGTGGTTTCCGGCATAAAATAGAACCACTCCATCTCTTCTCGTGGATGTCGTAAGAGGCAACTTAACACCAAAGGATGGGCAGCGGCGTCCTTTGTGATGCATTCTTATTTAATACCGCGCTCGCCAACCCGTTTGCCAAACGTGGCGATAAGTAAGGCAAAACCTCCAATGAACGGAAAAAAAAGACCAGGCCCCTAGTCCCTGGCAGCTCCGCTATTTCTGGCTCCGGTAGCGGTCATGGTAACGGCGGGGCAGGGGGTGCGAAGAATCCCCGGCAGAGATTCGGCTACCACCCCAAACGGAAACTGGCCCTGACAACACACAACGTGAGCACGATGAGGACTGACGAGAAGCTGCTCGAGGTGAAAGAGGAAATGAGTAGGTTGCACTGGGACATTGTTAGGTAGTCGGAGGTGCGATGAGCGGGGGAAGGCACGACAACCCTGAAGTCCGGCCACCTACTCTACCACCGGGAGGGTGATAGAAAGTCACTGAATGGTGTCGGGTTCTTCGTTCTCAGGTCCCTTATTAACAACGTCATATCCATCGAGAGTATCTCAAGTAGGGTTGTATACCTGATACTCAGAGTATCCAAAAGATACTCGTTGAAGGTCATCCAGGTATACATGCTCACTAAGTCATACTCCGATGAAGAGGTTGTGGAAGTGTATGAGGACATAAGTAGTAGTAGTAAGACACGATGGCTAAACATTCAAGAGCCAAGCTTACCCGACATTATACCGAAGACATCCCGGACATCAGCCTGTACGAGATTAGGATGACCCTCAAACAGCTGAAGAATAACAAAGCGGCGGGTGAGGACGGAATTACAGCAGAGCTTTTGAAAGCGGGTATAACGCCGAAAGCGTGAAACAGGGGCGTGGCGGTCCTTTCCTTGAAGAAAGGTGATAATACTTTGTTGAAGAATTATAAGCCCATCATGCTCTTGAGCCACATTTACAAGCTGTTTTCGAGGGTTATTACGAACCGTCTCGCCAACAGGCTCGATGACTTCCAACCTCCAGAACAAGTCGGATTCTGAAAAGGCTACAGTACCATATACCACATCCACACACTGCGGCAGGTTATACAGAAGACCAAAGAGTATAACCGGTCTCTCTGATTAGGATTCGTGGACTATGAGAAAGCCTTCGATTCGATCAAAATATGGGCCGTGCTACAGTCTCTCCAGCGGTGCCGGATAGATCACCGGTATATTAAAGTGTTGAAATGTTTATACCAGAACGCCACTATTTCGGTCCGAATACAGGAACAGAGCACGAAGCCAATTCCACTGAAAAGGGGCGTCAGACAGAGAGACGTTATCTCTCCGAAACTGTTTACCGCTGCCTTGGAAGACGTCTTCAAGCTACTGAACTGGAAAAGACGTGGCATTAACATAAACAGTGAGTATATCACTCACCTTCGGTTTGCCGATGATATTGTCATTATGGCAGAATCGCTGGAAGACTTGAACACCATGCTCGAAGACCTCAACAGAGTATCCCAACAGGTGGGCCTTAAGATGAAAGTGGACAAGACAAAGGTTATGTCATAATGTCCACGTTGCGCCTCTACCGGTTCATGTTGGGGACTCACTCTTAGAAGCTGTTGACGAGACCGTTTACTTGGGTCAACTGATCCAGGTAGGCAATTCCAGCTTCGAAGACGAGGTAAATCGACGATTCCGACTTGGCTGGGTAGCGTTTGGGAAGCTACGAGATGTCTTCTTGTCCGACATATCTCAGTGCCTGAAGACGAAAGTCTTTGACCAATGTGTGTTATGAGTGATGTCTTACGGATCTGAAACGTGGTCTCTTAAAAAAGGTCAAAGTCGCTCATCGAGCTATGGAGAGGGCTATGCTCGGTATTTCCCTACGTGATCGCGTCAGAAATGTTGATATCCGTAAGAGAACAAAAGTATCAGACATTGCCCAGCTGATAAGCTCGTTGAAGTGGCAGTGGGCGGAACACAAAACGCGCAGAACAGATGGCCAATGGAGTAAAAAAGTTGGAATGGCGACAGGCAAACGTAGTGTAGGATGCCCAACGGCCAGGTGGAAGGACGACCTCATCAAGGTCACCGGGAAGCGCTGGATGTTGGCTGCTTTAGATCGGTCGTTCTGGAAGTCTATGGGAGAGGACTATGTTCAGCAGTGGACTGTGTGTGGCTGATATGATGATTAAACTAACATACTGTAAAAGTAATAAATATTATTTGCAATAAAAGTATTATCTTTTTCTTCCTAATTCACATAATTAACCCTAGTTCGACAAATATCGGTTGCTTATTGACTCTCTCTTCATGAATCTATTTCGTCAATCTGCTTCACGAAAGAGAGAATAAATGATAATTTCCTTTCCATGATCTTTTTTTCATGCTTTCTCTATGTGCCTGTACCGTCTAAGCATCCCATTCTCTATGTTGTGGCATCTAATTTTATTCAAAATTGTAAATAGGTGTACTAAATACGATACCAAAGTTTTGAATACCACAATAGTTACATTATTAAAGTGAGAACAAAGGTATCTAAATACATAAAAAACCAATAAGTCTAGGTTATTCGTTGAATATACGAATAATGGTTGTCATTTCAGTATTGTAAGAAATATGTAAATGCGCAACAAATTGTTTTTCTTTATCTATTGCGAAACGCACATTATCTAGGCAATTTTCTTCGGGAAATGAAGTAGACTGACAGCCGTATAGTTAACAAGGTTGGCCCGTGTTGCGAATTCGTAATTCGTACCTCTCCAAGTCTAATGTGTTTCATTAGGTTTACTCGTGACACGCAACACAATGATTTAGGCATTTGTATACCTAATTTAAATTAATTTATTAAAAATGTTTATATTTATTTCCTTAGGGATTTGCGATTATATGGAAGTCCTTTACATGAAAACTTTTTGAGATATTTTGAACTGCATTCACAGATTTCGGAAAAATTGTGCAGACAACTAAAAATTGGTAAATATCCAAAACCATTTTTTTATGCCAATCGATCTAATTTCATGTGGGGATCAAAATACTCTAAATGACCATTTTTGCTTTGAGTACTAGGAATTGCGAAAATCGTTTCAAAGTTTCAAAAGAAAATCAAATTTGTATAATAATCAAACTTTTTGTTTTAGGTAGGAAGTGGGTAGAATTGACCGAAAAATAATGAAATAGAATTTTTAATTACAAATTTCGAATTATTTTTATTTACTTTTCAATCAATCCTACCGACTTCCTACTCAAATAAAAAGGTTTGACATTGCAGAAATTTGATTCACTTGCTGAAATGCACGGGAAACGCTTTTGACGATTTGTCAATAATTTATGAAGTTATCCTCTATTAACATTTTACCTTCAGGAAAATTTGAATTCCATTTATACATAGTAATAAAAAAATTAAGGAGTTATTTTGTTAAAACCGATGCTGCGTTTCAGCGATCTTCAATTCAACAGCTTCATTATTGCAGTCAGTTATATATAATATTGATGATACTACATAAATTGATCGTAACCGAATAAGCCACTAGTCGAATACTACAAGAACAGTATAATTATGTATTTAACACATTATTCATAAACATGCACGGTATAGTGCAATGGTGAAAATTTGTTTATCCATTAGTGAGAGAACAAAATATTCTCGTGAAGTTTTTTTAAATAGTTTCCACGTTTTCATTTTGCTTGCGAACAGTTTACAAGCAGAATTTAAACGTGGGAATACAAACAATACAGTGGTAAAAGATGGTACACTTTTTAAACAGTGTGCATTTCTCATTCATTTCAGGAAAGTACAGAATAGAATCTCTGTCAGCTGCGACGTTCCACGGAGCATTAAGAGTGAGCATTTGCCGTAAATAAGGCTTGCAAGGGTTTTTTTGCAAGGTGTTTATAATAATAAGTTTAGTATAGTTCGTCCTATTTTAATGTTTACGCAACCACTTTCCGCCATGTGCTTGTCTGTCACCAAAGTGGTATAAAAAAATAATATACGTTCCTAGTAAGAACATTTTTTGCTTTATTCTCTAATTTTCCACAAATGCAGTGATACGATATAATATAATTATTCTCTTTCTGCAGTATTCTGAAACAATTTGCAGTATGGGTACTAGAAACTTACTAATT
This sequence comes from Eilema caniola, assembly GCA_949126895.1. Classification (NCBI taxonomy): domain Eukaryota; kingdom Metazoa; phylum Arthropoda; class Insecta; order Lepidoptera; family Erebidae; genus Eilema; species Eilema caniola. The sequence continues at coordinate 9,999,508 of OX421476.1, forward strand.
TAATTATTGGTTACTTTAAATTTATTCTTTACAATTTTGTATCAAAATCTCAAATAGCAAACCGGCATAAACTTTATTTAATAGTGAATAACTAAGTAACTAGTAACTTTTAATCGTCGATTCTTTCATACATTTGTCGTAATTAAAATAACGTGATGTCGCGTAGCCCATAACCAGTGGACAATTAAGACATTTCCTATGATACCTCATTAATAGAATTCTAACAAGTGCATTCTTTAGAAGCAATGAGAGAACAGGTGCACGTTACTATTTATTTTCGAAAATAATTACATTATTTTTATCAAAAGTAGCCTCCTCCTAGACTCATTTGTTTCCCAATTCAAACTCAACAAACTCTTAGTGACTCTAAGAGTGGTCTGGCCTGGTCTAATTTTATTAAGATGACCGTTGAATTTTACTGAAATTATTTTAGAATATACATACAATCACACAGGTAATAAAAAACGGATTCTGCCAAGATGAGGCTGTCTGTATTGGTACGGAGGTAAACAAAAATGAGTTAGCGGCCGACGAATTGTTGGAACTATGTGCTGACACAGCATTGGACGGAGTGTCTCTTGTCGCGGTGCATATTGAAATTGAGGAAGTGACTTCTGTTGCGTTTAATAAATTACAGGGAACTGAAAAAATAATAAGATCTTTTATTTCATTCAGAGCATATTTTGAGAGAATTTGACTTTATATTCATGTCAGTCAAATCTGTCAATAAAAAAACCGTGGAAAAATGAACTCTAACAATTCTGTACTCATAGGATAGAATGAAAAAATATGTGAGCTTGTGCCTGCATAGTTTTTCTACCTTCTGAAATTGTTATATTGTAGAAGTGTCTGCCATCACAAGTAATTAGATTCGACATGAAGAATAATGAGTTGAGTTACAAACTGTTTAAAGTTTTTTGACATCTGTCAGGCGAGCAAGTCTGAGAAAGTCCCTTTGCTTTAAAAATTCGCAAACTTGAGCTGAATCTCTCTAAATCCGCTATAAAAGTGATAAAAGTGCAATACATAACCTTTAAATGCTGAGTGAGGAACATTATCATCAATACAACTTTGGCACCGTGAGTAAAACCACTTTTAAACTGTTGGGAGGAGTCGTTGTGCTGTTTTGAAAATCACAACATAGAAATAATCAGCTGATTGAAGGTGTTTTTCAAAAAGTTTTTTGAACTCACAGTCAAAAAGGTAAACAAACCTTGACAGCTAACCGATTAACATATGACAATCGTACCCCAGTGTTGCCAAAGCTTTCTTTTTCACGTTTTGTTGTTGCACCAGTAACAGAATAGTGCAACCAATAAACCGATTGTCAACACAGTAAGCGGAAGACATTTTAAATTGTTTTTGACGAAGAATTCAATTTCTAATTCAAACCAGTGTCAGGATGTCGCACTCGGTACAGCAGTTGTTTTGTTCGGGCTGCCGGAGTACAATAACGGATGACGGAATTGTCTGCTCTAAATGCGCGTGCTCCTTTGACCTTATGTGTGCTAATTTCACCAAGGAGGCAATCACCAAGGCTACACCTGAGTTTATTTCGAGCTGGCTGTGTCCTGAGTGCCGCTCCAAAATGCCTCGAGGTGACAACTCAAATACCCCTGTGCGGCCTCCTCCAGGTAATGGCTCCCCAAAAAACAAATTCCTAGGCCTTGCATCCACCACCATGTTACCTATGGATTTCAAAAATGTTACCAACTTTCGAGGTGGAGCTCGTCGCGGCGGGCGGTCGCCCGAAAGTCTTTCCTCGGACATGCGAACCGCAGATATAATCCGAGCCATTTTTCGTGAGGAGTTGGAGAGGATAGTTGCCGACCGTCTGCCTGGCATAGTGAAGCAGACAATGAACGAACAACTGGCAAACTGCGAGCTCTTGCAGGATATAAAGCTGCTCTGCGATAGAGTGGCCACCATTGAAGCTAACTTTGAGAAAACATCGGCTGCAATATCGACTAGCTTAAAGGCCTTGAGGTGGCAAACAACAACCATCGACACAAAAGGCCGGAAGCGGACTGGTGGGGACTATCACAATACCTCGTCACAGCGTGTACCCCAACCTGAATCACAGGACTTGGGGCTATCGGAAGTCATTGCTCCGCCACTGTCCACCACCACACCGATGGAAGTCGGGCAAAATAGAGCTCCCTTGACATCTATGATGCCAATCACTCCTGCAGATCCCCAGCACCGGCGGTCTGAGCCTAGTCCACAATCAAAGATGGCTTCCACCCGAGTATTGGCACCAAAACAAAACCCTAATCATACCAGAAACAGCGTGGCTGTGGAGAGTGTGCCAGACTACGATGGCTGGACCACCGTTCAATCCAAGAACCGCCGCCGAATCTCATCTGGCCCTATGCTGCGTGGCACCGCGGCGCCAGGCACTACTCAACTGGAAGCATCGGAACGATGGCGATACCTACATCTTTTCTACGTGAAGCTGGGGACCTCTGAAAACCAAGTGCGCGATCACCTAACAGCTATATTACGCGGTAATGATGCCTGCACTGTAGAAGCGCTTAAAGCCCGTGGCAATTACGCATCATTTAAGGTGGGTGTTCCAGACAAACTTTTCGAGCAGGTTATGGCTGCTCAAAACTGGGCCGAAGACATTTGCGTAAAGCCTTGGCGTCAGAATTTTCGTGCCAAAAACAGCGAAACCACCCAAGTTGAGTGCCGCTTCGACCAATACAGATCGCAACAGGCACCTGCGCATACTGTACCAGAACGTGAACTGGCTTAAGACTAAGTTGGTAAAATGGAGATCTAGCCTATCGCTCACCGAGCATGACTTGGTGGCCGTAACGGAGACTAACCTGGACGAGTCAATAGAGGATTCTGAAGTGTCAATAGCTGAATGGAGTATTCTACGCAAAGACAGAGCCACCCTGGGAGGTGGAATCTTGTTGGCCGCACGCTCTGCTCTTTCTATGAATAGACGTCCTGAATATGAGACGGATCTTGGCGAGGATATGTGGTGTTTAGTCACATTCCACAACATAAAAATATTCATCTGCGTTGTGTACATTACGCCGTCTGCTGCTGACGCGGAGTATATGGCATGGTTTTGTAAAGTTGAGAGTTTCATTGCCAACCTCAAAGGAACTGTAGTGATTGTAGGTGACCTGAACCTGAATAGTGCGTCCGTAAATGTCAACAGCTATTATTGTTATTTCCTGACCTACTGTAACCTAGTGGAGATGAATGAGGTGATGAATGAGCACCAGAGCAAATTAGATGTAGTACTGGTTCGGAAAGACACCGACGTCACTGATGTTACATGTGATTATATAGAAGGTACAGAGCTAGTCAAAATGGATTCATATCATCCCCCGTTAGATGTTGCACTCACTTTCACCCCACAGAAAAATGATGAAAAAGTAGACCCTAGCAATATAAATAACGAGAGGGACTGGAACTTTGTTAAGGGCAATTACGCCCTATTATATGAGCAAATTTGCCTCGCTCCTTGGCATGATCTCCTTCAATGTAATGACGCATCCACAGCCACCAATACCTTCTACACGACTCTGTACTCAGTTTTTGACCTTTCCATCCCTAAGAAAATCAGATCACCTTCCAGTAGAGCGCGTTACCCAGTCTGGTTTACCAACGATATAATTCGTGATACCACGCGTAAAAACCAACTCCATAAACGCTGGAAAGGATTACGACGCGAGTCTGACTATGTTCGATTCAAGGCTCTCAGGTCTGACTTACGTGATCGAACTAAGAAAGCTTATGCTGCATACTGTAGGACAGCCGAAAACAACATAAAATCAAACCCACGGCAGTTCTGGCAACATATTTCTAGCCTGCGATCTAAAGGTGGTTTCGTTCCAAACATCATGTCCAATGGGGTGGAGTTCTCGGGGGTCCAGGCGGCTGAAGCATTTGCAGCGTACTTTGCCAGTGTATTCTTACCAGATACACCGAGTCTTAATCCAAGTGTCGGCCACCCTGGGGGTGAGGGAGGAAACATCCCCCTTCCATCCTTGGAACCTCGGAACATAGCGGATGGAATCGCCAAGCTCTGCTCCAGTTGTGCGATCGGTCCTGATAATGTTCCTGCCTACATCGTCAAGGGATGCAGTGAGGTTTTGGTGACCCCCCTGTGTCACATTTTTAACCTGGCTCTCCGGTCAGGGGTTTATCCTAGCCAGTGGAAACTATCACGTGTTGCGCCAATCCCTAAAACGCAAGACAAAACATCTGTTGAGCACTATAGACCCATTGCTATTCTCTCCACTATCGCAAAAGTTTTTGAGCATGTGCTCCACGTTATCCTATATAAGCAGGTCGACAGGTGTCTATCCGACGCGCAGCATGGTTTTCGGCCCGGTCGTTCCGTCAACACTAATTTAATGATCCATGTGGACCACGTCTCCAGATGTCTGGACAACCGAGGGCAGGTTGATGTGATTTACTTGGATTTCCGAAAGGCATTCGACAGGGTTGATAATGATATTCTTCTGAAAAAAATGGGGAACATTGGCTTTTCACCTGGACTGGTTGATTTCTTCGCTGACTATTTACGCGATCGCAGACAATTTGTTAGGCATGGAAGTTTTGAGTCTGAACCCTATTTCGCGCGCTCGGGAGTCAGCCAGGGGTCAGTTCTCGGTCCGCTTCTGTTCCTCGTAATGATCAACGACATAGTGAGTACTGTGAAATCAGCCAAATGCCTCTTGTATGCGGATGATCTCAAATTGATCATGGAGGTGGAGGCGGATGAGGATCGTGACCTCCTACAAACAGACATAGACGCTGTTAGTCAATGGAGTATTAACAACAAATTATTTTTTAACACCAGTAAATGTTTTGTAATGACCTTTAGCCGCCGTTTGCGACTAATAGATCATAAGTACAAACTTTACGATGACGAAATCACTAGTGTTGTTAGCGTGAGGGATCTCGGAGTAACCTTCGATCGCGGCCTAACATTTAGTGATCATATATCCACATTAGGAGGGTTGGTTGGTGTAGGCATTAGTGGGACGCGTTCGTTTTGCCAGGAACACGCTCCTATAAAATACTAAGTCTGCCGGTAGCGCACGCCTAGGTGTGCGGAGCTAGGCTATTAGGCGCACACCAACAAGTTCTTCATACACGTCCACGCCGTCTCTAGACTGCCGCCGCGATCTAGGGATGGGCCCATATACTTCCACCTCCATGGGTCGTCCCTCCTGGGCAATGCTGCAGTCCGTAACGAGCCCCGCGCTTACGACATACCTCGGGACAACAGTAGCTGAGTATGAAGAGCGCAGGCGAGTCTTCGGCGCCATAACCGAATTAACTGGCAAAGGGAAGACAACCCAAAATGTCTGTAAGGAACCGGATCTTGGACCTATTCCGTACCAGTTATCATCTTTACCTACCCGTGCTGGTTAGTCCACATAAACTACCAGCTGCGGCGTTCTACTTCGGTACCCTTAGCCAGACCCTGGCACCGGAACAATGGCGGTATAACCATACACCCTTCCAGGTAACTGGTTGGAGGAGGCTTAAGCAAGCCTTGGGGTTTAAATAACTCCTCAAATGTCTTGAGTTAAGGGAGAGTAAGCAACATGGAAGCAAGATTAAAAGAAAAACTACCCCAGGAAGGTACCGGCGTCGTCGGAGAATCCTTCCCTGAGCAAATCTCAGGCAGTCCCACGTATTCTGGGGGGGGCATAGTTTTGCAACCTGAAGGCGAATGTTTAATTATACCTGATGAATCCCGAATTGAAGTAGCTCATCCAGCATCCCATAGTAACGGCAACAATAAGAAATATGTGCAACAGGCGTTCCACCCTAGTCTGTTTTTCATAAGGCCCAGATCAAACTCGTTGGGTAATAATCTAACACCAAAAAAAAACCAATGACACTGAATCATCTGAGAACATAAACGAAACCAATAACCCACCTGTGCCCCCACCATGGCAAAGAGTCCCTGTAAGTAGGTCATCAAAAAAAATAAAAGCGTCTAGAAGCCCACCTATAAATACAGTTGAAACAACAAATAGGTTTGGAGTTCTGGCTATAGATCTTACTGAAGATAAACCTGACATTCTATCTAAAAAGCAAAGTAAACCACCTCCGATCATCTTGTACGGCATAGAATGCGTGAATAAATTAACTGAACTGCTACTAACCGAAGTGGACAAAAATCAGTTTATGTACAAAATCATAAATAAAAACCAGCTGAGAATAACTAGTTCGGATATTGATGTTTATAAAAAACTAATTGGAATTGTTAGAGACAATGGATTGATCGGACATACGTTTAATACAAAAGATAGCAGAAACTATAGAATCGTTATAAAAAATCTTCATCCTTCAACATCTATTAAAGATATTAAAGAGGAAATAGAGGCCACAGGCAATGAAATAACCGGGGAAATAATTAATGCGAAATATGGACCCGAAAAAATACCAACATCCACCTTTTTCGTAAATTTGGTGCCAGGACCGAACAACATAGCAGCAAAAAATCTTAAAAATATCTGTGCAATCAATCGATTATAGTGGAAGACCCGAAAAATCGAAAGTCCATTGTCCAGTGCCAAAGGTGCCAGCAATATGGGCATACGAAAAACTACTGTTTACGACCATTTCGTTGTGTAAAATGTGGACAGTCTCACAAAACTTCAGAGTGCAGCAAACGCGATCGCAATACTCCAGCACACTGCGCGCTTTGCGATGGTCCCCACCCCGCTAATTATAAGGGATGTGAGGTGTACAGAGAAATATTAGCAAGACGTAGTCAAAAACCACGATCTACAGACAAGAAGAATGTAATAACTGTTTCATCATCTGTGGCAACTCATGAGAGCTCTACAACAACACAAGAGAAATCCCCGAGAAAATCATATGCTGAAGTACTGACAACACAACACAGCAATAGAAGTAATTGTGGAACAACTCACACACAGTCTCCTCAAACTACCCAAGTTCAGCCTTCTCTAGAACAAATATTCCTGAAACAATCTGAAAGGTTCGAAATGTTACTTCAACAAATGAGCTCTCTTATGAGTCTCATGGTAAAACTTGTCGAAAAGATATCAAAATAGGTCTATCTCTACACATGGCTACTTGGAACATCAATGGCTTGGCACCGAACAAACAAGAAGTGGAACTATTTATGATTCACCACAAACTCGACATTCTTCTTGTATCTGAAGCCCATTGTACCTCAAACAGCTCAATCAAATTTAAGAACTATCAGTGTTACCACACGCCACACCCGGACGAAACAGGACATGCAGGAACCGCAGTGATAATAAAAAAAAAACATCAGACACCACGTGCTGTCGGGATATAAACAAGACTACTTGCAAGCAACAACGGTAGTTGTTGAAGATCAAACTGGATACCTCCATGTCTCTGCAATATATACTCCTCCGAAGCACAAAGTTACTGAAAGTATGTATTCAAGTTTCTTTAATACGCTCGGTAACCGGTTTGTGGTGGGCGGTGATTGGAACGCGAAACATGTGACCTGGGGATCACGGCTTAATAATACCAAGGGTAGGCAACTAAAACTAAGCATTGACAGTAACAACATGTCTACGATCACAACCTCAGAGCACACATACTGGCCCACTGATCCGAACAGAATGTCAGACCTAGTAGATTTTTTTGTCATAAAAGGATTATCCAGACACTACTTCAAGGCAGAATCATGTTATGATGGTTCTTCCGATCACACCCCTGTCTTGCTGACCATGAGTGCTAAGGTAATACAGATCTCAAGACCAGAAACTCTGTACAATAGTCATACGGATTGGATCTCCTTTAGTGACTACATTGAAAAACATTTAGAACTCAAAATTGCTCTGAAGACACCTTCGGATATAGATGACGCCACGCGGAACATAACATCGCTCATACAGAGAGCGTGTTGGAAAAGCACTCCTACACTTGCTGATCACAAGAAACATATTAACTACCCTACATACATAAAAGATGCTGTCTTAGAAAAGCGACGACTGAGACGAACTTGGCATCAAACTAGGCTAATCCAAGACCGAGCTGACTTTAATAGGGCTGGTAAAGAGCTGAAAGATATGATAAGACAATGGCGGGATGATACCCTCCAGACACAGTTGGAATCTCTAACTGCGACTGAGGCAACCAATTATTCATTGTGGAAATTCACCAAATCATACAACAGACCCGAGCTTTCCAAACCACCACTTAGAATTAACCAAAAGTGGGCTAGAACGCCACAAAAAAAAGCCGATGCTTTTGCCGAACATCTGTCCAAAGCCTTTAGCCCTAATGACGGCTATGACCAAAGTTTTGAAGAGGAAATTGATAGAGTACTTCTGCAAGACTACCAAATGACTCTCCCACCAAGACCAGTAACATTTGGCGAAATTTAAAAGAAAAGAAGTCTCCTGGATTTGACCTTATAACAAAGGAAATCCTCAAACACCTGCCAAAAAAGGCGGTGACCTTTCTTACCACACTCTACAATGGCATCCTGAGAGTCCAGCATTACCCTCAAGAATGGAAAGTATCCAGAATCATCATGATAAACAAACCGGGCAAGCCGCCAAATGATGTTGGTTCCTACAGACCTATTAGCCTCCTACCCATACTGTCAAAAGTATTTGAAAAATTGCTCTTGCACAGGATTACACCTATCTTACAGAGAGACAAAATAGTTCCAGAACACCAATTCGGATTTAGGCGACATCACTCGACAATTGAGCAAGTCCACAGGGTGAGTGACAAAATAAGGAAAAGTCTGGAGGAAAAAGACTATTGTTCCGCGGCTTTCCTGGATATCCAACAAGCCTTTGACCGAGTCTGGCACAAGGGTCTCTTTTATAAAATCAAAACTCTTCTCCCGCATTGTTACTGCCAATTGTTACAGTCGTATCTTATGGGACGGCTGTTTCAGGTTAAAGAAGGCGACACCACTTCCACCTGCCATGAAATCAGGGCTGGAGTTCCTCAGGGGTCCGTGCTGGGACCTGCTCTATACACTCTTTACACATCCGACCTACCACAAACAGAGGGGACTATGGTTGCCACATTTGCTGATGACACTGCTATTTAAGCCAGCGACAAAGACCCCAATACTGCTTCTGAAATACTCCAAAATAGCTTGGATAAAGTGTCCAACTGGCTGCAGAAATGGAGAATAAAAGCAAGTGCAACCAAGTCTACCCATATAACGTTTACATTACGGAGAGCGAACTGTCCCCCTGTAAGACTTGGAAACACTGTATTGCCTCATCAAGACTCCGTGAGATACTTGGGCTTACACCTCGACCGTAGGTTGACATGGACCCAGCACGTAAAAATGAAACGAGATGAGCTTAAAATACGATATAGCAACCTACTGTGGCTTCTTGGCAGAAATAGCAAGCTTTCTCTACACAATAAACTCCTGATGTACAAATCTATACTGAAGCCTGTTTGGATGTATGGTATCCAGCTATGGGGAAGTGCTTGCAACTCCAATATAGCTGTGCTCCAGCGCATGCAAAATATAATACTCCGCACAATAGCCAATGTTCCATGGTATATCACCAACAATGAAATTCACAAACAACTAGAGATGAATAGTGTGAAGGAGGAGATCTCAAAGGCAGGTGAACAGTATCAAAGTAGACTCATGCCCGTTTGCACTAAACTCTACTTAGTTTAATCCTTGTTAAGTGACTCCTAAGTCTAAGATAATCTTAACTTTATTTTCAATTGCACCAACATATTTACGAAAGGGCATTCCTAACTTAAGATAAGCCTAGTAAAGCGAATGAAGGTGTAATTGATCGAATGAATTAGCCAAATGTCTATAATAATTGAGCGATTGGCTATGATTTCTTTAACGATCTCGTCGGAATTTTGGCGCGAACGCGGGAAAGCGCACATCGCAGTATTATTTTATTTTTTGAAACTGGTGTGAATTCGAGTTTTTATGTGTAAAAATGTTGGATTTTTGATGATGATGAAAAAATATTGTATTAAAGATATTTAAGGTTTAGGCCGATGGCTTTGTGCCAAGCCCCAATAAATAATAATAAAAAAACGATCTCGTCTCGTCAGTCCAGTCCCATAAGTTACGTTGTATTGAAATTGATTTAAATTTAGATTATATATTTATTTAGTTTAATGTCATATTTCAAACAGTACATAACAATACCTGACATTGATTGACAACTGTCAAAAAAATAGGGTTAGGAGATTCTTAAAACGTTATGACTTACTTAATCGGTGTCATAAGAATTAAGATTGACTTAGCGTGTTTAGGAGTATCTTAGGGTTGGTGCAATGCATTTTCTTGTTAAGAGTGTCTTATATACTTTAGGCATCAGGTTAAGATACTCTTAAGTTCAGTGCAAACGGGCATCAGAATCCATCCCAACATACTGGCAACAAAGCTGTTACACCCAGCTATAACAAGCGCCTCAGGAGAAAGGATATTATCTTTTCATTCAAATAAGGAGTTGATGTCTTTACTGGAAGATACACTTTTAAAAATTACAAACACCTACCACCACATCCGCTAAAAGCACCATGCTGATCGCAGATATTGAATACAAAAAAAAAAAAAAAAATATATCCACCCTGGCTAGAGAGTCCTATAGACGCTTGGGATTCGTGTTGCGGAATGTTCACGACTTCCGGACCCCCCATGTTATAGTGCTTCTGTATACCTCTTTGGTTAGGTGTAAGCTGGAGGCCAGTTCTTGTATCTGGTGTCCCTATGTGGCTGGTCAGATACTGATGCTTGAAAAAGTGCAGAAGACATTTCTTCGATTTCTATTTAAAAAACTGTACCAAGTATACCCATTCATGTACCCACAAACTACCTGTTAGGTACATTAGGCTTTGACTCACTGGAGGTAAGAAGGGGCCTTGATCAGCTCATCGTTGCCTGTAAGACCCTTCGTGGACGCATTAATTGTCCGGACTTGCACAACCTATTCTGCCGTTTATATGTTCCTAACAAATACACAGCACACAGCGAAAGCCGACGCCACTGCCTGTTTGCCCGGCCCCCTTGCCGAACAGTCGCAAGAATGGAGTCCCCAGTGTGTCGAACGCTGGGGGTACTTAATGACCTCCTGTTAGCGTACCCTGACTGTGACGTGTTTGCAGATGAATGGAAGGAAGTTACGCGTGTATGTCTGAAGTTCTGCGAGAGTAATTATGCAAGGATGTCTTCCATACAAATTTAGTAATTTAAGATACCTATTTTATGTAATTTAGCTTAAGTTAATTATTGTAATTGGTCATGTACCGTTTTAATTAACTATAAATAAATAAATAAATAAATAAAAAGCGGCCAAACAACCTAAGATGGTTTAAATTTTATTATTCAAATATTTGTAGTTTTCACGTGCAGTAATGGTACAGTATGATGACGACGTGTGGCAACGGCAACTCATTTCAAATCAATTATAGGAAGTGAGAACGAATTCATCGCAATAACCATTCTTCGAGATATTTGCCGAGGAACCTTGCAGTTAGGCTTCATCGTGAGCATTGGTTGAATTTAAGGCAAATCTGGATGGAAAGTGCAATTTTTTTTAAAGTATGTTTTCAGTTCTCTATATATATAGTTATATATATAGTTTAAATATAGTTTTTCCCGCTCCTTACCTACTATGCCCTCTGCTAGGTAGTAAAATTATTATACATTTTGCTTACTATTAAAGAACACATGTAGTAAGATACTATTTTAAATGTATGATGTTATTTGTCATTCTGCGTGTTTCAGTATCAGAATTTTCATATAAAGGCCGGCAACGCACCTAGAACCCTTCTGGTGTTTCAGGTGTCCAGGGGCGGCGGTGATCGCCTACCATCAGGCGATCCGTCTGCTCGTTTGCCTCCTATGTCATAAAAAAAAGGTAAGGCCTATACAGAATGGCTAGGAGCTGACGCATGCTGACAGGCTGCTGCTTTGAGATGGTAAAAAATTGAAAGTACTAGTATCCTAATTTTATTTACGATACAAAAAATTAAAGCAGCTGGATAGAGTAACGTGACTTTCTTAAAAATGGGTGAGTTATTTGCATACGAGGTAATTAGGATAATCGGAAAATCTGAAATTGAGTATGGCTATGTATTTGTACGATTTGAGATTTACTAGTAAAACACCCGAAGGTATAAACGGTCAGCCCAATGAGAACTAGCTGGGCGGTCACCAGTACATCCGTGATCATCGCGCTTGCAACAGCACCGAAATACAGATACTTGATATAACTAAAAAACATGGTTAATATCCCAGCGAGTGTTTTACTATTAATGGCTATGTATTTGCTCCGTATATTTGCATGTAAACACTTATTTAAATAAGAAATCTGTTCATCTAAATGACATTTATAGTGTAACATGTATTCTGCTATAAACCGTCGCGAGGGATATGTCACGAGACAACCTCACCTTCGGCCTAGCACATCGACCCACAGACGGCGTGCGGTTTAGTCGGTTCGATTCCGACATAACTTCCCCCTTCGGCTTCGAAGGGGGGGGGGGGGTATCCGTGGTGATTTCCCGCACGTAAAAAAAAAACTATAAACCGTCCACTGGCTCTATTGATTCATTTACAATTACGTTATAACTTATATTGATTACTGGTGACCAATAAAGTGTATTCTATTGTTTTCTACCAAGGTTTGAATTAAAGTGATGATTACCCTGTGTGTTATTTACTTTGTCAAAGGTACCATTATTTTTACCTCAGCTCATACAGACTTGACCCTATTGAGACCTACGGTGTCAAGCTAAACTGATTAGTGAGCCGGTCCACTTACTGATTGATGGACGAAACACTGGTACAAGCATTTTTCCGGGTTTGGGCGTTAGACGGCAGTCAGTCAGTACAATACTATGTAACACCTCCAGCGAAGAATCAGTGCTTCGGAACCTGTTATGAAAAACCACTCCTTTCGTCAGACACAGTAAATACGAAACCATTACTTTACTCCACCAGAACATTGCCAGTTTGATAAGTAAACAAAAAATATTCGAAATCCAATTAACAAAGGTCGAAAAAGAACTCGGACCGGTGGACATTGTTTGCTTTACAGAAACGTTTATTAAAAGAGGTACTGAATCTAACGTCACAATTAACGATTATAGAATGGTATCATCTTTTTCCCGAAATGACAAGAGCCGAGGAGGATCTTGCATTTTAATTAGAAACAACTTAAAATTTAAAGAAGTAAATGGTTTATCTCTAATTCCCCCAATACGATTGCAATTTGAATACTGCGCAATAGAAATAACGAAATTTAATCTCATAGTGGTATGTATTTACAGGACACCAATATCAAACGCTAATATCTTCCTAAAAAATTTAGAAGCCCTTGCCAATACACTGTGCAGAAGGACAAATAAGAAATTAATTATGTGCGGTGACTGGAACATAGGTACACAGAAAGATACACAAAACTCTCGCGACTTGAAAGCTATTCTATCCAATAATAATTTAAAGAGCCACATAGAAGCACCAACACGAAAAAACTCATGCTTAGACCTAATAGCAAGCAACTTACCTGATACTAAAGCTGCAATTCATTGCCTTGCTCTTTCAGACCATGAAACCGCACAATCCCTAACATTTAAAATTGAAATCGACAATATGGTAAAGGATTGTCCCACCCACTGGTTTAAAAAAATTAGAGAGAAGTATTATATTTCAAACCTATCCTTCTCGGAAATATACAACTACCAAACAACAAATGAAGCATGCGATTCTTTTCATGAGACTCTGACTCTCTTCTATAATCTTTGTTTTCCCATCATAAGAGTCAAAAATACTTTTAAACCCGTAAAGAATAGATACTTAACAAAGAGTATTAAGCGATGTTGCGTTAAGAGTAGGACATTATACTTGGAATACCACCTAAATAGACATAATAAAAAGCACAATAAGGTAAAATACAACAATTACAATAGAATATTGAAAAGATGTATAAAGAAAGCTCAACAGATGAATAGCTTGCAATACATAAATAACTCAAAAAATGGAAGTAAAGCAACCTGGAATTTAATTAAAAATAACACAACAAGCAATATGACATTACAATCTGAAATAGAATCAATAGAAATTAAAGATAAGCTATATGACAACCCTGACAAAATATGTGAACTATTTAATGACTACTATATAAATCTAACCAATAACAATACACAAAATAATAGTAAATTGCTAAAACCAATTAATATCCCACAAAATTCCAAAACTATATTCCTTGATCCGGTAGATAATGTGGATATATATAAGGTGATAAAATCGTTAAACGATACAAACTCTACAGGTTACGATGACTTAAGTACTAAAGTTATTAAAAAATGTGCAGCCAGCTTAGCATTGCCTCTGACCCATATAGTAAATCTATCTTTAACTGAGGGTTCTTTCCCAGAGCGATTAAAAAAGTCGATAGTAAAGCCTATATATAAAAAGGGGTCCAAAACGGATATGAACAATTATCGCCCGATCACACTCATACCAATACTATCCAAGGTATTTGAGAAAGTTATGCACTCCAAAATGGAATGGTTTTTGTCATCATGCGATATTCTTCGAGAAGAGCAATTCGGTTTTAGGAAAAATAGTTCCACTAGTTTAGCATGCTTTTCATTAGTTAAACAAATAACCGAAACCCTGAATTACAAGTCTCATATGGGCTGTGTATTCATAGACATGAAGAAAGCATTCGACTTTGTTTGCCATAAAACACTTCTATCTAAGCTCTCCTCCTACGGAATACGTGGGAAAGCCAATGACTGGATCAAGAGCTATCTAGAAAATAGACAACAGTGCGTCGAAATTATACGAACCTGCCAAACTCAGCAAATATCCTACAGATCCAGTTTCAAAACCAATAATACTGGTACTCCACAAGGAAGTATATTGGCCCCTTTGCTCTTCCTCATCTACATTAACAATCTCCCTGATGCAATTAAAAATAACTGTATTCTTTTCGCGGACGATACAACATTATTAATTAAAAGTAAAAATAAGGCTACCTTAGGACGAGATATCACTAACGCGTTAGACAACGCCATTGACTGGTTACAACAAAACAACCTAAAAATAAACATGACAAAAACAAGCATTATACAATTTCAGGCATTCAACACACATGCAAACTATCTTGACATGCATTACAAGAATAGCGTACTCCATACTGTCAACGAATGTGTATTCCTAGGTATAACCATAGATAAGCAATGCAATTGGAAAGCGCACATAGAAAAAATTAGCACTAAACTGGATCGTTTTGTGTATGCATTAAAGCGACTTAGAGACACTACTAATCTAGACACTGCAATGGTATCATATCATGCTTATGTATCATCAGTGCTCAGGTACGGCATCATCATATGGGGTAATTCAACAGAAATAGACAGAGCCTTTAAAACCCAAAAAAAATGCATTAGAGCGGTATGCGGGGCCTCTTTTTTAGACAGCTGTAAGCCATTATTTAAAACACTCAAAGTGCTACCATTACCCTGCCTTTATATTTTCGAAATATGTATTTTTGTTAAAAAATACCCCCATCTATTCGACAAACTTGGTGACTATGCGAATAGCCGGACGAGGCATAAAAACAGGTTACATTTACCTCTAATTAATTTAGAACTATTTAGAAGGAATGTTTACTGCATGTGTATCAGAATATTTAATAATCTTCCATCAAGCCTGACTAACCTACGTATGACACTATTTAAGAAACAATTATTTGACATGTTATTAAACAAAATGTATTACAATATTAATGATTTCCTGGACGATACAATAACATTTAACAATACCTTATAATGTAATTTATTTTAGCATATAGTTATTAATAGGTATGACATGAAAAAATTTGCACGCCGTATGTGGCAGAATGTGAGGAAACAAAGCATTTTGTAAAATCTCTTGTACCATATTCTAGCAAATAAACTATTTGATTGATTTGATTGATTGATTGATTGATTTACCTGTTAAATGAAGATTGCTATAAAATGTTTACTGGAACACAGAATGATTACAAAAACGGCTATCTATATTTGTTAAAATGTCAAAATTAGAATGGAATGGATGGATACGCGCATTAAAGATTTTCCATAATTAAGTTCAAATTACTAAAGAAATAACCTTACCCTACGTTCATCACGTTTAAACTTCAAACCATGGGCACAGAATAAATATGAGTAAAAATAACAATATAAATATATCGACGAAGAACATAGTGCAATTCTTCAGATGTATGGTTTTCAGTAGAGGTAATACTTGGTAGAGGTTATAAAACCGCTCCGGCCGCCAGGTTCGATCGCACAGTTCGATTAATCGAACTTTGAGTAATTTTATGTCCTTATGGTTCGATTGATTGTCCAAAGGGGTAGGCAGAGGTGCTAGGACCCACATGCCGCCAGTTTATGTTTAGGTCCCAATGTAATAGGCGGCGAGCCTATTGCCATGAACCGGGCACTAGAAAATTCAGAGACATGTAATTGTTAAACGGTGACATTTTACACTTAGATGTTGTTGGTATGTTATTACAGCACCCAGTCTAGTTGATGGATCTGTAGTATTTTCTAATCCTTTTATTTCAAGAGAGAGTAAGACGTTTTATAATAGAAGACTATTGACCGAACTAGTCCGTAGTGAACATTATACTTATGACGGACTAAATGAAAATATATTCCGGATTCCAAAACAATTTTAGAACGTCTCAGCGACACGATGACAGCTGTCATGTGGTCAGTTCCATTTCACCTAAATCAGTTTGGTTTCGATCTGGTACTATTTGTTAAAACTTTGTAGATTAGAAACTTTTGCCTGAACCTATTATTTTTTGTTATTCAAGTCACGTACGAGCTTAGTTGAAGATCGGCAAACTTGCTCTGATATGAGAAAATCCGTTCTTATCCAGACAGGCACTCTCGAAATCTATTAAGCCTTATTACACTCGTGTGAAATGTAAAAGCACTTAAAACCACTGTGAGCGAACTAAAGAATTTCGCCGTTTAAATGTGAGTTTGTTTTGAGGCAACAATAGCTGTTGGTGCTTGAGAAATTTTGAGACCTTTTCATAGAACCTTTCAAATGTAGTGATAAAGTAAAGTAAATAAAGTTAGTAGTGAAATTTTAAAGTACGCTGATACACGTTTTCATTTATATCCACAATATGTATCAATGTTTATATCGAACCAGACGCAGGTGTATAAATTTTCGTCGTATTTCTTTCCATTTAAACGTTCATCCCATATTTTACCCCCACATAATAACGAAATAAAAAAAAATCCTTACTTAGACGCCGTCTCCGGGTCGTAGTGCTAGGCCGAAGGTGAGGTTGTCATGCGACATATCCCTTGCACCCCGGCTGACCCAGAGCCATCCCTCGCGGTCTGGCCCTCCTCGGGAGGGGGGACCACGTGGTCCCCGACTCAACGCCGGTGTGGGGAGGCGCGCATCGTCCTACGATGCGCGCCGCCGCCGTGGCCATGCATTGATGGATCAGTGAATCAGGACAAGTAATTATACCTATATGTTTTAAATGTTGCCGTTGTGGCTAATTTCCTATTTCCCAATTTTATCTATTCTCTCCGCTTTCTACTCGACTAGACTACGGTCACCACTTACCATCAGATGAGTTATGTCCTTATTCGCTAGTTTCAGGGTCGACAGCGCGATGTGAGTGATGCCCCTGGTCTTGCACACGTCCATAGGCCACGGTAACCACTTTCCATCAGGAGGGCTGTGTGCATCTCTGCCACCTAAGTGGTATAAAAAAAACAAATGGAACTAATTCTGGAGATGAATGGCAGAGGATTTATTAATATGGTAACTGTACTTTATACAATTCTCTACAAAAAGTTTATACATATTGTTTATACATTCATGATTACCAGTAACGACAAGGTCAGGAAGGGCATTAACCATCAAATACCGTTTGTAAATATTAGCCATTCAACATCTTACCAGTTTAGTCATTACACCGCGCAACAACGACGTATGCGCACGTATTTTCCAAACCTTATTTTTAAGTTTGTGTCTGTGTGTGTTTAAAAATGGAATCAGTAATAACAGAAGACGGTTAGTATTAAGTGTTTCTATTAATTAATTTATTAAGGTTAGTACCTACTAAATATTACTATTAAAACGGCCTCTTTGTTGACTTTTCCTCTTTGTTGTCTGATTAGGTAGGCAGCTGCATTATTACAGCCAGTTTCATCATTAATGATCCTGTCATTAAATACAGATGGTATTAAATTTTAATCACATCGTTTGTGTATTGAATTATTGATGTGTTTACAATCAACATACGTTCATTGAACCCTGATGTTTTAGTTTCAGATAAGATATATTATAGGATCGTTGCTATATACAATTTTAATATTTAGTAAGCTGTTCATCTCTTTATACACATATTCATGACGGTTTATATACCTATTAAAATATTTTAAAAATATGAAATTCACGATAGAACAGCGTCGTAAATGGTTATATAAGATTTTTATTTAATCAATTAATAATTTATTATCTCGTTTGACAAGTGTCTGGCCTTTATTTTGTGTTCGTAGTTAGTACTATGTTTCTCAAAATAAATTACGTCAACAGAGCTCTTTGGGTACTAATTAGCAGTCAAAAGTCACACAATAACTTAGTAAAGACTTCTTTACGTTGCAGATATGATATTTAATGATAATGATGTCGATATAATTCAGTAAATACTCAATCTGCTTATCTTATCTAACCTTAATACGAACTTTCGTTATATTATATATACCATGACCTAAAATCATCGAATCGATAGCAAATATAGACAAGTGTTCATAATCATGACCAGTAGTAGATTAGGACAAGAGTCTGCCAATAAATTACTAAGGATCTTCTTTTTTGAAATCTGGGGCCACGGCAGTGCTCCCGCCAAATGGAGCAAAAAAAGCAGCACGGCCGTACCAGTACTTTTTCTCGAAGTAATTCAGACCATTTTCGATTCACTATAACTTAAATGTGGATGAAACTAGAAGCTTGAATTTTCAGTAACCATGCAGGAATTGTATAAACACGGTATATTTTAAATTTCATTCAAATTCAAAAAACGTAACTTAATTTATTGTTTCACATACATTGACTCGCATAGAGGGTACAAATTTAGAATATAATTGGTGTTTAGTGTATGAATTAGGGAAAAAACAAACATTTTTCAACGTCGGTCCAGTTTTCTAGATCCATTAACTGTAAAGGATTTGACTGAAAGTTACATTTGCAGTTAGTTATTATGTGTATCTGGAAATAATAGATGTATCAAAAGGTCAACGAAATAAAACAGCAAGACTGGGTGTAATAAGTGGTGCAAATTGCCCGTAATTGCATAATTACTTGCTTATACAAGAAGTAGAAGGTACAGAAAAAGAAAAAAGTAGGCCTATCTACAAAAAGAAATGAGATCTCATAACAACAGTACTTGTCAAAAAACCAAGTCTCGTAACTTAGTTATTCTACCGTAAAAAGTTGTTAGATCCATGTAATACCAAGCCGTTATTAATTTATTAAGTCCCTAAACCTTCTGTCTTAAATTGTTACGTAATTATCTAACTTAACTACATCTTATAGTGACCATATTAATATTAAAGATGTGTAACGTTTTAAATAAAATATGCAGACTTGGCAATCGCACTAAACAGTCTAATTTATGTATGTATTACTTGTGAGATATATTGTGTTTTCATACGATGGCCGAGTCAATATATTTATTTGCTATAATTAATAATTACTACAATGATAAAAGTAGTTTACAAAAAAAGTTTACGTATGAGAATACAATAAATGGAACGGATAAATAGTGCGTTTTTTTAAACAGCTTGTATTTCTCAATCATTTCAGGAAAGTATAGAATAGAATCTCTGTCAGCTGCGACGTTCCATGGAGCATTAAGAGTGAGTATGAGCCGTAAATAAGGCTACTTTGTTTGATATAATAGTTTCTTTGACGGTTCTTTCACTAATAATTATTACTTAGATTTTAATATTAAATTAAATTGCCTAGTAAGAAATTTTCTACTTTATTCCATCTTTACAAACACTGTACAATAAATTCAAGCATTAAATCTTACCATAACAACCTGTAGTATTCTTGGAATTACAGATCTATAAAGTTTTAATTTAATTAATTTTAATGCAACACGTTATTTGTTAACGGATACGGTGTACGATACGGACGGACATACATTCACTTTTATCATCCTTTACGTTCTAGTGTCATCTACAGGACATTTGAATATTCCTTCTAAGTGCCTTGTTTTATATATACATGTCCAATTGTTATTGGTCCATGACCATTTATAATCAAAATTGTGAAAAAAAAATGTAGTATTGTAATTTCATTTGAATCGTCGATTCTTTCATTCATTTTTCATTTGTCACACATTTTCGTTTGTATTAGGGTTCGATATTTTTGCTCTATGGTCTTACTAGCATTTACCCACGGCTCCGCTCGCGTGGATATCAGTTATCGCGACCAAAAATGGCCTATGTCCTTTCTCAAGGTCTAATCTACCCCTATAGCCAAATTTGTTCAGTGAGACATTAGAAAGACGGACAAACAGACACACACACACACACTTTCACATTTATAAAATTAGTATGGATTTACAAACAGCGACTTCAAAGTCTCAAAATGATCTGAATATCAAGTTATTAATAACTCGCTCGAATTAAGTGAATATAAATAAAAGAATAAAAATACTCACTGTTTACGAGGTCATTGTCTATGTCACTCTTAGTGGCTCCGAGAGACTGATGGGACTCTTTATTTTTTTTAAACTCTCTCTAAATGCCCATTTCACAGGTAATAAAAGAAGCCTTCTGCCAAGATGAGTCCGTCAGTATTGGCACAGAAATAAACAAGAATGAGTTAGCAGCCGATGAATTGTTGGAGCTATGTGCTGACACAGCATTGGATGGAGTATCACTTGTCGCTGTCCATATTGAAACTGAGGAAGTGGCCTCCGTTGCGTTTAATAAATTACAGGTAACTGCCATTAATTAATAACAAAATATGTTAATGTCCACTTGCTTTGATCTAGGTGTGTATGTGTACAGGTAAAGAAAAAATTTCTAAGTTATATACTTCTAAAATCCATAATACAAACTAGTTTTACTATGCTTATTTTGATTCTAGATAATGTTTTGTAGAATGTCCTAACATATTTATTATATACGTATAAGATAACTGCGGAGAAAGAAAAGGGAACTAAAGAAAAAACTTCGAGACGCCAAAGCCTTAGGCGATTATCATCTTAGTCATCAACTGTCTAGGGCATTAAGATCAATTCTGAAACTAATACAAGGTATATCGCAACAAATAGCAAACAATCGCGATAGGTACGATAGGGCAAGGCATGAAGTAGATTTTGATAAAAACCCTTTTCAATATTCAAAAAACATCTTCAAAAGCCAAAATGGTAAACTTCTATTGACCAAGGAACAAACTTACGAACATTACAAAAATACCTACGAAATACCTCAATGCAGAACACCATACAATCAACCGGAAACCCAAAGACCCCATGACCCTCTAGTACAATTCCAAGGGAATGCACCTACCATAGAGGAATTAGAGATACAAATAAAAAAGAAATCATCTAAATCGGCTCCGGGCCCTGATGGTGTTCCATATATAGTGTATAAAAAATGTCCAATAGTTCGCAAACATCTCACAAATATATTCAGTAAAATCTGGTCAGAAAAGAATATACCAGTCGCATTTGGCGAAGCGGTTTTTGTTCTCATCCCAAAAAAACACGAAGTGACTCATCCTAAAGATACTAGACCGATAGCACTAACACAATTTCAAAAATATTTTTCTCAATTCTACAAACAAAAATGTGTAATTTTATGATTAACAATAGGTATTTCGGACCTAACCACCAGAAGGGATTTTTACCCGGAATTTCTGGATGTCTGGAACACAATAGTCTGTTAGCGGAAAGCTTAAAAGATGCCAGAAAATACGAAAGACAGATAACGGTATGTTGGATAGACCTAGAAAACGCATTTGGCTCAATTCCACATTACTTTCCACCCGTGGTAATAGAGATAATCGCGTCATATTACTCACAACTAAAATTTGCTATAAGCTTCCAAAAAGACCACACAGAACCACTACGGTATAATGTTGGGCTGTTTCAGGGATGCTGCCTGTCACCAATAGCATTTAACATAGTAATTAATATCTTAATCACCAAGTTAAAACGTCACGAAAAGAAATGGGGTTATCGGTTTAAAGTAAATAACAAATACACTGAGTCCATCTTAGCTTTTGCTGACGACCTCGCAATACTGACGCGTAATCCAAAACAATGTCAGGAACTATTAAAGGAAATCGATGAGTTCTGTTCTTGGACAAATGGACTGAGAACGAAGCCCAGTAAGTGTCACTGTCTGTGTCTGGGTAGACGGGACACCAAATTTACCTCCTACGACCCGGGACTCTTCATAGGGGGTAAACCAGTTTCCATAGTCGCTGAATCGGTCCCATTTAAATTTCTTGGGAGAAAGATAGACCATCAAGGACGCACACCATCCTTAGATGAAGTTGTCAATATGTTTATAAACGACCTAAATAAGATAGATCAGCTACAACTGAATAATATCAAAAAAGCTTGGATATATGACAACTACCTAACATCACGTCTGACTTGGCCCTTTCTGGTATACGATTTCGGCAAAACCTTACTCGCGAAAATAGATGCAACTGTCATAAAATCACTTAAATCGTGGCTTGGACTAGCGCACTCTGCTGATCCCTCAGCTTTATTTAGGGATCAGAATAATTTTGGGATGAAATTAAAGAAACCATCGGAGCTTTATAAACACCTTAGAGTTACCAAAGCCCACATCTTAGGTAAATCCCAAGATGACACAGTCAGGGCACTCCCGAAAGATAATAACGCGTCCGAGCTTGAATCTAGACTTATATTCCATAAACGATTTATGATAGGAGCCCAGTCGAACAAAGTGGGGTTGGGAGTACGAGAGCCAAAAAGGGACCAGGATATACTTAGGTCCTTTTGTCGTAGCAAGACGAAAATGATAAATATCGAGTGCACGCGATGAATTTGGAAATCCAAAACGAATGGTTGACAATGGGAGAGTTCTGCATACCGATGGCTTTAAAGTGGCGCACCTTGATCTATGAGTGGTCGCCGGCCCTGTTAAAATTCTATCTTAACGCCTTTCAGATGACCCTTCCAGACCAGAGTAATCTGGTAAGGTGGGGGAAAGCCACAGAAAAACAATGTTATACGTGTGGTGAGGCAATAGGGACGGCTAGGCACATATTAGTAGGATGTAGGGTGCTTCTTGATAGAGGCCAATACTCACACCGCCACGATAAAGTGCTTTTCATCATACGCGAAGCAATGAGTCTGGCAGTAGCTAGAGCCCAAAAAGGATTGACTACTAACAGACGTCATATCAACTTTGTGTCTGAAGGTTCATCCGTAAAATCCAGGAATAAACCTTATTCAATCTTAGATACTGCCCCAGATTGGACTCTCCTAATCGACACGTATGAAAAGCACTATAAAATTCCGGAAGATGTTGGGGTTTCGTCATCTAGACCGGACATATTTCTCTACTCAAAAACGACTAAATATGTGGTCCTTGTGGAACTTACTGTACCGTGGGAAACAAATATACCGAAGGACCACACACTTAAGAAAAATAAATACTATGATCTCACAAACGAATTAATCAAAAACGGTTACGTGGTTAATTTGTATGCAGTAGAAGTGGGAGCGAGAGGTATACCAGCTAAATCTCTCTATAACCTACTTAAAGATCTAGGCCTATCGAGAGCTACAATAAGCTCATTACTAGGACGAATGTCTAAAGCGGCACTAGTAGGTTCGTATCAAATTTGGTTAGGCAGGGAGGGGAACTTGGGTAGTGAAGGTGAGTGTTGATGTACATCAACAAAAGGGGCCCCTTCTAAACCTACACTTGGGTCGCAAGTCCCAGGCACTGTCCTGAGTTCCCAACTCAGCAACGCGATGGACCCGGCACCCGCACGGAGAATCCATGGATTGCTAAGAATATCGTCTCATTTTTAACAACCGACTTCTAAAACAAAAACGCCCTGAAAAGTAAAAAAGTGTCCAAGGAATAAGTTGTCTTTCAAAGGATGATGTTAAGTCAAATAGCTATGTACCATTACGTTACCTATTCGATTTCAAGTAACAATCGACTTCAATTAGTTCGGCCCGTAGGACTTTTGTTGAAGTTGGTGCCGGTTCATGGAAAATAGGTAAAAGAATCCTCGATAATAAAAATCAAACAACTATCGTTGACGTAAATGCAATAGTGAACGATTATATCCGATTCTATAATTTACATCGAATACTTAAGAATACATTCGATCCCGACACTATGGATGTCAAAGTATTTAGTGCTGGGAATCTTTGCAAATAATCGAATTGAATAAAGCGTTCAAACTTAGTTGCATTTACGTGGATATCATCAAAACGGGAAAGTTGTGTTGAGTAATCAATATAGTGTATGATTAAATTACTAAATATTAACTATTTTAAGGGATCATATCGCATGTAAGTAACTAAAATGTAAGGATTAATGTAAATAACACGATAACACAAATTGAATCACCATAGAACTCGATGGTCTTATTTCAATGTGCTACATTCGTGTAAATTCGATTAAAACTTCTTCATTAGCAATTAATAGTCGATTGTTACTTGAAATCGAATAGGTAACGTATTAATATATAACTATTTGACTTAATCCTTCATATAAACTTTTTAACAAAAAATTAAACCGCCAAAAAACCCAAGAGCAAAAAATTATAAGCATTTATTATTAACCTTAATAACTAACTTCCTAACGTAATGAAACTATATCTAAGTATATATTTTTGTAAATAGTTGAGTTTTTAATTAACCTTAATAACTAAGTTCTTAAACTAATGTAAGCATAGCTAAGTAATTTTGAGTATTTTGACTTAGAATAGTAATTTGCAGCGAAATATTGAGGCAAATATTATGAATTGTGTTTCTGCCCTTATACGTCCCTAGATGGTTTAGCCCGCTTTATGAAATGATTTTTATTTGGCGCAGTTTGCTATATAACTTGATGATAAATGTTAAAAATAACTGCAACACGCTCTTAATGAAGTTGTGCTTATGTTGAACGAAAGATTTGGTTTATCAACTAGCAAAAATGGCACAGATAACCTCACAGTTGGAATGGTACAATACAGAATACAGATAGGTGAAACGTGGGTGTTAATTTACCTCTGCCCAACCCTCCGGGGATAAAGGCGTGATTGTAAGTATGTACATATATACATACTTACAATCACGCCTTTATCCCCGGAGGTACTATGACGTTATCTGTGCCATTATTGCAAGTTGATAAACCAAATCTTTCAGCTATCGCTATTGTACAATGGAACATTATGATGATGACGCATGTACATTACATATATATTTCTTCTTTATAATGTTTTAAATTTACAGCCAGATTTGCAAAGCAACTTCATAGAGCAAAAAAAAAGATATAGAGCAAAAATTAAGCAAAATAAACACTGCTTGAAAATATATATAATAAGAAATATTATCTTCATTAGTATCACTACGTGAGATGCTGTAAGTTCTGAGCCAGTAACTTAACTCCTTTCCAATCAATTATAGGAAGCCACAAAAAATTCGTCTGAGAAACCATTCTTCGAGGTATTTGCAGAGGAACGTTGCAGTCAGGCTTCATCACGAGCGTTGATTGAATTTATGGCAAATGTCGATGGAAGGTGCAATTTCTTTGAAAAGTAAGTGGCCAATGATTCAACTATGTTCATTCTACTACGACCCGCTAAGGAGTTAGGTTGATTTATGGAACGGTAAAATAAAACAAGGATGTGACCGGTTCCCCCATGACAAAAATATATCCCTTTAAAACGAATCTTAACAGATTCAGGTTTCAAATTACATTTGTTTCCGTTATTTATCTTATGGGGATTATAGGAAATCACATTATAAGACTGACACATCTTACAGCAAAGATTGAAAGTAAGGTAAAAATGGCTAAAATTTAAATGCAGGTAAATATTTTTTATCCCATAGCGTCATAACGTACGATTCCGTATTAATTCTGTCAGTCTCATTTGACATAATAAAACGAGGAAGATAATACGCTTCCTGAATATTATGGTTTAGCTTCCGTATGTCTTGTCATTTTTATTGTATTCTAACGAGATGAACGTTTTTTTGATAGAAATTATAGCATTTAATTGACTAATGTTTTGTTCGTGCCGTGAACGTGTTTTTTTCTCTCTTCTTTCAACTTCTCACTTATGTTGTGTGCAACATGGTCATTTATTCTATTTAGTATCACAGTCGTGAAAAGTTTTGGAGATATCACTAAGTTGACATAAGAAAAAACTGGCCCAAAATTAAACCACTTTTTAAATGTGTGGTCGTGTGCTCGTCTGCCACCTAAGTAGTATAAAAAATGTGTCTGCTAATACGAACTTGTATGCTTCAAATCCGTTCAGTTGGTCATTTCAATTTAGGTCCTGAAATAAAACTATTTTCTTCAAAATATTCATGACAGGCTTCATTGAATAAGAACATTGTATTTTGCTGGGTAGTACGGTCATAGCCGTGTTTATGTACTTCGTAATGGCTATAACTGTACAAAATTAAAAGTTATATTTTAACGTACGGCCTTAGCAGTCGGTTATGTACTGAATGGCGATAGAAGACATTTATACTGTCTTAATAAAATGACTTTTTTACGCCCTACTGTCATTATACATCACTGTTTTTGACGAATTAAGTTGTATCTGTGTGTTACCATACTTTGGTACTAACACATCGACTTGACGGCTATAACCGTTGACGCTTCATATAAAATCCGTTAGAATTTGAACTAGTGACACGCTGGCCGCGCAGGTGATAGTACATGAAATTGAGCGCCTTCTTGAAGAGATGTCTACCCCAGACTCATTATAAAATAAAACAATCCCTCCCAAGACAACGGACGAAGAATATGATTCTGATGAAAACTATTAGCCAGATTTCTAATAAAACTAATAAAAAGCGGATTTTTTACTAAAGTACCTATTATATAAAGATGATGTTTCTGTAGTTGATTTTGTTCCACAAAGAGTATGTTTTGTTCATTTTTCGTATTATAAAATAAAGATAAATGGTATATTTGTTAAATCATTGTTTTATTTTTCTTATTCAACAACGGTCTTAACCGTACTGTCAAAATTATATTATACGACGCTACTCTTATAGCCGTAAGAACTAAATGTATGAAAAAAAGTATTGTCAACTAGATCAAAAAATATAACTATGTACTGTCCAGCAACGTGTTAACGCACCTGGCAAAATCATCTAGTGGCTATTCAAGAAAATGGGCTTCATTTAATACCGAACTATTTACTTTGAACGATAGATACTTAACACGGTGTTGGGAGGTAGGTCGATGTTGTTAGTTACAAGGTCGTATGACGGATGTTAGTCATTGTAGACTAGTCTTATTCATTCTAGATGATAGTGTACCTAATAGTACCTACAAATGTAAAACGTGTATATAAATGTACGTAATATGTAAGACAATAATTGTAAACTACAGATTTTTATTTTCAATCATGCAAGACAAATTAATATGTGTTCACATTCAATTCGTTAGTCTGATTCTAGTTAGTATAGTTGTGGTTTTTATTTTTAGCATAATATTTTCTCATTTTAGCTAAACTATCAAAATTTGGACAAATGTATCTTTAACTTTAGGACCAAGACCTGTCGTATTATCGATATCGATTTACATGATTTCCAAGTTGTCGAACCCAAAGGTATAGTTTATCTCGTATATCACTATTGAACAAATTAATAGACTTTACAGGAGGTAATACGAGTTGGACATATAAGTAGCCTCTACAAATACTACTGTGCCAGAAGTTGTGGGTTCAAGTAGTCCTGAATCTGAGTGAAGTTTGTGCCCGTTAATTGGATGTTTGCAAAGTCCTTGTAATACAAAGATAATTGTGCAGAAGGCAACAGAACTCTGTGACCATCTTTGATACCTATTAGTAATGGATTAAGAATTTTGCTCTCTAATTTATAATATAGTTTATTATATAGTTGCTATTTGTGGTGCCTGAGGTGCGGGTTCGATCCCCGCTTAGTTCAAACATTTATATGCATGAATATGGGTATTTGCATTGGTCTGGTCTTGCCTTTTGCTCGTTAAGCCGTCGGTCCTGGTTGTCATACAAACATCTATGGCAGTCGTTACGGGTAGTTGGAGCCCTTAAAAATCCAACAACTGGTCTAGCTGCAATGCTTCGATATAGCCTTTGGATTGTATAGGTCAGATGGCAGTCGCTTCACGGAAATTATCGAAGTTGGCAGTTAGACTGGTATAAGCGGACCCCAGACTCCAAGTTGAAAAGCTTCGTATGCGACTGGGAAGAAGAAAAAAGAAGTTCCTATTGAAAATTAAGGAAGGTTAATGAAGGTTGTTATTTTTCATTTTTCAGGTTTGGCCTTGATTGCAGTCTGGAGATAATGTTTTTAGGTACACTTCGTCATCACAGACACAACAGGCTCGGTACATTACTATGTAAAACCTCCATAGAGTTAGCGAAGAAATTAAAAGACGGTCCTGTTTCTGTAATAACAGTCAAAGATTTTGGCCCTAAATACTCATTTATACCAGAAAGAAAACCTGTGGACAAGATTCCACAGTTTTGCCAAGCTCTGTGGACTGCAGAGCCTACTCAAAAGATTGGAAAGGCATTAGGTTTTACTGTCTATCTGCGTATTCCATTGTCAGAATTTTCGTTTGAAGGCAAGACCTATTCAGAACGTATAGGCGCTGACGACGTGAGCTGTGAAGCTGCCGCTATAAGATGGTAAAAGGTAAAACATTTAGCCTACTCAGTAACAAAAAATAAATAAATGAAATTTGAACTGATGATTGATATAGAAGATGGAAAATTGGAGGAGGTACTTCAGAAATAAAAAACATGCCCAAAAGCGAAAATTACATAAAATTTTCTTTTTAAAATCGTCAAGAGTTAAATCTATGATTTGAAAACGTAGCGTAGGTAATTAGAGATCATGATAAATGTTAATATAAATAGTTTCTCTGATGACAAAATGATATTTCTGTTAATGAAAAATCAACAGTTCAAATTGGAGGTCTCATTAAAAATTTCTTAAGATTGCGAAGAAGATAACATTTTAATCTAAGTTCATAATTTTAGATTTAAACTTCTAACCATAGGCGCAATATATTTATACATAAGATCAATAGTTACATTATATGATATTATTAAATTTCAATTTGAGAGATTTAACACTGTTTTCCTAAAGCTAAGCATACAATACCTATTTTAGAAAATTAGGTCCCCGTCCCGCAACTTTTTCTATCTATAGAAAGTAGCGATAATCTAGATTAGAATACATCATTGTAACTGATCTCACCCAGATCTGTTTTCAGCCAGATAAAAAACATCCAAACATTTTCACAAACTTTCAAATTTGTAATGGCGGTTAAAAAATGAAAATCATTACGAACAGTCTGTACGTCGTTAACATCGTCACGGGCTTGCTTCGGTTAGATAGCCAGACATTTCTAATTGCATCGTCCAACTTCTCTCCAAATTGGTTCTAGTTAATTGATTTGAATTCAGCATTTAGTTCGTAGCCTTGTCGCCTTGTGACGCACTGTGGTGCTACGATTAATCTATTAGTGTGCGATTGTCAAGTTGGTCATTTACATATTACAGATTATCATAATAGATTTAGACGAGATTTAGCATGAGAGATTATGCGACTATTGGAATATGTATATGAAAATTTATGGTGTGTATAAATTTTGCTTAAGTAGGGGTAGTTTTTTTGCATAGTACATAACAATAACGAATTCTAAGTCCAATGATATTTTACCTTAAAAAAACTGTTGATGAATTGTTATAAAATAAAGTATTGCATAAAAGGAACGTGTACTTTTACTCAACACTGTGAGCTACTAAATAGACTGTGGCAACTATAGGTACTAAAAAAATATTTTGGGAATACTTTTACCTGCAACTGAAAAAATTAAATAAGTGTTGTTTTTAGTTTATGAAAAACACGTCTCAATTGTACTTCGTAAAATAATTTCAATCTTACCTACTATAGTCAACGTTTTAAATTTAACATCTCCAAGACAAACTACATTTGGTTGGGTAGACATTCATATTTAAACAAAGACCTTATTTCATCCCTCAATGAGTCAGAAAATGATCAAAAGTAAGCACACTACCCTTTTTACCTAAGTTTATTTTATATTAAGTGGCTCCCTTTCCTGGTAACACATGGTCCTACCTGTAACACTATTTATATAGGCCCTTTTGTTTTTATATGTTACATACTTTTTGATCTTTATTGAACTGTATAAATAAAGTAAGTTCAAGTTTAAACTTATTTCTTCTCAATTATGTTGATTTGTATAGTTTGCATTGGTGTCAATTAATTAGCGACCAGCAGGTAAGGTTGGCTTGGCTTCAAATGGCGGCCCTATAGGTATAAAAGGTTAATAGGATTAGTTTTTCTTTTGAATTCACTCGAGTACACTGACATTTTTAAAAACTTCAATGTGTAAAGTCATTTTTTTACTTACTGTACAGCGACGAAATCCTCCTGTCAGAAGAAATAGTACTATAAATCACGACCAAACTTGTTTTGCACTTTTAGTGATATTTGATAGGTCGTGTGGATCCCGGCAAAGTAGAATTTGGGCCACCCCTTCTCTTCCCATGTGGTGTCGTACAAGGCGACTAAGGGATAGGGCTGATTAACTTTAGCATCAGACAGATATGTACAGCCCAGACTCAGCCTCAGATGCAAGGCTCGAGTCAACAATAGTGCCCGGAATATGGCAATAGGCTCACCCCCTGATACGTGGGACTGAATACAGATTGGTGAAATGTGGGTGTTAATTCACCTCTGCTTAACCCTCCGGGGATAAAGGCGTGATTATATGTATGTATATGTTGATGTCCAACACTGTGATTTTTGTATTCTAGTGACAATGTTATCACATATTATGATTTCCACACAACATAAAACCAAATAGGAGTATAAAGAAACTCCCTATCAGGAATCTCTACGAAATTTAGGACCACTTAAATAGTGATTAAGTTTAACTAACAGTAATCACATTTATTTCGTCTTATCTAAAATGGAATTTAATAAAACGAGCCACATAATAAAAGTACTCAAATAAAATAAACAAAACAGGTCACTGAAAATCGTGATATCACTGCACTGATACAAATTTTATCAGCAGAGTACACCATGAGTCTTAATTGCTATCATAAATAATCATCATTGTCACAGTGATTTCTCAGTGGCGTTCAAATTTCGTACTTTCTAACCTGAGATCCACTCATTGTTTTATTATCTTTGAAGAATCTAGTCTTCTTTTAACCAATAGCTTTATCAACCTACACAGGTCCAATAAGCCACAAACAACATTGGTATTCGAGTGAGACAATAATATCCGTGTTTACTAAAGCACATTTAAGCGATCTCGACGGATCCTCAGTTCGGAATCGCTTTGCATAGCACTTGAAATTCAAATGGTGCAGTTCATATTGAGCCTCCCCCGTCTAAGTGCCCAGTTGCCATGGAAACCGTGCAATACTACCTCCAGATAAAGTTACAGTTGTAATTTGAAGCTGAATACTTTGTAGGAATTCTTAATGCACCTGTCGTAGATTTATGGCTGTATTTTCTATTTGCGAAGGTGTTGAAACCTGTCTTACTTTATTAAAGAAAACCATTTACTTGGCACCATTCATTATTCTCTTTATTTATTATTCTCTCAGAGACGGTCCTCGTTATATTTGATTCCCTTTTTCTTTTGTTTAGAGCTAGAATTGTACAGTCGCCTTTAAAAGTGGCTAAAACTAGAATATATACATAGAAGGAAGGAAGGAATATTAGTATGTAATTAGTTTTGAGTTCTTCACAGGTTTTAGTACTGAAATTGGAAAACACGTTCCAAGTTATCGACAACTTACAGTCACTCTCGAGGGCGAGTGTACCATCTTATGTACAATGTTACGATTGTCCCAGGTCGTATAGTAAACAGCTGTATGGGTATGTGGAACTTTAACCATGGGAACAGCGGGTTCCAATACACTGCACTTAAATATAAGTGGGTCGTTGGAATCATATTGTAACGACGTCGTCGGTGGCTTTACATGCGTACTCAACTTTTTTACTATAAATATCCCATATAAAGGTGAAGTCTCTTTACTATTATGTAATTCTAAACGTAAAGTGGTCGTGCCCGTACATAAGACAGTTGGACCTATTTAAAAAAAAACATGGTTAATGTTATACTAACTGTACTGAACACAAAAATATTTTTGTCTGACTTCTTGTTCGCGATGGACGCAAAAAACTACTGAATAGATTTTGTGTGGTTTTTTGGTCTACGCGGTGTGTTGGTCTACGCGGGAGGAGCCGCGGGCATAGGTTAATCATAACAGGTGAATCAACAACTCATACAGTCAATTTATAAACAATACATCTCTGAATATAACTGTAATTTACCCTATAACTTGTTCAGTCGAAGTAAAAATGTAGGTTTTATTTATTTTTAATTTCATCGCCCAAAAATTCACTCAAAAGCTCCGAAGTGTAGCGCAAAAAGCATTTCTACGAAGTGAAGTATTTTAACTCATATCCGCGCTGTAAAAAATAGTTTAAACTGCCTCTATTTCATTAAAAGCCATAAAACTACTCCGCGAACTATTATAGATAGGTAGATAGATAGACAATTCTTTATTGTACACAAACAGATTTACAGTAGGACAAGTAGGTAGCATCTATAAAGTTTAATGCACAATGGGCGGCCTTATCCTTGGGAGTGATTTCTTCCAGGCAACCTTGGGATGGACAGCAGTGTGGTAATAATTGAGATATGGTGTAGTTCTTAGATAAGCTATATACATCACTACATAGTATAAAACAAAGTCGCTTTCTCTGTCCCTATATCCCTTTGTATGCTTAAATATTTAAAACTACGCAACGAATTTTGATGCGGTTTTTTTTAAATAGATAGAGTGATTGAAGAGGAATGTTTAATATAGTAGATAATATTTATTCGCCGGGTCAGCTAGTACTTAATAAAAACAAAAAGAAGGACAGGTAAACTTTTGGATAAAAAATATACGCCGAATGTATGTTATGGACAGAAATATTAGGCAGACGCTTTTCAAATCTTTTTTCCTTATTGGGTTTACGAGCTTAGTTTGCTTTTATTTTAAATGAAAAACGGACGGCTGGTCGGCTGTGGATTTCAAAATAGCTTAAGATTTTTTTATATCTCTCAGCCTTGAATAAACTGAAACGAACTTGGTTTCAACAATGTACTCCTTGATATTTTCATCTTCATGATTTGATTCGTGTTTAGAAAGCTGTTGAAATAAATTTAAAGCCCGCGAACACTTTGTATTCTAAGTAAGCCCATAAATTGTGCCCCCGATTGTTTCACCTTGTATCGTTACAAGACGGTGTATTTTTCCAATCATGAACTCCAAGATGTGTTGGGGAAAGTAGTCTCTTCAATATCCCTATTGAATGAAGGTTGATATTAATTTTAGAAATTTTGGAATCATAAGATGAAAAAGGAAACTATGACAGACTAGATGTGGAAGTCAGCCAAATACGCAATTAGACTGCTAAAGCGGATTCCAGACTCCAAGCTGAAAGCTTCGGATGTAACTGGGATTAACGCTAGGAGGAAGAAGAAGAAGATAAAAAAGGTGGCTATGACAGAATAGATGTGGGAGCCGTCTAATTGGAGACGCCTATGTCCAGCAGTGAACTGAAATAGGTTAATTGAATGAAAATGAATTATTCTTACCGTCACCCTCAGGCCCGCGCTTATGGGGGGCGGAGGTCGGACTGCGCCCTCCGACGCCCGAGCCGCCTTCGAGCGCATGCAGGGATGTCAGCGAGTCTTTCTCGCTCATCGCGCCGCGCCCGCTCTGCTGTCTCCTTCGCGAGCATAACTTGCTCGCAGAAGGAGGCGCTGGCTGCCCGCGCATCCGCGCAACGGACCATCGCTGCGAGCAGGGTGGAGAGCGTGAGCACTCTCACCCCTAGCACCAGCTCCCGCCTCGGCGTCTCAAACGCCGGGCACTCGGTGAGCGTGTGCAGCCCTGTTACAGTAGACAGCACTGTGCAAATTTTACATTGCTGCGGTGCTGTAAGGTGGAAATACTACCTAAGGTTTTCATTCTCATGTCTTCCTGCAGTGGTAAAAAAATTTGAAACGGGAGCCCGATATTAAATTTTGTCCAATTACAAAAATGTTCCCATAAAAGGCACTTAGAATATAAATATAATAACCCAGTACAATTAGCACTGATACTCAAACGTAGCTCGTAACTCAATATAGTTAATTGTAATGATACAATAGTAAACCCAAAAATCATAGTGGTACTTCACAGAACGCCGTTACCTATTTGGTGAAATTGTCGAGACGAGTTCGCACATTAATTTTGTTGCGATCGTGACCCTACATGTGACACTATAAACATTGTAAGGACACGAAACGTCGGGGACCCCATGAAATTTGCCTTTTACGAGCTTCTCGTAAAGTAAATATCACTGACGTTTTCCAAAAAAGACATTCAAAGCGTAAATGCGTGCTTATTAAACCACTTTATTGACTTATTTAGGTTTACGTCTAAATTTATTTTTGTGTATATTTTATGTTATTCGCTTATGTGGATACTTCTTTATGTAATGCTGTGTCATAATAAAATGAGAAGTCGTATTGTATTATTGACTAGAGGGCTGAGTTTATGAGTTTTATTTAAAGACGCATACAAGCGTGTTATAATAAAATGAAACATCCATTTGTTGGATGTGTATGTCGATTGCAGAATAATATGTTCAATGTAAATGGTTAATACCTACCCAGGCAAATTAAAATGTATCATTTAATAATTTGAATGTGCTGAATATGCCTGAAATCATTCAATTCGTTTCTTAGTCTGGGACACTTTGGGACACTACACAAACCAAAGTAGGCATAGTTTGTGTTACGGATGCTGGACTGCGGATAAACATATCTTAATAAATATATAGGTAGTCATACATAATATACACTTACTCTTTGGTCGTCTTTGTGCGAGGGATATGCTTGCAAACCTCACCTTCTGCTCAGCACAACGACCCACGACGTGCGTTTTAGTCAGTGAAAGTCCGACATAACCTCCCCCTCCGGCTCCGACGGGAGGTATCCGTAAGGATTTTGCGCACGTAAAAAATGAGTCGTCTTTAGAGAATTAATTACTATGCAATAAACCTTACAAGGAAGCTTGTAAAGCAAGATCATAATTTTTTTTGAGGCCCTCTGTACAACAATCACACCTATAATCTAGCCTAACCACCTAGGCTCGTCGCAGCCCCCGTGCACCGCCTCCGTGCTAGCCCCGACGAAGCTGTGCTGCCTCCGCCTAATGGAGCGGAGGAGGAGTTAATTTGAATTTGGCGAATGTGACAACTTCAAATGAACTTTCAGGTGAACAAGATTGTTTGACTTAATTTGTATAGAGGGACGTGATCCAGAAAATTTGATTAGGTATAACAAAATTAGGATTAGGCGATGAAGACGTCGAAGAAAAAAAATTGTTCCTAATTCTGTTATTCTGTCCGTTTTAGAAAACTTCTTTAGCGGCGTTGGATGGGTAAAAATTGTTAAACTCGCGCGTCAGGATCGCTTACCTTTGGACCGTAACCGGCGACTGACGTCATACAATATTAGCTATAGACTGTCCATTTAGCAATATACGATAAACAGCTTCGCAGCATAGCGGTAAACGCTTCGACTGTAAGTCCTTATGGTTTCAGATAGTATCGGGTTCTAATCTGGCCTTCTGGATTCTTTTATAAAGTAAGAGCCTCAAAATATTAAGGCTCTTACTTTATAAGAATCTGTCGAGTTCTATAAAACTAAATCAAACGTAGCCTAGTAGGTAATATCGACTGGTAGGTACATTCGGTTTGCTACCGTTTTCAATTTGGGATAATCTACCTTGATATTTTTGCACATTGTTTATTTTATTCCTTTCTTAAAAGGTTCAAACAAAACATATTTCTAACAACATCTCACCGTTTTCCTTCGTAAATAAAAACTATCGGAAAAGGAATAAATAAACATTTCTTTCATGCGTCCCCAAGCTGGTTAAATAAAAGAACGCAACTTTTTTCCAATAGGATGTAAATAACCTTCCCATCTGACAACCTCAAGGGCTTGAAAGCAATCTAGGGGTCTACTATTTTTCTTTTGAGGGCAACACAAAGCAATTGTTGGCGGTTATAGCCATCAGTGCGAAATTGGTGGTGCCGTTCAACAGTGTATTGAACTGTTTTTTTTTCTATTCATCTTGGATGATGCGGTGAAAGTCGCAGATACGTTTGAATAATATAATTTTGATACTTTTGATGTTTCTGCATATGACGGGTTTTTATAAAATGTTGAGCCAGATACAATGTAAGATACTTGATTGGGAGGGGCCTATGTCCAGCAGTGGACTGCAATAGGCTAATTGATTGATGGAGATTGGTATAACTGGCTATTTATTTTCTGTTTTTTTTTTGAGTTATGAACTTGGGGCTTCGGTTTGAATAGTAATAATTATTTTCGTAATTTCATCGTAGCCCAGCGAATTAGCTTGTTGAAGTGGTAGTGGGCGGGACACAAAGCGCGCAGAACAGATAGCCAATGGAGTAAAAAGATTCTGGAATGGCGACCGCGTACGGGCAAACGTAGTGTAGGATGCCTAAGGGCCAGGTGGCAGGAAGCGCTGGCTGCTTTCGATCGGTCATTCTGGAAGTCTATAGGAAAGGCATATGTTCAGCAGTGGACTATGTGTGGCTGATATGATGATGGTGATGATGAAGGCTAATAACTATTCCCTATTGTTAATTGAATTAATAAGTTATTAGCTGAAGATCAGTCGACTCCTATATTGCGTAGCTTATAATAGCCAGTTTATTTGTTATAAAATGACGCAGATCATATTTTATTTGTATAGCTTAGAATAGAGGTACGTCTATGTTAAATTACTTACTTCCAAATAAAGTGAAAATGGCGATATTGTGTGAGATGAGTTCCAGTTAATTACGAATCGAATAATTTAGTCATTTTACTGATGCTCACTAATGTTACTGCAAATTGAGATTTGTTACGTTAAGTTAGAGAAGATTTTAGTAAATCGAAAATCTTCATGAAAATACGTAGGTTTCCTTCTGAATTTTCAATCACTATTAAAATAAAATAAGAAGAACTTGATAACTGTTCTTTAATCAAGAACCAATACCGGTTGCTTCTAAACTTTGAACTATCTAAGGTACCAAGATATCCAAGTACTGCCTTTTTACTTTTTTTTTAAATATATTTTGTCTTTTACGAGAGCTACTGCCATCTGACTTAGGGAAGAAAAAGAGGAAAAAGCTTGGGGAAGGGCGTAGTGCGGTACTCAGTAGGTGAACTTGGCTTCGGTCATGAATATAGGGACTTTATACAACCTGAAACTCAAATTTGATTAATATTGTACTTTTTTAACCACAAATGTAGTAAATAAGCTCAAGGCCCACCTTATGCTAATGGTCACCGCGGTCTATAAACTGGCAACATTTGCTAATAAAATATAAACAATTGAGGGTACACGTACATTTAAAGGGTATATTTTAAATAAAAGAGTAAACAGCAAGTCAACAGATTAAATAATTTTGAAAGAATCATTGAAAGAACACTTTATTGCAGATAATATGTTTATACAACCGGAAAAGTCTACTTCGCGCAAAATTGACTTGATAAACTCCCTGGTGCCTTATTATCTATTATTACAAATGAGATTCCTACTGGTACTTGATTGTCCGCTTTGAACTTAATTATACGCTGACGTATTTATAACTTTTGTCGTTTAGAAAGCTTATAGAATGTCGCAGAAATGGGAATATTAAATGAATGTGTGGAAAACAAGTAAGGAGGTATGAATATATTATATGAATTCTGAAAGTAGCACCAATGAATGAAAAATTAAGAATCGAGCTACTGTCTTGGTATAATTTTGACACTTTTGATGTTTCTGTTGTTATTCATACCTACTTTGAAGGTTTAAGTAAAGAGGAACGGAGTATGTGAAAGGGGACATGGCAATGAGAAGAAGAGAGAGAAAGAATAAGAAAGGCTGTCAGAGATCACTTCCTCAGTCCCTGACTGATGAAATAACATTTGAGAATGACATGTTGCACACTTTAGGGTCACTCCCCACAGAAAGCGCAGCGACCCGGTGGCGGCGGCCAGACTTTTGTACTAGAAATGATCGCGAACAAGCTATTTGTGATTTGCCTTCAAATGACTATGATGTTTTCTCCCATAGATAAGATTCAAACTGGATTTTTAGTTGCTTTTACTAGAAACCTTGCCCTCGTGAATGTCGTCTATCGCAACTAAACGTAGTCTTTATGTCCTTTCCCAAGCACTCTTCTACCTCTGAACCTATTTTCATCATTAAAGTGTTACAGACACTTAGACAGACATACTTTTGCATTTATATGCTCTTTAAGATAAGATAAATCTTTATTGTACACCAATAAATTATAGTACATGTACGGACAACATTATGAAAATTGTACAAATAGCGGCCTTATCGCTACGAGTGATCTCTTCCAGGCAACCTTTGGATGGACATGTTTTAATTATCTTAACAAAAATAGCTTATGGGCAGTTATTAATGTAGTCACAAACTTAAAAATATATATAAATACACACATATATACATATATATACCAGTAGTAATTTACATAAACCTAAGTACATACTTACATTCAATTTTTATAATGTTCACATAAATATACACATATGTTACTTATACACAAATATTCAATATACACACAGCAAGTGCACACCTACACAAGGCCACTTGACATGGTAAAGGAATGGTAAAGGAACATTATCTGAGTCACAAGGAACTCAGATAATGTTCCTTTACCATTTTTTTGAAAGTGACCAACGATTGTGCGCGTCGAATGGTTACAGGTAGCGCATTTCTATATTCCTTTTAACAAACTTATAAATTATATTTTTAAATAAATGTAAAAAAATATATATTTAAAATATAAAAAATAGTCCTTCACCGGTATCGGATATAGGGACCAAGCTACCGGTTGGTTAGAGCTCCAGAGAAAGGAACTTCCTCACAATGCGCGTCGTATCAAGGATCACTGCCTTCTGCATCTGGCCCTTGATCCAACCATCTAACCCGAGCCTCTTCAGGTGTTGGTCGAGGCTCTTTGCTATCTATCAGTCCGTTGACCGACACGACTATCGGTACAATGATTGCTGAGTCAACGTTCCGCATGTCTCGTGGGCCCATTCCAAGTATTTAATCTGTTTATCTTTCTCAGCTTTCACGAGATTCTCGTCATGAGGAATGGTTGCATCAGCAATCAATGTTCGGCATTCAAGTCGGTCTACCACGACTATTTTCTAGAACTGTGATAATATATGACTACTATATGGAAAATGTTAATTCTAAATTTTGCGATTAGACTGCACTTGGACTGTTATTTAGACCTTTTAAAGGCTTCCGTGCTCCTTTAACCAACAACATAACATAAAATAAAAACATAACATAACATAAAAAACTTGTTTATTGTCTCACCACAATATCACTTACATAGTTGAGTTGACTTAATATTATATACCAGTTTATGTGGAAGACTGGTGCCCAAACTAGGAAAGATCCTGTATTTCAGGCCACCAATGCAATTCTCATCTAGGGTCAGTACATCTATAAAATTGGATCAACTGAATGCAACTACATTATTGACATAGCATTTTGGGTAATGTCGGGGTTGGTTGGTTGTGGTTGTGTTTGTGTGTGTGTGTGTGTTTTCGTGGATATACCTGTTCATGCCTGCATAATTTATTTGTGTATTTTAGTCAATTACTTTTAGGAGATCTTCTATACTGTCATAGTCTAGGGTCATGAGCTATTCTCTGGCTTTCAGCTTACATTTTGACTTAGTGAGTGCGTAGAGGGATATTTTTTATTGATGGTGTTGTAGATATAGCCTCCGAGGAAACAAAAGAATTGGTTTGTGAATTTGTGTTTGTGTGTATCCGACCTGCGATCAACTGGATTAAATCGCCTCTGGATTGCAAGAAGAGTGGCGTCGAAGCCTAGAAGGGAGTGTTGTTTGGTTATGGTGTGGAAGATGAATAGTTGGCTTACAGACATCACATTGCACTTCTCGTAAAGCTCCGATATAGGATATCGGTAGGGCAGGAAGTTTGACACCTTAAGTATCGCTCGCTGTGCTCTTTCCACTTGGATCATGGTGGTCTTCCGTGCACCACCCCAGGTTGTGATACAGTAGGATATTAGTGATTGGCATAGGGAAAAGTAAACTGACCTTCTTAAGTTTTCATCTGCTACATGTCTGAGATCCTAATATATATATATATATAAGTTTACGGATTCTAGTTGTGAGTTTCTCAATGTGCGGCTGGAAATTCAAGAAGGGATGCAGAAGAACCCCAAGATATTTGATGAAGGAAGTCCTTTGGAGGTGTGTACATGAGCAGTTTGTAGTGTGAGGAGGTGTGCACGTATGTGCTACAATAGGTAATGCAAGCATGGAGAAGAGAGCGCTGTTTTGGATAGCGAAAGGTACACATTTGGTTATGACTGCGTTTAGTGTTAGGTAGTTGTTTCTGAGCCCTTTCGTCACAGTGCCCAACCCCGCCTGAACATGTTCATATACATTCTCCCATGAGCTGGCATGAAATATGAGGGCTGGGTCATCTGCGAAGGTTCGAAATGAAATGAAATGAAATGAAATGAAATGAAATGAAATGAAATGAAATGAAATGAAATGAAATTTTTGAAATGAAATGAAATTATTTATTTGCCAGAATGCAGGTAAATAAAGGTATTATATTATATATATTACAATGGCCCATTTACATCCTACCACTATGGTGTGCAAATATTTACGTGATTTGAAGCTATAATCTACAGCATGCATGCAACCAATAATTGTTATCTATTTGTTTAATGTCAGATTTATATTGATGTCAGCTTTATATTAATGTCAGTTTTATGTTAATGTCAGAATAATTATTTTATAGACTCTAAATTACATTAAATTATGATGTCAAATCGCTGATAATATCAAGCATAACATTATTACTATGTGTATAAAGGTATATAAAATTATCTATTAGTCACCTATCCCACGGTATGACATGAACTCATCCAAATCGTAAAAACATTCTTTTTGTAGCCATTGCGTCAACCTTCTTTTAAACATAGTAAAAGGTAAATTCTTAAAGGTGTTCGGTAATTTGTTATATACCTTTATAGCGTTCATGTATGAGTTCCTTTTATGCAATTCTAGCCTGCATTGCGGTACATACAGCCTATATTTATTTCTAGGAACTACATTTCGTTTAATAACATCGGTTTGTTTACAGAAATGTACCGGATGTTGTTTTACAAATAAGCATAACTCCTTGATATACATGGATGGTAGTGGCAGAATATTGTATTTTTTGAACAGAGGCCTACAACTATCCATGCTCCAGGCCCCACAGATTGCCCGTATACACTTCTTTTGTACTTTAAACGCCCTTATAGCCTCTACCGAATTACCCCACAACAGAAGACCATATGAGAGTACTGACGAAACATACCCGTGATATGCACTAAGAGCGGCTTCTATCGAAACTGTTATTCGTAATCTTTTTATCGCATATACGAATTTGTTAAGCCTGTCACAAACATAATCGATGTGTGCCTTCCAGTTACAATTCTGATCTAATTTTATACCTAGAAACATAGCACTAGGAACTTGTTCTATTACAGTATCATTATATTTCACATTTAAATCTATAACCTTGCTTTGGTTCGTCCGAAATTGTATCATTTTTGTCTTCTGTATGTTTATTTGCAAATTGTTAGAAGACAGCCACTGTACTATTTTGCTTATGGCTTCGTTTATTTCTAGTTCGTAAGTATTTATCTTTTCGCATTTTACAATGAGAGTTGTGTCATCAGCGAATAATATTGTGCTATGTCGAGTGACATTTGGGAGATCATTAATGTACATTAGGAAGAGAAAAGGTCCTAGCACACTACCCTGTGGCACGCCAAAGTTATTTTGCCGGTAGTCACTTCTATAAAGTTTCTTTTCATTTCCCTGTACCTTAGCAATCTCTACACATTGCTGCCTACCGCTTAAGTAACATCCCAACCAGTCGTTCGCTTTACCTCTGATACCATATTTTTCCAACTTATGTAAGAGCAGTTTGTGATCTACAAAATCGAATGCTTTGCTCATGTCTAGAAAAATTGCTGCTACTGGTAAACCGTTGTCAATAGTCTGTGTAATTGTTTTTACCAGGTTAAAACATGCCAGTGAGGTAGTACTATTATGTCGGAAACCAAATTGTTCACTTGTTAGTATAGCATGTGATATCGTAAACTCTTGTAGACGCTTCAGCATTACCTTCTCAAAAATTTTCGACATAATTGGTATAAGTGTTACTGGGCGGTAATTATTCATGTCAGATGTGCAGCCTTTTTTAAAAAGTGGTTTTACAATTGAAGTTTTTAGTAAATTTGGAAAAGTGCCCTCTTCAAATGACATATTTATCAGATAACACAGGGGTTGACTAATGTGTACTGCACATCGTTTAATTACTTTTGTCGTTAATTCATCTATCCCTGTTGCGTTTGTATTATTGAGACTATTAATTACTCTTAAAATTTCCATATTATCACTTGGCTTAAGAAATATTGTCTTTTCATTATTAATTTTAATAGTTTTGTTTATCTCGTCACTTTTAAATTTAAAATTATTACTATTAGTCAATTGAATATAAAAGTCATTAAATAAGTCACTCAGTTCTAAAAGGTCTTCATATGTCCGGTTATCTTTAGTTATTTTGTCAATTCGTGTTTTCATATTTTCGTCACCAATGTTTTCATTAATTACTGCCCATGTAGCTTTGCATTTATTTGTCTTACTTTCAATATATTTCTTGTTTTGTAACTGTTTAGATTTATGTATGCATTTTTTTAATATATTGCTATAGGATGTATATTTTTTATTTAACGTTTTTCGATTTGATTTATTATGGACTTGTTTAAGGTATAAATATCTTTTCCTTACACAAGACTTTTTTATACCCTTTGTTAACCATTTACAGTTCCCTTTTTTTGTTGATTTCTTTATCTTTTTTATCGGGAAACACAAATCGAAGAACAATTTAAATAGATTATGAAATTCAGCAAAAGCTTCCTGCAAGTTACTCTTCTCATATACAGTTGAAAAGGTAAGAGCAGATATACAGTCTACAAATCTATTTATATTATCTTTACTATAATCTCTGACCATTTCGTACCAGCTGCATATTTCGTAGCATTTTTTAACTTTAATGGAAAGGGATTGGCCTGTGTCATGATCGGACAACCCGAGGTGATGCACCTCCGCCTTTACATACTTGATATTGCTAGCAAATTGATCTAGGCATGAACTCTTTCTTGTTGGTGTTTTTATGTGTAATTCAATGTTAAAGTTCTGTAATACGATTTTTAGCGCTTTACAGTGCTGGTCAGGTTTTAAAGTATTTAAATTCCAATCACCGCAAAG
The DNA here is from genome assembly GCA_949126895.1 of Eilema caniola. NCBI lineage: Eukaryota > Metazoa > Arthropoda > Insecta > Lepidoptera > Erebidae > Eilema > Eilema caniola. Next base: position 10,043,235 of record OX421476.1, read on the forward strand.
AATATTTTTTTTTTAGAATATCTAGTAAGCCATGATAGTAATTGTTCTAATTTTTCAAGAAATAACTTTGCGTTGCTATCGGGAGTTCTGTATAAACAAATAATAATGATGTTATCTATTTCTATACCGCAACCTTCAAAATGGAAATCACATGTCAAGTTATTTATATAAGTCAGATATTTATATTTTATATTATAATTTAACATAATGCATACACCTCCTCGGCTTTTCCTACGGGAATACATTGACGCTAATTGATAACCAGGGATTTTGAAAAGTGTTTCTGTATTTTGTTTAATAAATGTTTCAGTCAGACATATTACATTTATTTTTAATCCTGTTTGTGAGAGCTGGTGTATAGCACATAATAGCTCTTCACTTTTATTTATGGCACCTGTAATATTTTGATGAAATATTCTAAAATTAAAGTCTGAGTTGGGGACGAAAACATTTTTCCGCCTGTGGGGTTGTATGTGTTTCTACGTGGGAGAGACTTTGCCTATCTCTAAGCGGTACATGAGTGGGGGGGGACTTTTTATTATTATTTATAGTGGGTATTTTGTCAATGTTAATAGTCGATCTGTGAACGGAACGGAACGTTAAGAAGTGTTGTTTATAAAAGTGACTGTCAATAGTGAGATTTAAAAGATTGCATACATGCGACAAATAGTGACCTTTTTTGGTCCCATAGTTATTACCAACATCTAAGAAAATACAGTTTTTAAAGTACTGACAAATAAGTTTCGTTTGATTGTTAAGTACTGATTCATTAAGATACCTATTCCTGATTACATTTAAAACTATTATATTAGAACACTGTACATATTGTAACATTGTTGTTAAATTTATTAAATATTTACTAGGATTCCGTTCATATTCGCCTGGACAAATGACAATGTAATTTTCGGGGGAATCCTGTATGGTGTGGCATGACTTCAGCATCTCCCCAGACGAAGCATTGTATTTTACAATAGCAGATATACTATATTTACCATATTTACTGTTGCTTCTTGAATTAATAAGTGCCGGTGCTAAGCCAGATATTTGTCGTCCTCCCACTATTAATATTTCCGGGATTTGCGTACTAGTTTTATTTTTATTTTTACACGGTTGAGTGTCATCTGTTAGCTTACAAGTAATTCTGTTGTCGTTTAAATTCTTTGGTAATGAACGAATCGATGTTTCATTTTTTGGATCAGCGCCATCTGTGATTGCATCTTCGTACTCCTCATCCGATTGTAAGCCTAGCTCATGACTGCTTGAATTCAATTTGTCATTTTGAATTTCTACAAGCCTTTTGTGACGTATTTGGCCAGACGTGTTTTTTGTGATGCTTCTGGTTCTGTCGGGTGTTTTGCATATAATTTTTAAATTTGTTATGGTAGAATCTTGTTTTTGGGCATGCTTTTTTAAAGTTATATTTTCTAGAGTTAAATTGTCTATTTCTGCATGCGCAATATCTAGTTGTTCTTGTAATTTCTGTATTTGTTCCTTGTATTGTTGTATTTCTTCTTGGTATAGTATAGCATTTCCTGTCGATAGGTCTAAACTTTTTGCTAAGTAATCATTCGGAGAGCCGACTGGTGATAATGAGTGATTTAGTGATTTACATTTATTTCGTTTTCTTCTAACAGTAATATTCAATTGATCATTATCCATCTTCCATCAAAAAAATAAAATAAAATAAAATAAAAAATAATGCCAAAATGTCAAAAATAAAAATATTGTACGGGTTCCGAACCCGAGTCAACTGTTTACCAGTCCGTCCACTGACTATCAGGCTATCGCGGCAACTGATAAAATGTCTTAATTTTCTGTTTCAATTAGTAGTTGTAGATTTCTAATTCAATTTTATGTCGCTAGGATGACTCATTTCAATGGAATTTTTCCCAACTTGTGTGTTACTTGTGGGTCGTTCACTATATCAAAATGATGTGAAACACTTTTATTTTAGCATTCATGGTAATATTATTGAAACGTAGTACTTATATCCATTGTTACGGGTTGTATCTATTAATTTAACCACAAGTTCACTGCACAGCACACAATTATTATCACCCTTTGTAATGTTATGTTATTTTCCGTCTTTTAGTGGTTGTATGATTTAACTTCACTTGATAACAATTTCACTGACAGTTCATGGGTATTTGAACAGTTATATGTAATTTTAACTTTGAAAAGATGATTCTTCTATTTTTAAATAATTTTATAATACGGACTCGATGTGAACGTGACAGCTAGCGCCATCTATCTGGCTTCATCATGTATAGATTGTTAATATAGATAAGGAATAGAGTCGGAGAGATGACACTGCCTTGAGGAACTCCATACGTAACAGGGGCTTCTGTACTAATGTGCCCATCTATCTTAACGCTCTGCACACGACCGCTAAGATAATCCGTGAAGAGTTTACAACAAACACATGTATATAAAGTAGAGCTTAAAACTTTGTGGTAATGTAATCCTATATTAATAAAGACTGACGGCCCATACCGATACTACTTATCGAGACCTTTTCAAATAAAATCACCCCAACCCGTAAATGCGATTCAAGCTAAGCGCTTTAACCCCCCACCCGCTAATGCATAGCCCGGCCATTTTTCAAGACAGCCGGTCGATGTGGCCCAAACATCAGTAAATCGCTATAAAGTACCCCGCGGGTACTTCGTTGAATATAAAGCTACTTATTCGGTGAAAACTGTTATTTATGTATTTGAGGGTAGATACCGGATTAAGAGGTCAAGCCAATAAAACAAGACAGTGTTTATGTGAATTTGGGTAATTTTGTTGAGATATAAAATGCGGACATTTAAAATTTATTAGTCATAAAACACGTTCACTTTATTTTTAATTATCCCAAGATAAGAGATTAACTTTTGAGGAGTTCAGGTCAAAGAGATTTCTCAGACAATTTTGGTGTATTGTTACTAAAAAGTGTATTTTTAGTTACTTAAACTGACTGCTTTCCTATAATATTTAGTAATATTTATAGTAATTATAGTTTTCGTATTTCTATGCCAATCTAATTCTTGACATACAAGTCTCGTACGGTTTCATATCAATAGTTAAAAAAGCGGCCAAGTCGGACTCGCCCATGAAGGGTTCCGTAGCAGCAAGTTTCATATTTGAGTTGATTGAATGAAAGATAATTGCGGTTTACGATTAAAGACCTTTATAAAAAATCTACTTACTAGGAAGTGGATCTCGTGTAAACTATTCAATTTAGAAAAAAAAACATATTAAAATCCTCAATATCAGTTTTGAAGACTTATCCATAGTTAACCGACACGTATGGGTTTGATGAAAAAATCATTTTTGAGTTTCAGTTCTAAATATGGGGAGCCCTCAATTTTTTTTTCTATTTTTGTGTGAAAACGCGGTTCACAGAATACATCTACTTACCAAATTTCAACAGCATAATTCTAATAGTTTCGGATAAAAGTGGCTGTGACATACAGACGGACGGACAGACAGACAGATGAGAGACATGACGAATCCATAGGATTCCGTTTTTGCCTTTTGGCTACGGAACCCTTATAAAAACAGACCTTAGTCTCACTTTCTTATTCGAAATAATGTATATTATTAACGTGAATGTATAGAGAAAACGCTTTTAACATACCGTATGTCTTAGCTTGACGAAGGTAACTTGTTCGTACGTCACGTAAAATTCGCTTTTTGTAGGTCAAACCTGTAAAACGTAAATGCATAATTAATCCGCGAAAAAGCTGTGTTTACCACTGTTCGAATAATTCATTAACGTAAAACTTTTTTCTTATTTTGTTTACCGAGCAGTTTTTACAGTTGATTTGAGAACAGCGTAAAATGTTGATTATAAATTTATTTTAGAAAGGACTTTCTATCTCGTTTGGTGGGTGATTTGATTCCAAATAATTTATGTGATACTTTGAGATTAACTTTAAAAAATGGTATTGTAATTATGATTTTAACCTCAATATGGTTCGTATGCCATACCTGGGCATTTTTTTTAATACGTGTCCAGGTTACAAAATGGAATGAAAGAATAAAAAAAATTGGTAATGCACAACAAAATTTACAGAATGATTCGCTATTCTTGACAGTGTATTAAAATAGCTACAGGTACCCTATAAATATACACGTTTGGAAAATAATAATACTTTCTTTGGACACGAGAGTGATTTAGATATCCACTTTGTAACTTTTAAAAGTAAAATTAATAAATAAAAAACTATATTCTTAATGAAATATTTTTGTTTATTTGGTTATAAATATAATATTCTTTAAAATAATATTACAGCATAAGGAAGATAAGCCATATATTTTTGGTATTTTGTAAAAACCATTTTGTAACTATTTGGTAATTTTGCCAACTTAACTTCCAGTTTATATCGTGTAACAACCATCTGGGTGAATTTCAACAAATGCCATTTTTTTTATCATATCGGTGAACTTTTTCATTTATATGCTTTTTGAATATTTTTTAGGTTTTATGTAATCTTTATAAGATAATATATCCCCAAATTTAATATCATCAACATATCATTTAAGATTAAGGAGAAAATTCAGTTTGAATTTTGGTTTCCACCGACATGACAAACCGGCACCGATTATTTTTTCTGTACACCGATATGATAAGTTTATCCACCGAAATGATATGCATATCCAGCGATGTGATAATATATCCAGCGAAATGATAATCTATCCACCTTTGAACGTCAAGGAAATAGTTAGAAGGTACCTCATTTTTACAAGGATGACTTAAAACTGAAGACCTGATCTGAAGAAGATCATATCCAACGAGAACTGAGTTCTTGGAAATCCAATCCATACTAATATTATGAATGCGAAAGTAACTCTGTCTGTCTGTCTGTATGTTACGCTTTCACGCCTAAACCACTGAACCGATCTTGATGAAATTTGGTACAGAGGTATATTAGAGCTTGAGAAAGGACATAGGCTACCTTTTATTGCAAGAAAGGGGGTTTAAGGTGGGAGATATGGGATGAAAGTTAGTCAGTTTTGTAGATATCCTAATGAAATTTGGTACAGAGGTGGAGTAGAGCTTGGAAATGAACATAGGCTACCTTTATCGCGAAAAGAGGGGTAGAAGGGGGGGAGTAGGGCCATGGGATGAAAGTTAGTCAATTTTGAAGATGTCCTGATGATTTTTGATACAGAGATAGATTAAAGCTTCGAAACGAACAAAGGCTACCCTTTGTCGCGAAATAGGGGGTTTAAGAGGGGGGGGGGGGGTTGAATAGGGGATGAAAGTTTATCAGTTTTAAATATATACTGATGAAATTTGGTACAGGTATGAATTAGAGCTTGGGATCGAACATAGGCTACCTTTTGTCGCGAAAGGGGGGGTAGAAGGGGGGTTGTAGGGCCATGGGATGAAATTTTATATGAAAGTTCGTCATTTTTGAAGATATCCTGATGAAATTTGGTACAGAGATAGATTAAAGCTTGGAAACGAACATAGGCTACCTTTTGTCGCAAAAAGGGGGTTTAAAGGGGGTTGAATTGGAGATGAAAGTTAGTCCATTTTGAAGATATCCTAATGAAATTTGGTACAGGAATGAATTTCAAGCTTAGGAACGAACAAAGGCTACCTTTCGTTGCAAAAACGGGGGTTAAAGGGGGGGGATAGGGGGTGAAGGTTTGTCGGTTTCGAAGATATCCTGATGAACAGGGATGAATTAGACCTTGAACCCGGATATATGCTACCTTTTATCACGAAAAGGGGGGTAGAAAGGGGGAGTGGGGCCATGAATGTCATTATTTTCGAAATTTGGTACAGAGATAGGTTAAAGCTTGGGAACGGACATAGGCTACCTATGATGCTGATAGCTACCTATGGGAGGAATATGGCATTGGGATGAAAATTTGTCATTTTTGACGATATCCTGACGAAATTTGGTACAGAGATAGATTAAAGCTTGGGGACTAACATAGGTAACCTTTTGTCGCAAAAAAGAGGGTTTTAATAAGGGATGAAAGTGTGTTGTGTATGTGTTTATATGTATGTTCTATTTTTTCTTTGTATACTTAACGAAATCACTCGAAATCTACCGATATGATAAAACGACTCACCGAGATGATAAAATGATCTACCGATATGATAAAGCAATCCACCGATGTGATAAAACTGTGCATTGATCATGAATCAAAACACCGATATTAGATGTAAGACACCGATTGATTTTTTCTTATCATTTTCGGTGTAAATTATCATATCCGTGGTAATAAAGACCACCGATTACAGCGATATGAGAACAGCGATGTGAGAAATTACACACTTTTTAGAAAATTAGAAAAAATGCATAATATCTAGGATAAATTCAATAACAGTCAATGAAGCTAATTCACTTACTACCCCTATTAGAACCAAATAACAATAATAAAACTGCTCATTACTCTAGAAAGATGCAACCACCGATAGTATAAAATAATTGTCCGGGAGCAACTTAAATGGCATACATACGTTATTGGCTGAAATATGCAGCGATTTGACACCCATTCGTCCTGACTGCGTACTAGCAAGCACTAACTAGAGAAATAAAATTGGGGTGGGGACACTGTCGGACCCGTCGATGTAAAGTTAGGTGTAAATTACTTTTGTCCAGCGATATGAGAACATTTGGCAGGACAAGTACGTTTGTGCCTCTCAGTAAAAATAAGCGTTAATTATGTAATAAAATATGCCATATATTACTAAGAAAACTAATATGCTATGAAATATAATAATTTATATACCTAACTTACTTATTTTTATTAGAGTATAAGCTTTTTTGCTTGTAAAAAAAGTAGAGGGACAGCAGCGGTGTGAAAAAAATAGAGGTTTATGTATTTATTTCTACCTTTATATATAGTTCTAGCCAAAATATATTTTTGCCACAACCCAATAACTACCTATTAAATACTAAAAAAAATAATTCAGAACAATATTCCTTTTTTCAAATACTAATTTCACCGAAGACAAAAAAAAAGCCATTTGGGAAATTCACCCATCTAACAATGTTAATTATTTTTTTATGATTAACTCTTTTTTTATAATTCAACGTAAAGTAAAATAAAATAAGGTATTCACTTTCAAAATCAGTTAAATTTAAAGAAATGGTAACAGTAAAACATAAGACAATTACAAAATGGAAAGCTTCAGTTACAAAATTGAAAAGGAAAGCTTAGTTTACCCTGATAAAAAAATACTGCAAATCAGTACTGAAATAGGAAGGGATAAACCATGAACGACGGTAATTTATAAAAGAAAATGAAACTATGCTATTTTAGTAATCAACACCTTTTATTTCTATTCAGCCTTTTAATTCAGTTCAGTCTCAAAAAATCAATCTATGTAAAAACTGCCTTAAGGTATTCAATCTAAAATTATTTTATAACAATTACATAAATATTACTATTGAATCAAACATACTTAAGAAACAATACTAACTAAAAACAATTAAGCACAAATGACCCGTATGATCAAATGATAAAATTCTGAAGAAATAATTTAATCAATCATAATAATATCAGCTCTATTCATCTTTAAATCTACCATACAGGAGAATAGTACTCGTTAATACCATGCAAACGATTCCAAACTCGATGTGGTTGAGTCGTTTTATTGAGTAGTTTTTATAGCTACCTTTCTCCTCCAGCATCAGATTAGCTCCATGTTATCATAATATTATATTGTCACGTGGCATGCCAAACTTCAGCTCAATTGGATAATCAGAAGTGGTCGAAAAATGACTTGCAAGACTTCAGCAAAGTTACAATATGAATATTGCGAGTTAAATAAAAGCGTCTAAAAATACCAACACTTTGTAAATTATTAATTAATTTAAAGAACATAATAAGAGCCCCAAGTACATTTACTCAAGTAACCGACAATAATTATTGTACTAAAATAATTATTGTTCCAAGATACCATCATATATCCACTAAAAGGATAAGTAAACACATACCTGCATGCATTTGTACTCGCCTTTATATTTCCATTTTGTAACATTTTTATTCCACGTTATATGTAACCAAACAAAATGAAAGTAACGCATCTCCAATCGCCGACCTAAAATTGCTTGTAAATGAACTTTAATAAAGATGAAACACAAAGTAACTATTTTAATAGCTTATAATGCGTTTGTAGTTAATCATTATTATATTTCTATAAACAAAAAACCAAACTTACCAGTAAAAATCACAATTACAAAGTGGATGAAAAATCCGGCAAGGTAATGCTCAACAAGTTTCGACACGAAATACGTCAAAGTGGTCATTCTCTGACTGTTTTACAAAATGGCGAAGTCTGAAGTATTGTTACCAGGGAAGAAATTTGTAGCCAGTGGTATATTTTTTGGCGACAAAGTCTATCAAATTACGGTTACAAAGTGGAATTCCATGCACGGCCGGAATTGTGAGACATAATATAATGTTACGAAAGATAGTTTATTTTATTAAAGTAGTGTTATTTTATGTTTACTTCTGATAATATTATCATTTTTGGATACCAATCATTCTTCTTTACCCTTGCCACTGAAAGAAATTCATGAATAAACTTAACTTGAAACTAGGCCGGTCAATGTGGGACATAGTAAAATCATGGGTATTCAAAATTATATTTAGTATAATTACATATTCATCAATAAATTATTCGCATAATTTGATGTGTTTCGGATACATTAAATATTAAATATTTTTACTATCGCCACATCATAATAAATTTTCTTTCATTCCTCCATAAAATTAATGGTAAACTTCTGGGACATGCTCATTTAGAGTATGGTCGTGTAAAAAAACAATGCCCACCTACCAGATAACTACGAAAAAATAACATTCTAATGAGCTCTTCCAATTAGTGCCACCCTGTCCTTTCCTATACTGGACAACACATACGGGGCTTAGATGTCACCTGCATACGGTGCAAAATATTCCATCTAGAATCAAGTGGTTCGGTGATTAGTTTACCTGGGCTGTTCCTCACTTAGCCTCTTGATTGGGCCATTGTGCGTATCATCTTACCTCTTATTCCAACCAAGCCAGTTCCTCCCAAAAAGCCAGCAGCCTTTTCAGCTTTCCACATGCTTCCCGGAGTGACGCTGGTGACTGTAGGAATTTCGCCCGTTGTGCGGCCACGCTCATGCACTCTGTAAGCACGTGCCGTGGCGTTTCTTCTGCCCCCATGCAGCCTCTGCATAGGGGCTGTCCGTCACACCTATTGTAAACAGATGCTTGTTTAGGGGACAGTGACCGGTCAAGATGCCGGTGACCTTGCGGATTTGGACCCTTTTTAGCCTAATGAGGTTTCGGCTAAACGTTTTTGATGCTACCGGAACTGTATTCTTTGTTTGCCTGCATCCTTCAGTGTTTGTCCATTCTGTTAGATGGGTTTCTGCTGTACTTTTTCGTAGCCAAGTTTTGACCTGTGCTTGAGGTATGGGTAGTATTGGTTCCGGTCCATATACTGTCGACCCTGATCCTCTCTTGGCCAATTCATCGGCTGCGTCGTTGCCAAGGGAATTGCTGTGTCCCTTGATCCATTGCAGCGTGACCCTGTTTGTGTTTGCAATGGATCGGAGTGTGTTATGACATTCCAATATGAGGACAGAGGTTATGGTGTTACTTTTAAGAGCTTGGAGTACGGTCTGAGATGATCTTTATATCTAGATCTCTGACATCTCTGGCGGCAATCGTCTCCGCCGCTCTCGTTATGCCAATACATTCGGCTAGAAATATTGTGCTTAGCTTGTCCAAGATGATTGTTATTTTGATATTTAAGTCATTCGAGAAGACACCTGCTCCATTACCATGTGTGGTTTTGGAGCCGCCTGTGTATATCCTAACTTCTTTGACGCCAGAGCTATCTCTTTTTTCTTCAGAAAGTTGGATATGATACTTCCGTTCGAAGACGTGGTGACATGGTATTCTGTCTATGGGAGCCTCGAGAAGTAGTATCTTCTTTAGGATTTCCTGTAGAATCTTTGAATGCTTTGTTCCAGTATTCTCTTTCCAAAGCCCATTATTTTTCAGTTTTAAGGCTGCTGCCTTGGCCTCCTCCTGTATGATTAGATGCATCGGTCTCAGGTTTAGGAGGTGCTCTAGTGCGACTGATGGAGTGGTTCTCATGCATCCAGTGGCTGCTGTACTTGCTAGGCGTTGTAACCTCTGGAGGCTTTTTTTTCACAGTGATCAGTTCTGTTCTGGGCCACCATACAACTGATCCATAGGTTAGAGAAGGTCTGATAATTGCCGTATACAGCCAAAGTGTTATCTTTGTGTTAAGACCCCAGTTCTTACCAACGAGTCTTCTGCATTGCCAGAAAGTTATACAGGCCTTTTTCATCTTAGCATTTATGTGGCTAGCCCAATTCAACTTATTGTCAAGTATGATACCCAGATATTTAACTTGAGTTGTTAGAGCTAGTGTGGTATTAAATAGTTTTGGTAGTTGTAGTTCGGTGATTCTTTCCTTAACTGTATCATTAAGACCTGGAATTCTTGCCAGCTCACGTGTTCCCTTCTTCCTATAGTTCCGGGTCCTTTAAGCGGGGCGTGTAAAAGCATCTGATGAGGCCGTCAACCTGAGTGCTGCCATTGTTAACATGGTAGGAACGTGTTTGTAATGGTGACACTAATTCTGAGACTTAGCTTACCATCAGGCGGGGTGAAGTCGAATTAACGTGTTCTATATAAAAAAGTCACTCCCACAAAATACTATAAGGGATAAGAAAGGTTAGGTGGCCCTCGGCCCTCGGGCTAGTTGCAAGCCTCGGATGACCGTTAATAACGCTAGCATGTCGATGACTACTGAGGCGTGAGATCAGGTGACGTTTGATTGGGATTGTTGGAACTCTATTCTTCACTCATCGATATGTGCCTGAGTACTTGTATAAATACAGCCGAATTATATAAAAGTAATTCTCGTATACCGCCAAAGTGGTAACATTTCTTTTCTTTTTTAAATTTATTTATGAAATTGAATAGTACGGGTATAATTACAGTTTAGTAGTATTAATAAAACCATTAATACAACAACTACCAAAAAACAATGAATAAATCGATCGATATTTAAACAAATAGTGTTGACAACTCTACATAAATATTTAATTACCCGTTCCCTTATCTAAGAACTATTACAAGATTTCTACAATATAACTAGCTCTACTCATGTGTATTGCTAAAGTATTAACTGCTAAACCGATATTGATCGGTGCTTATAAACTCGCGGGAAGTATAAACTATTTGTGTACATACTTCGCACATAGTTTAGCTCAACTTGATGTGAGCTGGAATTTCGTTGTTCAGTAGATTAATCGTGTGATCATGAAATTGATTTCGGTTAGTAATATCCAGAACATTGCCTACTGTTAGACTGTTCGGATCACGCAGCAGTTTAAATAACTAATGAACGAATTATCTTTGTATGACATAGTTGTTTTTAGGTTTCCGTAACTCAAGAGGAAAAACATCGGACCCCTTATAGGATCATTTCAAGAAAATGTTTCCTAGTATTCAGGTTATTTCTACTTATTTAAGAGCATACTCTTACTAATCTAAAAGCGAGAGAATAAATTGTGATAAGTAACATTTAATCTATTGCAGCACCAAACTTGATGATAAAATTTGAATTATTGGTTGAAATGAGTTCCTGTTAGATTTTTTTCACAGCCGTTTTCTATTGTGTGACCTGTGACTGATTGATGAAACCTAAACTCTTGATTATATATCTAAAAAGATAATCTTAATAGATGCTAAAAGACTAACTAACACCTCAAAATTAATCAATTTAAACTTCATCCATCAATTTAATGTAACGTATAATTCAACAACACAATTTAACAGCCATACGGGAAGTTCTTAACCCTCATCATACACTCAAAGAACACTTAAAGTGCTATCTACATACAAAGCAGCCATAAATAACTTGAAATGCACAATAGTTCCAATCAAGATATGAATACTCAGAGTCTATTCAGCCACGAGTATCAAGAGCCCGATCATATCGCAGGTACCCTAATGATCGCAATTTTGCCATTTCAATCAAATGTATAGTATCTTAAGCTTGTGCTCAGCTGTTAACTAGAACGTGGCATCTGATAAATTAAAAGCAGCCATTTAAGTAATTAGATTAATTTAATTAAGAACGTGATTAAGTTGGAATATTCTGAGATGTTTTAATGAAGAAGAAGAATTAGACACATTTGTCTCATTACATTCTTTTGTTAACTTAAGATTTGTGTGTTTGAGATCATCTATTATATTGTTATTTAATTTACACACAATTAAATCTCACAAACATACTTGACTTAAGTAAGAGTCAATTTTGATACAAACTGGACGGGTTAAAATCTACGAGCTTAGAGACTAATAATATTTAACCATTGTTCTTTTTTTATAAAAACCGCTTATCTTGAAAGCACAGTAAACATTTTAAGGTCACCACTAAACCATATAAAATAAATCTAGCTCTCTGTAAATATATGGTTAAAATAATTTATGCGCAAGCACGTCACATGTCAGATACTCATTTTTTCTTATGCACAACCCCAAAGCTGGGCCTTACTTCCTGATCCATGCGTAGGGGATAATCAACCCTTGACGAAGGGGTGCGTGCCTGAATAATTCAAAATGCTATTTTAAATAGACAGTATATGTTTGTGGATAGCCCCTTCACTGGTTTCGGTAAACATATTTTATTTACTTGGTTGTTGACTTATGTTATGAGTGGGTGTGAATTATTGATTGTTTGGCTGAATTATTATGCGGAGAGAATATTCAGGATTTATTACAGTACTAAGTTAAGTTGGAAGCACAATATATTGCCACGATAATGGTGTGCTAGTAGTTATGTTATAATGATATAAGACTAAGACAGAAATATGTAAGCTCAGCGGTATAGGTTTTGTATTTTCTTCGATAGCGTTAGCCGTAAATAAATCATTTACAAAATTATTTTATTAAAATTTAGGACTAAATCTTTGAATGGCCCAGATAACTGTCTCATGCGGGTTTCTGAACCATAATACTCATTCAAAATATTGAAAATTGGCGTGGCAAGTAACCAATAGAATAAAAGGTATAAACTGTGTAGGTAGTTTCAGGTAATAAGAGTAACTTTGTTCCTTTATACAAATATTTTCCCGTAATGCATTTCTGTTTTACCAAATATTATTTAGGACCGAGACTTTGCGATGAGTTTCAAAGTTTCAAACTTGAATTTAGATGATTTTGTTAAGATAAACTGCGTAAATCTCACGAAATTTACAAAAACTTTGCATGTCGATGTAACATTAAGCTTGGACATTATATTATAATGAAGACTACCATACAATTTTGTGTATATTTTCATATTCAAAAGGTTTAGAATATCTTTGACCTTACTTGTAGTAATAAAATATTCAATCGCAGTTATGTTTCTTTTGAAAGTTATAACTGAAAATCAATAAAAAATGCTCCAAAACACCATTTTATTCCATTCAACTTATGAAAGACTTCATCATGAAAGTCTAACGAAGTTAAAGAAGAACCACGATACAGAAAAAAAAGCTATAAATATTTTAATACGGTTAGAGAAAGATTATCTGCTTTTAGTAATTTGATTACAATAGAAAATAGAAACAACTTTATCCCTGGCTTACTTTATGAGGTGTGACAGATAATTATTAATATACTACACCTTATGGGTGGCCACGAGTAGGCAGGACTATATTTGCCCTTCGCCTGCAACAGAGCCGAATACGAAGGGTTGACATCGACATACTAGTATATCGTCGCTAGAAAATAGAATATCTAGTGGAGGTGCTTGTAAGCCACCTTGTGGATATGCGCCGAGTACCTTGTTCCCTCTATCATGACAGGTATACATAAAGTGTGCAATATTTACCTATAGTGTACGATATAGGTAAGTATTGTTATAGGTTTGAGGAGTGCCGAGATTGCTACATAATTATTGTGATTACCCCGAGTCACGGTTTATGAAGGTTTGGATACTATTCATGAAAATTAAAATGAATTCGTAAAATGTTAAATTATTTCAGATATTTTAATATATAAACGACAAAGCTACAAACTGAAGACTATTTTATGAAAATGATTTTCTCTTTAACAAGCAAAAGATCACAATCATTTAAACTCTATTATAATTTTATTTGCAATTGATTCTGCTTATAAATTTAAATATCGTGGAGATCTTCAACGAATTCTTGAATAAATAGGCGGGGTTCCTTTGATTTCTGGCTTTCATTTCAATCTATTGACTCCCCAAAATAAAGGGTGGAATTTTAATCTCGAATTCTTAGCGAACAATCTCTTGGTTTCATTGTGAACCTTCTTTCAGTGATTTTATTCATATCAGATTTTCATGGTTCCAATCAACATCGTTGAACTTCAATTATATGGTCACGTGCCGTTGTGGGGACAAACCACAAAGGATTAATTTTCTCATCTTAAAAATTAATCTTCTTCTCTTTTATTATCATCATCTACGTTAGAAGATAAAATATTTTTCCAAGTAGATATTATGTTATAGCTATTACTATTTGCAATATTTCGAAGTAGGTTAAATTATATACTCGAGTAGAACGCTTAGAAAATCCAACCTAAAGAGTGATAAAACTTTTCGAATCGGTTGGCTCGCTTCCAATATGGAAATCGTAACATCTGGCGTTCAGTGCTTTGGGCCTATTCTTTGACGCGTAATCTGAGGACACGTAAAGCTTCACTGCAATTCAAATACACCCTGCAATAATGCTCCAATAAATTCAAATATTGTGACTAAGGTGTATTTTCTGGAACTGACACTAAACCGTTTCGTGTTGTTCTTGTAAACGTGCATACAAACCCACCATCTCCTCCTGTAGGTGACGTGCAATGATGCTTAGGGTTTCAGGAATATAAGTATAAAAAATCATAACATTTTATACCTTGGGACATATATTTAGGACCTAAAATGTGCTCAACATGTGCTCTGTATTACGGGCAGTACACGCTTCTTGGTCTTTTGAAGAAAGTTACATCGGTGGACGCGTTCAAATTTACCAAGCATAGATTATTACAAAACCATCGAAGTTCATGATATGTGTCCTGAGGTATATAATGTCTATATAACCTCGCCAAGCACTATGAGAAACTATGAAAGAATGTTTTTGTTACCCCACTGACCGCGACAATTGTAGTAAAGGACACATTCAACCCGCTCTATAGCAGATTAAGGGTATTATTTGACCTCAAGAAATCGGATACAAACATATATCATGGCTTTTACCGTAAGGTCTAACTTCGTTACGACTCCCTATTTCGCGTCAATATTCCTAACAGGGCCCTGGGGGGCATCTGCCTATACCCTTTACGGCAATAGGTATGTATTTGCATACCACTGTGGCATGTTAATCAGCAAAGTTGTGTGTTTGAGTTTTCGTACGCACTGCGGTAGAATGTAGACCGTCTATATCTTAATGAATGTTCGTGGTTCATTTATGTGCGTGTATTGTGTAGAAATTGGTGGTCAAATTGGTGCTTATGTTTTCCTGTCTAGATATAAAGGAAGAAAAAGAAATAAATGGCTGACATTATTCTCGAGTGGTAATAACGTGTGTGTTCTCAGCACAAATTAACCAGTCATGCGTTATGTTCACGAGTGCCTCTTATGGTGACTGATTGGATTTTATATTACAATCATCATGTTATAATACCATCCTTAAATTATGCTTTTTAACTTACGTTATTTTATTTTAAATATAAATGTGCGGTTAAATAATGTACCAATTTTGAAGCCTTGTTTTAGGTATAGTGTTTATACCCATTTTTTGTTGTACGATCGAACAGTCATTTATAATCATTATCGTATAAGTGAATATATTCCTACTTTGGTTTATAATTTGCGGTGTAGTATTATTAGGAGGTCATCCGATGAAGAACCAAAGTTACCGACATAGCTCGCAGAATAAGCAAGCTGAAGTCGCAATTGGCAGGCCACGCCTATCGAAGGAGCGATGGCCGTTGGAGCAGACCGAGTCCTAGAGTGGAGACCGCAAGTAGGCAAAGGAAGGGAAGGCCCTAGCCAGATAGACCGATGACCTGAAAAAGGTGACTGGGACTGACTGGACGCGAAAGGCGGAGGATCGTACGAAATGGCGCACATTGGGAGAGGCCTCTGTCCAGCGGTAGACTGCAGTGGGCTGTTTGATTGATCGATCATTAGTCTTTATGAAAGCAAAAAAATAAATGAATTCACTTTCACGACTTTTTTGTTGAGAATTACTAATAACGATCATGTTAACAAACATCTATAGAAGGAGAACCTTTGTAACATCACAATTTATGTGTGGCTTACTGAATAATCAAGGAACGTTAGCATGTGATCGAATATCTGGGCTTGTTGAATAGGCTATCCAATCTTGAGGTATTCGGTCTGTCAGTTAGGACGATTTGTCTTCCGCTCAGACAAATATTGTACCTAACCTATTGCGATCTGAGTAAAATAGGACTATCAGCACTCACTATTATTGTAGATAGTTGTTATTATGTTAGCATGTTAACAATGAACTTTTTGGAAACTTTTGTCAGACTGGTAGTTTCTAATAGGTCTTAATAGCGTAGAAAAGAGCCAACGTCTGATATAAAAATGGTAGGTAGCCGAAATTACTAATATTCCCTAACCATTAACCTAAATTAAATTACTTGTGTTAGCACTGTATTCACGCCGGTATTTCATTGGTCAGGATCTGAACCCAGGACTTCTCGATCGTAACACCAACTCCTTAATTGCTAAACTACCAACGCTTTACAATTTTTGAGATATATCTTGCCTAAGCGAAGCTTTAAATTTGATATCCACTATCTAGAAAATGCTTTGCTAAGGTATTATTATGTAAATGTTACGTTTGTCCCGAAATCTTTATTTGTTTTAATTTTAATATTATTCATTAAGTAGTTAGAGACTCCTAATGAAATAATAGGACTCATAACATGCAATACCCAAATTATACCTACCTTAGTAAAGTGTATGTTAGTACGAATGTGTTATAATATTAACGTTATGGAATAACCATAAAGGACCGACATTGTTGGTTTACGCACCGTTCACCGCAACCCATTCGTCCCATCGTTCCTACGTTACTCTTGACAACCCCCTGTAAACAGGTTTATGGCAAACAATTAGAATGTTGAAATTAACCTGAGTTTACTTCAAGTTAAATATTTGCATACAAAGGGTGTTCTAACTTCGAACATTGTTCATTTCATGCGCATGTAAATAATTAAATTCGAAAGCTTTACTTTAATTTTAATAGGCTTATATAAGTAGCTCCAAAAGACCACACTTCTGTATTTGAAGTAGAAAATGAAGAATTGGAAAGTTAAAAGTGAGGTAAAATAACAAAATATTCGTTTTAAAATTTAAGAAATGTGGATATATACTGGCTTAGAACTAGTAAAGTAAGTGATCACGTAACTAAATATTAGAGAAACAATACAAACATACTTGCGAAATGCAGCACGCTAATATAAGGAAAGTTTACTTACAAAACTGGTGAAATTCACCCGTTTTTGCATAGCTTCGCAGATTTAAAAGTTATAACGATTTATTTTGAATATAAAAAAGTTTAATACTTTATTACTAACCATATTTTTTTAATTACATAAAATCATGTACACAAATTGAAGTAATCTGTAGGACGGATTTCATATGTTTATATGTATTGTAGTTTTCAGTGGTTAAAATATTTATTACTTCATCTATAATGTTGATTTCAAAAAACAAAATCACTATAAAATATTAAGTTGAATAGCAACGTCATGATATAATCAGGTCTCCTCCGAAAGCGCACCTATTGAGGTGCTGGTTGTACAAACAAACCCAAACTCCCTGGAATTGGAATGAAGTCATTTCCGTTATACTATTTCCGTTCCACTTTCAAGTCACTCCCTAACTTCCGCCTCACGAATCGTAGGTTCTCTGTTCTCATCAAAAATTCTTTATCTTGATGGAGGGGAACGTACTTTGTAATTGCATATTTCTATTTACGTCTACTCTTCCCCGGAATCATTAAAAATACAATGAGAATGTCTTGACAGATAGCGTTTGTTGTGTTCCTACCCTCTTTACTTCAGTTGAAATCAGATATAGGAGGCCATAAAATCGCTTAACCCTTTCCATAATACATCACATCAGCTATTAATACGTAATAGGTTCGGAATTGCGTTTCTCCCGAGCTCGCAAAAAGGTTTCATCTGCTGAAGGTTGAAAGGGGACAGTTAATCTCGGCTATAACCCCATATAATTAAGATGAACGTAATACTATTTCTTGGGGGGAATGATGTGGCGGTCTGGCTAATGCAGGTGCATTACCGTCAAAGAGAATTCTTGAGAGTAAGCCTAGCGGCATTTGCATTAGGTTCCACTTTTGGCAGCGCCATCTCCTTGGTTTGACATCAAATTACGTGTCGATCGGATTTGAAATTGCCAAATTTCCATTTGACTTTGATAGAAATCGATATGACATAATCCAGTTATTATGCAACGCAATTTTGTGTTCATGTATCGATACCGAGTTGAGATCGTAGCGTGAAAGTGTTTGATTAATTAATAATAAGCTTGTGATGATTAATTATTTGCTTTTAGTTGAGATATTCAAGATTGTAAAAGAAATAGGATAAAACTTTAAAAATTGCATGTACCATATACCATTCAGGTGACAGCCGTATAATGAAGTAATTTTTAATAATGGGGGCTTCAATAAAGGGTTTTTAACCTTTTCACCCTATAATATAATCGGTTACTGTGATATATGAACGCTTACCATACTAAAGCTGTCACATGGAAATAGCCTCCTGCGGAGAGGAATAGGGGAGGAAATAGGAGAATAAAAAATGTAAATATAGGCAGATAAGGCCTTCAGACAGTCTAACTTAACAAAACGCAGGTACTTACGTCGGAGGGTGGTACTCCCTTGGTTGAGTATTTGGTTTAACTGACGAATCGTTCAGATTGCAAGAATTATAACGTACTAATTCGACGACCTCGGTGGCGTAGCGGTAGAATTTTCAAGTGCTACGTCGTAGATCGCGGGTTCAATGTAATGTTCAATAGATGAAATACACCAAAAAGTCTGTTAACTGAACGATGTCGTAGTTCTTGTATATTACGGTGACTGTGATGCACCCCTACAGTCGATGGACCACCTCCTCTTATGCCCCTATACCTGAACTATTGCCGATCTGAATGAAGCAATGGAGGATGCAGAGGAATGAAGGAAACTCAGCTACATTGCTGAGTTTTGGGCTGGTCGCATCTAGACGTATTAAATTGCTGCCCTTGACATGAGAAGAAGAAGAAAATCTATCGGTCAGAAATAGGTTATTGTACTTTATCTAAAAATCATACTTTAGGTTATCAATTATACGATTACAATAATTTACGATGTCTGATCACTTCAGTAAATTGATCATAGATTAATTTCAACAAGACATAAATTGTCAAACCCGAAATATACGACAAACGACAACGAACTTTTTGTATTACGACCAACTCTAAACTATACAGGCACAGCATCTGCTGGACGTCCGAAACAAAACTAAACGAAATCATTCCAAAGTTTTTAACGTTTTCCCCCACAGTTATTTTGAAATCGTCGTCTTTTTTTACGCCGCTAGGGTTTTAATTAAAGTTGTCGGCGCGATACGAGCCCCGGAACCGTTTTAAAAATTCATTAAAATCCTTTACCGGATAATTTTTGTACACAACTAATTTATTTTGCGCTTAACAGCGGAAAGTGAAACAATTGAACGCGTTAATGCGGAAATGTGAGACCTGGATTTATATTTCGATTACGTGTTGTTGTGAAGAAGCTTTGTTTCTTTACTCAATGCTTAACCTTGGAAATTATGGTATTGTACTGTGAGAATAAGTACTTATCCTCGTATCTCCATGCTAGGAAGGAGTGAAAACAGAAAGGGTTGTTTTATTTCTTATGTATTTAAATGTTTACACTTAAGGTAATTCGGATACGTAATAAGTCAACTGGCATTACTTATAACCGTGTTATAACATTATGATATCTTATGTACTGCCTAGTTAATCTCATGGCCATAAGTTTGATATTCTAACAATTCTAATCTGCTCTAGATAGAACTGAACAGATAATCCGCATTTGTAACAATTATATGTATTTCAATAAAATAAATTAAATTCCTATCATACAATTTACGGAGGCATTTTAAAATACTTGAATATATATGAACTTAATAAGGAAATGGAATACAGACTAACTCTCTACATATAACAATAGTGAAATCCGTACCTACTCCAATTCAGACTACCCTCTATTCACAGAAACTCATTTAATTTACCCTAAGCTCATAAATCGATAGAATAAACGTCTTACTTGCACACTAAATGCGTTTTCAATAGCCCGAGTGGATTAACTGAATTACTATCGTATAAACGGAATCTTCACATTGCTAAAACTGGGTAACTCATTACCATTTAGGCTCGAAACGGGTCGAATATTAAACAGGGGTGGGATTATAGAAACAGTTGTCAACTACGAATTGAATTAGATACTGCAGACAACAGCTGTAATGTGACATAACACTTTAGAAATTCTCAACATTTTATTATATTTCGGAGCTTGCGAGGTTCGTTATTTTAACTTAAAGGTAAATACGGTAAATAGATTTATTAGTTAGTAGTTTGGAGTTATGTACTAATCGTTAGTACACTAGAAGTTAGTAAATTTATAAGAAACAGACTAGTGCTTGAGTTCCCTTTTCAAATTGATAGAAAAACTGAATAAGGTAGCTAGCCTGTCTGAATCTAATCGAATGTGGGTGTACAGGTTGCTCTTTAGGGCCATACTTATTCATATGAACTTTACAACTTTAATTAATGAAAATAATAATTGACATTTAAATCAGATAAACGAATCGATATTTCACACAAGTTTCTCCAACAGGACTATTCTCCATAGTTTTATTTTATTTTGTTTATTTATTTATCATAGTGCAACATCATAAGATGACTCCGCTTCTTTTGATTCTGAATCACTCCATTTTTATTTCATTACCGACGTGTACTTTTCTCTTCTGATTAAAATAATTAGATCCAAATAAATTTTATAACCAAATACCTATTTTGCCAATATATAACAAAAAAAATGTAAATGAACATTTTATGTGCTACTCAGCAATTTCAAAGAAAAATTCCAAACAATTCATTGCTACAGATAAACAAAATAACAGAAGACTTCACAGAATGTAATTAATTTTACTGTAATCCTCGCACTCGGAGATATTTCACGACCATTTAACGTTCAGTATCTTATTCAAAATACAAAAAAAAAAACAAAAGGATTCATAGAAATGCAGGGTCTTGGTGCTTATTCACTGAATTACACTAAATTACATAGACAGTAGCTGTTAGCCACGGCTCCAGCCATGTCGAGTCGGTAGTTGCGGATGAAAATAGCCTATATTCTTTCCCAAGCTCTAGCGCGTGTCTGTACCAGGCAGAGTTACTCTCGCATTTATAAAATTAGTTTAGATTGATATCAAGCTTATCATGAAGCATGTTTTTTTTTACGTGCGGGAAATCCCCACGGATACCCACCCCTCCAGAGCCAGAGGGGGAGGTTATGTCGGACTCGAACCGACTAAACCGCACGCCGTCTCTGGGTCGTAGTGCCCGGCTGACCCAGGGCCACCCCTCTCGGTCTGGCCCTCCTCCGGAGGGGGTGGACCACGCGGTCCCCGACTCAACCCCGGTGTGGGGAGGCGCACTCCTACAATGCGCGCTGCCGACGTGGCCTGCTTCTGCTAGGGTGACGGGCGGCTCCACCCGTCACCCTCAGGCCCGCGCTCATGGGGGGCGGAGGTCGGTCTGCGCCCTCCGACGCCCGAGCCGCCTTCGAGCGCGTGCAGCGACGTCAGCTAGTGTTTCTTGCTCATCGCACCGCGCCCGCTCTGCTGTCTTCGCGAACATGACCTACTCGCAGAAGGAGGCGCTGACGCTGCATACCATCGCCGCGAGTAGGGTGGAGAGCGTGAGCACTCTCACCCCCAGGGCCACCACAAGCTCCCGTCTCGGCGTCTCAAACGCCGGGCACTCGGTGAACGTGTGCAGCCCCGAATCCACGCTCGCGTCTATCATGAAGCATGTTGTAATCAAATTGAATAACTATTCATAAAAAATATACTTTTCTCAAACATGCAATGAAATATTGATATTACGTTCCTCTTAATAGGCTGCGAAGTATGACGTTTCAGGCGTGGCTAGGACCAGAGGCCGGTTATGGAATTTTATACAAACCTTGCAGGCCTAAGGCCGGCAAAGTCCTCTTTTTCAATTTCGATTCCACATAAATTTTTGGCAAAGGAATCGGCACTGCCACTATGCTTTTTAAAAAAAAAACAATAAACGACTTGGTATGTACTTAGAGCAGTTTTATTTACATTAAAAATCCACATTAACATAACTAATAACTAATGACACATTATTATCAATTGTTTTCTTAACTCTACACATAAACATTGAAATATTAATATTTAATTTAGTTACAACAAATTGACATTTATAACAATGACAAGTGTCACTATTCGTTCAGAAACGTGCCTTTATATTTTTTTTTAAGTAACATGATAATGAACATAAATGTAAATGTTTACTGTTAAAATCAAGCTAAAATAGACGAAACAGTACTATACACGTGACTTTTAGTTTTTATCTTGTTTACTTTTAATGTCTTTAAATATAAATCTTTAATTTTTTTGTTGTTTATTTCATTGCCTGTTTGAGAAAAGCACTATACATACCTTGGCGGGAAATATTGGGTTGCCTGCCTCAGACCTATCCGGCCTCGCTTCGCTCGGCCGTCTATATGTCTTCGGCCGGCAACCCCTTACTTCCCGGCCTCTGTAGTAATGTACTATTTCTCAAACATGCAATGAAATATTGACATTACGTTCCTCTTAATAGGCTGCGAAGTATGACGTTTCAGGCGTGGCTAGGACCAGAGGCCGGTAATGGAATTTCATACAAACCTTGCAGGCCTAAGGCCGGCAAAGTCCTCTTTTTTTATTTCGATTCCACATAAATTTTTGGCAAAGGCATCGACACTGCCACTATGCTTTTAAAAAAAAACAATAAACGACTTGGTATGTACTTAGAGCAGTTTTATTTACATAAAAAATCCACATTAACATAACTAATAACACATTATTATCAATTGTTTTCTTAACTCTACACATAAACATTGAAATATTAATATTTAATTTATATACAACAAATTGACATTTATAACAATGACAAGTGTCACTATTCGTTCAGAAACGTGCCTTTATATTTTTTTTTAAGTAACATGATAATGAACATAAATGTAAATGTTTACTGTTAAAATCAAGCTAAAATAGACGAAACAGTACTATACACGTGAGTTTTAGTTTTTATCTTGTTTACTTTTAATGTCTTTAAATATAAATCTTTAATTTTTTTGTTGTTTATTTCATTGCCTGTTTGAGAAAAGCACTATACATACCTCGGCGGGAAATATTGGGTTGCCTGCCTCAGAACTATCCATATATATATATATATATATGTCTTCGGCCGGCAACCCCCTTTCTTCCCGGCCTCTGTAGTAATGTACTATTGTTAATTTCTGTCTACGTAGTTTTCACATAATTTAATAGCACGACATTTTTGATTGTATACCGTATAAAAGTAGCACCTACCTACTAGTAAACTAAAATACTAAGAATAATCCTGCAGGAATCTTATTCTTAATTCACTAAATTTTATAGTGAATAATCCTTCAAAGAAAGGAGTACCAGAAGGCGTCACAATAAATCTCTCTGCACTTTCATAACTCAATTTAGTTAGTTTCTACGATAACAATAAAATGATTTTACGAACGGTCTTATTTCAAGTTGTGCTCTAAAGTTGCTTCGATTTATATTTTACTTGGATAAAGAAATTTAGTTTGCACTTTTACAACTTTGTAGAGTTTAAAGATGACAATTTTGTAATAAACCAAATTTCAATTTATGTACCTAAGACCTTTAACCTCTGTGAGTAATATAATACGTCTGATCTTAAACAACACGATGACAACTATAGTATCTAGGTTAACTTGCTATATGGATATTTATAACAAATTATTGCACATACCCGTAAAAAAGTATTTTGTTAGTCCTATAGTAAAGTTACCGTATTTGCTGAAAATAAATAATTCTAAGAAGATGCCGATATCATAACAATTATTTTTTCCCACATAATCTTGAAAAAATAATTTTGCCCCAAATTAGATTTCCTCGAAAGCTTAGCTAAATATAGTTACTGAAATATACGATGATGAATTGATATAATCTGTGATTCGTGAAATTGGACTCCTCCGTCGGCTCACACTCCGTGCTTTTCTCAAAAGAGATCAAAGCGCACTACTTGGGGTCATGATATACGCCATCTAATCTAATCTAATGATTTTTATTCTTAATAATGATACGATCTTTATTTTCAAAATCAAAAACCATAAAACAAGTCATACTGTATGTAATATCTTGTGTACTATTCATATTGATGAATAGTATATAAAAGTATGTCTGCTTTTGTTGTGAATATGATTGTGTCATAAAATTATGAGCCTACTGGAACAGGCAAAGTTATTCCCTTTTAACCTCTGTATTCGGGTAATATTACTGAAAAGTTCAGCCAAATCCGCAGTTAGACTGGTAAAGCGGACCCCAGACTCCAGGTTGACAGCTTCGGATGCGACTGGGAAGAAGATTCGGGCAATCAACAAAATCACTGAAAAATGATCTGATGAAAATTAGAAAAAAGAAATAGGGTATGAAAAAAAAAACTCAAACACAAAATAATATATTACAAACTTTATTCGTAGATCACAAAGGTAAATGTTACATTAGAAACTTTTGAATGTACCCAGTAGAACCGATTTTTCTTGTAACACACTAAATTCTAGAAAACACACCGAAATCCGACGTATCCGCTTTTGATTAACTGAATTCCTATGTTTATAGAGGTTTGTTGTACGGATAAGATGCTACCCATGTCGTTTTCTCCTTTCTTTGTTCCATTCGCATTTCAGATTTAATAAAAAAGAGGAAATTCAATGGTGAAAAGGGGCGACATTTAACAGGCAATTGTCCTAATTTTGCTGGTTGCAGCTGACCTTTTTTCATTAGAGAATTCTGCACTGTTTTATCTTTCTTACTTGGTTTAATACTGAAACTGAGTTATAAAGTGGTACATAACGATATTTCACTGTTTTTCGTTCTAAAATATTTACACAGCAAAATCTAGATAGAAAAATATAGGTTTCCGAAAGTGAATCTTTCTACATACTTATATTCTACTAGCTGTCGCCCGCGGCTCCGGCCGCGTGGATGTCGGTTATCGCGAATCGGGGTATGAAAAATAGGTGTTGGCCGATTCTCAAACCTACCCTACCCCACAAAATTTCATGAGAATCGGTCGAGCCGTTTCGGAGGAGTTTGGCAACGAAAACTGTGACACGAGAATTTTATATATTAGATTTTTCTTACACCTACATCGATGTGACTAGGCATACAAATATTTGCATTGACCGAGAATCTGACCCGCATGCCTCTATCGTTACAGACGAATATACTACCACCACGACCCAGAAATAATTTCTGGACATCGGTTATCACCATTCTGTCTCTTAAGATACAAGTATTACTTAGTTTAAGAGGCAGGGTCTTATAATAATGTGCCGATAAAGTTTGATCAATATTTAATTGACACCGTCTTCAACACATATATTATGTAAAACTTCGAAAGCCTTATGTAAGCCTATCTTAAGAAATAAATAAACATTTTATTATTTTATTATTATTTTTATTTTTACCTGACTACGGCATAGCTAAAGGAGTGTTAGGTTATTTATGTACGCATGGTTATCTTTGTTTCTCATGGCTTCTCAATAATTAATAATTACTTTGAACTAGACGAAAGAGGGATAATTAGAAGCTTAACTGAGAAAAGAAGTCGACCGCTAGTTATAATAGGCGATATGCTGAATGTAATGTGGCGCCCTTTAGCGGTCTAAAAGTACTGTGTAAAAAAATAAATTCGAGATAGATTTGCCCCAAAATCATTTACACTTATATGTCAGGCTTAGGAAGCAGTTAGTGGAGATTGCAAAGGGTGGTAATCTGGCAGTGACACAGCCGTAATCGGGGACATGACTGCAAGTGCTGCCTGCGCTTCACCTGGCCACTTTACTGAATGACAATTCTTTGCGAGTGGTGGCTACCCCATAGATGACCTACGGTTCCATGGTGGTGAATGACGATTATTTTGCATTAAAAGTGAGAGAAAAGTCCATCACATGTCCTTGCTGTTACACTCAACGGTGTACTTTTAAAGAGTGAATAAATTTAAATACTTGGGTCACATTGTAATAGATCCTCGATCTAAGAGATGACTTGGACTTAAAAAGAGGCCGCAGGGCGTTGGCTGTGAGGGGGAACATGGTGGCTCAGAGGTTTACTGGTTGCACTGTACCAGTTCAAATTACTCTGTTCAAGGCTTACTGTCAGACATTCTACACCAGCAGCCTCTGGTTTAACCATACTCAAAGAGCAGTCAACGCTCTGCGTATACAGTAAAATTACACTTTCAGGATGCTGTTGAGTCTCCCGCCTTATTGCAGTGCGTCTGGGATGGTTGCGGATGCGCACCACTTCAAAGGCTACTTCGAGGACACGGCACCGCTCTAACCTCTCTGGACATTCTACTAGATTGTAAGGCGACATGTCTACGGGGCAGCCCCGGCAGTGGTGTCACTCGGGTGTCGGCTTATGTAGTTTTTGTGTAGTTTGAATTTCAAAAACTCCTTTTATGTATACCTCCACGCACTGAAACAAATATTCTCTACAAATTTCAAGTCTCTTCAACCAGCGGTTTAGGCTAGAAGACATCGTGAGGTATAATGGAAATTTTCTATGTTAACCTACCTACACTAGAGTAACAAAAAGGCAAACGACCTAACCCTTTTCATACTAAGAGCAGACCTACACCCAGTAAGATTACAGCTCTACGTTAAGTAAAATGTAAACTAGGTACCTATATACCCTACAAGTCAATATTTTTACTGTCTTTAACCTCTCACACCTCAATTCAATTGGCACACCTAAGGTGTTTTTTTATGAAGTAAGATTTATATATACGTTTTATCCAGACAATAAAAGGTGCATAAATCCTGAGGGTATTATTATTGTTACTAGCTTTTGTCTGGATGTCGGTTATTGTTATACCAAACATAGCCTATGTCCTTTCTCAAGGTCTAATCTACACCTATACCAAATTTCATCACAATCGGTTCAGTGGTTTGGGCGTGAAAGCGTAACATACAGACAGACAGAGTTACTTTCGCATTTAAAATTAAATATTAGTATGGATTATAATGTCCACCATTAACTGGAAACTACAATTCTCATAAAATTGGTATGTAAGACTTAAGGTAACCACTTTAAATTTTGGCTCTCTTACTATGTAAATTTCAATAAAAAAGGTCAACATATTTATAAGCAAGTTATGCAAAATCAATTTTCCTCGTACCCTACGAAGCAGTCCAAGGGTACACAAAGTCCATCAGCCCCGCAGAATGTTTGCAGCCGTATAATATAACAGCTTTTCAGCCACTTTCTTGCAACTTTTGTCACCTATACAAAATGTGACATTCAATACACGCCTCTCCTTTTGTTAAGCGAACCCCTGCGATACGGTTGCGTTTACTTCAGAAAAACGTATGTTAGATTTCCTTCAAGCAACTATATGCCTTATTTCAACATTGTTAAGATTGATATGTATTTGTATTTTTCATATTACTGTAACTTGAAACATCGTTTAACAGTATCATTGAAAAACGCTACGTATGAAAATGCAAACGGTATATTGGGAATAACCCTGTTTTTCGTAAGAAATAGTATTATATATATATTCAAGCGTGCTACAGACGAAACTATATAGTCATAACCCTTTCTTAAGGATTTTCACAATATTCACTTCTTAACGAAGCCATGAATTGTGTCTTCTAGACACGTGAAGACTTCTTAATTATATGAATAGTATATCTTCACTCATCATCATCATCATCCCTCAAAGCCTTTTCCCAACTCAATCGGACTAACTGCAAAGCGGTTGAACTTCTGTATTTTCCATGAAGCGGCTGCCCCCTGCAACCCATTGTTAATGATAGAGTACCTCACTGTTGAACTCAAATTTGTTCCAAAGATACAATCCTGCAGCAATATTGAATTATTGTAGAGTACCTATATAATAACGGGCCCGAATAAATAATTAGTATCAGTCGGATCCGTTTCTAAATAGGCAGATATATTTTCAAACGCTCGAGAAAGAATATAATGAATTATTTCTCTTCCCAGTTAAAGAACGCTTAATGATCACAAACCTTCATTAACAATGACCTCCGGCAACAGACAACAGCGATGTAACTCGTGTATTTTCAGTCGCTCCGATACTCAGTTTGTAATTAATTACAAAACATCCATCTGAGTTTTAGATAGATAAATTC
This sequence comes from Eilema caniola, assembly GCA_949126895.1. Classification (NCBI taxonomy): domain Eukaryota; kingdom Metazoa; phylum Arthropoda; class Insecta; order Lepidoptera; family Erebidae; genus Eilema; species Eilema caniola. Next base: position 10,071,785 of record OX421476.1, read on the forward strand.
GTAATTGTGCCAAAGTTAAGAGTATAATACAGAAGTAAGTAGAAAACTGTTAAAATTAAATAAGCGATGTGAAAATGAACGGAAGTTTATGAAAATAGCCGAGTGGTTTTGACGATCTGGATAATAAACTTATGTCGTTCGTAAAATATATTTACTGTATGCAAATTCAAACGAAATCTATTATATTATATATATTTCAATAGTAATATGTACTATTAAAATACTCCGTATTTAAATATGTATTTATCTGAATAAATAAAAAACAAATTTACTGATATTGGCAATAAATATTTAATTTTTATTATATGACATTGGAAAATTTTAGCCTATTTGAGCTACCAAGTTTTATGTTCGTAGCTCTGTAAAAAATATGGTAAGATGGAAATTATTTTTTTAGAAAGGGATATCATCATCATATTATTATCAGCCGCACATAGTCCACTGTTGAACATAGGCCTCTCCTATGGACTTCCAGAACGACCGATCTAAAGCTGCCCAGAAAGCGACAATAGGCTTTAATTTATTAAAAATTGTCTAATGAAAATTTTTCAATGTAAATAATTCAGATAAAACGTAAATAATAATGAAACGTAAATCGTAGTTTTCAATTTATCAGCCTTGATAGACACGTTTTATTTGTAACAGATTTGTGGTTTATATCCACAAATCTTAAGAAACACGAATCTCATTCAACAGGTCTATGTAACCATTAAGGATACACAGCCTACAACGATACAAATGTATTATTAGAATATTCCGTCCTCGTACAGCATCATTTGTCGTTTGTCACGAATTTTCCCTGTAAAATATGTCACGAGAATCAAATTACGAAACACTACGATGCAACATATTGGGAGACGGATGGCAGGGCCCGTATTATATTGTGTGTAGAGAGATACGTAACGAAACGAAGGAAAGAAACGTTGCATGGGCTGTATTAGAACATTTCTAAGGATTTATGACTTTCCTAATGTTCAAGATCTTGCCATTACCGCTATAATTTTGTGGCAGTTTAAAGCGGATGGCATTTTTATGTTTCTGGAAATGAGTCTCGACTGAATTTGTTGAAGCAAGTAAACTAGGAAGTAACTAATTCTTAAAGATTAAGAAATTATGAAGATAAATTGGACACAATCGTGGAAAAAATACAGTTATATAACAATTTGAAAGTGTTTCTTCACATAAACACAAAATAGTCGTTTATGAAACTGTTGCATAATAAGGGTTTATAAAATACGAATGTGAGTTACAAAAATGAGCAGTAGATGTTTTTTTTTATAGTATCACACAAGTGCTTTAAGACCAAATTATGTGCAGTTTCATACACTACTTTTTCTAATCTCGTGAAATAATTAATATAATTTGCTTAAAATGGCAGAAAAGTACCATCGCCGATACCGCTACATTCCATTCACACAGAGTATATAGAAAAAAAGCATTGACACCTCCTTTATTTCCAGCTGCAGTTGTACCGTAATAGAAAAAAAGCTAAATTATGATATGGGAACCATGTCATAATATAACTAACCTCAAAGTGGAAGACCTGTACTTTAATGTAATTTTTAAATTTATTTTGATATTCAGTGCTTGACACGGTAATCCAATTTAGTTTTTTTTTTTATGTTGGCATTTCAATATAAAAGAACATAATAATATAATTCGATCATTATAAAGTTCATGCACTACGTTCTAATTTTAAAATATTGTATTCATACGAAGGATTTCTATTAATTTTCAAAAATTGTATTCAGTCGTTTGCATTTCTTAGATTTTTTTGTTGATAAGTAGATAATTTATAAATTGGATTGAGAGTTAGAAAAACTTTGTTTTTAAGGAATTCTATTTAATAAATTCTGTCGGATCTACATGTATCTTTTGAATTCCGTCTAAAGGTAGAATGTCTCGTTCAAGACATTGTTCACAATTTAACAGACAATTGAAATTCTTGATGAACAGGCGCCTTTGGCATCTACATCAAGTATTCTCGTACTTCCTTATTACTATGTAAAGCTTTAGCAACTATGAACGTTTGAACTACACTGTGCTATTTAAACTAATTAAATTTACACATTTTGCTAATAATGTCATCGATGATCTTATTTGATTTTTAAGGTAGTTTTATTTTCAAACGGGTAACATCAAATGGAGTTTTGATTATCTTAAGTCGAACATAATAAATGCCTTTTCATCGTTTTTATTTCAGGTTCTGCCTTCTTTAAAACGTCTTTTTTATACAACTTATATAGGTGTTAGACAAGCACACGGCCCTACTGATGGTTACTGTGGCCTATGGACGTGTACAACACCAGGGGCGTCACACTCTCGCTGCTGTTCCTGTTAGAACAGATAGTCAGAAGACTTCTGTCGAAAAGAGCTTACAAGTTAACATACTTCTATAATATCGTTTCTATAACATAAGCTTTTGTTAGGCTTTCTCTTACTTTTATAATTACTTTGAAAGTATAAAAATGTTGCGTACATTGTTACGCCGTACTCAATAAACCAAAACTTTTTCCGTTGAGTTTATTCTTTTATCTGGGTGAAGGGTAACAGCTTTATCTGAAGTAGTGAAGTAGCACAGCATTTAATAAGGTTTGTTTAGAAAGGTACAAAACAATATACTAATCATCTTTTTATATACGAAAGCTAGCTGACCCGCCTCATCTTCGCCAGTGGCATTTTTCAACCCCCCTAAGCCATTATGCATCATTCAATAGTTTTGCCTTCTCGGAACCTCTCCACTAACACTTGAACTTTATGAAATAGTATTAAAGTTCAAATTACCTTTTAAGTATAATTACAAATCGTTTCTATGGGAGTATAGAATAGAGTTGTTTTTAGACTCTTTTTTTTAGGCAATTTTATAAATGTTCTCTGCCTAAGTACCATTCTTGTACTGCAAGGAATATGCTAAAAAAGGAATTAGCGAAATCGGTTCAGCTGTTTGTGCTTAGCAACACATTTAGCGATTCATTTTTATATTATAGATTTAAGTTACGTTATAATAATATGCTTAGAGTGATTTTTTATTTCTTCATCAAAAAAACACGTCTTTAGTATCTATATTGACGTTTAGGTTCACCAATTCTAGTTATATAAATATATTCTATGAATAATATTTTGACACAGTTCTAGAATATTGAGTTTAAAAAGGTTATAATTATTGTACCTATAAAGTATATTAAATTGTATAATTATTTTAGTCTCCATTATTGCGATGTAAGATTTTAATTGAAATACAATATTTAATAATATATCAACAAGGTTGGACACGAAAAAAAAACACAACCATTAACAAAACCCTTTTCATCTTCATCAATTACCTTCTTAATATTACTTTCCAAGCCTAAAAAGGCTATAACGAAGGTTTATAGACCTTTGTTGACCCAAATTTTAATCCTAACATAGCAATCGATGAAAATGGAGCAAAATAGAGATTGTTTTCGCAGTAATGAAGGTGCTTAAAAGGGTCCAGGAATGTCCGAGAAGCTATTGAGTGTAGTCGTAACCATTACTGGTGTTAGGTACGGCAATACAATCTGTGATTATGAAACTGTAAAGAGAGTAGTAATTAGTTTCGCTAGTGGGTAAAAGTACTAGTATTAATAAGTAATGAAGTGATGTAGTTATACCTAAGGACTGAAGGATCGATCCTACATGCAGGTGTTCTAACTTATCAGGTATTTTAACTTTAGCCAGCATTAAGATCCCATTTTAAGGGGGTTTTGATTGAAAATTTAGTTGTAAAACTATTTGGTGAATGATAGTGTCGAAAAGGAAAGTTTGTAAGATCATACTCTCCTAAATCAATCATAGATACAGTTTTGTAAATATATACCTAACTTTAAATAGAAATGCATTAATTAATGCGCAATACATATTTACGTGTACAAATAATATCTCTGAGCCGATTATTCCCAGTAGTCCCCTCTAGCTCTGTCCTCTGGGGTGACAGCTAGGAATTGTCTTCCCAGTTGTCATCGGGGTGACAATTTGTGCCGACTGTTCCCTTCGAAAGTTGACTAGAGGGGACAAATGAGAAGTTTGTTTCTCAGTTGTCACGGGGGGGGGGGGGAACAATTGCAATTAAAAACAATCCATAGATTTCAGCTTTTTTATTTCTTATGTTACATAGAATCTTCGAAATAATCCAGATGACCGTAATCTATATACACGAAACCCGAATATTTAAAACACAAATTTTTGAAATGTAGTTAATTGATATTCAGACAAACAATATCCAGATTCTTAAACCTAAAACTAAACCTCATATATTATGAGATCTACTAACTAAGCTCGACGGAGCCCCGCTCCGCGGGGCTCCTACTTCTTGGTGGTTTAAAAAAAAATAACCACGAAGACTAAGGCGGGAGCCAAGCGAAGCGGAGCTCCCGCCTTAGTCTTCGTGGTTATTTTTTTTTAATAATCCAGATGACCGTAATCTATATACACGAAACCCGAATATTTAAAACACAAATTTTTGAAATGTAGTTAATTGATATTCAGACAAACAATATCCAGATTCTTAAACCTAAAACTAAACCTCATATATTATGGCATCTACTAACTAAGCTCGACGGAGCCCCGCTCCGCGGGGCTCCTACTTCTTGGTGGTTTAAAAAAAAATAACCACGAAGACTAAGGCGGGAGCTCCGCTTCGCTTCGCTCCCGCCTTAGTCTTCTAACCTAACCTATCCGAGTCGGATTGCACTGAGTCGGGGTGTTAACGATAATTAATTTCGAAGATTCTATGTAACATAAGAAATAAAAAAGCTGAAATCTATGGATTGTTTTTAATTGCAATTGTCCCCCCCCCCCCCCCCCGTGACAACTGAGAAACAAACTTCTCATTTGTCCCCTCTAGTCAACTTTCAAAGGGAACAGTCGGCACAAATTGTCACCCCGATGACAACTGGGAAGACAATTCCTAGCTGTCACCCCAGAGGACAGAGCTAGAGGGGACTACTGGGAATATACTCTCTGAGCGGGAGTTGAAACCGCTATAATACCTCCGACTAAGCAAACACTCTTCTACTACAGGTCATTTGAGAAACAATCGAATCATGACCTCAATAACTGATAATAAAATCACATTCAGAATGTTTCAAGAATTCGATACTCAAACTTACATCAATAATTTTATAATCGCCGAGTAATGTACGTACCTCCACTATATATTGAAGGGAACAGTGTTCAGGGAGGCTTACTATTATGAGGTTCTGAACTACACGTGAATTTGAATTAGACAAGAATGTACTTGTATAAACTACACTGGAGTTAGACAATAATTTGGTGGTTTATAACTAGTTTCATATGAATATCAAAGGAAAACTTTAGTTAACCAGTGAACGTTAATTAAGCTTATGTTCATTATATTTAAGTAACATATATCCTAGGGCGGACACGAGGTTTCAAACTTACGTATGTTAAAATATGTAAGTAAGACAATTATTGAGTAAATAGTGTTGGTTTTTGAACTGATTCTCAGCCACTGAATTTACTAAACTTTAAAGTCACCACTATGTAAAGGCCCTGGTACCTATGTAAAGGTAAATCTTATCACGGGTACTATAGTTCAACTACTGTACCTCTAGCACGAGCAACTATCGTAATCATATTGTAAACGTATTGAGAGAAAGGAGCATTGTGATTGGCCGTCTTCACAAACAGACAGGTTAACAGTAGGCAGTCGACCAATCGCATTGCTTCGTTCTCTCAATACGTTAAGGATACGATTGCGATAGTTGTTCGTGCTAGGGGTACTGATTGTATTGGGTATCAATCCAATAGTTTGGCTGGGCAAATCTTGGCGAACTTGAGGGACCTTTAATGGCGGTATGTGGGTAGATTGATTACAAGAGTTAAGCCGTCCCGCGCGCGCCATTACTAGTAGAGAACCAGCCAACTCGCCGCGCACAGCACAATTGATGCTCGTGAACGTACGTACGTATCCTGACTCCTGTGTGTCTACCATGAGTTTACATCGTAAACTTACGCGCTAGCGTCAAGCTCGCTAGCGTCATAACGTGGTTCAGATAGATTTCGATATATATATATATATATATATATATATATATATATATATATATATATATATATATATATATATATATATATATATATATATATAAATAGATTTCGAATGCTTGTACCATGAGTTTTAAGAGGTCTCACGGAGACGCTAGCGTGAGCTCGATTGGAAGTATCGTCCAACAGCGTCCTTGACATTCTTATGTTGGCACTTTGTAGCTAACTAGCTAACTTCACTCGTATGTTTTATTTCTTTCTATCATTACTCGAAGAAAGAGAAAGAATCAAATGCTCAAAGTATAGTTCTAAAGTGATGCTAAAACTCACTGTGAATATCCCTGTGTCACACACACTTGTCACAGACTGTCAGAGTCAGTTGAGTTTATTTGTGAACCGTTCGTTAGCGGGAGTTTTGAATCTCTAAATCAAGTTTTATAAATTGGCAAAAAATAACAAAGAACACAAAACCTGCAAGTAGATAACCACAATCTATTTGAATATTGGGGAGGTATTGAGAAGTGCGATCATCATCAATGCCTTTTATTTTCAGCTATCAACCACACCAACTCACCTTTGTTTGTAATGTAACTCTGACTACTCTGACTTTAAACCCGTTACACTTGACAATGAGCACAAATCTTCAAAAGCTTCTTTAGAGAGTCTGTATAGTTTAGTAAATTTCCTATCACTTATATTTTCTAATTGGTATCCAAAATGTACTCGCATATTATTTTGAAATTGACATTGTTCACGTCTTTGGTCTTCATATTCAGCAACCACTAACATATTCCATGCTAAATAAGCTCTTCCAGACATTATTATCCAATTCAACACCGAAAAATAAACACAATTATGATATCAACAAACGTTTTCACACTTCAAAATGCTAGTGAGTTACGGAGAAACAATCGCAATAGAAAGCCTCGCTAACGTCTGTCAAATTAGTGACTCATGGTGCCGTTTTGTAGGCAAAAGCTGAAAAACGCTACGAACAATCGAATAGATTTCTACGCGTTTTATAACTAGCGAAATCTATAGTACTCATGGTACAAAGTTTAATTCTTTCCGTGACCGCCAGGGGCGCTGTACAAAATTTCATACAAGTGATTTACGGCGACGCTAGCGTGAATTGACCGTGTAAACTCATGGTAGAGACACTGAGCAGTTGGTGGCCACCATCATCAAGATAACAAGAACCAGCATCCGGTAAGTGATTTTATTTACCCGTGTACTTGTTGTTGCATGTCCCCCATTTTTCTACGGGATTGTACGTCATAGACGAATTGGTTTGATATGCACTCCACGTATTTTCCGTAATTATTCTATACCCGCACCAGGAGCTCAGCAGGGCTCATACTTGGGGAGGCTAGCTTGGAAATACCAAGCTAGCCTCCCCAGGTATGTTATTACTTTGGTTCATATCATAGCTTGCTAGCATTTTAAAGTGGATAAATGATTTATATGATAATTTGACCACTGGAAATTATGCAAGCAGTCTAGGTGATGTCATCCGTATATCGAAGATCAACGGATAAGAAGTGAAACTATTTTTAAGGCCTTCCAAACTTCTCCATATGCGATGCAAAAAGGGATATATTTGTAACAATATTTATATGTCGTAAAGAATTGTTAAAATTAAGTTTTATAGCTTTTCAGGGGACAATCCGTGGGCCCGATGTATATCTGTGAGCAACCTTACCTGCTAGTCGGTGTACCTGTTAATAACGGATATTATGGCATAGGCGCAAGCTTTCGTCTCGGGGCCGAGAGGTCGTACGTAAGTCACTTTTAGAAAAACCGTCATACCATTCAAAAACATTAAGGGTCCTCGGGCTCCAAAGTGTCTTTTTTTTTTAACGTAAGGGAAAATCCATGAAGGATTTTCTCTCACGTTACCATGATAAGTTATCATGATAAGTTAATGTACATGTGTACGAAAACAATACATTTGATGAAGAAGAATAATATTGCTTTGGACTGAACACGTAGGTACCTACATTATACCTACATTATACGTACATTATATCGTAGTAAAAGGAACAATGAAGATTATATGTTCAATTCATCGTCATCAATTTATTATTGTTTTTGATTGTTTCTGAGATTTTCACCTCAGAAGGTACATTTACTTATTAACTTGTCTAGTTTATAAAATTTTATGGAGATGACTGCCGTATTAAACTAACTAAGAAAAGCCTGCGACACAGTCTCGTTCATCAATCAACGGTTGTACCGGCTTGCACTTAAGGTTGGCTATGTCTTAAAGGTCTTTGTCGGGAACCACACAACCAAAAACTATGTCTCTAAATATTTTAACTATTACTATTTTTAACTATATAATTCACACGGATCCTAGTTTCGGTTGCTTCTCAGCACAAATAAGCACAGTAAAACTCCTTAGAAATAGTTTTATTTCAATGAGTGATACCTATTTGCGTCCCTTCTCTTATTGCTGTTAGTAACTTGTTAATCCTGTGAATATGTATTGTTAAAGATAAACAAAAACAATATCGCTATACTTAAATATTTTCTTTATGCAATCTTCTGAGGATAAAATGTATCCTTTATTTTCTTTGGTACAAAGAAAGCTATTAAACATTTCAAAGGAATACTACCGTGACAAGTTGATACCATTTACATTTTTAAACGGCCTTAAAATGAGGAATACTTAAGACTCCATAAATTATTAAACTGAGTAAAAATGTAATGTCTTCTCATTACGTCGAGTCCTTTGTTCGTACTAATTAACCGAACGTAATAAACGCTAAGCGTTTTTACTTTGTTTCGTTAATGGATTTAAGTAATCTAAGAATCGATGTTTATATCTATATCCGCGCTTGTTCTCGTGTGACGACTATGAAATGGGACATAGACTATAAAACCGTACCCCGTCTTGGGTCTTGAATATCAGGATGTAAAGTGACCCAATAAGGTATTTCCGGTAACATATACCTTTATTACGTAAAATACCTGTACGTTAACCCTCTAAGTACACAGATTATCTGACTGAAAAAAAAAACATTTGAGTTTGAGGTTAAGTTTGGCCGACATCCTGTAGTTAAAATAAATTATTTAACTGAATGCATTAAAATTTTGGTTTATTAAAAAACTCGACTGATGCTGAAAAGATCGAAACAAGTTTGATAGCAGGCGGTACCCATTAATTTTTAACCGGTTTATGATGTTCGAATGTGTACTGCCAGCTATCAAACTTATTTCGATCTTTTACGCATCATTCGGGTTTTTCGTTATTAATTCCTAATCTATTTTATTTTATCCTTTTTAATTATGACATATTTTCTCGACATATTTACATAGTTGTCCGGAAATAATATGGTATAAAAATCTATCTATAAGAATAATTTCAAGAAGTTAATCATTTTCGTGTAGTGAAGCGACATCACCGAAATTCAAATTTATTAATTTTATTTTTGCTCATATCTCCGGTTCTACTCAATCGATTGCAATGAAATAAACATAAGATTTTATGTCTGACCAAGACCTTCCAAATAAATACAACAGCATCGAAATCCATTAAGTAGCATTTGCGTCCATCGCGGTCAAATAATTTTGGCGCCAAAAATCCGCCATTTTGATTTTATCCAAATTTAAAAATACCAGGTATCACTCACACAATCACGAAGAATCAAATGGCACCTCGCGTTCAGGCTGTAGGGCGTGCCGAAGAAATGGACATACATACATACATTTATGAATGGTCTCGAAAAACATTATCCTCCTTTCTCCGGCAATCGGCCAATTAAGATTGGTAATAGAGCGGTAGAAGTTACGTCTTTTCTTACTTTATCGTTAAATTCACTTTTAATCATCCACTAATAGTGTAAGATTTGACTATTAAATATTATGACATCACAATTAATTATTTCATACAAGTTTCCTTATAACTTTAACGTTAAGTAAAAAGTAACTTACATATTTGACAAGTCAGTCGAGTGCTCCCTGGGTCAGCCGTGGTGCTAGGGATATGTCGCATGACAACTTTAAAAAAATAAAATAAATGAAGAGTAAAAATTTATCTTTAGTGAATGGCCTCCCAGGAGTCCAGATTTGAGTCCTTTGGACTATTAATTATGAAGCTACCTAAAAAGTGTTCTTTGTGAAAATAAACCAACAACTTTGACCCACTTGAAACAAAATATCACCACAGAAATTGCGAAAAACCGTAAAAACCACGTGTCCAGGGTTATCGACAATTTGCGGACACAGTTTGAGAAGTGCCTGCAGCGTGAGGGAAGACATCTATATAACATTATTATTAAGAAATAACTCTCTTAAATCACTTTTTAAAACATACCAATTAATTTTGGAAATTATTTGTAGTTTATGTTTTATAACAGTTTCTCTGTTTATTACACATTCTCTCAATATCGGTGCCCTTAACACAACCAATTTCACATTGGACCATTTTTAGAACAGTCTATTTCGACATTACTTTGGTTGTTAATATTCGCAATCCACCTAATGCCTAGTGATGTCAATGAAACCCAACACTAAGGCTGAGATTCAGAGACATGAACATAAGATGGGCGAAGCCGGTCTAAGCCAAGTCGTGGCTAAGCGCATCTTCAAAATTCGTATTCAGAGACACAGTCCCTGTCAAACTTACGTCGGTCTTAGCTAAATTTACACTCTCTACTCTATGGCCATTTTATGATGCTAATACGTAATTTAACAATGTAAAAGAGAAAATAATAGCACGCGCGCGATTAAATGATGAAGTTTATTCAGACTTGACAACTTTTTAATCACAGATAACTATTGTCGATATTAATTACACCTTAGCCCACTTGGTGGCGCTAGTTCCGTCTTAAGTAGTCGAAATCGACTACTTGGCTTATCTTAGTTTACGCTAAGTTTAAGTCGTGTTCCGAACGTCTCTGAATACAAATTTAAGGGTAAGCCGTTGATTTTGACAGATGGAAGCGTAAGTTCAAGCTTAGACTCGTCTCTGAATCTCAGCCTAAGCATCCAACTCTAAGATTTCAATGACCTAATTTTTTTTTTCAGTGATAATGAACAGCTTCCGTGGCGTAGCGGTAGTGAACACGGCCGTTACGTAGGAGGCGCGGGTTCGATCCCCGCTCAGTGCAAATATTTGAATGCATGAATATGGGTAATTGCATTGGTCCCGGTTGCCATACGAACATCTATAGCAGTCATTACGAGTAGTTGGAGCCCTCAAAAATCCAACAACTGGTCTAACCCTATTGCTTTGGGCTTTAGCCTTTGGGTTGTGGAGATGAAATGGTAGTCGCTTCATGAAAAATGTCGAATTTCAGCCAAATTTGCAGTTAGACTAGTAAAAGCGGACCCCAGAATCCAGGTTGAAAGCTTCGTATGCGACTGGTATTAACGCTAGGATAAAGAAGAATGAACAGAACAAAACCTCTCACCCGGCTTTGTTCTGAAAAACACAATCTGAGCACTTACACAACAAATAGAGATTTTATATTGCTGTTGATTAGAATCTATACCATTTTCCAACTCTTTATATACGAGAATATCCACATCTGTCTAAGATAAACAACGAAGTTTATCTTCCTCAGCGGCCTCGAGAATAGTTTTTTCAGAGACTATTGTTTTAGCCTTTGTACTCGTAACACTTTCGTATTGAACATAATGAGGTCTCGTGTCTTGTGGTGTAAAACGAGTTCTGAAATATATTTTTTTCGATTCCGAAGTAAAGCATTCTAAAACTTTGAGTTTTTATGCTGATAAGCTGATTTTTTGTAGTTATAATAATCTGATATGATTATGATTTTAAAACGACAACTCTCGCACTAGGGAACAAGCCTTGTATCGCGGAGGACTTTACAAACAAACAACTAACGGACACCCAGACTCAGAACAACTATTTGTGGATCACACAATTTTTTGTCCTGTGTGGGGATCGAACCCATAACCTCGTGCACAGCCGGCGCATACTACGCTCACTGAGCCACGGAGGCAGTCATAATGTTTCAAAAATATTTTCAAGGTGCATCTTTGGCACCACACATATTAATTCGTTCTTACCAGTTCTAAAACAGCTCAATTGCAGGATATTAATTATTATTATTATTTATACCTCTTAGGTGGCAGATAAGCCTTCGGCCCACCTGATGAAAAATGGTTACCGTGGCCTATGGACGTATGCAACACCACGGGCGTCACACTCGAGCTGCCGACCCTGAAGAAACCTTCTAATGCCCTTCTTGAAGAACCCCATATTGTAGTCGCTGTGGAGAACCACAGCAGGGAGTTCATTCCACAGCCTGAGCGTGCATGCGATGAAGTTCCTTTCATACCGCACGGTTCGCACCATTATGGTCACAATGTGTGAGGTAGAATTCCCTGTCTATGGCAAGCGGTGCGATGATAGAGTGTAGCTGTGGGCATCATGTCAAACCATTTATCAGAGCACAAACCATTGTATAGGCAGTGTGAGGCGAAGTCCCTCCTGAGGCTGAGAGGTTCCACATCGCCTTCGAGTATGGGATTATCGACGAGCCTCATTGCTCGTCCTTGTATCGATTCGAAGGGGTCAAGGTGATATGCAGGTGCTCCGCCAAAAAGGTGATAGCAGTACTCCTTATGGGGCCGAACCTGTGCCTTATAAAGAATGAGTCGTTGCCCCGCATTGAAGTATAGCTTCATCCTGTTAAGCACTCCAAGATTCGATGTCAGCTTGACCTTGTCCTCCAAATGGCTGTGGTACTGGATGTCGCTTGAGATGTCGACGGCTAGGATCCCGATACTCGAGGAAATGGCATTATGGTTTAACACACACTTCCCACAATCACTTCCGAAAATATAGATTTTTGAATGTGCACTCTGCACATTCAAAAATCTATATTTAATCAATAAAATTCTATATTTATAAAATTTAGATAGATTTTTTATAAAAATCTATATTTAATTAATAAACAAATCCGCTATGTAGGCTAATCCTACATTGCGGATTTGTTTTAAGAACTACAGATAACTTGATTGTAAAATAAGTACTCACTCAACGTTCATCAGAGGTCGTCTTCAATTAGGACATAAGCAAAACTTTCCAATTTTGTAATAAATAAATAAAAAATGTATACATTATAGTCGTTTAATATCTAAAAAGCATTACAGTCGTTTTACACAAAATACATTTTTATAATTTTATGTTTTAATATTATGTAGATAATCGAACAAAATCGTGGCATATTATTGTTATATGTATTTTGATATAATCTAAAAGGTATGATAAAACCTGATTTATTATTCCTAATAGCAACATGCATACAAAAATATTGGCACATTGTTGTATTTTCGGAGTACAGTTTAGTCATTCGCCAACCAAATATCAGAAGTACAATCACCACCAGGGTATCTGTAAAAGGGTACATCGTGATAAACGTGATAAAAGTGTTATTGCTGGAAGGAACCCTAAAACATTGTTATTTAATTACAGTAAAATAAATAAGCTTATCTATATAGATACAAAAAAAAACAAATAAGTATTTTCTCGTGCCGTTAACTCATTGGCATATTTATTAAGCATCAACAAACAAAATAAAATGGGTATTGATATAAGCCATAGATGTTCTGGAAACCCTATTTACTCAAATAGAATTGAAACTGAATATTTTACAAGTAATTTCATTAACATTGACGAAAAACGTTTCATATTATTTGGTATCTATTGTTTTTAAAGTTGATCTTTCAATAGTTTCATAATATATTGGATATTTAACCTATGAAATTCAAACTATCCAGTCAAACATTTTTAATGCTTTTTAAATTTTCAAAGTTCGTACCTCATTTCATGTGGCAGCACTGGCCCGTCCGGTTCCTGTCCGAAGTCGACGAGAAAGTCCGGATCTAACTTCATGCCTCCATTCACAGTGTCCACGTCCAATTTCACCATCCACCCTCCCTACAATACAAAATGGTTTTTAAATTTCCGTGAAAACATGCTATGTAGATTTGTGAATCTATATGGCTCGAATTTTTTATTTAACTTTGGAACAGACAATGATATAAATGCATACGGTTGCATTATGAATTTTTACACGATATAGTATTTTTTTCCACTTCGGTAATTCTTTTGCGCTTTCTCAGTGGAATAAAGATATGTGTAGCTGTGTCAGCTTCTGTTCGGCAGATATAGCAATTTCCCTACGTGTTATTCTGATATCAAAAGGACCCGTAGAGTCAGCTAATATAGGTAGGTATACCGTGAATTTTTAGAGTTACCAAATAAAATAAAATTAAGTCTACCTTGATAGCCTGATAGTAGAGAAGCAGCCCGTCGTTCTATCAACGGATCAGAGCAGGAATCTAACACAAAATGCTTCTCTCTAATGAGAAGAGAGGCTATTACTCAAAAGTTTAGGTTAGTAGTAGTGATGCAAAGACTTGTCAAAGATTGGTAGGCATTTCAAACAATAAGAAATAATTTCAAATAATATATCAGTAAAGCACCTGACGTCGCCGCGCCAGGATCCTCTGCTCATGAATAAGGACTCCGGTCGGGTCCGAAACTAGTCGGGCGTATCCAGACGATTTACATGAGTATAGCCGTAATAAATTTATCTAATAATATAATTTACCCAATACCACTCATCATCTTTAAAAAAGTGGGGTTTGCTTTCTTTGTGTAAATACTTTTTTTCTGAATTTGACTGCAGGCAGACTCATATCGTAAAAATTCCTCTGTTATTCATGCATTATATTATATCAACGTAAAACAGAATGTTACGACTTTCTTTAAAATTACAGCACCTACTGTAAGTTATTTTGTTTGACAAAAAATGCGTGAGGTCTTATGAATTATTCAACATCCTCAGGTGATGTAGATTTTGCGAAATATACCTACCTACCATGGAAAAAATTACTTCAAACTATATTATAATAAACAGTAAAGGTATAAATAAGATAAGGGTCAAAAGTTTGATGTAAAAGATAAAGGATGTTTATTGTGGTCTCGGTTAGGCAAGAGTTGACGTAACCCAATTTAAAGACTTTGTCTATCTGGTATGAGTTGAAGAATTTTGCTCCTAGAATGCGTAAACTATCCTTGTCTGACTAAAATTTGGTATCGTATTTTTAATTATTAACAGTGTTGCTGATGGTGTCGGGCGTGATGTGATTGTAAGTTTCACAGCGGCCCTTAATACGACAAGAGCTAGAATTCGAAAACAATTAAAATGAACTGAAATAAATCATTCCTCCAGCATGTTTCATTGTATTTGATTTTTACATAAGGAACGGAGGAGCTTCTATTCCGCATCCTGTACAAAAAATTATTACAGAGTAAAATTCAATGTTTCCCAGACATATTGCTCACAATTCAGAAACGTCCCTGTAAGACAAATAAAATAAAAAGCTTAACGGAATACTTACGTGCTCGGAGTATAAAAGGTATTTATTTTTATACCTTACATAAAAAAATTCATTGGTACTATGACTGAAATAAAATTGTACCTCTTTAACCATTTGCGGATATATCTGCTTATCCCAAGGTGAGAAGAGAGATGACGATACGTAGAGACGTTTTCCATCCAGAGAAAGTTGCAACATCTGAGCGGCTCCTTTCAATGTTTTGCCTTTCACTTTTATTATCTTCGGTCGTTCCTGTTAAATAATAATCTAAAGATAAATCCATGAATGTCTAAGTACCTTTTAATTCAAGTTCGTATATCTATTTAAACTGTATAATAATATAAAATCCTTTGTCCTGAATGACTGACACAGCCTAAACTGCTGATTGTGGAGACCTGAAGCTTGGAGGGTGTATTTCTTGTAAGACTTAGGCAACCGATAAAAAGGGATTTTCCAAAATTCCCAAGGGGTTGCAAAGAGGGGCAACGTTTATGGAACAAAGTCATTCCTTGGTCCAATCTACTTCAAATTTTGCATAAACTATTTTGAATGGAATGGATGATAAACGTGGTACTTATTTTATTGAAATTCATCCCCTATTATAACACGGTTAAATGGGGGTAGAAAGTTATTTTAGGAGTGATTTGCTTCGAGTTAATATCAATACTGTTTATATGTGTGAGTGCAAATTTTATTTTTTTTATGACATTTGATTTTGACACACATTTGGAAACTCAACCCGATTTTATTCAAAAGAGGTTAAACCACGGAGGACAGAATATGATTTTTTCTTCTCCATGGGTTGAACCTACATAAAGGCTTAGTGCAATGCAAATACTATTTAAATATAGTACGCGTCACAAAATTAGTCCCTTGGCCGCGGCGTGGCTAATGTTGCCAATATCGTTTTTTTTTATTCGACCAGCTCTTTTATACTTCAGAAATGACTATATTACATAATAGTTGAACCACAATGTGATCATGTGAAGAACCTCTCATCTCTGTAGAGATTCTGTAGAGATTCTGTGTTAGTAAACTGAGGACTCTCAATAGATGACACTGAAATCTTATCGATTGAGTCTACGTAAATTTGGATACAACAAAGCCCTGGAACAAGTCAAAAAAGTTATGACTTATTCCAGGGCTTTTTTTACGTGCGGTAGTGAGCGAGAGAACTTCCACCCCCAAAGCCGCCACAAGTACCTGCCTCGGTGTCTCCTACGCCGGGCATTCGATCAGTATCTGTAGCCCCGTATCCTCGCTAGCATCACAGTGATGACACTCGGGCGTTGGCTCCTGCCTGATCCGATGCAGATAACTCTCGTAACATCCGTGTCCGGTGACATACCTTGATTTATTCCGAACTTAACGCGAACGCAGTCGCGGGCAAAAAGTAGTGTCTAATTTAATAACAAAAATTCCGCAGTTCAGATTCATCTCTGATTCTTAAGATGAAATTGATGTAATATAAGACCAGTGTTTGTATAAGGTTTAATAAGTTTATAGGCTTAGTCAATACTATATTCAGATTATCCTTGAATGCAATTAAGATTCGTAAATAATATAGTTCAAATTATAATATACGTCGAGTACAGTATAAAAATACAAAAGGAACGAAGCTAAACGGAATAAATGAAATAAAATGTTTAAATGAAAATTGGAGAATCGTAGACAGTGAACCATTACATAAATGGTAAAACGTTGAAAGTAATTTAGCAAATATCAGGGGCAAAAACTTGAACTGAAAAGAATGACATAGCTAAAATGTAATTGCGTCGAGTCACGAAACATTAATTTCCACCAGTGCGATTCATACTGGAAATGAGAAATTTCTTACCTTGGACTCTTTGTCCTCTAAAACTTCAATATCAGGGTCGTTCGCGATCATACCACCCAGTTGGATGCATTCCATCAGCTTTGGGTATTCCGGGTCCGTAATGTCATACTGCCGAACTTGGCCATATTTCCAGCACGAAACATAGAGATACTTATCGTCCAAAGAAATAATAATGTCGCTTAATAAACCTAGAAGAAAAGATTTATGGATATTATACAACCTTCCTTTAATCCTTTAAGTTGAACCTGGTGTCGATGAAACGTAATCGGTCAGGTTCTAACTTCAAGTGAAGAGGTTGTATCTACCTATGTGATTTTTTATTTAGTAAACCTTTAAGTACTTAGTCAACGAAAACAAAATTCTTGAATCTCTGCATCAAAAAATGTATGTTAACCACATATTTGGTATATTATGTTTTTCCTCTTTGCTTATGTTACTTAATCTGTTTATGTCGCAGCCAACTAGCTTGGTCAGCCTTTCAATTAACTGCCTAAGCTGTTAATTAAAAGGCGCCATTTAATTAACGACCTGAATGATACTCAGCCATAAAGTTTATTACAACATTTGATAAACTGGCTGGCTAATGCTTAGGCCATTCGTAAAATAAGACAGACAATTATATACATACATATATATACTGACACATGTAATTCACCGAGGGGTTGGCAGAGGTGTATTCATTATTCATTATCATAGCATTAATAATATGTTAAACAGAGATAATGCTACTTAATTTGTTTTAATTTTACTGCTAGAAAACGAAAAGAAACTATACACTTTTGTTTTCAACCTTTGCCATAAACTTAGTTTTGGATACACTAAAGAAAGATAAAGCTAAATAGAAAAGTTACCGTTAATCTCGGACTCAACGCCATCTTTGGAAACTTTTTTTGCAGGTATGTCGATGACTTTATCGGCTTTCCATGTTCCGTCGGACTTTTTATAGAACCTGAATAAAGTTGATTCAAAGCTTTTAATCAGTATCCCTTTTAGTCTACGTTTTCCTACAGTTTGCACCTTGTTACTTGACTTTTAATGACACCAGCATAAATTATTTTAATCAGTCTTAGAGCAGACATTTTAATATTTTATATCAAAAATAAAATGTGGTTTAAGTAACGTAATGTTGTGCTCCTAATAACCAAAACAACCCAGTTCAAAACCTACGAGGAACAAAACTAAATCTTGCATTAAAAGTTTAGTAAGATTCTCATAGCGAAAATCCTTACAAATCTCGTACCTGTATACGTTGGCGTTAACTGCGCATCCGACAAATCCCTGTGCGGCTTTAGGATCATGAAGGAATCTGATCTCTAGGGGTGCACAGCCTTCGGGGCCTAAATCTATGACTTGCTGTAACTCGTGTGTTGACCACTTATAAATATTCAACGATGTACCGTAGAGGGTCTTATCGTTTATATCTTCCGCATGGAATCCACTGTGGGTAATAAATTTTTCTAAGAACAATTTATGACGAATGTCTGATTTCGCAATTTTTTTTCTCTAATATGCATGCTTTAATCAATAGTAACAAAACATTTTTTATTACGTGTCACTTGTAGTTCGATGATACTATGATTGTTATTATAAATTCGATTTTTGATTATTTTTTTAATAAAAACAATTTAAATATGTAATAATATTTTTTATTTCGTCAGTTTTATTCATGAAAATAAAAGCAAGAGAGGTTAAGAAAGCAATAAGGATGTTTTGTTAAACTTAGAACACTAAAAGTTTACAGCGAAGCCCTAAAACACAAAACAACGAAAATACATGTATAATGTAATTGATTATATTCAAGGTATTCAAATGAATGGCTTACGAAATTTACTTCGGTATACCCTTGGATACAAAGAAGTAATAACACTTTGTTATGAGGATATTTACATATTTTTCAGCAAAATACTCACGTTTTGAATCTTTTAGGCGTGCCCCATTCTGAAGAAAACATTACGTCATGGTATGGTTGGTACCAGAAATCGTACCCAAAATTTGCAAATTTATTTCCCTTCGTCCATGTTCCTAAAAATAAACAGAAGAGATGCTTATCACTTCTTTTTTTTCCAATTACCAATAAGCTTTTTAGGTGATCGCTTTCTTAAAATTGGTGTAGCACGTTAACAGTTTACCTGTCACTTTCAAAGTCTTCGAATCGACAAGCAAAAAATCCCCTTTGCCGTTTTCGTCTTTATCGCCCATCGTCGAAATCATGATTTCGCCAGTTGCCAAGCAGTGCGTCGTGTGCGGGAAACTGCAGTTGAATGACCTCATCTCGGAGCCGTCGATTACCTGGTAATGAGATTTTCGCTATGAACCCTCTATACAGGGGTGTTGAGAGAATGAGGTCTTTAGCAGTTTACCCGATAGTGAAGGATTTACATTTAAGTTAGCTCTCCGGGGTAATATTTTTAGGCACGTAACACCTTTTGCCTTTTATGTGCTCAACCTTTAAAGTTTTCATTATGGCTATTCACAAACAATCTTCTGATAACACTAATCATTTACCGTTTATTCATGAATAAGTTAAAGTTTAAAAAATACAGAAGAATATTTGAGGCAGCATTTTCGGGAAAAGTGTGTGTGAAAAGGATAACGAAAGGTCTAACAGCCAATATAACGAGTTCGCGAACTGTCTGGTGCGAGTTGGAATGTTGTAAGTTTGACGACAGATACTGGATGAGTTTGTGAGACTGCATGTTAACTGCCAAAATTTCTTCATTGAACCCAATATATTTGGCAATAATTAAGATAAAATAGAATATATAAAATACAGATAATGATTGAAAATTTTGCTGGAAAAGTTGGCTTTAAATATTTCGATATGTACTTGAAGTAAACAATTAGGATGGATAAAAATTCATGATATAAAAACCGAAATGTTTTGTTATTTACTCGAGGACATTTCTTTACCAAGAAAAGATCAACTAGATAGGGACATTTTTTTTCTAACTGCTTAACTTATAAATGCAATGCAACTAATAAGACAATCCTCCTTATTTTCGAGAAACTCGAGTAGTTTAGGACCCACTAGTACGTAGTGATCCATAGATTTTGATTTGATAAATGGCCCCTGGCCATTTAAGAAAGAATAAGACATCGTTCTGAAGTAGGCTGACAAGCGGTCATGAATAAAATTGCATTCATAATCTTAAGATTCTAAGACTTGGTACATTAACACTACTTAATGTAAACCTAATGGTGTATTTTTCGCACTCGCCTTAAACTGTTATGGATTCTTAAATTCAATAAAAAAAACTTATCATATTAATGCAATATTTATAGAGCTTAGTAAATTTAGACGAAATAGGTATATTTTCGTATAAGTTCGCTGGCATGTTATGAGAATTTGATAAAACCAAGAATCCCTTCGAAGCGAGGATGTTGACGAAATTTGGAATTTATGATAAAATTTATGTTTTTATTTATACAGCCTTTACTCAGAGCAGCGCCCTTAATAATACGACATATTTTATTTCTTCAGAGCTTTTATAGTGTATTCTGTAGCAAGGAAATTGTTTATGCTGAATTTGTTTTCTAAATGAGAAGGTTTAGTTTAGTAGTCTTTAGTAAAAAATAAACTTTATAGAGGTTTCAACTGAAAATCTAACGAAAAAGTTGATGATAATGATTTAAATAATTTTTATGGTGAATTGTGGCTTCTGCTACAATTTAAATTTGAGCATGGAATAAAGACGAAAAAAATTACAACAATCAAACGTTAGCGGTTTTTTGTGCTACTATTAATATAGTATGGTTTTTATTAAAAGGTAATAAGTAAAACAATAAAAAAAATTACAGAACCACAATAAGTACTAACATCGTAGAAAAAATTACTGCACTAAGCCTCGTCATAAACTATAAACTGTTGGATCGATGCTAATCATGATGTTAATCAATAGACAAAAAAAAAATGATTTAAACATTCTTCATAAATCTGCATACACCGTAAAACAACAGTTTACTTTAATCAACACCCGTCTGTTTCAGTTTTACGCTCTCTTAATAAAGTTGTAGTTGCTAGCGGAAAATCCCGAACATAAAACGGCAAGGAATTAAAAAAGTTTCTCAAATCTGTTGACATAAAAATTCAGTTCTACGAGCAACCGCCTGTATTGGCATGTACCGACATTCGAAGTTTGTACTACCACAACTGCATTCCTAAGCACCAAAACAAATTGTTTACTCTTCAATCTTGACGCAAACGCTCGCTCGCAAAGTCGATCGTAAAATTGAACCATAAATCTACCAAAACAATCCAAAAACCGTAGATAAGTATTTTTGATTCAGACTTTAAATTACGATCAAGGAATAATACATTGGCGCTCACAAAGACCTTCTTCAGAAATAGTCTATTATTGAAATCTTTAGAATTTTATTACTAAGTACCTAACTAGTTGTCTCCTACACAGCTTCATTAATCTCTATACTGATTTACGAGGTTCCGGCTTTCTTTTCAGGGTTGGGAACCAGTCGTCCTACCAAAACAATGAGAGGTAGGCAGACTCGCGGTAACAAATTGAAGATCTCGGATGCAATATGGATACAAAGTAAATAGATAAGATTATAATGAGGATTTACCAGGAGGTAGGACACGACGGCATTACCGTCCAATGGCGCAGTCCGTCTAGGAAAGTACCTCCGCCCTGCAGAATACCGCGATCATAATAACCTCGTGTTGTGTTCCCGATGGTGAGTAGGGTAGCTAAAGCTCACTGGAGAGTTTATGTGCCGTCAGTGTACGGCACAGTAACTCTCTGTTCTAACAAGGTCGGCAGCGCGAGTGTGACGCCCCTGGTGTTGCACACATCCATAGGCCACAGTAACCACTTTCCATCAGGTGGGCCGTGTGCGTGGCGGCCACCTACGTGGTATAAAAAAAAGATCCCTAACTCTCATCCACGGGGATTGATTTTAAGTACGGAAGATAGAATATGATATAATTTCCTTCTCCATGATTTTAAGGTACATACACTCGAGAGCAATGAATCCGGGTCACTCAAAGAATCCAAAAAATCTCGGAAAGTAAGAATGCTAGGTTAATGCAATAAATTGTATTTAATAGACAATTTAATACTCCTTAAATGAAAGTATTAAAACTTCTTAGTTATTGTAAAGTTATATCATAAAAATATCAAATTTGAAAAGGGAACACTGTCGAAGATGGAACTACGAAATTACAGGATTTGTTTTTGCTTTTGTTTGTAATCTGTCATTTATGTTGGTACATAAACCAGGTTGATAGTGCTCAATATTCATTATTCAAGCTGAAATCATGTCGCTTACACTTGAAGAATGCACCAGAATACTTACATTGGTGGAAACCGGCCGGAGTCAGCGCGATACAGCCAGGACTGTCGGTGTGTCGCTGTCAACAGTACAAAGAGTTCTCCGACGTTACGAAGAAACTGGTTCTAACCTACGCAGACCAGGAACGGGCAGAACTAGGTGTACCACAGCACGAGAAGACCGATACTTGGTGAACACCATGCTTCGAAATCGCTTTCTCACAGGAACTGAACTCACAAATCAGTTTCGACGCCTCGGAGGAAGTAACCCAAGTGCATAGACAGTAAGACGTCGGCTTGCTGAATCTAACTTAAAACCCCTTAGACCTGCAAACGGCCCTAAACTGGAGCGTGGCCATCGTATTTCAAGACTAAGATATGCCCAGAACCACGTAAATTGGAGTATTGAAGATTGGTCGAAAGTTATGTTCTCCGACGAATCAAAATTTATGCTCTACAAGCACGATGGAAGACACAGAGTGTATAGAAGACCAGGGGAAAGATTCAAGCAAGCATGCATCGAAGAAAAAGTAGCCTACGGTGGTGGGTCTGTACTTGTGTGGGCCGGAATTTCCTCTGAAAGTCGCACAGAGCTGGTGATCATAGAAAACGGCTCTTTAACTAGCGTAAGATATGTGGAAGAAATCCTCAACGAACACGTTGGTCCATTTATGGTCAATTTGGGTGAGGATGCTATATTTATGCATGACAATGCCCGACCTCATACAGGTAGGATTGTGAATGACTACCTTCAAGAGATGAACATTACTTGTATGGAGTGGCCAGCGCGCAGCCCGGATATCAACCCGATCGAGCATGCTTGGGACGAGCTAGGGAGATGCGTAAAACAACGAAACCCTCCCCCAATCACGCTTCCTGAGCTCAAAATTGCTCTCACAGAGGAATGGGAGAATATTCCCCAAAATCGTATAAGGAACTTGGTGTACAGCATGCCAAACCGCGTAAACGCAGTAATGGAAGCACGAGGAGGTAATACGAAGTATTGAAATTCAAGAAAATCGTCATAAAGTTCAAAAATTTCATGTTTCCTATTTTTGTTTTAAGGAGAGATCAGCAGTTTTTTTTCTTTATGTAATTTTGTGTAAATAAAATGTATGGTGACTCATATTTTTTTAACTTTCATTTAAGGAGTATTAAATTGTCTATTAAATACAATTTATTGAATTAACCTAGCATTCTTACTTTCCGAGATTTTTTGGATTCTTTGAGTGACCCGGATTCATTGCTCTCGAGTGTATTAACACACTTCAGTATGATCAGTTTTTTACACTTGGGAAGTATTAATAAATAGCAACTTGTAGCGTGAAAAAAAAACCCTAAAGTTCTGTATTCACAATAATATTTCAAATGTAAAAGTTAAAATTTTATACAAACAGTCAGTGTTTGTATAAAATTTATTTGTCGAAAGAAGAATTTTAATTGATTCTAATAAAATTTAACAACTCATCTAGGATTCTAATTCTAATGTAGGTGCGACTGTACGCTATCCAGAATCTAGATCCAGCCGTGGGTGGTAGTAATAATTACTTGAATTGTATCTCTCCAATACAAGTAATTACAATTAAAATGTAAAATACAGGTCCACGATTTGCGCTAGTTCATCTATACATCTATACATATAAATAAAATTGAAGTATCTGTTTGTAATATTGAAATAACCGTTTTTTACTACATGCATATGAATATAATACGATACGATACATACACCAAAATAACATTTTTGCCAATTTTTGTCTGTCTGTCTGTCTGTTTGTTCCGGCTAATCTTTGAAATGGCCGGACCGATTTTGACGGGCTGCTGATGTAATAAGGAGTAAATTAGGCTACTTTTATTTTAGAAAAATAGCGTTGTCTCAACACTAAGCGATAACCGACATCCACGTGGGCGGAGCCGCGGGCAACAGCTAGTTATAAATATATTCTCTTCAATAACATTCTTTCTACCTGCAAAGTAAATGAAGAGAAATGAAAGTATATTAAAAAAAAAAGACGGGTTGCACTCTGGGAGTGCCGGCAGAAGTGAAAACATTTTCATTTTTTCTTTCTTCGTTATATACATAGAAAAAGATAAAAAAGAACATACCATACCATACCTATAATATAGCGCTAATCATAGAACCTATCACTTATTTTCTGCTAATTTTCTGTCAGAAGAAATTAATAAATTATGAAAAGAAAAAATAATCACAAAAAATTATGAATTACAGAAAGAAAAAATAATCATAAAAAGTAATAAATTACAAAAAGAAAAGATAATCACCAAAAGTAATAAATTATAATAAGAAAAAACAATCACAAAAAATCCTTGAAGGCCAGGTGGTTTGAACCCGATACTATCTGAAACTATAAGGACTTACAGTCGAAGTGCTTACCGTTTAAGCTACGACGCTTCTATTGTAAATTGCAAAATAGATAGTCTGTACCAATCTTGTATGACGTCAGTCGTCGGTTACGGTTCAAAGGTCAACTAATTCTGACGCTTCCTTAACATTTTACACCCATCCAACGCCGCTAAAGAAGTTTTCACTTCAAAAAATGTTATGCAGTATTCAAATGGACACATATGAAACCCTACATTACACGTGACTGAACACGCACGTGGCCGGTACCGTTATGAACGTTAAACAAATAGTCAATGAGCAATTTAAATAACTTAACGGGCTTGTTATAATATGGATACCATTTCTGCCCACTTATTTGTTCAATCAAAATGTTTTAATATTGTTTTAGTTAGCAACCCTTTTAAAATCAAATAAAAAAGTATGCGTTCTCCCATTGTTATATTTTATAACCCTAAACTTATTATATTATGTATTTAAGTCCGTATTTGAAATTATCACAGTGGGTGTTTTTTATCATATTTAGGCTTTGTGCATCAAAAATCAATTTCACACAAGAAACATAAAAGAAGGGCTCGCTTATCTGTAACTGGCAGTTGTCTTGAAACAACAGCAGGGATAAGGGTCCAATGGACTTATTAATATTGACCTTTCTATAGATATTACAGATACATATATGTAGACGATGACACTTTTTATACCTAATAATAAATATTTTACACTTGTAAATGCTTTTATTAGAGATGAAATTTATTATATAATTACATGTGATAATTACATCATGAAATTTATTATATATTATATGTAATTATTTGTACTGGAGAGATTAAAAAGTTATAAAATAAATAAAGGAAATACTACACGCTTGATTTAACTGTTTCATTCAGCCAAAATTTGTCAAGTTAAGAGGTATCACAATTTTAGATTCAATTCAAAACGAAATATTTCATCAATACTGTCTGGTAAACATTACTATTTGTAGTTTTCTTTTCTAGTCAAAGGACTATAATTTTATATACTATTTTCTTTATTATTTTTGTTTCGTTGAATGACCTTCTCAGGACTATTAATATGGGTCGTAACGAAGTTCTTTATGCTATTACTAGCTTTTAGCCCGCGGCTCCGCCCACGTGGATGTCAGTATTCACGACCAAACATAGCCTATGTCCTTACTCCAGGTCTAATCTACCCCTGTACCAAATTTCATCAAAATCAGTCCGTGGCTAGCCGTGAAAGACGGAAAAACAGACACACACACACGCTTTCCCATTTATACACACACCGGCAGAATTAGCGGAACACAAAAAAGGAGAGTATAAAATAGTTAGCTTTATTTTTAAACAAATAATAATTAAACATGAAACAACCACAACATAATATGTTGTGGTTGTTTCATATTATTTAATAACGAGTGTTTCCCCCTCGTACCCTCATTAAGGTTTCCATCCATCTGTGCATGCTGCGAATGATGTTGTCAATGATTTCTTGGGGCAACCTCTGCCATTCTTCAACTAATGTGTTTCACAGCTCGTCCAGCTTGTTAAGAGATGGCATTCTTGATTTGACACTTTAGCAAGTCCCAAACGTGTTCAATCGGATTCATATCCAGGGACCGCGCTAGCCACTCCATCACCGTAACACCAACATGGTTTAGGTATGCCTGTACTGAGCGCGCACTGTGAGCCCGATCATAATACTGCATTAAAATGAAGTCGTTACCAATAAATGGGGCAAATGATACGACATGTTCCTCTAAAATTTCCGTGATATACCGATCAGCAGTCAGATATCCGCCGTCGACTACCACTAACTCCTTGCGAACTCCTAAACATATCCCTTCCCAGACCATAATTTTGTGATCCGCTAATTCTGACGGTGTTTGTAATATTAGTATGGATGTCATAAACTTTCATAAACATGGTGCCTTGTACCCACCTTGTCCCTAATATTTAATTTTTCTTTTAAAAATGCAACTTACTTTATGCATCCTCGGTTTTCTGGGATCGGTACCAACGTCGACAGCAAATACTTTAGCAGACTTTAGAGCAGGCATAATGAGAAGGTTCCTTTTCAAAGTTGAATCATCATGGCAACTAGAGCAGACATTCCATCCACTGTGATGAAGCTCGTCCTCAAGGCTTCCAGTATAGGTCCGGTGGATCACCTATAAATAAAGCAATGTTAAATATTTTATATAACTTATTCAAATTACAATTACTAACATACTTTATCGTTCCTACGGCCTGCTGTGATTTTCTCACGCTGTAAGAAAGAAATGATGCATCGAAAAATTACCATGAGCATATTTTAATAATACAACATTATTGTCATTTGCCCCATGACCCATAATGAAAAAGAAAACACTTTATGAATTCTGAACATACCTGCTATATACCATGCTAAACAAAATATTTCATTTCAGTTACTACTTATTACTTGTTACTTTGAATGAAGTTGAAAAGACCGAAATAAATAAAGAAACATTTATTTAGTGCAAAGTTGTCTCACAAAACAGATTTTACACATCAACAATTTCATTGGAAGTATTGGAAGCTCCGAAAGGGAGCGTGGATTCGATCCCGAGCTCGAGGATATTCGGGCCGAGAAATCCCAGCTCCACCAGGACGATGCGTGCCTCCCCAACCGGGGTTGAGTCGGGGACCGCGTGGTCCCCCCTCCCAACGAGTGCCAGACCGAGAGGGATGGCCCTGGGTCAGCCGGGGTGCGAGAGATATGTCGCATGACAACCTCACCTTCGGCCTAGCACTACGAACCAGAGACGGCGTGCGGTTTACTCGGTTTGAGTCCGACATAACCTCTCCCTCCGGCTCCTGAGGGGTGGGTATGTGTGAGGATTTCCCGCACGTAAAAAAAAAAGGAAGTATTGGAAGCATGTCCACTCATCAGTAATAAACATGCTTCCAAACTCCAAACACAGTATGCGCACAACCAATAACAGTGCGACCCACAAATACACCAAATGGGTGTCCAGTTCAGCATGTGCCGGGTAGAAACCTGGCGCTGGTTTTCAACTGGAACCCGATTGGATTGGGAGAACAGTGATAATAGTAAACAAGTATATAGAGAAGCAGATAAATGAAATGTTGTCACTAAATTTAGAACTTTAGGTTTTAATCCTTGAAAATAAAATTGCGTGTAGGTAAAGAGCCTCAGATGTGAAGTGAAGAAAATAATGATTATTACCGTATCGTAGGCTCTATGCGGCAGGAATAACATCAGACAAGGACATCAAATTCAATCGTAATTGCTTCCATATGTATATGTCGCCGCCAACTAGCTTAATCAGCCGTTCAATTAACTGCCTAGGGTCTTTACTGAACGGCGCCGTTCAATTAACAGCCTGAATGGTGCTCAGCCATTTAATTAAACGGCTAGGCAAACAGCTTGATTCAATGATGTTTAGCTACTTGCGTAGCCATTTAATTAAACAGTTAGAAAAGTGACTTATTTCTGCATGGTCAAAAACACAATAATCCTATCACTAATTTTCTATGAATACACCTCTGTCTACCCCCTAGGGATTTCCGGGTGTAAGTATATGTATTTATGTAATTTTAAATTTTATTTATTTTGAGGTAGTGCCCTATCTTACGATTGGCCTAAGCATTAGCCGGCCAGGTTATAAAATGATGTAATAAACGAGACGGCTGAATATCCTTCAGGCCGTTAATTAAATAGCGCCGTTTAGTTAACTGCCTAGGCAGTTAATTGGACGGCTGATTAAACTAGTTGGCGGCGACATATAAAATTAATTGTGAACTCTACTTAACACTGCAAAAATCTATACAACGATAGAAAAAACTTTGATCAAATGCAGTAAGTGAAGATGGACACCCGTAAAAGATGGATACCCGTAAAATATTTGTCGCATCCAGTTGAATTAATAATAACTGAATTAATTTATAATAACTGAATTAATTTTATGTTTCACCAACTGGACACTCATGTCCAGTCTCTCGTGTCCAGTAAGACAATAAACGGATATAACCTTCATATCACAACCCTAAAGTGGACGTCAGGACATATTAAATAAAACGAACCACATCCTATAATCCTAGTAGCAAATCTCTATCTCTACAGCGATATATTGCATTCCGCCTGTTAATTTAGTTCCGGCTGGTATTGCAATAGCAAAGTACACAATAATACTTTCTGAATCCTGAAATCCTACAGGATTACCGGAACGTTATTGCCATGTTGCGACATCCTCGGACTAAATGGTGGAACGTAAGGTTTTATTGGCTAATATAAAAGTAGTGCGTAATTGCGTAATCGTCCTCTCGGGCGAATACTATCTTTTTGAGAAAAATCATGCCAGTGATAGCAACTTGTGGTAATTATTCTCAGAATGTTCATATTAGTTACTTAATAATTACGTACTGCTACAGTTTCTTACCAATGATTTTTATATGTGGATCAACAACACTAAGTATTTACTTACAGTCTGGATATTAAAATGATTAGTTTGATGAAATCTGTTTTTAATCCTGGATTTGGAAAACTAATAAAGAACAAATTTTGAACAACACTTCTGTTTGAAAATGTAATATAAAAGTCAATGAAACATAACTGGTGCTAATACTATTACCATGTACCTCATAATACTGTAAAGTGCTTCAGCGAAAAGCATGAACGTGTGCTACAAGTGAATCTGTAAGTACGTTTGTGTTTCTTTAGGCATAAGTGTGGTGTACCTAACGGTAATTGCTTTTATAAAATAAAATTGTTGAAGTGCAAACTTCAAGGAACCCGCGGCATTGTAACCGTTACCGACACATCTGTATAAGTATGCACATAATATTGTGTTCAAACTGGGTACATACATGTATACGTAATTGTTCAAGTTTTCATATCTTTCGACACTCTCGGAGTACCATAATTATAATCTTATTTTTGTATTTAAATATAACATCTACAACACAGGCTCAAATTTAAATATAAGCTTCAAATTGAACTTTGATGTAATATTTAAGCAAATACTACATACATACATTTTAATTCCCAGAGGATTAGGCAGACGTGATTGATACCCATAATTCACCAATCATTGTATTCGGTCCCACGTAATAGGGGGTGAACATATAGTTGTATTCCGGGCACTATTGTTGACTCGAGCCATGCATATGAGACTGAATCTGGGCTGTATATATCCCTTAAATAGCCCTATCCCTTAGTCGCCTTGTCCGACACCTCATGGAAAGAGATGGGGTGGTCCAAATTCTACTCTGCCAGGAATCACGTTTCTTTAGCAAATATTTATTTATTTACCTTTTGCTTTATTTAAGCTAGATGGACAGTGAAATTGATAATGTAAAAGAAATTATGACATGTATATGTATACCTGACAATAAGTTTCAGACTTGGGGTTCACGTCTACTGTAGCCAGATAGTCTTCTTTGGTTGTATCCGGCTGAACACAGATAATGTAAATTAGCTCTTCCCGGGGGCCATTTCTGAAGGCGTCTAGGGGCGACGCGTAACCTGGGCCTTTGCCTTTACCTGAAAATAAATCGGTATTGAGAGCCTCACTGAAAAAAGGAGCAAAAATCTATAGACTGAATTTTTCAACCAAAACTGTGAGCAATAACTAAAAATGCTCAAAGGTGTATCGGGCTCGATTTTTCGAAAACTAAAACTGCATCAGTGGATTGAAAAAGTGATGATGATGTCGAGTTTCCATAATATAAGGTGTATCGGGCTCGAAATGCGAAAACTAATACTGCATCAATGCATTTAAAAAGTGATGATGATGTCGAGTTTCCATAATATAAGGTGTATCGGGCTCGAAATGCAAAAACTAATACTGCATCAATGCATTTAAAAAGTGATGATGATGTCGAGTTTCCATAATATAAGGTGTATCGGGCTCGAAATGCGAAAACTAATACTGCATCAATGCATTTAAAAAGTGATGATGATGTCGAGTTTCCATAATATAAGGTGTATCGGGCTCGAAATGCGAAAACTAATACTGCATCAATGCATTTAAAAAGTGATGATGATGTCGAGTTTCCATAATATAAGGTGTATCGGGCTCGAAATGCGAAAACTAATACTGCATCAATGCATTTAAAAAGTGATGATGATGTCGAGTTTCCATAATATAAGGTGTATCGGGCTCGAAATGCGAAAACTAATACTGCATCAATGCATTTAAAAAGTGATGATGATGTCGAGTTTCCATAATATAAGGTGTATCGGGCTCGAAATGCGAAAACTAAAACTGCTTCAATGCATTTAAAAAGTGATGATGATGACGAGTTTCCATGATATAAATTAAACAAATTAATTATTATTTTATAACACCATGTCATTGCGTCCAGGGATTATTGGGGTGGAGGGGTGTCAGGGGGTGGAGAAAGTAGAAAAAAGATGAAGTGGACTTAGTATAACGTAGTGTTACCACAGTTAAATATTTCTTTAAAGTTCTTAATAGCACTGGAGCATTATCCAAAAGTTAAATGTGTACATACATACATATAATGATGCCTTTATCGCCGGAGGGTTAGGCAGAGGTGAACACCCACATTTTAGCAACCTGTATTCGGTCCAACGTAATAAGGGGTGAGCCTATTGCCGTATTCCGGGCACAATTGTTGACTCGAGCCATGCATTTGAGACTGAATCTGGGCTGTACATATCTGTCTGATGTTAAAGTTAATCAGCCTTGTACGACGCTTATGGGAAGAGAAGGGGGAAGTTAAATGTGTCCCAGGTATCTTTCTGATTTTAATCACAATTTTTTTATTTTTATTTTATCTATTTGAGTACATCAAATAGATCTAACTATTACCGCAATATTTCGTAATATAACTTTAAAATAAATATCTCTGCATCACCCTAAGGTTGACTGGGAGAAAATGCCCATGGCATTAAATCCGCCTTTGTACAATCATTTTGTATTTGTACCAAAAGTTTAAATAAATGTATAAATGAATCTCTCTAAAAAAATAGTATATTTCGACAAAGCGGGACAAATCAGTATTTTACAAACGTATTACAAACCTAAATGTAAAAGTTTTCGAGAAAAACAATTTCTTCAATAGCAGACAAAGCGGCAAATTGTGTGATGTAATGGCGAATAATGATAAAAAGCAATTTCATGATTTCCTCTCCATATTTATTGCGGGGTGCTCAGTTTTACCAAATTTCTTTTTGAAAAAAGGAACTGTCACTTTCAATAAATCGTCGATAGGAATCAAAACGTTATTTTTCCGTGAGCAAACGAGGGTAGCGGATCAACTGGGGGGATTCTACCCCTCGCAATTTGGGTAATCACGTCAGGTAATACTTGCATATAAATTTACTTCTTTGTTCCGCTATTCTGTTCAATCACCTATTGTTTTGGTTTACTGCATTTAGTTGCAATAATTAACAGTGAGATTATTTTCATTTATCACCTACGGTTACGTTTGTATGGACGTCAGTTGTCGAGACCTGGTCCATATAGGTTAAAAGGGTACAACGGAGGTTCCAAGTATGTCACCCGGGAGGACCGGCCAGAAAGATATAAAATACATGATTTTTCCTTCTCTATCACACGTCTAAGGAGAAGAAATTACACATTTTCACACAAAGCGACCTATAATAATTGACATTCCTATCTCGTATCAATGTTTCTCGATAGCGCAATCTGGAACATAATATGTTTGTTAAATAATAAATAAATAAGCACATCACGACCGTTCCTCAGTGTACACAGTAAAGAACCAAATTCTAACCATTGGTACGGACCTAACATCGTGCCTTGTGGAACACCACATGAAATATTTTCAACTGTATCACTCCTTGATAATAGGATGGAACCACAAAACCCGATGGAAGCACTAGATTCTTGAAACCTGTCCTGTTCTGCTTGTGTGTCACAATGGATCTAGACTGTAATGCCCGGTACACATTATTCCAGTCCAGTAATCCAGAGAATCAAACCACCAAATTAAACGCGCATGAACAATCCATTGAACTGGATTACTCACTGGAATGGGCACATGGTTCACAATATTCCAGTAGCATTCCAGCACTGGATTCGCTTGCTGGACTGGAATAATGTTTACCGAGCATAAGGGCGATGTATCTGAAGATATAAAAAAGGGGTAAATATAAAATACAAATAAACAAAATACAAATTTCTACAACATTATAGACCAGCTGTAAAAAAAAGACGGGTTGCACTCCGGGAGTGCGGGCAAAGTGTAAACTTTTTCTTTCTTCGTTATATACAGAGAAAAAGTATGTTTTAGTATACCTGGACAGGGCATACATGGGAAAAGTGTGTTTTAGTTTTAATAAATAAACTAACATTTTTAAAATTAACATTGAACTCAGGCGAGATTATTGTGATGAAATTTTCATAAAATGGTTTGAGTTATTATTACAACTATTATACAATGTAAGACAAGGTTACTTATTTATTCTGTACGCTAGATGGTCTTGTAAAGATTTTTTTTTCAAAAAAATTAAAACGTTACTATAGTGGACTTACTTACTTACATTTTGTACATCCTTGTCCTTATTATACCAAACATTATACAGATAATGACCAAAAAATTTCATACATGACGAAAATTCAAACTTTTTCTTTCTTTCTTTCTTTCTTCGTTATATACAGAGAAAAAGATAAAAGAACATACCATACCATATCTATAATATAGCGCCAATCATAGAACCTATCACTAATTTTCTGCTTATTTTCTGCCAGAAGAAATTAATAAATTATAAAAAAAAAACACAAAAAGTAATAAATTACAAAAAGAAGGAATGTTGTATGACGCCATGTCGTCCTACGAAGTCGTCGGTTACGAAAGGTCAAGTGATCCTGACGCGAGTTTAACACGTGATCCTGACGCGAGTTCAACACTTTTCACTCATCAAACGCTGCTAAAGAAGTTTTCACTTCAAAAGAAGAATAAATCGTAAATAGCCGTATTTACTATTTATTTTTGTTCTCTCCACAGTACATTAATTCCATTGTTTCTTTTTCACAGATAATAAAAATGTTGTTCAGAACCAACTGACAGCTCCACCCTTTTTAGTTTACACTAATAGTTCGTTGCATAATTTAATAAATTTCAGTTCGGAAATGCTTGTATCAGATTAGATTTTTACATCTGACAACTGTGCCGTGTCACGCAATTAAGCATAAACATTCTGTTTATCAGTTTTACAACCGAACTTAAAATAGTTATTATATTGTTGTTATTTTGTTGTATATAGTTGTTGGTAAAATTAAGATATTGAACAAATACATTTGAGAGAAATAATACAGGTCACTTGTGATAATTCTAAAAATCTCGCATAAAGGATTCTAGCTTAATGAATTAAATTGTATTGTAACAATGCAATTATAAAATTTACCTTTAATTTCCTCAATTTCATATCATTTGCTATTAAATAGAACATAAACAAGTGCCTACTTCATCTCCACTCATTTCCGAAGCTTTGACAGGGCCTGTTAAATTCAATACCTTTTTCAGATTAAAGGAACTTCTTTAATTTTTCTATGACAAAAAGGTTCTTTATCCAAACAGTGAGATTAAAATCACTTGGGTTCGTTTGAGGGAGCTCGTTTAAGGCGCTTTGAGGCCGTGCCTCGAGGCAAGAATGCAAAATTACAACCCGCTTGATGTGCCTGACACTTTTTTCATACCGTAACCTTTTACTGGTCTTTTATTTCTCTTATCATGTGACACGAAGGAATAAGTATGTTAAGGAGCTAATAAATACTAATATAAGAGTCAAACTGCGGTTAAGGGATGATTTGTATACAGGGTTACTGGTAACTCGACGTTTTCCTGTCAAGGGAAGTGAGGGGCCTAAAATGCTAAAGTTTTGTCCCTTCAAATGTATGGCCGAAAATCAATAGTCTGAAATAATTGACTTTTTTCCGTATTAACTCAGAATTATTAACCCTTAACGTGCAAATAAAAAAAAAATTGTTGTTACTGATTGAGAATCATTCAAATTTATTTTTGTTGGTTTACTAACCTAATCCATACTAATATTAATGCGAAAGGAGCTTTGTCTGTCCATATATTCATTCACGCCTAAACCAATAAACTGATTTTGATGAAATTTGGAATAGGCGTAGATTAAACCTTGAGAAAGTACATAGGTTATGTTTGGTCGCGATAATCGATATCCACGCAGGCGGGGCCGTGTGTAAAAGCGAGTATAGTAATAAAAAGGTAAAAAAACTCTTTGCATACAAAACATTTGGACCATTTTATAAAAAAATATATTTTTCAATTTTCACCTTGCTCTCCACTTGTTATTTATCCCAAAAATATATGGCAGTGAGCGTACAAATTACGGAAAGAACTTGTGCCTTAATTGAGTTTTTAAAAAGGTAATGACCATCCATCAAGGCAAAATTGAATACTATTTAGGTTAGTACATAAATTTATTACCTACTACAAGAAATTAGAATGATTCCCACTCGGTAAAAACGTTTATTAAAAATTTGCACTTGAAGGCTTAATTCTGGGTTAATACGGAAAAAAACTCAAGAAGTCAATTATTTCAAAACCTATTGATCATCGGCCATACCATTTATGGGGGGACAAAATTGAACACGTCGCGTTACCAGTTACCCTGTATAACTATGTCTGTGCCCTTATTGTACTGTAATTAAGGTGACATAACATAACATAAACTCACTCTATAGATCCCCGAAGAGGTAAGCAGAGGTGCTAGCACCCACATTTCGCCAGTTTATGTTCAGGTCCCGATGTAATAGGTGGCGAGCCTATTGCCATTAACCGGGCACTTATAAACCTGCGATAAATACACACATAACTTCGAAAAGCATCGAAAAGTCATTGGTGTGTGCCATGGTAAAACCTGGGATCGAACCCGAGACCTCGTCTCAGCAGTCCATTACCCGTAGCACTAGGCTACCGCGGCAGCCAATTAAATTGCGATTTAAGCTGTAACGGAACTGATGAGACTACTTTAATCTTATACAAAATGCCAGTTTCATGCAACTAGTGGAAACAAAAATTCAGTAGTTCTATAATGGAACTAGATAATGGCACTACTGGGATATAGTATAACCAGTTCTGTGGAACTACTAGGAGAAAAAAAAAAACACTAGTTCCATAATGTAACTAGACAATGATACTATTGAGATCTCTCCTGAATTTTAACAATGTGGCAACGAGCAACGTCGTAATAATAACTACTTGCCCAGGAAACGAGCCGGAACGGTAATCACTGAAAGATCGATCGAAAAAAAAAGATTAACGTGTAACTTTATTCATAATTATTTCTTTAACACAAATGTTTTGGTTAATCACCGCGTGATAGGTAGATAGCCATATTCATAATTAAGTTACATAATATCATGATTCAAACAAAAATAAGTGTTAAGTGTATTTTTATATTGTGAGCTTATAATTATTATTAACTAGCTTTTGCCCGCGGCTCCGCCCGCGTAGATTTCGGTTATCACGACCAAACATAGCCTATGTCCTTTCTCAAGGTCATAGGCTATGTCAATCTACACGTATACCAAATTTCATCAAGATCGGTTCAGTGGTTTAGACGTGAAAGCGTAACAAACAGACAGACAGACAGACAGAGTTACTTTCGCATTTATAATATTAGTATGGATTTATTTCATTTATGTGTGTAAAATTTATTTAATTCTGAAATTTGGAATGTCTTCATTCTTAAACTTTGAAATGTCTGGGAATAGCCCAGTTTTAAAATTTATTCATGTGACGTCACAAAGCTCATCACTCGTCCTCTTACCTATTCGTACTTTGTTAACCCCTAGACCTCAACCTGTGACGCAAAGGATGGTCACTTGCTTGAAAATGATGAAGACGCCACAATGCCATTCACTAACTTACAACAGAAATAGTTATTTACAAAGTCGAAATATTTATTAGTATAAAAACATACAAAATTGATTCCATAGGTGCTTCAAAAAGGAAATAAGTAATATAATCGGTATGGGGTCTTCGTTGTTCGTCTATCTGTCGAAACTTTTTCTTGAACACGTGAACTTATTAGGTTGAAACTAACGTCAAACACTAAAAAGTCCACAATCAAAAGATATTGCCATTTATGGAGCATAATTTAGATACTCGCACGGGAATTAAAATGAGCAGACTAATTTTCGTTGACTTAGTATTATGAAATTTATAAAAAAACAATATATATAGCACAAGAGAAAAGAAGAAGAGAAAAATCAATTAAATACAAGCAAAAAAATGCTTGAGTAGTTTTAAAGCAACATTACGCTACTGTCTTATCGGGTAAATTTTTTAAGCGTATTTTCAGCCATTTTTATATGGAATAAGGCTGATATTAAATATTAACACTGAAAGTGCTTGAGCATTTTTCCACCAGTGTTCTAAAGTGACCCTAAGTCATAACCAGCACTCGCGGTAGAAACTTATTTACAGTCTGCAACTGAATGCGAACTTTGCCGATAGAAGGGGACATCAGTTTTCTAATATTAACGGCGTTTGTTTCTTAGAGCGTTTTCACATTGTCCGATATCTGATATCGGATATCCGACATCCGATATCGGTGGAAGTCAAATGTCTTTCACCATGTCCTTCCCGACATCGGTTATCGGAGCTAACACAACTGTGTTGGCCCGATATCTGACCACAAAGAGACTAAAACAGCGACTGCAAGCAATTTTTATCCTTAATGACATTTTCTTGGTTACATGTCTTTTCGCGTTAATTGATGACGCTGATCACAAATATAAGAGAAAGAACTCGATACTATGGCATGTTGATAAGGTCGAAAATTGCTTCCACTATGTTTTCTTCTGTTTCATCCTTAGCATCCCTGACTATGCTTTCGAGCAAATGGCCGTATCGGGCCGATTTTATCGGATATATGTGAAAACAGCACATCCGATATCGGCGTCCGACACCGATATCGGATATCGGGATAACGGATGAATGTGAAAACTCTCTTAATCTCATTATCTTCATCTTAATTCAGTTAGTTTTTTCATGGATTGTACAGAACCCGGAGTGAGTGTGACTCGCACTTATATATATTTTTAGCGTAGGTGCTAAAATAATAAATAATAAAGATAATAAACCAAGGATTTATAGCAACAATTTGAGAGATACAATGTGGTACGCGTAGATGGCGGCCCCATCGCTCTTCAGCAATCTCTTACAGTCAACCATAACCAATGTAAAAAAAATAAACTGGATAAAACTATTGTGTCAGAGTTCAGAGGGGAATTTCCAAACACCAGCACGTAGAAATTACCACTGAAAATGTTTTTGTACCATAAATTCTACTAAAGAAATAAAAATAAACTTTATTTTTTTATTTATTATTTGTAGATGATATGGTAACTTACTACCCTACTTCTTAATACTATATACCCACTACAACGCAGTCGTGAATGCTGCTTTAATATTAATATCACTTTGGCAATAATATTAATCTACATATTGTTATAGTTGAGTGTTGGATACATAGGGTCAATACTCATTATCACAGAGTAAATAGTTATCGAAATATAATTCTGAACACTTATATGAACATTGACTTCTAATTCTATAGGGTTATTGGATCGCACCCATCGGGGGCAACGTACTCCGCCGTCACCCGCTTCGCCGTATTTTTCTAGTTTCGAGTGTCCTTGACGTGCATCGCGCGCTGACTATAGTTTGGTAGGTACCACTGACGATACCTACCCTACGTAATTTCTGCAGTTCCAAGTTCCTTCTTTTTTAACGACTTGTCATTTTTCACATAAGTAGAAAAATAGTAACATGTACATAACTGGACTGGTACCTAATCAAATATTTAGTCCTTAACAAGAAGGCAACCCTAACAGCGTAAGAAGAGAAAAGAGGTACGCGATAGAAAGAGACGCAAGTTGTAGGTGAATAAAATTATTGGTACTTAATGTTGTGCGAGCTGAATTCCACCGTATTGCGTGGAAGCAAGACTGGAATTAATTAAATCTTCTTGCGCAGTGATTCTTCTGTACGTTAGTACTATTCATTATTCTGTCGTAGGGCTTTTTTTACATAAGATAGCATTTTAGTAGGTACTTTTGACTCTTTGTTAATTAAAATTCTTAGCAATCATACCTCATAGATAAACACCAGTGTGTAAGTAACGATAATATGTAAGTACATCTTCTATCTCAATTCTCAATGTCAAAGTCATCACGTTTGACTTATCAGTATGCAACCAATTGATTGTGAAGTGAATTTTAAACGGGTAGATATCGTGATACTTGACTGATACTTACTTATATCGCAATTATGTTACAAAATCGATATAAAGATTCCATCATTGTACTTTTAGGTACCTATACTATGATCGTGAAACTAGAAGTTTAATACTAGAAGGTTAATATTCTTGAATGTAAATATTTAAAGTAGAATGATATCACGATTAGTTTTTTTTTTTTGTAATGGTTATACATTCATCATAAAACGAAGGTAAAGTAAAAAATATTTACAACATAAAAACTGGCAATAAGAATATTTTACTTACAACACGACATTGCAGATCCACAGCAGTACCAGGGGAACTGGTCACACTGACAAACAGTAAACAACTTGAAAATAAAAGGTTAAGAATACTTTATTTACAACACGACAGGAGTTCCAAAGCAGTACCGCCGTGAACAGTACACTGGCGAACAGTAAACAAGTCGATGAGCAAGTAACAACAAACAGTTATCCTCACTTGCATGCCCATCTCTTTTACTCTTGTGCAGTTGAATTGCTTTTTTATCTCAGTCAGACTCCTTCAATTGGCGATTGACCTTGTTCACTTACACAGATATAAAATTTTATCTAAAGAAAATATTATTCATATGAAATATTTTATCACTAGCTGTTGCCCGTGGCTTCGCCCGCGTGGATGTCGGTTATCGATTAGTGTTAAGTCAACTCTATGTTTCTTAAATAAATGTAGCCTACGTTACTATTACATCAGCTACCTGCCAATAAAAATCCCCTCAAAATCGGTCCACCCATTTCAGAGATTAGCCGAAACAAACAGACAGACAGATATTGCAAAAAAAAAATTTGGTGTATGTACCGTACCGTATTATATTCACATGCATGTAGTAAAAAACGGTTATTTCAATATTACAAACTGACACTCAAATTTTAGTTCTATGTATGTGTGTATGTATGTATGTATGTATGTATGTATGTATGTATGTATGTATGTATGTATAGATGTATAGATTGGAGCATTTAAATAAATATGGCATTTTTGTGATAAAATATTTCGCAGTATATGTAAAGTGATCTTGTGTCGACTGAGTTACAGATATTTTAATAGCAGTCTATCAACTTGTACCTACAAATAAATAATATTGAATTGAAATATGTTTGTAATATTAAAAAAAATCATTTTTTAATTATTGCATAGCATTAAATGATTGTATACACCGTATTTAATACAATAAAAAAAATTGTCTGTCTGTCTGTCTTTCTTGTTGTTTGTCCCGTGTAATCTCCAAAACGGCTTGACCAATTTGGAGGTGATTGTAACTGTAAGATAGTTGATGTTCAAAGGCTTAACTTAAGCCGCTATTATTCTAGATAAATAGATTGGTTGAATCCGATGGTGGTGTGGTAATATATACTCCATCTTATGTAACAAGGTTAACTGTAAGTAAATTGAGAATAAAATAAATTATTAAAAATAATAACCCGACTCGTTCAGTATAACTCAATATAACATATAAATGATGCTGAAAATATTAAAACAAGGTTTATAGCAGGTAGTGCCCGTTAATTTTCATCTTGTTTGAGATTTTCCATTGGGTACCGCCTGCTATAAAGCTTGTTTCCATCTTTTCAGCATCAGTCGGGTTTTTATTCTTAATTATTAATTTTATTTCATACTTTTAAGGTACGACATATACATATATTTATATACATATATTGTAATATTTTTTTAATTTCCTTCATTTTGATTGCCGACTCGATAAATTTAAGTCAAAATAAAAAAAATTACTACCTTTATTTTGCCACCAATGAACCAAGCTTTTGTTCATATTTTATGTATCCGAAAATACTTAGGCAATAAATACCTTTCATTTGAGACATGAATCATCGAAATCCGTAAGATGGTTCAGAAGATATGAGGTAATAAAGAATATTACATACATACATACATACATACATACAGGCATGCATGCTTACATACATACATACATACATACATACATACATACATACATACATACATACATACATACATACATACATACATACATACATACATACATACATACATACATACGCACATACAAACATACATACATACATTCATACAAACATACATACACACATACACATAGATACAAGATACGCGCGAAAAACATAACCCTTGTTGGCAGTCGTGTAAAAAAATCAAAATTATTGTTATGATCTGATTATTGTTTTAGATAAACTATAAAACATATTAACTAAAATATAAATATAGAAATGTACATTAAATGTACATTGCAGTAAAAATGTACATTAAAACTTGACAGTATTATTAATAAGTTGAAAATACATTTTAGGTAAGATTGATTTTGATTACTAATATTAATGTATTGACAAAGGGCAGAACAAAAGAAACCATATAAAGACTTGCATAAAGTTTTAATGGCAATAGAAGAAGCTCGTGAAAGAATAGAAGCACATGGTGGGTTAGTGTCTCTTACTACCCCTCAAAAGGCGTAAGTATTATGGTATGTATGTCTACAGAATATTTCTTAATATTTTTCTATCTTTTTCTATACAATTCAGTAACGATATCTACTCCCCGAGCAGATATCGTTATCGAAGCAACTAAGGGTGTGTGTGTGCGCACGATTTCGACGAGATTGCACCATCGGCACATTGTAAGTATAATTAAATAGTGTATAGAAGTAGCAATAAATCCAAACAGACACATACACGTGTTACCAAGTTCTTATCAGTTTACTCATATTGGCTAAGTCTACCCTGGAATCTCATCTCATCATAGGCTCGATGAAAAAAAAAATGCCTTGCATCTTACAGTACCGTAGTTTTTTTACATTCAGCCCGTTAATTGACTGCACCCCGCTGGATGGTAGGAAGCTATGGTAAAGTCTAGAAGATACGGGCTACCATTACAGGCGCTGAATTTCCTAAAACGTTGGTCGTCGTGAGTTCTAATATATGTGTGATTAATATCATAAATCTACCTACGTGAAACTAATTGTAAATCCACACAGTCGTCATTGAAACTGTCAATCAAGATACATATTATGAACAGCTGTACAAGAAAATCGAATCGTTCTGTATTGCCAATAAGGTTTCTGTGCGCCATAATATAATTCTGCAAGCGTAACGTCGTTAGGACCGTACGAGGTGAAGATATAGCACCTTAATATAAAATAGTATATGAAGAAATAAGACAGACACACGGTACATACGTGCTTTGTGATACAAATGCGTTGCACTCCGCTCCAATCGCACTCCAAAGAAACACATTACGACTTAAAATACGCTTATTGTCAGTTCAGAGTCTAAAAGTCTTTCACGTAAAATGTCGAATACAAATGTTTTTCAATAAACTGAAGTAACTGATATTTTCGTTTATCTTCGGAGTAGAAGCTTTCTATGTCCCACCTTTCTATTGTGTGTATGCGTGTTACTGTCTTGCAATATACGCCTGAGACTTGCGTGCTGGTGGAACTCGTGTCGGATTGAAATATGTCTGCTTATATTCTTGAACAGAATCTGCCACAAAGCTTTGTCTTTGTTCTTCCACAATAAATCTGCAGTCTTCTCTTTAATCCTACGCATATTTTCCTCCAGTCTCCTAGCTTTTATTTCCATTTGTATGAGGGAACGGGTCGTATTTGTCAAAAGGCGGTACAGGTATTCTTTTCTTCTCGTTTTCCTTGGCTCCGTTGCGCTTACATTTATCAAAGACTCGTATTCAGTACTGTCCTCGAGCTCTTGAATGTCGTCCAAAGTTGTGATTTGTGATTGCTTATTTTTTATACGAAGAAAAACGCCTGTGAATAATACTGCGAGCACGAAACCTAATAGCATGAGGAGTTTGGAATGCTTATAGAGGGGTTTTGCTATAAAATTCATGTCAATGAGTTGATAGTGTTATTGGTATCATAATAAACAAATCAAGTTGCATCGGGATGCATGTTTTGTTTGTATACGAGTAAGAGTTCTGTGTTTTGAGCAACAAGTCACGTGGTCGACACGGGAGCGCGGACGGCGCCCTCTCGCGGCGTAGGCGAAAGCGGCACTGGCTGGAGTGAAAACACGCCGGTGCGTCGCACCCCACGAATTTCCCCAATGACTTTTCCTTTTGGATGTGGGAAAGGGCATTTTATTTGGATGCGACAGCTATATTTTAACGCTTTAAAACTCACCTCGGATTGCGTAATTATACCGCAGTCTTGAACGGAAATAATTAAATTATTGTTTTAGTCAAGATGAGATGTCAAGGTACTCAGAGTTTGAAAAGGGCATAATTTTACCCAAATTAATATCAGAGAAAAACGACATGAATGTTTGTTTATACTGTGGATGATGGCATTTGGTGGAATCTACTACACGTATTGAAAAATAATGACACCTGTACTTTTCCACAGTTTATTTTTATTTTTAACCTGATGGGTTTCACCTCATGGCATTATCAAAGGTTTACGTAATAATGAAATGACATGACTGTTTTACTTATAAGGAGTTAGTACAATTGCTTTGTCGTGACAACCGCAAATCTTTTTATAAATTTTACTGTTGCGATATTTCAGCTGAAGACTTTATTAAAGACTATTATCATAAATATTTGTCACGGCAATAGTTCAGAATGAAATTAGTATTTAGACATTTTTATTGAAAAAGTTTTGAGTTAGTTTTTTCCGCACTCTATGTTATAGAGGCTAAGGTGCGTAACTGATGGAAAGGGAGACCGCAAAGGCTCACCTACGCGACATCAAAATAAAACAGACATTTTTTCACGTTGCTATCTGGCTCATCATCATCATCATCATTTCAGCCGAAAGACGTCCACTGCTGGACAAAGGCCTCCCCCAAGGATTTCCACAGTGACCGGTCCTGCGCCTTCCGCATCCATGCCCTTCCCGCGACCTTCACCAGGTCGTCGGTCCACCGTGTGGGAGGCCTGCCTACACTGCGTCTTCCGGCGCGTGGTCGCCACTCGAGAACTCTCTTGCCCCAACGGCCATCTGTTCTACGAGCTATGTGCCCCGCCCACTGCCACTTAAGTTTGGCGATTCTGTGTGCTATGTCGGTTACTTTAGTTCTCCTGCGGATCTCCTCATTTCTGATTCGATCACGCAGGGAAACTCCGAGCATAGCACGCTCCATCGCCCTTTGGGTGACCTTGAGCCTTCTTATGAGGCCCATAGTAAGGGACCAAGTCTCACTTCCGTAGGTCATCGCTGGCAACACACACTGATCGTAGACTTTCGTCTTGAGACACTGCGGTATTTTTGACGAGAAGATATTACGAAGCTTCCCGAACGCTGCCCAGCCGAGTT
The DNA here is from genome assembly GCA_949126895.1 of Eilema caniola. Lineage (NCBI taxonomy): Eukaryota > Metazoa > Arthropoda > Insecta > Lepidoptera > Erebidae > Eilema > Eilema caniola. The sequence continues at coordinate 10,116,184 of OX421476.1, forward strand.
GGATTCGACGATTGACCTCTTTCTCAAAGTTGGACCTACCTAACTGCACTGTCTGTCCCAGGTAAACATATTCGTCGACAACTTCGAGTGTAGAGTCTCCAACCTTTAAAGAAGAAGTGGGTGCGACATGGACATTTGACATAATTTTCGTCTTGTCCATGTTCATTTTGAGGCCCACTTGTTGGGAGGCTCTACTGAGGTCTTCGAGCATTGTGCCCCTATCTTCCAAGGTCTCAGCCATGACTACGATATCGTCAGCGAATCGAAGGTGAGTGATGTACTCGCCGTTGATATTGATGCCGAGTCTTCTCCAGTCCAGGAGCTTGAAAACATCTTCCAGGCCGGCGGTGAACAGTTTCGGAGATATAACGTCTCCCTGTCTCACCCCTCGCTGCAACTGGATAGGTTTTGAGCTTTGATCCTGGAGGCGGACTGACATGGTGGCGTTTTCGTACAAACACTTCAGCGCTTCGATATATCGATAGTCAATTTGGCACCGTTGGAGAGACTGTAGCACAGCCCAGGTCTCGATCGAATCGAAGGCTTTCTCATAGTCCACAAACGCCAAGCAGAGTGGCTGATTATATTCCTCAGTCTTCTGTATAATCTGTCGCAGCGTATGTATGTGGTCTATGGTGCTAAAGCCTTTTCGGAAACCGGCTTGTTCGGGAGGCTGGAAGTCGTCGAACCTGCGAGCGAGACGATTCGTAATGACTCTCGAAAACAACTTGTAGACATGGCTCAGAAGCGAGATGGGTCTATAATTCTTCAACAAGGTTTTATCACCTTTTTTGAAGAAGAGTACCACCACACTTCTGTGCCATGCCTTAGGCGTTCGTCCCTCGAGTATGACGGAATCAAATAGCTTCTGAAGAGCTTTAAGTATCGGTGTTCCACCAGCTTTTAGAAGCTCAGCCGTGATCCCATCATCACCCGGTGCCTTATTGTTCTTTAGCTGTTTGAGAGCCATTCTAATCTCGTACAGGCTGACGTCCGGGATATCCTTGGTATAGTGTCGGGTCAATCTGGCTCTTGGGTCTTTGGCCAGATTATTAACAGATTGCCGTACACTCGTGTATAATTGTCCGTAGAACTTCTCGACCTCTTCCAACAGCTCCGGCTTTGACGAAATAATTCTGCCATCCTCCGCCTTCAGCTTATTCAGTTGGCTTTGACCAACAGACAGATCCCTTGCGAAAACCTTTGAGCCTTTGTTGCTCTCAATCGCCTCCTTAATACGAGTCGTATTAAATTGGCGTAGATCGCGAGTCAAGGACTTGGAGATCTGTCTGTTTAAACGCCGATACTGAGTAGCATCTTCAGAGGACTGCAGAACCAAATTTCGTCTTTGTTCCATGAGTTTGTTGGTGAGGTCCGAAATCTTTTTGGTTCCTTTTGAACGACGGGCTTTGAAGATCTTAGACCCAGTCGTTTGGACAATTTCCACAAATCTGTCATTGTAATCATCCACATTTTCGCAATCTCCCAGGCATTCGAAGCGATTCTGCAACTCGAGCTGAAAGTGCTTAGGGTTCTGGAACTGGATAGGTGCTGGTCGGAGCGTAGACTTCATCAGTCGACATCTTTCGAGCTTTGTTCTAAGATTCAATGTGCCTCTTACCATCCGGTGATCGCTTCCTGTTTTTACTGAATTGATCACGGAGACATCATTGAATATGTGCCTCTTTGTCGACAAGATGAAATCAATCTCATTTTTTGTGACACCGTTAGGGTGTAGCCATGTCCACTTACGCTGTTCCGGCTTTCTGAAGAAGGAGTTCATCATAAAAAGGCCCTCCCTCTCCATGAAGCCGGCCAGCAGATGGCCACGTGCATTCCTCTTTCCATATCCAAATTGCCCCACTCTCAGCTCATTGTCGCTTCGTTTGCCCAGTTTCGCGTTAAAGTCCCCCATCACAACGGTATAGTGTGTTCGGGAGCTATGCATGGCTTTAGAGATATCCTCATACATAGTCTCCACCTCGTCGTCGGGGTGTTTCGAGGTCGGTGCGTGTACCTGTATGACCTTCAGCGAATACCGTTTGGTGATTCTGAGTATAAGGTACGCTACCCTCGTCGAAACACTCTCGATCTGGACCACGTTGTTGACAAGGGACCTGTGGACGATAAACCCGACACCACCCTGGGACAGTATGTCGCCCTCCCGGAAATAGAGCAGGTTACCGGATTTGAGGATCATGGTGTCCTGCCCCTCTCTCCGGACTTCACACAATCCTACGATATCCCACCTTAACCTGCTCAATTCTTCCTCGAGTTCAGCGAGCTTCTCGTCGGTTCGCAGTGTGAGCGTGTTGTACGTTGCCAGGGCCAAAGGTCGTCGGGGTTGGTAGCCTGGCATCTGCCGGGGATTCTTCGCACCCCTTGCCCCGCCGTTACCATGGCCGCTACCATAGCCAGGAATAGCGGGGCCGCCGGGGACTAGGGGCCGTTTCTTATGTTTCCTCATCATGGGGGGTTATGCCGTAATCGCCACGCTTGGCAGGCGGGTTGGCGATCGCAGTTTGGTGGCTAGTACGCGGAAAGATGCTGCTGCCCATCCTCCGGTATTTGAATCCCTTAGTCGCCTCTTACGACACCCACGGGAGGAGATGGGGTGGTGCTATTCTAGGGCCACACCACAGGCTATCTGGCTATTGAAGTCTATTTATATCTACCCCAAGTTAATACACTTATAGGATGTTCATACGTATTTATGATGGCTTTCATTATGTTTCATGTTATTGTGCATTTTGCTTATAATTGAAAATATTGAATACTACGAAAGATGAAGAAATAAACACATCATGAATCCGCACAAAAACTTAAGACCGAGATCGAAGTTGCGGGGACAGTTAGTAGTTAATATGCATTGAAAATACCTATGGCGTAACCTCAATAAACTTAATATTAACTAAATAAGCGGTTTTACGGGATTTCACTGGTTCCGTTTTATATCGGCATGGGGTGAGATATACGCCGATATGCTAGCGGCGCGGCATCCTTCAATCCGGTTACTGGCAGAGGCTTGGGTGGCGGCGTATGCCCGCGAGCATGTTCAAAATTGGCAAATATAGTGTTGTCATGTCTGGCCTCGATATTCTATGCCTATATGGCCATAACGCACATAAACTGTTAATGGAACACAGCGGAGGGAGAAAACCGGCGATCTGTATGCAGGTAATTTTTCAGAAATTGTAAATGTTTGCCATAGCAAATTCAGCATGGGAATGTTGCTTGAAACAATTTAAGTAATGTCGGTTTATAATTTTATTTTAATTATTACATAATACTGTCTAAATGTCGATGATGATTAGACTAAAGTTAAACAGAAACTGCTGAGTTTCTTACTGGAGCCTTCTCAGGAGCTTACGTTTCAAACTGTTAGTCTATTTACTAAATAAGATTTTAATACTTTTTATTCTAATGTTTTATGAGGGCTGTGTTAATGTGAGTAAATGATTTATGACCACGACTTTGACTTCGACAGTATTATAAAATTTTGACAGTAAAAAAAATAGTAGTTATCAAAAAATACACAACACATGGATTTCATAAAACAAAGTTGACAGTTGCAAAATAGAATGTAGTGTCGCGTGCTGTCGCCTGTGCGCGTTGCAGTGCAGTTTTGTTTGTACGCCAGAGTTTTATGGTATTAAGTGGTGTATTTAATGTGTATGAGTCTGCAGCTTACACAAGTTTCGTGTTAAATGAAACAAGTTTCGTGAAACGTTGATAGTTTTAGTTCTGGGATTAAAGTTGATTATGTTATGCAGGTTTAAAATTTTTCTTTCAAAGAATAGGTATTGTTTCTTCAACTATAATAAACTAAGATTATGCGTTAAGTATTGAGGTTCATGTGTTAATAACTGTCATCAGCGCCTATTAATTGCTTGTATGTTTTCCTGCCGGTATGTGTTCCCCTATTGCATTTTCGAACAACCGCTTTTTTGTAAGTAATCGCTCCAAACTATTCAAGTTTCATTCAAATATAAGCTCAAAAAGTGAAAGTACCGGCTAATAATTTCATGTACTAAACCAGTCAGCTTTGATATTTTTAGATAGAAAGATAACTCTTTTTGTACACCAACATTAGATTACAAGAGATTGTTTTTGTACAGTGAAGTTAAGTAGCATGGTTTTGTTTAGTAAAATAAAGTTACTAACCACATATGCATTCAAAAAAAAAATTAAAATTATCAAGAAACCATCACAATCAATTTTCAATTTTGTAACGTGGAAACCTCGGGTTTGACGGAACTAACACGAAGATGATGATGATGTAATTCGTTTTATAACAAACTGTATTTTCAATTATTCCAAAGTATAGTTTTCAATTTTGTCATAAGTAAAAAATAGGCAAGTTCAAAAAGCATTTTATTTGATCAAAATATTCAAACCCCATAGAAAGGAAACAATACTGGAGGGTATTGATCATAAAATTTTATTGTACCTAGTAACTTTTCGATAACGTGGAAGAGTTGAACTCAACAATATCATCATGGCACGAAATTGATAAAAGTATGTGTATTTCTCTAGAAAGGACATGATATTGACTGATAAGTATCCTTCTTGTTTCGCATAACTGAATGCTATATTACAAGATAAATCTGTTCAATTCCAGAATCTGTCGCACCAAACACTCGTTATTTTCGGTCAGGTTTGAGTGACTTCATTTCAGAAAATTGCATAACCATGACCAATGGTAAAACATTTTCTGTGTAGGTACTTAGTGCGAGGTAAAATTTCATGTATTTACAGTCATCAATTAATGTTTCAATAAATTTATTAAAATATAAATAATTAACAATATTGAAGTTTCGAATCATACCTGTAACATAAATTAAATATATACCAAATTAAATTAAAAAGGAACATTTACGATTTTTCAACAAATTTCAAATGATACAAAACATTCGAAATCTGGTGTTCGTAATTAATTTTGTTACAAAAGTCATTCCCACAGTAATTTGTTTTCACTACCAACTTGAAGGGACGCGTTGTAATCGAGTATGTTTTGTCAATTAGGCCTTCGCCTCGGGAGCTCTAAATTCCCATTTGCTTCAGAGTTGTCTGTGTGATTATCCTTTTAGAAAGGGGCGGATGGAATTTATAGTTCTCTGGTTAAGGCCATTAGGGTGGTCGAAGAAACACTATATATCTGTCTAATTCTACCGAGTCCATTATCGTAGGTCACTGGAAAAAATAAATTAAATAAATGGTTGTAAACTTCTGAGTATATATTAATGTTTGCAATTGTGTTATTCTACGAAATTTTGCTGTAGATATCTTTGTGTGATCCGATACCTATTCATTTAAACTTGAGTGGATAGGGAACAAAGCATAATTAATAATAATGTATTGTCTGTTGTTAAGTGAATGTCACATATAAAGTTTTAATTCGCTATATCGGCACATCGACGATGAAAAGCCGATTAATATTTCATTTATAAGATTTATTCACATAGAAATCAATAAAATTTATTCAAATTATATTTTGCAAGACCATTAAATTCGTATGATAAAACAAAAAAGAAACAAAAAACAACATTTCATTTGCAGCCTGAGTGGGCAGTATAAAATACGAACTAAAAATATTTACAAATAAAAGAAATTTGTCCAGAAACTTTGTGAGCCATGAATAATCAAGTTTCACAACAAAGTCAGGAACATAATTTACAGCCCTTGCCCACGACCGATGGTAAAGCGGTGGAGTTCAAAAGTCCCACTTGAGGCCTGAATAGGAATAAATCAAACCCCACAACGCATCGGTAACGTGGGTGAGAGAACTACGATGCCGGTCTAAAGCTGAGCCTCCACTACTAGGCTACTGATTTTTGGCTTAGTTCCATACCACTTGACTCAAAACTGCTTGCTTTCCTCTTTGCCGATGCGGGTGAAACGATGCGAGTACTTGAATATTGGCGATCGGGAATTTTAACTTATACGGGATATAATATTGCATTAGAAATTCTAGGTTTTGTTCGTTCAAAATTTCCTTTTGATGTTTACTTTGACTAAGTGCCGCTATTTGATAGGATAATAAAAGGCAAACAACAATAATTTTGTATTGTATTGTATTGTATACCTTTGTACTGTATACCTTACGTTAAGGAGCTACTAACAAAACACAAACAATATACACACTCACTTTAATCAGTGAAATATTGTAACAGTAAAGTGTGGAGATCAACAGTCACAACCCTCTATCCAATGATGGTTGAGAGTTTGCTTTAGTTGCGCCATCACTATAGTTATAATATTATAAAGGACATTTTTTTTTTAAAAACACTTATCAAGAACGGTATTAAAAAATAAAGAATCAATTAATTATATATTTAAGGGGATGAATGCATCCGATTTAGTTGTAATATATATTTTGCGCATTATGGAGGCCCAGCCTAAGGTACCGACTTCGGGAACACACATGAATTTTTGCTATAGATTTCTCTTCGTTTAGTTATTTACTACCGGTCCCCTACAGGTTCATCCATCTGTAAATAAGTTGACCAAATCTCAGTCGACAATGTGTCACCTTTTTTAGTAGGGTCTTGAGACTATAGAGTTTCGTTTTATTTTTTAAACGTTAAGTTTATAAATTGAATATACCAAGGATATAGTTGAATGTGGGTACTGAAATGCTATGCTATTTCAAGTAATTCCTCCTACTCAATCGCGAAAAAAAAGTACTCGATACCTCTTCTGTTGATCAATGTGTTTGTTATTATTGAAATTGCAATTAGTAAAAAAATCTTTAGACAATAGTGTTACCTACTGTAAACTGTTATAACGACTAAAATACAAATAAAATTTTAGGTATGCTATATGTCATATTTCTCAATATGCCTAAAAGCAACAGTGTGATATAAAAAATAGCTTGTGGGTACAGTTTCGTGGATAAGAAGCGGAAGACCTCATAATTTTTTTTAACATTTGCAAAAAGACCTCAATAATGTTTTTTGTCCGCTTTTCGTTGTCTTTAGGTCTCCTTTTATGCCAAGGACACTCTACGATACAAGACAAATTGGGTATCCTAACAGGTGAATAGATAGTGGTGCTAGGAAGATAAATACCCATTTATTTACAAGTACTTTAACATCTTAGTCACTGAATACTGGTAGGTACGAATTTAAGGGTGTCGCTTGCGATGTTTTTATTTGCACATTTATTTTAGTAACGATCGAGAAATGGAAAAATATTCTCGCTATTACTCGTGTTTGCGAAGCTCAATACCACGAGTAAATTGGCAGATATCTACAAAGTTGTAACGACTTTGTTCGATGGTAGAATTTGCTTGGTTATTGTTGACGGCATAATAGGTACTCATAGTATCATTCTCTTTCAATAAGTTTTAGAAATGTTTACTGTGAGTATTTTTTGCGAATCAGTTATGTAGAGAGGCTAGATGAATCAAGATTGATTAACAAAATAGATTTTTCAGGCGAAGAACAACTCACTTGGACGGAATTCTAGCTGTATATTACATTGATTGATTGATTGATAATTATTATCTTGCGTGACTTCGTCATTACCTATATATTTGAATTACAGTACGCCAAACGATCCAAAGATCACTTAGCTGAAATCACTTAAAGCGATAAGGTTGCCCATTGTACTACTTCTGTAGTCTTTAAGTGCCTTTAATTTATTCATTGAATTGGTGTACCATAAACTGAATGAAAAAGACAAAGTCAGTCGAGCAGACCTTTTAAAAATATTTAAAGTCTGTAATATTTAATTAAGTACGGTTTGATCTATCTATTAAGTACTAAACAGATGCTCAGCTTAACAAAATTTTCGCAGAGTGTATCAAATTTAATTTTTGTTATCTTCAAAAACCATTAATCATAAAGTTGAAAATAGAAAGTCCCTCCCTTGTTGTTTTGTCTCAAAGAGACTCAATTAATTTTTTCACAATACCTTAAAAGTTTGAATTTCGTAAAAACCGGCTGCTAGTAAATTTGTTGTAAAGCGGCAGCTACAACAAAAACACAAAACTTGAGTCATTACGCGCAGAGGGAAGTCGAGAGTGCGAAGTTTACTCCCAGCCTGGGAGGAACTGTGCCCTCAACTGACTAACTAAATCGAAAGTGTTAACATCTTGAAAAATCTTTTGGCCATTGTGCAGGCTCTCATTAAAACTATCAAAGTGTGTTGTGATTCTTCCATCGGACGATAAAATTTGAAAGTTATTTGTAACCTAACAAATGACTAGGAATTTTTCGAGTCATTTGAATGAATAAATAATACAATACGCTACAAACTTTTTTACTTTAGTACTATTTAACTGTCCTGAGCGTATTCCCGATAGGGAGGGAGGTGCTCAGTCGCCTACATTACGCGGGGGACTTGTCGTAAAAGTGTGCGTGATTATTGTCATCAATTGGGTAATTTGTCCTAATTTTCAGTTATTAGGTACTGAGAAGTTCATACATTTAAGTAATATCTAATAACTTTATTTTGCCTGACCCGTGACCTCATGCAGGGCACAATATACAGCTATGGCATGGTTTCTACATAATAATGTGAGATGAGATCCGATTCTCAGCACTCCATGGATGGCACCGTGCGGTCGCCGGGTCCATAGCGTGGTACAGAGAGGAACACCATGACGGCGACTGGGACTTACGACCCAGATGTAGGTTTACCTATCCATATTTGGTAAGATCCTATCAATGCCGCTTTTGATATTCGATTTAGTAAAGAGCTTACTGAAGCTCTTGGTAATCCGAGGTCTTTAAGTAGGATTTAGCTGGAATTCCCCTTGCTCCTACTTCTTCGGCGTAGAGTTTAACCACGTAGCCGTTTTTGGTTAACTCGTTAGTCAAGTCAAAGTATTTGTTTGTCTTTATAGCGTGGTTTTTAGGTATATTAGTTTCCCACGGTACTGTGAGTTCTACAAGCACTGCACGCCTATGCGATCGTGAAAAAAGGAACATGTCGGGTCTGGATGATGAGGCACAGATATCATTCGGTATTTTGTAGTTTCCTACAATTCCGGGTCCTTTATGTGGGGCATGTAATGAAGTCGTCGAACTGCGAGCCATCAGTGTATCATTATTTGGTGTCTGTATTTTAAGAAAGACACCCTTTCTTGAGCTTTCAGCGACTATCAGGCGAGGTGAAATCACATTGAGGGTTTTTTACGTAATAATTTCATTTAAATTAGATATTTCAATAAAAAATAAATTAACAAGTAGACACAATCAATTCCCCTTATTTCACGATCTATCTAATGTACATTTTGTAAATAAATGTATTTAGAATTTATTAACTTCAAAAGAAATGGTAATAAACTCTAAATCCTACATATAAGTATATAAATAAAAGTTTCAGAGCAAATTTCTATCAAACAAACTGAACCAAGCTTTTACGTAGATCCTTTCAACATAAAAGGAAAATACTGATTCTATTTCAAAACCCTTAGCTACTAAGTATCTGTCACAATATAAACTTCCTCACAATTTAACTTATTTCATCAAACTTAATCTTTTGTTCCATAAGCTGACCTGAAAATGTAAGTTTAAAAAATAGGTTTAGGTTTCCGTCTTCACATCATTACGACCCAGTCTCTAATTGTGTAATTAGTATATTATTATATACACATAATGGTCACATACTGTATAATAGGACTTCTATAAACTTTCGCTTATATAAGTAGCCTCAAATGTAAGTGCTAGAAACTATCGCCTTTCATGCAACTAAGCACACTGCGCACAGCTGTAAATCTAGTTTATACGGCAATACGAAGCACAGGCAGCGACCCACGCTATAGAGTGGTGTTAGAAACTTAGTAATAGAGTTATTAGAGACTTCTTTGAGTGCTCGGGGCGAGAGGAAAGTAAACATTCTGATTTAGCTTTGCTTTCTTCGAAACAAAGGCTTTTAATCAAGGTGTAGGATAACGTGGAAATGTCATACAGCCAGTCAGATATTGTCTTTCACTGTTTTGTCTGTGTTGTTCATGTGTTATATGTACAGCTGCTTTTTCACCTTCGTTGTCTTTAAAGTATTGTAGATAGCCATTTATTTAATTAAAAGTTAACGTCTTGATATTTAGATATCTATAGGTATGATGTGTCCACTACAGCTTTATCCTACTACGTAGTAATATCTACCCTTAACTGTTGCCGTTTTCAGCTATTTGATTTGTAGTTAGTAGGTATTTATTGAATGACCAGTTTCGAAGAAAGGATACTGTTCCTTTCTCTACCATAAGGACCTGGTGTGTGGTGATATGTGTCACGTCTATATAATTACATTTGGTATACTTATTTCTTCTATGTACATAGCGTTTGTCTACAAATATGTAAAAAAAATGTAAAAAATGTAAACACCACTTGTGTTAAAGCCCTAAATTATACACGAGAATTCAGACCACAAGATTTTAAAGGGTATTCGTACTAAAGTTACGAACTATTAATTTTTACAAGCAGCGGTTTGAGCCGAAAGCAATTATCCTAAATTGAAGTTTCTCTTGTGAAGTTACAATTTCAGTAGTTTCTTTGTACTTGATAGTTGTTATAACAGCTGGGGGAGTTGAGTCAAAATCATAAATCGAGTAAAGTTAAAACCACTTTCAGAATACTTCAATAAGTTCTGTAAGCATACTTGGCTGACGTGAGAAAAAGGGCTTCTCACCAAGTAATTTTGTATGTAGAAAGTATTAAATTTTACATTAAACAGTAATAAGTTGTATGTGCTTTTGCAAGTGATTTGTTTTCAATGATATGTTATGATAAGTTTCTTTTTTTTATTGACTCATAATATTAAATTATAGTAGTTTATGATACTGTTGCATAATAAGGGTTCTTATAACACGAGTGTGTTTTAAAAAAACGAGCCGTAGGCGAGTTTTTTTAATATTATCACACGAGTGTTATAAGACCAAGTTATGTACAGTGTCATACACTACTTTATCTACTCTCATACTATAATACATAAACTAATTTATTTTACAAACAAAACCAAACGTTGTTTAATATCTTAAATGTAAAAAAAAAGTTGACGCCAAGCCAAGGCGCAAACATCGATTGCGCATGCGCGTTTCTTTTTTTTTCTTCCGAATCGGCCGTTTTTTTTTTAAAGTAAAGGTTCAGTCCAGATGGAGGTTGTATAGGTGTATCGTTATGATTAAAAAGTTATTTTATGATATAGGTGTCCATACAAGACCTGTATCGTAATATAACTTTCTTTTTGGCCTGTGCGTAATGTTTGTCATAAGAGTTTTGATTTCAATTTTATAATCTTTGTATTATAGTATCAGAGTAGATAAAATTAAATATTAAATATTCGACAACATTTCACACAGCGCTATCTAGACCCATGGTAAGCGTAGCTTAACTAGCTTGTGTTATGAAATCTAGAATGCGGATAAACATACTTAGATTTTTTTTTTGTAAATACATACATATTATACATAGAAACACCCAGACCCAGATATTTGCACCGAGCGGGATCGAACCCGCGCCTCCTGCATAGCTGCCGCGTTCACTACCGCCACGTCACAGATGATATGATGCACAATTTATCAGAAGTGTTAGTTATCAGCAGGCATATAGTGCCATATCATAAAGTGCCAACAAAATTCCATAATTAGTATCTATTTAAATAAATTCAAATTTGTTATCTTAAAGTTACTTTCGAACACAGACTTAATAGATTAATCAATAATGCACTATTTTAAAACATAAGTAATAAAACACCAAACACAAAATTATTATCTATCGCTGTTCGATATCTTGCCGGTAGCCATTTGAATAAAAACCACTCGATCAACGAACTTCAACTGTTATAATAAAGTTTTAGTGCTGTCAATATCAAATTATAGGTACAATTTTCTACAAGGTATGTATGTATTGAAATAAGTAAATGCTATCAAATGGTAGAAAAATAACGCGAAAATAATAAAAAAACGTTGAACTTCCACAAATTATAAAAATTTGTGGAAGTTCAACGCAGTAATTGTCCCTGCTATATCATATCGATCAATCAATCAATTAGCCCACTGCAGTCCACTGCTGGACATAGGCCTCTCCCAATGTGCGCCATTTCGTACGATCCTCCGCCTTCCGCAGCCAGTCCGTTCCAGGCACCTTTTTCAGGTCATCGATCCATCTGGCCAGGGGGCGTCCTACCCTTCGTTTGCCTTCTCGCGGTCTCCACTCTAGGACTCGTCTGCTCCAACAATATAGCAGGGACAATTACTGCGTTGAAGTTCAATACAATGTTAGTATTTGAACCCCTTTTTTTTTTTTTTTTTTTTACGTGCGGGAAGTCCCCACGGATACCCGCCCCTCCGGAGCCGGAGGGGTAGGTTATGTCGGACTCGAACCGACTAAACCGCACGCCGTCTGTGGGTCGTGGTGCTAGGCCGAAGGTGAGGTTGTCTTGCGACATATCCCTCGCACCCCGGCTGACCCAGGGCCATCCCTTTCGGTCTGGCCCTCCTCGGGAGGTGGGGACCACGCCGTCCCCGACTCAACCCTGGTGTGGGGAGGCGCGCATCGTCCTACGATGCGCGCCGCCGCCGTGGCCTGCTTCTGCTAGGGTGACGGGTGGCTCCACCCGTCACCCTCAGGCCCGCGCTCATGGGGGGCGGAGGTCTGTAAGCGCCCTCCGACGCCCGAGCCGCCTTCGGGCGCGAGCAGCGATGTCAGCGAGTCTTTCTCGCTCACCGCGCCGCGCCCGCTCTGCTGTCTCCTTCGCGAGCATGACCTGCTCGCAGAAAGAGGCGCTGGCCGCCCACGCATCCGCGCAGCGGACCATCGCCGCGAGCAGGGTGGAGAGCGTGAGCACTCTCACCCCCAGGGCCTGCACAAGCTCCCGCCTCGGCGTCTCAAACGCCGGACACTCGGTGAGCGTGTGCAGCCCCGAGTCCACGCTCGCGTCGCAGTGATGGCACTCGGGCGTTGGCTCAATACCCATAAGATGCAGATACCGCCCGAAGTAACCGTGCCCGGTTATCATCTGCGTCTGACGGTACGAGAGGCTCCCGTGTGGCCTCTCTAGCCACTCCCCCATGATGGGTCTTACCGCCGCAATCACGGCGTGCCCTGCGCGTGGTTGCCCAAGTCGTCGCTCCCACTCGGCCACCATGACCTGGTGGAGCCGGGATTTCTCGGCCCGAATGTCCTCGGGCTCGGGATCGAATCCCCGCTCCCACGCCTCCTTTCGGAACTGGTATAGTGCCGAAAGGGCCCTCGCTTCCAGGATCCACGGTGGCGATCCGGCCAGGAGACTCGCCGCTTCGAAGGATATCGTGCGGTATCCCCTGATGGCCCTGGAGGCCATCGTCCTCTGCGCCGTACGGAGCAGAGGCAGGAATCTGGCCCCCAGGGTGTCCGCCCACACGGGGCACCCATATAGGGCCATGGACCGCACGACACCCGCGTAGAGTCTCCTGCAGGAGGCCCCTGGGCCCTTCAAGTTGGGCAACAGCCGACTCAGGGCATTCGCCGTGGTGACCAACTTGGGGCGCAGGCTTCGGAGATGTTGTCGGAAGTCCCATCGACCGTCAAGCACGAGCCCCAGGTATTTCAGCTGGGGCTTGATGTCGACGGGAGTGCCTCCCACTGTAAGGCTGGCTCCCGGGCCTGGCCTGCGCCGAGGACCATGAAAGAACATGGCCTCGGACTTGTGCAGAGCCACCTCGAGACCCAGCCGCCGGATCCGCTCGACGACTTGGCCAACCGCGGTCGTGGCCCTCAGGGTTGCCTCGCGGTGCGTAGCCCCGCTCACCGTCACCAGCGTGTCGTCCGCATAACACGTGACGGTGGCACCATACGCGAAGTCACCGCGAAGCACCCAGTCGTAACCGATGTTCCACAGTAACGGCCCCAGGACCGATCCCTGTGGAACACCGCACGACATCTCACGCCTACCGACTCCGGTCGAACTCGGACTCCGGTCGAACTCGGAGTATTTGACCCCCTAGAGGATCGTTTATTTGCAAATACCTACCTATATATGTTTGTATGTGACGCTGTTTTCCGGATATTGATGCGTTTTGGACGAATCGGGACTGATGTTTACGTTTATTATAATTTGTTCGACACGCATGTTTACTTTGTCTATGTTTAGGTATGTATGAGTAAACTCAAAATCGGCAGTAGGTATATTACGTGATATAACTGGTGACGTTGTTTGATTCCAGGAAAAATTAATATACCGATTTTATTCGTGAATTTTGTAGTATGTCTTAGTTCTAGAAATATATTATTGCTTACTAGTTCTCATTTTAATTTCTGTCCCTGTTCCCCGTACAGTTGGTACCAAGTACCACCTCTGGCGATATTAATATTTCTGGGTCATGGTTATTGCAATTGCTACTATTAATACTGCACCGGTCAAGTATCTAATAGCTTGATTATACTTTACCTAGTTAAAGGGGATGAAGAACTCAGATATTGATGCTTCGTTTCATTGTGATTGATATTGTTTGTGGATGGCAGCAACACATGATATCCTAACTAATGAATGACCATAGTGTTTTTGCGGAGGAATGAACGACCATAGTATTTTTGCGTTTTCGTGCAGGTAGGACAAGACGGTATTTCTGTCCAATTGAGCAGCCCGACTAGGGAAGTACCTCTGCCCTACAGAATAACGCGACCATAATAACCTCGTGTTGTGTTCCCGGCAGTGACTAGGGTAGCCAGAGCTCACTGGAGAGTATTTTGTGCTGCCAATGGGAAGACCAAAGGCTATTCCTGCTTTGTCTTCTAAACTGACGGCACAGAAACTCTGTGTTCACAGGATCATCAGCACGAGTGTGACCGCCCTGGTGTAGCTCACGTCCATAGGCCACGGTAACTACTTTCCATCAGGTGCGCCGTGTGGTTGTCTGCCACCTCAGTTATATAAAAAAATAGTGAATAAGAAAAAATATGAAGATTGAGTCATATCATAATATGTACTCAAACAACTCCATTGAAGTAAAAGCGCCTTGTAAAAACAAGTTAGAAAGTTACTTGTAATATCTTTGTTATAATAATTGTGAGAAAAATGACGCGTAGCTTCAGTTTTTATTTTACCCCAATATCAGTCGCAACTTCATATTTCCTCTTTATTTTGTACGATAGCCTCGCTTAAGGGCCAACATTATTGATACCAACGTAACACGAAGGAAGGAAGGGGGGGGAAGGAAGGGGGGGGGAGTTGCTCGCGTCCGTAGGATTACCACCTTTTTTAGGCTTACCCTACACGTCCTCCCCGGGTGGTGCCAAACGAGCAACAGATGACCCCATTGCACGGGGGGGTCGCAGGATGGCGGGCCTGCAAGGCCCGCGCGGGGGGTTCTCAAGGGAATACCTCCAAGCCCTACTCAGGGTTCCTCTCCACCACCCAACCTCCAAACACCCTCTCCTTACCCACCGTCCCTACCCAAATCCCATCCTACCCAACCCTTCCGGCAGCCCCGGACAAATTTTCTTCTTTTCTTATGCGCGATGGAAAAAATTACCAAAGAAATACCCCAGGGGGGTACCGGGAAAACCGGAGAATCCCCCCCTGAACCCTCGGGTTCAGGCTGTCCCACGTATTCTGGGGGGGACACCTTAGCGCCATCAACCTCAATCCACAGAACCAACACCAGCGGACGGGTTCGTCCCGGTAGGTCTCTCTCAGAGACTCTCGGGGATGACCTAACGCAATTAAGCATTGCAGAGGCCAATGCTCAGAACCCTACCCTCAGCACCATAACCGAAGGGCCAATGACCAAATCCAAATGGAAGAGGTTAAAGGCCCGTAGGAAAAGGCAAGGGGAACCGAGCCAGACCCAACCCCAGGGACCGTCAGCCGCAGTGGCAACGACTGCACCCCAAGGAGGAACCGGCTCGAGGGCCCCCAAAGTAAAAAGGCAGAGCACTGACCCTGACGAGCGGACGCAGCAACGTCCACCGAAAAGGCCCAGGACCGCGAGGAACGAGGAGACGCAGAGACCCAAACCGGGTCAAAGCGAATTCTCGGTCATAATCCAGCGGGAGGACGGGGTTGCGGTGGACGAGGCTGCCGCAGCCGAAATCAGGAAGAGGCTCATAGCCCACATAGGAAAGGCCATAGACGAGGCCCCGGACGACGACTCCGAGGATCAAGGCCGCAGCCTGGCATTCGATGCCTCGGGGTTGGTGTCGGAAGGATACTTCCTTGTGACACCAACAACCGAGGAGGCGATGAACTGGCTGCTCGGCTGCGACTTCGGAGTTCTCAATGGAGTGGCCCTAAGACCCAGAAGACTGGCAAAGTACCGTGCGACGATCTGGATCCCAGGCAGCCCCGAAGAAACGGACGAGCTGAAATACCTGAGATTCCAGAATCGCTACAGGGAAGGGGTGCGGTTTCGTGAGTGGACCCTCATACGCAGGGAAGTACTCCCCCTGGGGGTACGACTTGTGATGGGAGTCCCTCAGGAAGACGCAACCCAAGAGGTTATCTGGTTGCACTACCAAGCAACCAGAATCTATGCCAGGTTGCAAGGAAAAACATCTGTTGAGCCGGAGGCCAACAGATGTATATGCCAGGACATATGCCCACAGCACCATACCACAAAAACACCAGGAGCGGTGCCGACCGACCATCCCGCCGAAGAAAGCGGACCAAGTCGGCCGAGCACAACTCCCAACAGCACACAACAGGCGCAAAACACAAAAGGGTCAAGGCCCGAAGGCGGGGGAGCCGGAGCGCAGGCGGGTACACCGCAGGGTGTCCCCACTGAATGTCGCAGTCCCCGCCAACAGGCCAACAACCCGCAACACCACAACACAACACACCCCCCCCCTATAACGCGGAAGGACATAACACCCCCACCAAGCGTTGCATCACTGCAACCGCGCTGGAAAGGGGTGCCTGAAGCGGAAAAGCAATAGGGAGGGAACACAAACACTAACACACACACACACACACAAACACAAACAAATGAACACAAACAGCAACACACCACAAAAACACACAAAAATAAAAATAGTCCAAGTAAATCTCCATCACTGCCACGATGCTATGAATGAGCTGTGTAGATATGTGGTGGAGAAGAAAATCGACATCGCTCTGCTGCAAGAACCACACGTCTATAACGGACGTGTGACAGGGTTGAGCTCCCTTGGAGGAGACATCATCTACCACGAAGATGGTGAGTCGACACCAAGGGCATGCATATACGCCAGCAGCAGAGCAAGGACATTAGAACTAATAAAAGCAGACTGTTACAGAGATTTAGCCAGCATTGCGGTGACACTACATGCAGAATCTGGCAACAAAGTAAGGGCGCTTATAGTCTCCGCGTATCTGCCCAGCGAGAGAGACTTCGAGCCACCATCCCAGGAAATGGAGGACATAATAAGAAAATATCAAGGTAAGAATATTCCAATTATTTTAGGTTGTGACGCCAACGCCCATAATGTGGTATGGGGCAGCACAAACTGTAATAAAAAAGGTGACTTACTTTTAGATTTCATCAGCAGCACAGGAATGGAGATACTAAACGTGGGCAACACACCTACGTTTGTCACCAAAGCAAGAAGGGAAGTACTGGATATCACCATCGCAACGAACGAGATAAGCCGGTACATCAAAGATTGGAAGATAGACGAAAGTGATTCGATGTCAGACCACCGACGGGTCACCTTCGCTATCGAAGCAAGAACAGAAAAGATACTAATAAGAAACGCGAGGAAAACAAACTGGGCAACATACGAGCAAAACATAAAGCAATGGAGCCCAGGCGACGGAACCTCATTAAAAGACACGATAGAAATAGAAAAAGAAGCTAACAGACTGGATAAAGCTCTCAGAGAAGCATATCATAAGGCATGCCCACTCAAAGAGATAAAACCAGGCAAAGGACAACCCTGGTGGACGAAAGCACTGGGGAAACAAAGGAAAAAAACACGAAAGGCACTCAGAAACGCTTTAAACAAAAACGATGATGAGAGCTGGCGTGAGTACAGAGCGCAGAGAAATATATATAAGAATGAATGTAGAAGGGAGAACAGATTAAGCTGGAAGGCGTTCTGCGTAGGGGTTGAAAATCAACCCGAAGCAGCGCGACTAGTGAAAACATTCTCCAAAGTGAATACAAGCAAACTAGGCAGCATAAAGAAAGGAGAAGAGCTACTAACAAACCCAAAGGATATCCTTAAGGTAATGTTGGAAACACACTTCCCCGAATGCGAAGAATACAAAGAGAACGACACGCCAATGGACCCAACACCCATCGAGTGCCTGGATTCAAAGGCAGTCATCACAGAGGATCATTTACGGTGGAGTATACACTCGTTTCAGCCATACAAGGCGGCTGGACCGGACGAAATCTTCCCGAAAATGTTACAAGTAGCAAGCAAGTATATGGGTAACGATATTCTGACTCTCTACAACAGTAGCATAAGGGCCGGCTATATCCCAAGCAAATGGAAGGAGGTAAGGTCAGTCTTTATCCCGAAACCAGGGAAAACAACATACCAAGAGGCCAAGGCATTCAGATGCATAAGTCTCTCATCCTTCCTTCTTAAGACACTAGAGAAAATAATCGACAGAATAATAAGAGAACAGATAGATAAAAATGGAATCCCCCTCCACAAAAACCAACATGCCTACATGGAGGGGAAATCCACTGAAACGGCCCTCCACAATCTTGTAACAAGAGTCCAGAGGTCCATAGATGACAGAGGATACGCACTGGGATGCTTCTTCGATGTAGAGGGTGCTTTTGACAGAGCCACCCCGGACTCAATAGAAGACGCCCTGGATCGTGAAGGAATAGACTCAGACCTATCAGTATGGGTGAAAAACATGCTCAAACACCGACTGATAAAGGCAGAATTAGCAGGAACGACCCACACCGTGGTAGCAAGAAGGGGATTCCCTCAGGGAGGATGTCTCTCGCCCCTATTGTGGTGTCTACTAATAGATGAATTAGTAAATAAAATAAATAGGATGCATATATACACCCAGGTGTACTCGGACGACGGGGTGCTCCTGATCACAGGCAAAGTCCTCAGCGTCATGTGCAACATCATGAACAGAGGCCTGAAGGAGACACTAGAATGGTGCAGGAGTAAAGGCCTGAACCTCAACCCTGACAAAACCAAAATAGTCCTATTCACCAAGAAAAGAAAGATAGGCAGAACTGCACCAGTGCACCTAGAAAACCAAATCCTGGAAACAGTGAAAGAGGTTAGATACCTGGGTGTAACACTGGACAACAAACTCGCCTTCAAGACCCATATAAGTAACACATGCGCCAAAGCTAAAATGGCTATGATGCAATGTAAAAGTGCAATAGGAAGAACCTGGGGAATGAAACCAGCGATAGTGCTCTGGATTTACAAAACAATAATCCTACCCAGAATCTTACATGGTGCCTTAGTATGGTGGCACAAAGCCATATTAAAGACCAATAAATCGGAACTAGAGAAAGTCCAAAGACTAGCAACCATAATGACTACGGGCGCGATGAGGACAACACCCACAACCGCGCTCGAAATCATACTGGGACTTAACCCCTTGGACCTAGAAATAAAGAAGAAAGCAATTGAACAATGGTTCAAACTTAGAAGCACTGGCCAGTGGATCGGAACCTTTATGGACAAAGGTCACACCAGCATTAGTAAAAACTACGAAGAGAAAATGTCGATGATCATCTGCAATAACGATCTGATAAGAAAGGAGAGAATCTTCGACAAAAAATACAGAATACACATAGGTTCAAGAGACGACTGGAAAACAGACACTGGTGGCACCGTATGCTACACAGACGGCTCCAGGAAAGAATCCACGAGACTCTCCGGATCCGGAATACACATAAAGTGCGAAGACGGATCGGAGCTAAACAGAGCTATACCTCTAGGAAAATTTGCCAGCGTATTCCAAACGGAAGTATACGCCATTAAAAGTTGCGCCGAGATGGTCAACCACCTGAACATTACAGGAAGAGTGACAATCTACAGCGACAGCCAGGCGGCGCTCAAGGCTCTAAGCAAAGTAGAGACAACATCAGCAATCGTGAAGGAATGTAAGGAGTCCCTAGAGAATCTGGCTAACAAAGCTGAACTGACCATCGCGTGGGTTCCCGGACATAAGGGAATCACGGGTAATGAGAGGGCGGACGAACTAGCCAGAGAAGGAGCAGAAGAAAACTTGGTGGGGCCCGAACCCGGGCTGCCAATATCGCATAAGATCACCAAGGGAGTAATCAGCTGTAGTATCACAGCCGAAACTAACAGAAGATGGAGATCCAAGACCGGAATGAGACAGTCCAAGATCTTCATAAAAGGCATCGACAAGAAAAAGACAAGCCAACTCACCAAACTTTCAAGAGGAGATATGAGGCTTGTCATAGAGATAATAACAGGGCACAGCAGACTAAACAGACACTTAACAGTTATAGGTGTGAAGACCGACCCCATCTGCCCGGAGTGCATGGAGAGCGAGGAGACCAGCCTCCACCTACTGGCAGAGTGCCCCATGTACTCCCTGATCAGATGGAATCTCCTGGGAACGGACACACTGGACACAGAGAAGCTACGAGATCTGAAGGTGGAACGGATCGCGAGCTTCTGCAAGGAAACAAAGAGGTTTGAAGGGGCGCCGTAGGAGCTGGGAAAACCAAACTCTCCCTCAGGGGAGGGTCGGGGAAATGGACGAAATGGCCCGCAGAAGCCGCGGATGGATCGTCCGTCCGGCCATCCGGCGTCCCCAAATTGAAATAATAAATAATAATAATAACGTAACACGAAGCATTTCTCATGTCATTTTGTTACCCGCAGGCGCAAGGAAATTGCATAAAATATATCTATAATACTCAACCAGTAACGCAAGATCTCCCTTGTTTCGCTTGGCTATTGTTAATCGTGTACAATACGGTGTTATTTTAAGGGCAGCGGGTGGTTTAGTTATGATGGTTTAATGTGTTGTGTGCGTGTGTTCTCTCTGCATCCCTCAAAGGCATATTGGATGCAATCTGGGAAAGCTGACGTTGTTTGGAATTTCATTATTGTGTATTGACTGATCATAACTAGCAACTAGACTGAAGTGTATTAAATAACACTTTATTCTTCAATGAAATTGTTTATTGTAAATTGAGTTGTAGGTACAGTCAGCATCGGAACAATCTTGACTACATAGTCTCAAAGTGATCTTAATACTAAGGTATTAAGAGCAAATCAGACTGTTTTATTGATGTAAATTGAGGAACTTGCAGTAAAAGGGGGCGGGTCCAAATTTTTCCGTTACGGTTTTTTTCCACCAACAATGGGTACAACAAATATGGCTATTGTTTGATGCATAAACGAGGTAGATCCAATTCAGCTTGGTGCAACATAAACCTTTTAGTAGCTTATATAAACATATAAGCTACTAAAAGGTTTGTATTAAATATCAGAATAGTCAACAGGCAGGGAGGGAAACAAAGTCATTAAGATAATTTTGAATGGGTTCCTACTTTGTCCGTCAGGATCGATCTAATCTTGACTGAACTTCAGTTATTCATATAACTGACAAAAATTTGTGAAATGTTTCAAATAACTAAGAATAAGGTTGCACTTCCTTATTACTTATATGAAACATTTCACATCATAGTGAGGTCGCAATAGTGTGCAGAGACGTCTTAAGTGCATTAGGTGTATAAATTTACAAAGAAACACAAGGCCAAGTGCAGTCAACTCAATGTCACTAGTGTACCACTGACCACGAAACAACATGTTACAAAAGAAATTGTATCTTCTAGTCCTGTTTGAAATGTAGTTATAAGTAGTTGAACGTAGAAGCTATAAAATATTATTATACTATTATACTATTTAAAAACATGTATTTCTGTCTTTGTCAACTAAGACAATTCTCTTTTCAGATCCCACATAAGTGTCACCGTAGCAAGTGATCACATCGCGAAAAAAGTTTAAAAGTTCCCCACAAAGTTTCACATACAACTCAATCCTCTGCGGGTTACCGAAACAAACACCGACTTTTGAATTAAAAGACATGTCTCGTGTGTTGAAACCTGGGATTATTTGAACTGGCCCATGTTTTATTATTAATCTTTTATTACAGCCTTTATAAAACTTCGTTCCTATTTAGTGTGTTTGGATCAAATTTCATAGATAATCTTTAAGATTTTTTTGGAATTTACTCAGATGACGAAATTGGATAATTATGCTTACGCCTATTGATAGTGATGGCGATCAAGCTACAGCCAAATCGATAGAATAGATCAAGCTATAGTAAATAAATGAAAGCCTTCATGATAGATTAGTCTTGATGCAGTTTGTTGGCAAATAGTATTTTTTTATTGGTCTTGTAGCAGTCCAATTTTTTTTTATTGATTATATATTAAAAATTGGCCAATATTTTTTAGATTTACGAATGATGACGGTTATAAATAATCAATATTCTCATTAACTTCCAATGAAAATTAATTGTATGTGTAAAAGGTAGCTATGCCTGGTGGGTTTCGAACCCATTATCTCTTTAATCAACCGCAAACATTGACTATATTCCTATTTTTAAAAGCCTTTTTCTGGGGATTCAAGCATATTGTACTTACGTACGCTACTTATGTATTTCAGAGAATAAGAGGAGAGGGGGATCTTTGAGAAATAAATACTAATATTGCAATGTTAACCAGGGAAAAAGAGAAAACTTTCAGCATGTATTGACTTTATACAAGTTCAGCAACCTTCCTTTTATGTATCCCTTACATAAAAGGAAAATAAGTTACGGGTGATGATTCTTTGAGTTATTTATAACCCAGGTGTATAATGTAATTCTAACTCAGTAATTACTACCTTTAAATTAACGTGGAAATTGACGACCAAATAGTTTGTGTAGTTTTAAAAGTGGATACAGTTAGTCTTTATGTAGCCCAGATGAACATACTATAAGTCCCCGAGTGTGGGATACGAGCTGGCGTCGGATGAGGGGGGAAAGGACCCTTTTTCCGTTATTTGCTTATATTTTGAAAAGTTTAAGAGTTATTTGGTCACATTCTACATTAAATCTCCTCTTCCTCCTAGCGTTAATTCCAGTCGCATCCTCAGCTATCAACTTGGAGTCTGGGGTCCGCTTTTACCGGTCTTACTGCGGATTTGGCTGAACTTCGATATTTTCCTAGTAGCGACTGCCATCTGACCTTCACAACCCAAAGGCGATATCAAAGCATTGCAGTTAAATCAGTTGTTGGATTTTTGTGGGCCTCAACTACCCGTAACGACTGTCATAGATGTTCTCCGAGACACAACTAGAATAATACAAATACCCTAATTCATGCATACAAATTTTGACATTGAGCGGAGATCGAACCGCGCCTCCTTCGTAGCGGCCGCGTTCACTACCGCTACGCCACAAAGGCTCTTATTCTACATTAAAATGAAATTTGATAAACTGTTGTAACCTTAACAATTTATTATGAAGAGCATAACGATATGATACCTTAGCAAATTTTAATAAAAAATGTAAGTCATGTTGCTATAACTTGGTCAGGTAATAAAGATACCAGATATTATTATATAAACATAATTTTCTCTATTTTAATATAATAAACAGACTAGAATGTAACGTTAGTAGGAAAAAAGGTATGTGGCATAAATAATGGTGTTTCGCAGCACGTGTTTACAACAGGGAGCTCCTATGGGTGCCATAACTTCCCATTAAGCGACATTCGCTTGTTTTGCAATATACATATTTATTTAAGAACTTTACCGTATAAATAGAATTTCAGACTATTAGGAGTAGAATGAAGGTAAAACAATGAAACCCATGTATTATATTTGGGTAATATTAGAAAATGGATTCAATATTTAATTTATGAAACAATGTAGCAATAAGAATTAATGACAGACTATCGTAGTAAATTAAACTGATATAGATTTTTAACCGGTTTTATTAAGTTTGGCCTGCTTGTTAACGGGTCTAGAATCTGGTTATTGAAACTTTACCCCGTTCCTGTTGACATTTAGTATATATCTTTAGTTTGGATGACAATACAATTTTTGGTAATATAACAGTTAAAGACGGGTTGCACTCCGAGAGTGCCGGCAGAAGTGAAAACCTTTTCTTTCTTTGTTTCTTCGTTATATACAGAGAAACAGATAAAAAGAACATATCATACCATACCATACCTATAATATAGCGCCAATCATAGAACCTATCACTAATTTTCTGTCAGTAGAAATTAATGAATTACAAAAAGAAAAAAATAATCACAATAAGTAGGTCCTTACGTATGAAATTAGCGTTTTGTCGTACTGATCAATTTGATCTGAAATATCTCCTCTTTGGTTAAGAATTCCAAATTCAAATTAATAAATTCATTTAGCTGTTTTTTTTTTCTTTGGAATACAGTCATTCATTTGTTATTTTCCTCATTATTTTTTCTTTGGCGTCGCTTATTACCGCGCAATGGAAAACATGAAATATCAGTATATTTACGAGTACGAGTTCTACCGTGGCACCAGTGCTGCAGAAACAGCTCGAAGAATTAATGATGTGTACGGCGCTGGTGTCGCTAAAGACAGCACGGTACGTTTTTGGTTTCAACGTTTTCGTTCTGGAAATTTCGACCTTAAGAACCAACCCCGTGGACGGCCGGAGATCAAAGTGAAAAACTAAGAATTAAAGGCTATTGTGGAAGCGGATCCATCACATAGCACTTCAGAGATAGCAGCAGGCTTCGGGGTAAGTGACAAAACTGTAGTAATCCACTTGAAGCAAATCGGGAAAGTAAAAAAACACGAACGATGGGTACCCTTATGAATTGAGTGAATCGAACTTGCAAACACGGGTCGCCTGCTGTGTTACTTTGCTCAACCGACACAATAATGAAGGGATTTTAAATCGAATCATTACTTGTGATGAAAAGTGGATATTGTACGATAATCGAAAGCGCTCATCGCAATGGCTGAACCCTGGAGACCCAGCCAAATCCTGCCCTAAACGAAAATTGACTCAGAAAAAGCTACTTGTAAGTGTTTGGTGGACTAGCGCCGGTGTCGTTCACTACAGCTTTCTTAAATCTGGCCAAACGATTACGGCAGATATCTATTGTTAGCAACTGCAAACCATGAAGGAAGAACTAGCTGTTAAACAACCGAGATTGGTCAATCGCTCTAGGCCACTGCTGCTTCACGTCAACGCAAGACCACACACTGCACAACAAACAACCACTAAGTTAGCTGAGCTACAATTGGAATGTCTGCGACATCCACCGTACTCCCCGGACCTTGCTCCAACAGATTTACATTTCTTCCGGAATTTGGACAACTTCTTACAAGGAAAAAAAAATCACTCCGATGCAGCAGTCTAAACCGCCTTCAAAGAGTTTATTGATTCTCGCCCCCATGGTTTTTATAGTAAAGGGATCAATGAACTACCCATAAGATGGCAAAAGTGCATAGATGACAACGGTGCATACTTTGATTAATTAAATATATTTTACAAAAAAAATATCGACTTTTATTCCTCCCGTACAAAACGCCAATTTCATACGTAAGGACCTAATAATAAATTACAAAAAGAAAAAATAATCACAAAAAGTGTCAGAGGCCCAGGTTCGAACCCGGTACTATCTGAAACCATAAGGACTTACAGTCGAAGCGCTTACCGCTAAGCTACGAAGCTTCTCAGCATACCTAACAAAATAAACAATCTGTAGCTAATGTTGTATGACGTCAGCCGCGCGTCGGTTACGGTTCAAAGGTCAAGTGAATCTGACGCGAGTTTAACACTTTTTACCCATCCAATGCCGCTAAAGAAGTTTTCACTTCAAAAAGAAAATATTTTAATGTCATTCCCGTAAATAGTGTAATTAAACACACATAATAATATTACTACTAACATGCCTCTATACAACTTTCTATAGCAGCATAATGATATACCTGTCAGAAGGACTTTCAATCTTTGATTCAAACTTTGAAAGAAGAGAGCTTTCTTCACTATATGAAACTACATAAAACTTAGCACCTATTAATTTTTCCTTCAAGTCCTCAAAAACATTTTAAAGCGTAGTGAACACACACTCCGCCAACCTATTTTAAAAATCAGATAGAACTCTGTAGTATGAACCTCTTCTAAGAAAGTCACAAATTCGATCTCCTTCCATTCGTACTGATGAAACACCTGTTTATTTTTTGTTCATTTTTCCTACTTGTAGATAGAAACTGTAACAGTTTCAATGGAAGTAAGTTGTTGAATAATGTATGACTGAGCAAGTCTTAGTACTGGTCAATGTAAATACCTGAATTTACAACTGATTCTATTTTCAATTGAATTGTCCATGTGCTCTTTCTTGAATATATATAATATGTATTGCTTCGAGAGATATTAAAGGGCACACAAATACGAACAGATTGATAAGTACGCTCACATTCAGTTATTAGTTTTCCTCAAGTTATGTATTATATCGTATGTCTACGTCTTAGTAGTTCGATAATATTTGGACCGTTTGCTGTTGATGTGTACAATACTTGTATACAAGGATAAAACCTAGTTTTGTGAAATAATGTTGTGTAATAGTTAAGCTACTTAGGCAACGGGTTAGAATCAGTAACGTAAGTGATATAAAAGATGTTTTGTACGATGAAGTTGTGGGTGGGTTTTAAAGTGCCCGTGATACATTAAGGAGGGATTGCCATAGAAGCGTTCTGGCGCGATTTCAACCTGCCATGGTCACAGCAGAAAAAAATTGTGACTGACCGAGCGAGCGAAGCGAACGAGAGTCTTTGCTTTAACAACCACCTTGGCTGATTTTGCTTTTGTCGGTATCTATCAGCCGGTCCTAATAATAAATAAATAAAATAAAAATAAAAAGCCTTTTATTTCCTACAGATTACAGAAATTCTTATTCTTAGTTCTATGTGTTGGTATTATAAAATAATGTTGTTAGTAATTGAGTTTAGTATCTAGGTTAGGTTGTTAGTTTTGATTTTATTACTATGTACATATTTCGTGATTTAATTTTTATTCTGCAAGAACCCCTCTATAGGTGAAGGCCTCCTCCAAAGCCAGCCATTTCTCTCTAGATTGAGCCACTTGTATCCAGTTAGTGCCAGCTATTTTTTTAATGTCATCTTCCCAATAAGCTACAGGTCTTCCTCTCCTTCTTTTTCCTTGTGGACCTTTCTACGTTGTGACTCTTTTTGTCCATCTGTGGTCCTGTAGGCGTGCTACATGTCCGGCCCATTTCCATTTTAAAGATAGAGCATGTACCAATCCGTCTCTTGCCTGGGTGATGTGTCTGATTTTTGTATGTTTTAATTTTGTTATCTTTTTTTGTTCATCATACTGCGCTCAATACCTCTTTGGCATGATATAATTCTTTCTTAAGTTTTTTTGTTAAATTTCCACGTTTGACACCCATACGTTAGGCACGGAATAAGACTCGAGTTTAAAACTTTGGTTTTGATTTTAATTGGCATGTTGCTTTTGAATATGTCCTTCAGTGCCCAGTATTTGTTCCACGTTAACTGTGTTCTGCGCTCTACTTCTTGATAATTTTTATTCTGGTCAAAGCTAATTTGTTTACCCAGGTATATGTAGTTGTCTGTATATTTAAGAGGTTCGCTGCCAACATGTAGAACTTTCTTCGTACTGTTTGTCTTTAACATTGTTTTTGATAGATTCATTTCTAAGCCTACAAGTTTACTAGCATCATTTAGAGACTCTATCATATACTGAATATCTGTAGCTGTTTCTGATAGGAGGACCAAGTCATCTACAAATCTTAAGTGGCTTAGATAAATCTTCTTTGATCCTAATACCTCGACCTTTCCAGTTGAGTTGACTAATAATCGACTCCAATGTTGCTATAAACAGCAGAGGCGAGAGAGGATCACCTTGTCTTACTCCTCTATTGACTGGAAACCAAGGCCCAGCTGTCTCTAGTTTGACTCTACTCTTGATATTGTTATATATACTCTTGATCACACAGATGTATTCCTTTTCAACGCCTTGTAATATTAGAGTTTCCCATATGTTATTGTGTGATATGCAATCAAATGCTTTTTGGTAATCAATATATGCAATGTAAAGTGCTGTATTTTTCTCTCGATATTTTTCGATGAGCAGTTCTAAGGTGTGTATGTGGTCAATTGTTGAGTATCCTTTTCTGAGCCCAGCTTGCTCAATAGGTTGGTGTGTATTTAGTGTAGAATTAATTCTTTTATTTAGTATTGTGGAGAAGAGTTTGTAGATTGTAGGTAACAGGCTTAATGGTCTGTAGTTACCTATATTACTGGGGTCGCCTTTTTTGTAGATAAGAATAATGTCAGATTCAGACCATTGGGTAGGTGTTTGTCCAGTTTCTATAACAAGGTTAAACAGTTCAGTCAAGTGCGTGGTAAGGGTTGCCGAGTCGATCTTCAGTATATCATTTGTGATGCCGTCGGAGCCTGGGCTTTTTCCTGGTTTCAGAGCTTTTGTTGCATTTATCACTTCGCATAATTCTATCTGAGGTGGAGATGGGTTATCGTTGCAGCTTGAATATTGAGCTGTGCTGGTCTTGTCTCTAGTGCTGTATAGATTCTTATAAAATGTGTTGCTACTGTGATGATGTCGTTACGCTTGTTATGTATTTTTTCACACTGCTTTAATCCTTCAATCCAGGTTTTATTCGTTCTCAGCTCCTTGTAGGCTTGTTTTGTGCCTCCCGTTTGTGATATATGTTTTTCAATAGTATTGTGTCTGTAGTTTATGTAGTCTCTCTTGATATACTTACTTGTGAGCTTATAAAGGGCGGAAAGTTCATTTTTCATCGCTCTAGATTTGTTTTTTGTCCTCTGGAGTTCCTTTCGTCTCTTCATAAGTTGTAATGTACGCTCTGACAGAATTTTATGTGATTTATTTTCTTTGATATCATTTTGAGCCGGTCCTAATATGCGATCTTAATCCAAATATGATAATCAGAAATCAGAATTTCGATCGATTCGTTGCTCAAATCGTCCATATGATCGATAGTGAAAAAGGATTTTCAAAGCAATCCATCGAATCATCAATCGGACGTTTTGAGCAACGGACCAATATTAGGACCGGCCGTGTGTCGGTTTGTCAGTTCCGGTCTAGAGGGTTTAATTCTTGGCCGCTTTTCACCAAACTTGGCACACATGTTCTGTGATTCGAAACACAACTTTTGTCGAGAGCTTTTTTGATAGGAAGAAAAATGGGGGAAAAAAGGGGGGAAATTTTCTCTCGCCTTATTTATGAACGAATCTTGATGATTTTTGGCTGCAATATTAAGGACATGATTTCTGAGTTAAAAAAAAACAGATGATGTAAAAGGGTACAAGTTTGCTGTAGCGTTTTTTCTTCATAATTCTTTACCCGACTGCGCCAGAAGGACGGTAGTGTTTTTCGAGAGTAAAAAGTGTATGTGTGTATGTATGTATGTATAATTGTTTGGCACGCTCTGCAGCCTGAACGGCTCAATGGATTTTAGCTTGAGAGGTGTCGTTAGATTCGTATTTACTGTGAGAGTGACATTGGGTATATCAAAATGAAGAAAATTAATAGATGATTACAAAAATATATATTTCATAACTATAAAGTTCAAAATAAAATAAATTATTGAAAATAAAAAAACACCCGACTGATGCTGAAAAGATCGAAACAAGCTTTATAGCAGGCGGTACCCATTAATTTTCATCGGGCTTAAGATTTACAAATGCAGCATCAGTCGAGTTTTTTATTTTTAATAATTTATTTTTTGGTGAAACATCCAGGGCTGTTTAAAATAAGAAGATTCATGTCGTTTTTCTTTTTGTTTTGATACCAGATGAGGGTACCAGAAAATGTGGCAGTGGGGTACTTGCAAGGTCTACTGTTCACAGAACTATTAACATAGATTTCACTTGTATATATTGTACAAATTGTACATGTATACCTGTTTATGATACGTCAACTCAGGAATATAGTTCGAACATTTTACTCGAACATTGGTAAGCAAGATGCTCTCAAATTGTTCGAACTACTGAACCGGACTAAAACCCTATAGGAAGTCTCTGCAAGGTACATACATACATACATTAGGTAAAAACACGGGATTGCACTGCTCTCTGCTTATCTTTACATGCTATTAGATAGTGCTCGAAAGATAAGAGCCCTGATCAGCTATCCATGGGAAATGCATTGAAGAATTATATTATTGACTGAAATCGAACCATTTTCATGGAGATATCTACTCGAAAAAATGGTGAGGTAAGTATAGTCATACTTTTTGAAAGCTACAGTTTCCAAAATGCTAACTGTGAGCAGTAATGTGTTTTCACTTATGTAGTGTTGGTACGTGCTGAGTCTAAAAGGTCGTGAAACACTTTTTCTTCGTCCTAGCGTTAAATCCCAGTCGCATCCAAAGTTCTTCAACTTGGAGTCTTGGGTCCGCTTTGCCAGTCTAACTGCGAATTTAGCCGAACTTCGATATTTTCCATGAAGCGACTGCTATCTGACCTTCGCAACCCAAAGGCGCAGAAGGCTGAGCAGTCCGACTGAGGAAGTACCTCCGCTTTAAAAAATACCGCGGCCATAATAACCTCGTGTTGTGTTCCCAGCGGTGAGTAGAGTAGCCAGAGCTCACTGGAGAGTTTAAGTGCTGTCAGTGGTAACACCAAAGGCTAGTCACACTTTATTTTCTATACTGAGGGCATATAATCTCTCTGTGACTATAGGGTCGGCAGCACGAGCGTGACTGTCCTGGTGTTGCACACGTCCATAGGCAACGGTAACCACTTTCCATCAGATGGGCCATGTGCTTGTCTGCCCCCTAAGTAGTATAATAAAGGCGATATCGAAGTATTGCAGTTAGGCCAGTTGTTGGATTTTTGAGGGCTCGAATGCCCCGTAACCTGCCATAGATGTTCGTGTGGCAACCGGGACGGACGGCTTATAGGCTCTCCGAGGCACGGCCAGACTAATGCACATACCCATATTCATGCATACAAATATTTTACAATGAGCAGATACGAACCCCCGCCGCCTGCATACCAATACGCTACGGCGTCTGAAAAAAGGTCGTGAAAACTTTTGTGTTTAGCTAAAGTACATATTAACATTCTGACAAACTAACAAACTTAATACACCATCTTATGGTGAAAAAAAGTCACATTTGTATTATTGCATATTCACTTCCTAATACATTATCAACTAATTAACAATTTGCATTAACGTTGTCACAGGCATAGAAAAAGTAAAAGTAACTTCTTGCAGAAAAAAAAGGAATAATTTACTTCATTCAAAAGGAGCAGCGAATCAAAGCTTCCTTAGCCCATCTCCTGCACTTGCAGAATTATAGCGCGTCTGTAATTCAAGCTAGGTAATATATATATGGTATTGTCTCAAGTTTATGCGATTCTCACTCATTGAAATAAAACTCCTTTTTATCTGATTCTATTGCGGTGTAATATTTATGCTTAGCCCGACGATCCGGCTACTTTTCAGCAGTCATGGTCGCGGGGTGACTAATGTTGATAGTTATCACATAGTGTGAAGTGTAAGTTATCTCAAAGTACCCGAAACATGATGAATTGTTGGTGTTACTATTTATGCAGAATGAGCTCACTGTGTCGTTAAGTCTTGCTGTATTTTGCTTTTTGCCTGGTTTAATTAGGTTGCGGTAACTGAGTTCCAGGCTGGTGGTAGCTCTATTTTTTTTTCATGTGGCTCCTTATATGCCTGTATTATCATAAGTAACCTATCACGAAGGGTATAGCGGAGGTGTCTACATACCCTTCTAACCTATACTTTATCTATATCAAGGCACGCAGTATCCACCCCGAGCAATCCGACTTGGAGAGATTAGGTTAGAAGGGTAAACCGGGACCGAAGCTCCCGCATTAATCTTCGTGGTTATTTTTTTATAACCATCCAAACAAAAAATATCCAATAATCGAATTTTTAGAATTTTGAACTTCGGGATTTTGTACTTCGAGATTTCGTACGTTCCGTATTTTGAACATTTGGTCAAACGAACAATCGGGATATTGAACTTCAGTGTTTCGTATTCGATATTATGAGCTTCGGGATAATGATATATGTGACCTCTTCTCTTTTAACCAACCATCTTCTCTATAGATAATTTTCAAGTTAGATACATACCTAAATTAAACGTACTTACGGAACTTCGATAAATTTGATCACATATAAAATAAATCGGTACTTTGAGTAATTTGTGTTAGACACGCAATCGGTCGATCCCTAAACCATTATCATTATTTATTTTATCCTATCTGGGCTTTGGCTTAGCTAGAATGACCCTTAACCCGAACATATTGTAAGTGAAGGACTGACGTAAGACATTCCTTCTTATAAGTAACTAAGTATGGAGAAAAATAGGTAGACTTTTAACTTTAGATTTTTGTGAGCTCTTCATTTTAGATCAAATAATCTACATTCTTACTGCCTATGGAACAAGAAATAGGCAGTAACAATGTGGCTACTTTAATCTAATAAATATTATCATACAGGCGATGAAAAAATATGCTTTTGCCCGGCATCGCCTGACTGCATGTCACTAAAAATGTTATAAGAATAAGTTTATTAGTTATGTGTCAATTATAGATGAAGAGAAATCAGATGTTAAGGGAAGTTGGAAAATAAGATAAAAAACATCCATTCAAGAAAATGTTCAAGAAACAATTATAAACATTGGGGTTTACAATTTTTCTCGAATACAAGGTGTTTGATAAAATAAACAGTAGTGTATTGATTTTCTAATAACATAAGCTCCATAAGTACGTTAATCCCAAATCTTGCTGAACTGGCATATACCCATCAAATATGGAGGAACTAATTAGCGCAAACATTTCTAAGCGTCAGCAATTTCAAACGCAGCGTGCTTCTTTACCGTGTATGCTTTAGTAATATTCGTCAATTTACAGACTTAATTAGGTGTTTTCCTGTAGTCAAGTGAGATTATTAAATTAACAATGGTAAAAGAGCAATAAATATTGCGTCGGTTCTTATTTTATTATTTTTATTCATTTTTAAACTCCACTCAACCTGTATGAATCGATAAATGTATTCTAGTGTGTTGCTAAGCGCAAATCTTGAGAACAGCTGAATCAATTCTGTAATTTTTTTTTTAGAATATTCTTTGCAGTACGAGGATGGTTCTCACAAAAATTTAAATAAAATGCCTGAAAAAGTCTAAAAGCTACACTTTTCTATACTCCCATACAAACGATTCGTAATAACACTTAAAATCAATAGGAAATTTACTACCATATTATAAATTTCAGGATTTCATTAGTGGGGAGTTTCTGCAGCTGATTGCAACATTATTTGAAAAATTACGGGAAAATATGGCTTAAAAGTGTGACAAGGGGTTTTAAAATATGCCATGGGTGAAGCCGACGAATGGGCTAGTTTCATTTAATTCACTTATAACTTACCGTATTGACTTTTAGTAAAAAGTGACTGATTTGAATAGCCAGTCAAATACCCAACTATATATTATTATCGAGACGATGGATACCGCTTCTGTTTAGGACCAGTCATACAAGGGAAGGTTTGCCCTCATTAAGTAAATTACAGGTTCCTTCTCTTTTAGTATTATCGCAAGTCAAGAAGATGGGTCTTAGGTCCCTAGTGATCCCTCTGAAGCTACGTGAGTATAAGAGTATAAACAAATTATGGTGCTCAACCATGAATTATGTACCCCAATGTGATATGAAAAAGTAAAAGTATAATCAGAAGCAGGCCGGTGCCATACCGGGGGCGAGTTGGGGACCGCGCGGTCCCCCCTCCCGAGGAAGGCCAGACCGAGAGGAATGGCCCTGGGTCAGCCGGGGTGCGAGGGATATGTCGCGAGACAACCTCACCTTCGGCCCAGAACATCGAGCCACAGACGGCGTACAGTTTAGTCGGTTCTAGTCCGACATAACCTCCCCCTCCGGCTCCGGAGGAGAGGGGGGGGGGGGGGTTCGGTGGGGATTTCCCACACGTAAACAAAAAAAACTATTGGATAGTCATGGAAGAAAAACTACTTTATGAAAAAGAGTATAGATTTCATTATATGTTTTTCGAAAATAAATTGACATTTCACATCACTATTGTAATATGCCAAAACGGCCATCATAACGTGCCGCAAGTATAGGTATATGTTTGCTTAAAGGTGACCTCAATAATTAAAATGATATGTACTGTCCTAGAATCTGGAATTATTTTATTTATTTACTCATGTTGTAAGTATTTGTTTTTGGATATACATGTATTCTCGCCTGTAAATACCTGAATGGGTAGGCAGAGATGTCTTAACACCCTCGTTACGCCAACTATGATTTCATAAATTGAGCAAAAAATATCAGTACGATTTCGAAGGATAATGTAAATAGAATTTACTGTACATACTGAAAACACTTATCAGTTAAATATTAATAGTAAGTATTAACTTGAACGGTCTGACCGCGTATCAGCTGTTTTGAATCAGTGTTAATAGGTAACTAGCTCGTCCTTACTAAATGATAATATCTACGACCTAATTACTTGACCTTAATATTGGGTCAAAATATTATTATTTACTTAGAAAAACACCATAAATTTAATAGACTAAATTAAGAATTGACTTTTTAATGCCCTCTAAAACTATCAATGAACTTAAAAAAATAATTATGAATATACTGATTAAATATACGCGATTCCAGTCATGACAGTAGATGTAGTTAGTAACTTCATAGATAGAATATCCATAAGAATAATTGCCTTTGTTAATAATAATGATACACACTTCATATGTTATAAAGAGCTTCATCAATAATATGTCATCTACAGATTATCCCTAAGCGGAATAAGCACGACTTTTTTTATCCCTTTGGGCACTTGTCTCATTACTGATCCTGCGACTGACTATTTGTCTCGCGTTTTACTTTTACACATTCTATTCCGTGCGAGTGAAAGAGATGATATCTGGGCGCTTGTGGCTGCGATCAAAATTATTAATGCCTATTGAGCCAACATGGGAAACACTCCGCGATAGCAGTGGTTCTACAAAAAATATCGAAATGCAGCCACTTTGCAGTTAGACTGGAAAACCAACCCAACTGATTTGTGAATAAGGCTCAAAGAATGATGAATAACGTCGAGTTTTATATTATTTCTGAAAATTTGCAATACAAATAAGCACATAGCTTGTCCTTAAACATTAATTATATTATCTAGATTATCTAGTTTTGAATCTCTCAGCAAGCAAAGCTTTGTCCTCTGTCATGGCCGTCTTGATTTTATACCATTTATCAAGCAGCGTCACCCTAAGACACATTTAGCTATATGTAGGTTTGAGAATTATGAAGATTAAGGACATAATATCCAGAAAACTCAGTCCGTCAGAGTATTCACCTTGAAAGGGACTTGTTACGGTTTCAAATCCCGTAGGTACTGGTCGTTGACTTTTTCTAATATAACTTTAAAGATGATAATTATTTGGTTACTTTTTTTCATAATTTTGTATTCACTATGTTTGCGTTAGTCTCTGTTGCATTCCTCTATATTTTTTATAATGTAGTCAAAAACTATATGCAAGTCACAGAGACAACAACAGCGGTTAACGATCAGTGGGTTAAGGTACCTAGGCGAAGGTTACCATTGTGATAGGGGACCGTTTAGTGTTATTACATCTGAGCACTTCCGTGCTTCGGAGGGCACGTTAAAAGTCGATCCCGGCTGTCAGCAGTCGTTAGGTCAAGACGGTGGCCTATATGGGCGACCTGAATAACTCTGTCGCAGGTTTGGCCACTAACCACATGAAAAGAAGAAGAAAAAAGATCTGTTAATTTCCGTATATTTAATATTTTATTTTCTTTATTTCTTTCTGAGATGTATACACACCCCATTCTCACCTACGTACGTACATACAACCTACGTACGTCCCATATTAAGATAAAACTTCCAAAAACTTTTCTCAAACCAAATAGGATATGAAATTCCTGAGTCTCGCCTTGGGGCATATATTGGAAATATCCAATCGCAGTCGCAGAGACGCATAGGAAAACGAATACCGGATAGTATGATTGCATTTGGATTTGATTTTGCAGTTCAGTAAAAAATGCCTACAGGAAATATGCATGATATTTTATGTAGATATTTTTTTACTAGCACATATTAGGATACGAAAATTTTGAATACTGTCGTATGAAAAGAATAATACCTATACCACCAAAAACATTTTCATGTAAAAATGTTGCCAAGTCGAGTTTACGTAGCTTACCTTGTTCTTGTATAAAGCCAAGCTCTAAAGACTGCACGCTCTGAACCTACAAACAAGCTCTACAC
Organism: Eilema caniola; assembly: GCA_949126895.1. Lineage (NCBI taxonomy): Eukaryota > Metazoa > Arthropoda > Insecta > Lepidoptera > Erebidae > Eilema > Eilema caniola. The sequence goes on from OX421476.1 coordinate 10,152,415, forward strand.
TACACCTTTACGCAAAATATATGAAAGCCTGCCTATGCCTAAGTACACGTTTATAGCAATATTTGCAATTAAAAAAAAATTGTATGCCTCTATTTTCATGCATAGCAAAAAAAACTAACAGAGTTACTTGAACTTAACAATTCAGTGGATATAAGAAAATCCTTTTCTCCCTTTGTGGTGAAAATACGATACTACTTTATTCAAAAAAGTCTGTTCGTGGTCACAGCTTCAGATAAAGCCGTCAACGGAGACTTTATTAAGTTAGGGCGAAGATTTATTTGGGCCCTTTTTGCTGGAGTTATCCATACCATAAATCCCATTTTGCCCTGGCTAAGCGTTTTATCGGACGGCCATTCTGCACGCAAATCAAATTAAAGGTCGATTAGACTACTACAGTACGATGTATGACCTAGATACAGATGATATGGACTACATTTCAGTGTAATATAGGACAATCGTGATAAAAATCTGTACACGACGTACCACGGTGAGTTCTCTATGATGCCGTTTAATTAATATATTGGATATAAAGGTTATAATGGCGTGCGCGTTGATAGGTCTGGTCTTTATTGACATTTATTCAATTAATCTTAATATTTCATACCCTTTTGTTTCAGGATAGTTCAATAGAACAAGGTTTGGTCAAGTATACAAAGTAAATAGTTAGATAATGTCTTGTTTAATAACTTTGAGTATTTGAAGCATTCATTATGCTTACATTTTCTTGAAAATTTTAATTGGATGAAGGCAAACTCCCACTATGGGACTCAAAACTTTAGCAGTCCAGTACTAGAGATTTTTTTATTATAAGAGCCAGTTACTTACCTTTTCCCTCGAAAGTTTCTGGTGAGTAGGGTTGGAGTTGCACTGTACCAGGCGGCACCAAATCAAACTTTCCGGTACTGTTCCTTTCTATCATGCAGAATCGTCATATAATTGAGCAAGAAGGTGAGTGGCATCAAGTGGCTCGTCGATTCCGCTGCACGTAGTCGTATTCTCGAATGCGTTTACTTAAAATCTTCAAACCTATGTATGGCGGTATCGGTGTCATCATTAAGCATACCATAATTGATTTTTCTTCCTTAGTTTCGATGATTTTATTTTAATACAAAAATGATTCCTATTTAAGTATCCATAGGTAACGATTGCTTTACAAACTAAGTACCTAGTGTGAAAATTCAGGTAGCTAATCACACGTCTTGAAATAATATTCGTCAATTCTTTAACTGCTATTGATAAAATAATAACAGATTTGAAGTAAAGTTATATTATCATAGAACATTCTATACATGTTTGCTATTATAATCAATGTCTGAACTGCTAGTATGATATCATACTTATCTACTTGGTAACAGATAATGTCCTTACTACACGTGTCAGTATTATCAGCTAATTACTTTAACGATTGGATTCCCCTTCAGACAATTCCATTCGAAGGAAAGAATTTAAAATAGATAATCTGAAAATGAAAAACGGTCAAGTATGAATCGTGCACTGTGGGCTGAGTTCCATAAAAAAAGCGCATCATCATAGCGCACTGCTTGTGCATCCGCGTTACCTTATCTCAAAAAATGCTATTGTGAGTGTCGGGCCTTTTTTTATTTTTTTACGTGCAGGAAATCGCCACGGACACCCTCCCCGGAGCCGGAGAGGGAGGTTATGTCGGACTCGAACCGATTAAACCGCACGCCGTCTGTTGGTCGTTGTGCTAGGCCGAAGGTGAGGTTGTCAAGCGACATATCCCTCGCACCCCGGCTGACCCATGGCCATCCCTCTCGGTCTGGCCCTCCTCAGGAGGGGGGACCACGCGGTCCCCAAATCGCCCCTGGTATGGGGGGGCGCGCATCGTCCCGTGATGCACTCCGCCGCCGTGGGGTGAGTGTCGGGCCAATAACTTTTACTATTCGGACTTTTGCGATCACCGCCTACTGTTATATAGCAATTTTTGTACAGTGGCCATTGCTGATGATGTGCAAGAACAATAAGAGTCAAAGCAGCTAGTCTCTTAGCCAGCATGAATTCGATTCCATCCGCCCATACTACGGCTAGTATTCTAAAGACCTATTTCAAGTCATTCGTCTCCCTTCCTACATAGAAAAATACGTGCTGGTCTATACTGCCTTGAGCCAAGCGGTCTTAATTTCTTTGTCAAACTGTAAAGAAGTGGAATATTCTGCCCACATACGTATTTGAGAGCGTGAAAAAGTATCTGTCAAGACCGTCAAGGTTGGGATGACCATTTTGCGATTTGGGATTAAGGTAAGTACCCAAATTCTTACCATCCAGCCGGGTGTAGTCAATCCACATTATGAATATACTTATAAAAAGCTGTTATTTCAACGATATAAACAAATACTACAATTTTATTCATTTGTTTAGAAAAATAGGACGTAGGTATTATGTACAATCGGGTGTGACCAAGTCATTATACTGGGGAACAAGAATTTATGAACGAAAACAAATTACTCATTTTGTTCAGTCATTATATTTTTATTGTAATTACAAGTTTATTATATTAATTATGATACTGTCGTGGAATCTTTGTGAGATTTTGCTCTCATTAGTTCATTTTAACAACATAATAATCTACAAGGCGCCTCACGTCTGTGGGCCATGAATGGTAACTAATTCTTTGTCCCATAGACTCACATGTTAATCACGTTTAATATTGAGGTACCTACCTAAATAAGTACTTTATCATCCCATTTTGATCACGGAGAGACTATACTATGATTAATCTCGAATAGTAATCGTGATTAGAACACGTTCTCATTAATTTAATATTGGCATACATCGTATAAGTTTCAAAGTTCCAAATATTAATTTAAAAAAATTAAAAGGAACAGTTTCTGTTACTCGCAATAAAATTTCACCCATCTTATTAATCAATTTAATTCCAACAATTGAACCTTTAGGCTAGTCACTTATCTTTTGCAAAATACATAAAAGATTTAACAATTACTAGCAAAAATATTGTTATGTCTGATCTGAAATACTACATTTCGCTCTTATTTCCATTAAATTACACATAAGAAAAACAAAACAATTCACAAATAATATTGAAAGTCCGAGAGATTCTGAATGTTATGTTGACTATGTCTAAATAATTTTTTTTTATTCTTCAACGGAGAAACCTATAGAAAATATGCAAATGATAAAAATTTTGAAGTTTTCTCATTTTGCGTTGAAGTGCACTCATCTCGTATCTCAAAAAGAATAGTTAAACGTTTGATTTCATCTCAAAAAGTATTTTAAAAGCTAATATATTACTATCTTCAAAGTAGGACTGCATGTACTTTATACAGAAATAATAAATATTAGTTTGATAATTCCACGAATAATATTATGGCTATCAAATAAACTAAAACATAAACATAATCTTCGAAAACAGACATAGTACAACAACACACAAAACAATCACTCATTTTTGAGGTTTATTTGGACGGATGAGGGATTTGCAATGAAAATAAACACATAAAATTATCTATTTAAAAACCAAATCGTATACTTCATCTAAATTCTAAACACGATTTCACCCAAATTCTTTTTTTTTTAATCCTATTCGTGTTTCAAAAAGTAGAACTCAGACACACTCCGTTTAAATAAGCAAACACGGTTAATAAATTGTCACTTCAGTGCTTTGTCTTTCAGCTCCGTAGCTGCAGTGTTTAAAAAATTACACTGCTTCGCAAATATACCTACATGATTATGTCCTTTCCGTATCAAGCACGAGGAAATGTTGCTCAAAGTGATGGCATCACGAAGTTCAGAGCGATTTTCCAGTCTTGAATCTTCATAAACACACTTTCAATTCACTGATAGTCTCAATAATATCGTAGGGCTCACCAAGTATCTGGGCAGTACTCGACGATTTCTTCCACAGTACACGGCATTAGACAGCATTCATCAATAATTTGCCGTTTGGCTCTATGAAAAGCCAAAGGGGCTCTTTTTGCTCGGGTTTTTGAAAGACGTTCTCGTGGCAGATCACTGACCGGCATCGTACCCGTGCAAAGTTGATATAGTAGAGATGATAGTGTCCTGCTACATAAGTCCCTTAACGTTGTATCCATGGTTAGCGATTTTCTTTTTAAAATATCAGAAGGCGCATCACTGGCTACACTGTCCGTCAATAAAAATACTACGAAAATTATCGTATGAATTTTCATGTACGAAGACATCTTGTACGGAGTTTATGTGGTATCTTCTGGCTGGCGAGGGAGAAACTGGCGCTTCCGTCTAGAGTACGATATAGTCAATATCTCTGAATAAATAGATTTGATAACCTGTGTCAACGGTGACAACAGAACATACATAAGTTCAAAACAACAAGTCAGAGTGCCCTCGATGTCAAGACAAGTCTGTAACGATTTGATATTTATAGAATTAAGATAAGAAGTTGTTTTTAGAATTTCGTGGTTGGTACAAGAGACCCTCGCTTTTATTTGTTGCTTAATTTGTTTGTGTACTTAGTTAATAAATATGTCAAGTATGATATGAGTAAATAAATAAAGTACAAATATTTACTTCATGACATTAGGAAATCGAAGATTGGTACATAAGTAAAATTATACCTATGATAGGAAATACACATTTTCACAGACATTTTTATTCAAAACTGAAGTGCACAATAATACTATTTTTCACATTTACCTTTTTCAACAATCAACAGCTCCAAATTCTTTATTTGCTTCAAGAAATCGTGATGATTACATTTTTGTCATTTAATAAAAAAATCTTTGCGTATTTCTGGCATTATATTGTATTTCTGTATTTCTACAGGCAAAAGCTCTAAGAGCGAGATTGTGAAGTTTGGATGTTAGTTGCTTCGCTAAGTAGCAAGTAGTGAGGGTGAATTAAGTTGCACTTCAATGTTGTTAAAGTATAAATCTTGTATCTTGTTTTAAAATTTATTACTTTACAAATTTCAGAAATCAAGTCGTCCATTTATCCATCACTTAGTATGTTGGCAATCTCCAATAAATCATCCTTAAACTATAACTCACAGCCTTCGATCAATAATATAATCGAAGCTCACAGCTAAAATAGACAATACTGTTTGTTAAGATAAATGATGTAGGCCTGATCTATTCCAAACTTAGCGCAAACGTAATAGCTAGTCAATTTCAGTGCAATACAGTTCATATTTTCTATATGCAGACAATTTAATGCACTCCACTGGATGAAAAGAAGCTGGTGAAGTTCAGAAGATACTGGCCACCATTACAGATGATGTGGATCCTAATATTTATACAGAATACGGCTAGAATTGAGATGACAACCTTAACAAAATTATTCAATTTTAGGGCAAGAGCTATGTGCTTAGCCATGTAAAGCGCCAATACAATTTTAGTTGTTGGGATCATCTATAGCAGAACTAGGAGTAGTGTTCTTTTAATTTGATATTTTAGAATATTCTACAAAACAACATCTAGATCCAAAGTAAGCATAGCTTCACTAGCACTAACCTCCAAAATATTTTAATATACATATTTGCTGGGAAGCCCTTGTAAATTATAAGTATGAAAATTTGTTGCAGTTACTTTCCAATTGACAATCTCCTTGTTTTATGACGCGTAATGAAAAAGCATGCAATTAAGAAAGACCATCAAAAATTTACTGTAAAATAAAATGTTCCGCGCTTAAAAACACGTGAAAAACCGTTACGCTAAACGTTTTTTCTCTCTCTTTTACATCAAAAATCGTGCATAGATCTTTAAACTTTTTTTATAATTAAGCTGATAAAGCAGTACCTAATATAGTTTTTATAGTACATTATAGTACAAGTGTGTAAAGTTGGTGATTACCGCTAAGGCGCTATTAAAACCCGAGCCGTAAGGTGAGGGTCTTATGGGAGCCGAGGATAGTGATCATCAATACACACGTATTTCATGCGAAGTTTTTCAACACTCTTGTGAATGAAAAGATACTATAATATATATATATATATTTACCCTTGCAGTTTCAGGTAGTAAATTTTCCATAATGGAAAGGGCTTGACATCAAACTCATCACAAATCGGACGTTGTACAACATAAATCATTTTCTTCATAACTGTTATAGATGTTTGTAGATATTTTAATTAATAAATAACTAAAATTTCAAAAGGGAAAAAAATTGTGATCTTTTTCCGCAATAGCTGGAAAGATTAATTTGTTTTGAGATGCGCGTACAACTTGATCGAATAGACTAAAAGAGGATTCTTTTTTTTAATTTAAATGAGGAAATTAAAGTTTCACAAGGAAAACAAAAGTTATTAACGTTAATTGATTGAAACTTCTGTTTATTAAATACGTACAAGTTAAATTATCTATTTAAATACGAAGTTGCATGAAATTAACAAGTTTATTAATTTATATGTGCTATTAAAATCGACCTTTTTTTGTATCGAAACTCTTTTTGAAGAAAAAAGTAACAGAAACAATATTTTTTTAAAAGAATCTATAACTCACATGTAAATTATAATAAAAAATATGCCATATATTGATTATAGGCGGCCTAATTATGGTGAAATTAGAGCCAGTTTATGAGCAAGTGTGTTGTAAAAACTATTTTTATTTGTACGAAAATGAATAGCGTAATATGACATTCTATTGTTAATAACCTAAAAATGTAAGCATAAAGCTTGTATGATTACAAAAATACCAAATATATTCCTGACATTCCATAAATATTAATGCTATTATTGTTAATTGGAAAACAACAATAATAGCATCGATGTTTATTTAGGTCAACGTTCTCAGTTAATTAAAGCAAATTTCTCGCATAAGTGATATTACTTGTATTTCCAGACGGGACTCATCCAGACATATACAATTAATGTCTGTCTAAAGATAACAATTGCACAATTATTTAACACGGCACATTCCGTCGCTGTAATACATAATTAGTGTATAATGTCCCTTTTGCTAGGTACCGGCAGGGTAAACGTACCTACCCAAAAAATACGATGAATATAATTAGGGATAATTATGCATGGTAGGATTGGTTTTACTCTGTGGTGGTTTTACACTTTCGACCAGTTGTTGGAAGTGTCATCTCTCTGGACACAACTTTCCTTTGACCTAGTAGAAGTTTTCAAACATAAAAGAAAGTACATACGACCGCCCCAAGTGGGGTTTCTCAAATCAAATCAGATGACGCGTATTACCTGCTATAGTGTGCTGCTTGCCCATACACATATACTCTGAGAAGGCGATCAGAATTACAGCACACTTAGCAAATAAAATTTGATGAATAACATGCTACTGATATGATAGAAGAAGATTGATTTCACTGCCAGTGATGACTTAGATGACATGATATGGAGGTGATAAAGTATCCTGGTTGTATATAGTCAATGTCAAAGCCTGTATCTTGGAGTTCGGAATTCCTACTCCTTTTATTTGGTTAATTTTGGTTTTTGACAGGAGAGATAAGCCTGTACCAGGGCCTCGTCTGTCAGTTAGCATATAAACAGTAGGTGCTTATAAACAGTTTACTATAAATAAGTTGCAATACGGAACCCCTAATTTGCAAGCCCAGCTTACATTTAGCAGGTTTTTACTACACGCTTTAATTATCTTGGCACGAGAATGTGATTATATCCAACTTAACCCTCACCTTAGTTTAAATGAACTCAATTGATTAAAACGAATAGGTACTAAAATAATAAAAATAATTATCAAAAAATCTGATGACCTGTAGCGTTGCTGTAGAGAGTTTGTTTTTATTACAGTAGCGCAACTGGATTTAATTGGATTATTGTAGTATTATATACGAACTGTGCCCTGCAATTACACCTACAGTCCTCGGTACTGTAGAGGAGGCCACCCACCTGCGTCGTTGTAACTTTTCTTATTGCTCGGCTCCTAAGGTTCGGAGAGTGACGTTAAAATATTATGAGCGCAGTTATGAGTTTGAAAACTATATTATAAGTAAATCCAAAACTAAATACCAATGTCATTGCTATTCCTTTTCATACACTAAAAAAGTACATTAACACTTCCCATCAGTTACAATCCCGTATAAACCAACGTTCTGACAGGCGCCGTAACACCGATGCATTACCAAAACAATAGCACTATAGTGTTGTACTGAATTTCACCTGAGAGCTATCTCGCGAATGTCACGAATGTCGTCATAGTTGATATACAGCAACAATATATATTCGTGGTGACGGTGAGCTCCTTCAGATAAACGTTACGTACCTCCCTATTATATTAGTGTGTATATATGTGATATGTTTATGTATAACGAGTGAGAAATTGCTGCCTGTTATCAAAGGGGCAGGTAGTGTGAACTGAACACTTACGGCTTGATTAAAAATGAACTGGGTGTGAAATGGATGGAATGGGTGTGGCAATGAGTTTGTGGTTTTTGATTCAGAGCAATTAAAATGAGGGGGCTGTATAAGCATAATTTGAGTGGTATTCTGTTCTGTAATTGATTTCAGTCATAATGTGGTTACCTGGAATATCCTCCGCCGTCTAGTGGGAGAGTTCAAGTGGAACTGACTTAAGTCGCACGCCGTATTGGTACTTCAGATGCTGGGAGTATGATCGCTTAAAACATACCTCGCAACCCGGCGAACCCGGGTCACCTCCGGTTTTGAGATGGTCTTCTTGGGCGTGGGAAGAAACGAGTTAAACCATACTTTGGGACTACTACTAAGGTTAATTACATAATAGCAAGACTTAACGACACAGTGAGCTCAGTCTGTGTAAATAGTAACACTAACAATTCATCATGATTCGGGTACTTTGAGATAACTTACACTTCAAACTATATGACAACTACCATCCTTAGTCAAGCCGCGAACATGGCTGCTGAAAAGTAGCCGAAACGACGGTCTAAAAATCAATAATAAATAAATCACGATAGAATCCGTTAAAAAGTGGTTTTATTTCAATGAGTGATATTCGCGTGAACTTTAGAAATTATCATTTTTAATGTTAATGTTAAGATCCACTAAAATTATAAAAAAAACATTAAGTTCTGGAAAGTTAAAAAGTAAACTTTCGTCAAATAATAGCCTTTGTAGTAATACCTCTCACACTCTACAAAAGTAATACATTCTAATATTAAAATTTGGTCCGTCCATTGACTGTATCCCGCTAAATGGTAAAAAGCTGAAGTGCAGTCCAGCAGATACGGACCCTTTTCCGATGCTAAGTAACTTAAAATAGTGGTCCTTTTTTATACCACTTACGGCCCATCTGATGAAAAGTGGTTACAGTGGGCTATGCAGTACCAGGGGCATTACAATCGTGCTGCCGAACCTGGAGAAACCTTCGGATGCCCTTCTTGAAGAACCCCAAATTGTATTCGCTTGGGAAAGCCGAAGCAAGGAGTTCATTCCAAAGCTTGAGCGTACGTAGAATGAAATTCCTTTCATATCGCACAGTTCGCACCGTTTCCGGTCGCAATGAGTGAGGATGAACTCCCTGCGTTTGGCAAACGGTACGATGATAGAATGTAGCAGTGGGAATCATGTTGAACAATTTATTTTCGAATCCCTGACTTGACGTCCTTGATAGAGGCTTTTTCACGCCCTTCTTGAAGAACCCGGGACTGTTAGAAGAAAGAATGAAGCGCGTGGGCAGAGTATTCCAGCTCTTTATCATGCTGCAGAGGAAGGAGGCCTCAAACCGTTTGTGCGATATGGTATGGATTCCACCGTGTGTGAGTGGCACCGCAGGCCAGCACGAGTTGTTCTGTACAGGAAGGGAGAGGGTGAGATCGTTTAAAATATCTCCTCAGAAAACTCTCCGTAGAAGAGGCGGTAGAATGCGGCCAGAAAGGCAACGTCTTTACGCAACTGCAGAGGCTCCAAGGTATTAGTAACCTCGGGATTGCCAATTTTATGAACTGCTCGTTGCTGCAATCTGTCCAGGCCGTCTAACAGATATAATAGGAATAGGGTAATTATTTAACTTATACATAAATGTATAGCATTAAACAAATTTTTAGGTGTACAAGTCAAAATATTGCGTATTATCCATAATTGCCTACTCCTAGTACAAGCAATTTAGCCAAGTTGGAGGGGTTAGTGATTTCAATCACTAACATTCTATAAATAAAAGTAAAAAAAGTATTTAAGTGGTTTTTCAATTTATGCAATTTTTTTCAGTTACAGTCCTGGATAAACCAACGTTTATTTGGACGGTTTTTTTTTACGTGCGGGAAATCCCCACGGATACCCACCCCTCCGGAGCCGGAGGGGGAGGTTATGTCGGACTCGAACCGACTAAACCGCACGCCGTCTCTGGGTCGTAGTGCTAGGCCGAAGGTGAGGTTGTCATGCGACATATCCCTCGCACCCCGGCTGACCCAGGGCCATCCCTCTCGGTCTGGCCCTCCTCGGGAGGGGGGGGGGGACCACGCGGTCCCCGACTCAACCCCGGTGTGGGGAGAGGGTGACGGGCGGCTCCACCCGTCACCCTCAGGCCCGGTTTGGACGTTAGACCATGATGAAAAATATTACTAAACTCTTTCCTTTCTATGTAGGTCCTTTGAAGTCTCTCTTTTCAATTTTTTCACAATGTTAAGCTTGACATACAGTCGAAAATTGTACCACTTCACAAACGTACAAATAACACGAATACACAGTAACCAGAGAATTTCAGAGTGAATTTAAGAATCATGCAAATAAATGGTTCCATAGGGAGATGCCACTATACAAGGCGGCAGTTGGCTATGTGAGAATTAAAATCGCTTTCAACGTCATAATATGCTTTTTTATACCACTGAGGTGGATGAATAGCACACGGTCCACCTGATGGAACATGGGCACCATTTCCTATTGACGTTTGCAACTCCAGGGGAGTCACACTCGTGCTGCCGAAATACAGAGAGTTTCTGTACCGTCATTGTAGAAGACAAAGCAGGAATGGCCTTTGGTCTTCAAACTGACAGCATATGTAAAACAAAATAGTCAAGAGTTATAAGAACTACATTGTTCTGTTCCTAAAACAATCCCTTCCATAAATATAGCTACTACATCCCTAAATTCAAATGAACCATACAGTACATTGATTACTTTATAAGGATGAATGGGTACAATATCAGTTTTTTTACATTAATAAAGATTACACCAAGACGTGTTTACTTGTGACATTGGGAATCCCGGCCGAAATATTATAACTTTAATCATTTGTTTTTATTGCGTTTTAATAACTCGGAGTTATTTTGTTTTTAATACATTTAGTTGGAGATAAGCGCACCCGTGTCATAGTTTATTGTCATTGGTAGTATTATAAATGAGATGGCCTCAGTTCTTATAGAGTGACGTTTCACTGCACTAATTTTCATTATAGTACCTTTTAATAGAAGCTATTCCAATTTTAATTTATATCAAATTAACATTTGACTCCTCCTATGCCCACCATGAGCATAGAAAAAGCCACCCTTTGCTACCCTTACCCACACTACTGTACTGCTTCAGTTACACTAACACTTCCCTTTTTCAAGACATCACTTGATCGAAGTAAGTACATAATGTTCTACGGTAATTTGTATACTTGATAAGTCATTTGCTCAATACTCATTCGTCCATTGTGCCCAAATGACCTCAGTGTAAAGGCGTGAACAACCTTACCTAGCAGTGAGTTACACATAAATATACCTTCAGGCACAGATAATAGAATATAATTCTTATATAGAATAGATGCACACTCAGGAGCAAAAAACGGTTACACTCGTAACTTGCAAAAGAAGGCAGGTAACTTGTAGTTCGCGAGCATTGTTACTAGATGGCATGGGTACAAACAATGTTTTGGCAAACTCTTTGCTATCAAAAATTAACTTATCGAAAATAAAAACAGACACTAAACACATTTTGAATATGACTGAATACAACTTTAGAGACGATATTCTTAGCAATCCATGGATTCTCCGTGCGGGTGCCGGGTCTATTGCGTTGCTGAGCTGGGAATTCGCGACAGTGCCTGGGACTTGCGACCCAAGTGTAGGTTTTAGAAGGGGCCCCTATTGTTGATGTACATCAACACTCACCTTCACTACCCAAGTTCCCCTCTCTGCCTAACCAAATTTGATGCGAACCTACTAGTGCCGCTTTAGACATTCGTCCTAGCAATGAGCTTATTGTAGCTCCCGATAGGCCTAGATTAGTAGACCTGTATTACTAAAAAATACTTTTTCTCGTATTAGTACCCCATGTTCAGGCACGGAAAATATAATATAATTACAGGTCAGTATGTACTGACTAAGGCCATTCTGTTGACATCTAATATCGTGCTAGTCTCTTCTTATTAACATATATTATATGGTATCGGGTGGTAGGTAGGGCAGAAAATTCCAGTAAGAAGAATTCACATACATTTGAGATGAGATAGCAACCTCATTCAAGTATGACAAGAAAAAAATAATGCAGCACTTATGTAGGTTAAATAACGGTATATTATGAGTGCCATGCGGATATTCGAGCGCACTGATGTGGTTTGCATGAGGAAATAGTGACGAGAATAGAAAACTATATAGGGGTGTGACTACTTAACAAGACCTTTGTATTGTTCGTTTAAAGATTCCAAAGACTGTGTTCAGATGAATGGTATACACAAGAAATGATACAGGTTACATACAAGGATGCTTAATTGCTATGCGTTGATATGACGCAGCCAGCTAGCTTAATCAGCCGTTCAATTAACTGCCTAGGCTCTTTATTGAACGGCGCCGTTCAATTAACGGCCTGAGTGGTGTTCAGCCATTATATTAAACGGTTAGCCATTTAATTAAATAACTATGAAAATGGCTTTTTTCTGCATGGCTATGAAAAACATGACCACAAACGCATCATGTAGCCTATAGCCTAACCTTTTTTTTTCCGCTGGGAAAAATGCGTTACCGCTGGGAAACATGCGACGAGAGGGATATGTGGGACTCCCCGGGAACAGATTCCCGGTATACCCACTAAACGACCCAGCGGCACTCCCGCATCGCCTTTCTTGGAGGGGGTCTGGGAAACTGGCTGTGAGTGCTCAGTCATCCTCGTACGGCGGGGTGATGGGCAGTGCAATGCGGGTGAGGGCGCCCCCGCGCCTGTCACCCGCTGCTCATCACCGGGGGCTAGGAGGGCGGCCGCGTGCCCGCACTCTCCATGCCTCTCCTTCGTCGGCAGAGCTGCGGCGCGAGAGGATCGACCTCCCGTGCGCGCTCCGCCACCTCCTTCTGTGACATTACGTCTTCACAGAAGGAGGATCCCGCTGCCCAAGCCTCCTCGCTCCCCAGCATGGCCTTTACCAAGCTGGGGAGCGAAAGGTCCGGCCCGACCACCGCAATAAGACTGCGGCGCCGCTCGGACCACGACGCGCAAACCTCTAGGCTGTGCTGCGCCGTGTCCTCCGCCGCGCCACAGTCGTGGCACGACGGGCTCCCCTCTCTCCCGATCCGGTGCAGGTACGAGCCGAAACAGCCGTGTCCGGACAGCACCTGCACCAGCCGGAAAGAGAGGAAACCGCGTGGTCGCTCGAGCCAGTCCTTCAGGACAGGCCTGAGCGCGTCCAGCGTCCAGCGGCCGAAATTTGCGGCGGCGAGGTCCAGTGATGAACGATGGCATCCCTCGCCTCCCGCCGAACGGCCTCCCTCTCCTCAGGGGCGGGGCGCTCCCCGAGCGCCCTTCGCCCCGCCGTCCATTCGTACACTCTGGCGAGCAACCATGCCTCGAGCTCCCAAGGCGGGGTGCCCGCCAGAGCGCAAGCTCACTGACCGGTAACTTCGCGACACTCTCTGGGCGATGGCCCTTTGGGGCGCCCGGAATGCTGTGGCATTCTCCCCCCTTTGGAAGGAGTCTGCCCAGATGGGCGCCCCGTACAGGGCCATACTTTTTAAAATGCCGGCGTACAAACGCCGGCACCACCCACTTGGCCCTCCCAGATTTGGCATAAGCCATGAGAGGGCCCCCGCCGCCTTAAGCAGGCGCGACGACAGCCCGCTGAAGTGCGGGCTGAAGCGCCATCTGCTGTCCAGCGTAAGGCCCAGATATTTCATCTGGGCCTTTACCTCTACCCTGACGCCCTCCACAAAGATATGGGCGTCAGGTGGTGAGCGCTGCCGAGGCCCGTGGAAGAACACGTACGGCCTCGATTTTGTGCGGCGCTACTTTCAGCCCTAGGCGGCGGATCCTCCCCGCGACCAGGGATCCGCCCGCCGAGGCCAGACTGGCCGCCTCCCTAAAGTTCCCTCCCCGGGCAGTGAGAGTGTCATCCGCATAACAGATGACACTCGTGCCACGGAGGAGGGCTCCCCTCAGCAGCCAGTCGAACCCGATGTTCCACAGAAGTGGTCCTAAGACTGATCCCTGCGGAACACCAGATTCGACGCTGTATCGCCGTAGCTGGCCAGCTTTATCTACAAGGAGGACCGTTCGATCCTCCAAGAAGCTGGCCAGTAGGCCCCTCAGGTACCGGGGCACTCCATGGAAACGGAGTGCCTCGAGTATAGTTGAGTGGGGAACGGAGTTGAACGCGTTAGCTATGTCAAACGACACAGCCAACACTCCGTCTCCAGCGTCAACGGCCTCCTTCACCTAGCCCTTCAACAGGGCCAGGGCGTCTATGGTGGAACGCTCAGTTCGGAAGCCGAACTGAGCGTCCGACAGGTCCGGCCCGACCACCCGCAAATGGTTATTCCGCCGGGCGGCTATTATCCCCTCGAACATCTTACCGACCTAATCGAGCAGAACGATGGGTCGGTATGCCGAAGGAGAATCCGCCGGGCGCCCTTCCTTTCGGAGGAGGCATAGCCGCCCCTCCTTCCATGGTTTCGGGAACCTCCTTGACGCGAAACATGCGCTAAAGAGGATCCGAAACCGGTCCACCATTTCGGTGGCGGCTATTGCCACCACCCTTGCGGGCACGCCGTCCGGCCCAGGGGCCGTCTTCTTCGCACGGAGGCGAAGTGTCTCCGTGCGGAGTTCCGCCTCCGTGAGGAGAGGAGCCTCCTCGTCCTCCTCCCCGTCTTCCTCCTCAGCGGGCCGACCTACTGGAGGGTCCATTGCTGGCGGGGTGAAATTGGCCCTGCTGGGAAACAGGGACCGGACCACCCCGTCCAGCAACGCCGGCTCGAGGGTCTCCGACACCGGAGGGCCAAAAGGACGCAGTTTGTTCCGCGCCGCCTTATAAGGCCTCCCGAAAGGGTCTCTGTCGAGACCCTCCAGCAGCTCGGCTCGCGCCGAGTCCTGCGCGGCGAACATCGCGGACCTGAGGACCTTCTTTGCCTCTACGTACAGGTTGTAGAGGCGGACCTCATTCGCCTGGTCGCGTGTTCGCCGCCGCCGGCTCCTGGCGTACTCCCGCCGGGCCGCCACTCAGGCAGCCCGAAGCCCCGCCAACTCCGCCAACCACCAGTGACGGCGCATTTGGGAGGCGGACGACGAGACCGAGGCATACTTGAATTGCATACCTCAGTCAACGACCCGCGTAGCTGGGCCGCAGCAGCGTCTACGTCCAGGACATCTATGGCAGGCGAAAGCCAGTCCTGGACGAGCCTATAGCCTAACCTATCCAAGTCAGTTTGTACAGCTTTGTCAATAAACCTATCACTAATTTCTGTGAATATATCTCTGCCTACCCTCTCGAGGATGTAAAGGCGTGAGTAAATGTAAGTATGTATGTAATTTTCTGTCTTAATTCGGGGTGGTGCCCCATATTACAAATGTTCTAAGCATTAGCCAGCCAAGTTATTAAATGTTGTTATAAATATTACGGCTTCATATATCATTCCAGCCGTTCATTGAATGGCGCCGTTTAGTTAACAGCTTAGGCAGTTAATTTAAGAGCTGATTAAGCTAGTTGGCGGTGTCACATACATTTTGAACTCAGTAACGCCGATTCTATAAGTGCACCAAACTACCGACGCTTTCGTCTACTAAATTGATTACGATGTAATATTTTACAATTATAATATTTTGTCTTAGTCATCAGTAATTATCAATTAATAAGCAGCGTGAAAGTTACATGATAAATAGAAGCAATATTGGCACTATAAATATCAGGATGTACCTACCATTTATCTACTATCAAGTCAAAGGGTGAAATAGGTTTTCACCTACACATGTCTTGGACTTTGGTTTTATATTGAAATCACACTTTAACTATTCATTACACGAAAACAAACTGATAAGTGATACCACACGCATTAGTCACGTGTCACCCTAAATTAAAATGTCAGTTTCATAATATGTGAATAATATTTACATGTCTTATCACTGTTACTAACAGTTCAATGATTTGTCAGATTGTTGTTAACCGTCAAGGGTGTGAATCCAAGACATTATACTGAGTTTTTATAATTTTTTAATGGGTAGCGTAGCAGCCAAGGCGCTTGATAGTGTTAGAGCATTTTCACATTGTCCGAAATCCGATATCCCATATCCGACAACCGATATCGGAGGAAGTCAAATGTATGACAAGTGTAGCTCTCTTTCACATTGTCCGGCCCGATATCGGTTATCGGAGTCAACACCACTGTTTTGGCCCGATATTGGATCACAAAGAGACTAAAACAGCGACTGCAAGTAATTTTCGACCTTAACGACATTTTCTTAGTTATATGTCGTTTCGCGTTAATTGATAACGCTGTTCACGTATATAAGTAAAAATCTCGATACCATGTCATGTCAATAAAGTCGTCGTGTCGAAAATTGCTTGCATTTTTTTCCTTTTTTTTCATCACTAGCACCCTAACTAGGCTGTTATTTAGAACAAATGGCCGTATCGGGCCGATTTTATCGGAAAAATATGAAAACAGCACAAGATGTCGGCTATCGGATGTCGGCTATCGGCGCGGCGTCCATCACCGGTATGGGATATCGGTTGAATGTGAAAACGTTCTTACACTCACCGGGATGTTTTCCATGTTATTTAAATGCTTAGAGTATGCGATATTTTGGTATTCTTGCAAGCGCCAGGATCACGGATGTACTGAAGAAATGTTAATTGGACAGACTTTATCCATCCGTCCTTAGCGTAGCCAGAGCTCACTGGAGAGTTTTTGTGCTGTCAGTGGAAAGACCAAAGCCTTGTCCTGCTCTGTCTTCTGCACTGACGGCAAAGAAATTCTCTGTTCTCACGTACGAATTGACTCCCCCGATGTTGCACACGCTTAAAGGCCACAGTAACCTTTTTCCATCAGGTGGACCGTGTGCTTATCTGCCACCTAAGTGGTATAAAAAAGACGATGTGCTTTTTAGGCGGTTTCATTCTGACCTGGAGGGTGATTCTCTCAGATAAGGAAGTGTCTGTTATTTTCATAGATTAAGGAGAAGCTTATTGTTTTTTCGTGAACCAATCGTAGCCTAGTTAATAACAACCAAAAAACCCAAAAATGAAGATAAATTAAACCACTTCAAAAGTTTTTTTTTGTTGTTCTGTTTTGTTGTTTTCATAAAATTCGGTTAGATATGTGTCCTTTCAATTATTTCACACAATATTTGAGTTTACCTTTCATATTATGTGGGATAGTAAATTATTACCTCTACCTACCCGCTACGGAGATGCAGCTTACCCAAATTGTTTACCCAAATTGGTGACACTATTTGCAGTTTATAGATAACATCAGGATTACCGAAATAAAGACTAACTGCACAGGAATCAAAGTGACTAATACCGTAGGACGTGTTTAGACTTAGTATATGGATGATATTAAAATTATGTTCAACCACGATTCATGTCCATGTTACATCAAGATTCGCTATATTTTTGACTTTTTGATAGGATATCCTGTGGTGCGTAACCCAGAGGATATCCTATCACGAGACTTGATGAAATCTGCCTATTGTTGAGAAATTCCTTCGAATTCACTAGAACAATGAAACGGACCTTGTGCTTGTTTATTTGTTAAGTCATTGTATAGAATGAGATACCAAATAGAATTTGAACAATAGACACATATTATTTTACTCTATCATAATAAGGATTGTTGCTAACCAATACAAAAGTCCGTCTGTTTGTCAATAAGACTCCTAGACGTGGTTATATCACGTCTGGACTTAATATTTGTTTGTACGTACAATAATGCAGCTGTATTAGCTCGGTACAGTTCTTATTTAGTTTTAAATGCGTGGGTTGTTTCAACAGATAAAATGTTTATTTGTATCATAAAATATTCATTACGACAAATTAATGACTTGTTTATATCGTCATCTTATCATAAAATTAAAGAAACTGTAATATCCTTTAACAAGTCATGAGTAAACATTGGTAATTCTTAACTGTTATGTTTTTATATAAAAAGCCTGTGTGGCGTGGCAGTAGTGCATTCAACTGCGCTAGGTGAAAAGTCGTAGAATATTTTTAACAGATGTTTTTTAATGATTAATTTTGTGATATTTTCATTCACCGGCCTTTTGTTCAGCCGACAGGTTTGCAACGATCATTACAAAGCAAAATGATAAAAACAATCTCCAAGGTGCCGTGAGTCATCTTTGCTATAATTTTTAATCTGGTTGATTGTATATCTGATAAGAGAGTATTTTTTCATTTTTTATGTATCATCATTGTTATATAAACTGACCATTATCAGAATATCAATTGAATTATCTGATTTGGTTAGGTATCGGTATATTGATAAGATTTCGTTATTGTAATTGACCTAGTAATATATTTTTAATTTTTAATCAAATTTATTTATATTCGGAACAGAATGAGAAATGAAACACTTTAGGAAGCTTATGATTGTTGTGGTATTGTTGATGATGCTCCAATGTAGAAAAATACGTATTAAAATAATATGTTGTCCTGCTATCGACATTTGGAGTATCATTTGCTCAATACTCATTCACTATCTAACCTAACCTTTATCAGAGTCTATAAAAACTCAATTCTAAGATACTTTTAACCAGCTCCATTGGCCAGAGCTATTTTCTACTGTAGCATATATGGTTGTGACCTAATTGCGTTAGTTCCCGTTAATAATGTTATACCTTTTCTACTTTATGTTTAAAAGTTAAATTATTCGAATTGAAAATATTAATCATAACATAGGCCTTGCGTTTAACATGAGAAATTAAGTTAAGAAATTATTCTTATAAAATCTGAAATAGCAGCTAAAATTCCAAATCTGTAATTTTAATTGAAATTCATGCAATTTATGAGCGCGCCAAGCTTTAAACCATTCTCTACGAGTTGTGAATTACAAAATATTACAAGATTATATCGCAGAGTGATGTCGCAAAAAATACTTGTTTTGCTCCATATATTGGCATGACAAACCAATCCCCCTCATCATCCCCCTAACGAGTTCCCGGTTGTTGATTCTTGATTGACTTTCACGAGAATAACTGCCACATCACCTCCTTATCAAAAAAAGAAAGCCCGTGCCCGAGCATGAAGCATCGACCGTGCACCAAATAGCATGTTAGGTTATCTTTTAACCTGAAGCTGTTAGTGGAGAGTTTAGCCAATATACCGGCCCATTACAAATCTTTAAAATGTTTACGTAAAATACAAAACGCAAAATCTTTTTTTTTTACTTTTTTTGTAAGACACGTCAATTTGACTTCACCTCGCTTGATGGTAAACTGAAGGTAAAGTGTCAGGAAAGAGGGTCACCATTACATGTTACCCATGGTGGCACTCAGCTTGATGGCCTCATCAGATGTTTTTTCACACCCAGCTTAAGGACGCGGGACTGTAGGAAGAAGGGAACACATGAGCTGGTAGGAGTTCTAGGTCTTAATGGTGCGACAAAGAAAGGAGTCACCAAACCGCTTGGTTCTTGAAGGAATCCGTAAACGGGTGACATCTAAGCCCTGCTCGTGTTGTCTTGTGTAGGAAAGGAGAGGGCGGGACCAATTGGAAGAGCTCATCAGAACATTCACCATGGTAGAGACGGTAAAATACTGCCAAGGAAGCAACATCTCTACGCATTTGCAGGGAGGCTCGAGGGTGCTCGTGACCTTGGGATTCCTAATAATGCCGACCGCACGTCACTGCAACCTGTCGAGAGCATCTAAAAAGTACTTTGCGGAGCCATCCCAGAGATGCAAGCAGTATTACACGCAGGGCCGAAACACTAAAATATGTTAACAAATTGAAAGCCTCTACTTAATGAAGATGTCGGAATTGAAATAACCTACATAAATTCTTGCATTATATTCTGTGCCGAGTACTAAATAATATATATATCTTGAAACTCAGTCTTGACAAAATCTTTTTACCATAAAAATGTCAAGTGCGGTACGTACTCTAGTATTGAGGGAGCTTGAGTACCTGCCTACTACATACTTAACCTTAATAAGTGGTTTGGTTGTTAGTTTCCTGTAGGTTTTATTACCTTTAATAATATAAAAAAAAATATATTGCGTGTGTTAACCAATTCTTGAAATAAATTGTAGCAGATTTTATTCAAAGAATTGGTGTAATCACTACAGCAATAATAAATCGACAACTGTGGTGGTAATGAACGCGGCCGATACGCAGGAGGCGCGAGTTTGATCCCCGCTCTGTGCAAATATTTGTATGCATGAATATTTATATTTGCATTGGTCTGGGTGTTTCTATGTATATGATGTATGTATTTACAAACAAAGTATCTAAGTATGTTTATCCGCTTTCCAGATTTCATAACACAAGTTAGTTAAACTATGCTTACCATGGGTTTAGCGCTGTGTGAAATGTTATGGAATATTTATTCATTTATAATCCAAGTATTTTGATATTTTACGTGATTGATAACTAGCCCTTAATGTTATGAAAAATTTACTACTACTTTTTTTATTTTATTTATTTATTTAAACTTTTTGCACAAATACAAAATGATTGTACAAAGGCGGACTTAATGCCATGGGCATTTTCTACCAGTCAACCTTAGAGTGATGCAGAGATATTCATTGCAAAGGTAGGTGTACGAAGTGTTACGGTGATAGTGTAAAATATTGTGGTACAAAAATTAATTTTGTGGTGACAATTAATAATACTTTCTTAAAATGTATAAATATAAGAATGAATCCATATAATACACATATAGATACATCATAAACTACATACATACACAAACCGATATATATACACAAAAATACATACATATATAGGTATACATATACACAAAGATACATGTATAATTATATATTATATATATATACATAGACACACCTACATATATACATAGACACACATACATATTCACGTATACATATCGAATACATACAAGCTGAGAAATTTTACGGATATGATATCAGACAACTGATTTGATCGCCACTTCTACAACCACCCGTAGGCAGCTATGAGCTGTTGTAGAGCCGGCGTACTCTAGTTTTGAATGTGAAACGGTTTGTGGACATCCTAACTTCCAGAGGAAGCGCATTCCATAGCAGAATAGATTGTACTAAGAAAGAAGAGTGTACAAGGCTAGACGTGTGAGTGGGACAGTGAAGGAGTAAGTTATTAGAAGAGCGTAAGTTTTTGTTATGGTTAGAGCCGAGTAAGTGGAGCTGAGACTTTAGATAAGCTGGGGCGTTGGGAGAATTTAATATTGTGTATATCAAAGTGACAGCTCTCAGACTGCGTCGCCGTCGTGTGGGCAACCAGCCCAGCTCTGACCGATAGACCGAAACGTGGTCATACTTCCTAAGATTGTAGACGAATCGAATGCAATTGTTGAGAAGTCGGTCAAGTTTATTGAGCAGATCTGCATTCAGGTCGAAATAGCACACATCACCATAGTCAAGGATAGGAAAGATTAAAGTCTGCATAAGCATTGTCTTGGTTTTAGGTGGCAGAAATTTTTTAAGGCGGTAAAGGGCCCTCAGTGTTCCAGTCACTCTCTGGCAGACGTTAGTGACCTGAACCTGCCAACTCAAGGTTGAGTCCAGGTGTAAGCCCAGGTTCTTAACACTATGTGTGACCGGAATAACATTCCCATCAAAGATAATCGCCGACATGTTCACGTCCTTCAACCTTTTCATCATATAGCTACTACCTATTATAATACTCTGGCATTTGTTAGGGTTGACGGCCAGTCCAAATCTGTCACACCAGCTACGTATAAAATTCAAGTCGGCATTCACTTTGTCGATAGCTTCCGAGATGTCATCCACATGGGCTTGGCTATACGGCTGCAGGTCATCGGCATACAAGTGATACGTACATTGAAGATCGGAGGTAATGAAGTTTATAAATATGGAGAAAAGAAGGGGAGAAAGTATACCGCCTTGAGGGACCCCTGAGTCAAGATTGCACCAACTCGATGACTTCTCATCAGCACAAACTGACTGCTGGCGCCCCTGAAGATATGAAGAGAACCAATCCAGGTCATCAGATGAGATTTTAATATGGGCAAGGATTGACAGAAGAATATCGTGGTTCACACAGTTGAAGGCGTTGGAAAAATCTATTAGGACCATCACAGTAGCCTTAGACTTTTCCATACCATTCCTGATGTCCCCCGTTACCTTTAGGAGTGCAGAAGTAGTGCTGTGTCCTGGTCTGAATCCTAATTGCAGAGGACTTAAAATGTCATTGCGATGTATAAAATTAGCCAACTGTCTATGCACACATGCTTCTAACACCTTGGATAGAAAGGGAAGAATCGAGATCGGACGAAAGTGGTTAGGAAGTGAGGGATTAGAAATTTTGGGAAGAGGGCGGACAAAGGCTTTGCGCCACAATGCAGGAAATTGACCAGAATCTAGGGAAAAGTTGATGATATGTGATATGGCCGGAAGGAGATGGTCCAGGATAGAGGTAATTATTCGACGACTAATATTGTCGCAGCCCACTGCCTTAGATTTGATGGCTAAGATAATTTTTTTGATCTCATCCGACGTCACTGGAGAAAACTGAAAGGGTGTATAACTAGGACTGGTAAGTCCGGCTATGAAGTCTACCGTTCGACATTTAGTTATGCCATCAATTGCAAGAGAGGTGGAGAAATGTCGATTAATGGTATCTAACTCAATTGTCTTAGGAAGCTCCAGATGCCTAGGTTTACCAATACCCAATGTCCCAAGAAACTTCCAGATATCAGCTGGTGATGAGCAAGTTATGTTATCAAAGATGTGTCGGCGTTTAGCGTTTCGTATCACCTGGTTACACCGATTTCTGACAGTCTTGTAAGAGTCCCAATTGATGTCCGAGCGATTTTTTTTAAATTTAAGAAATGCCCGATCTCTTCGTTTCATTGCAGTTCGGACTTCGTTTGTAAGCCATGGTGCCGGGGGATGTTTTAGCTTCACCCTCCTAGCAGGGGCATGTATATCAAAGAGGGTATTTACGGTTTTATTGAAGAACAGAACTTTGTCATCAACCGTGGTAGCCTCTGCTAAAGGAGCCCAGTTGATCTCCTCTGCATCAGCACGCAATTTGTTACAGTCCATGCGACCGAAACAACGCCTATGCAGCACTTTGGGTTTGAGTTTAGGAGGTTTAAGAGTATAAGAAACATAGATTAGATCATGATGTGAAAAGGCCGGCGCCAAAAACTGACCGTGTAAATGGACAAGACTAGGGGAAGAAGTAAGAATCAAGTCGAGCCAGGTATCTTCCACATCCCTATTGTGGTGCGTGGCCTTAAGTGGCAAAACGTGAAGACTGGCTGACTCGATTATGTGAAGAAGTTTGTTAGCCCTTGAAGAGTCCACTGCGAGAAGATTAGTGTTAAAGTCACCCATGATGATGTGATGCTCGTAATCAGACCCCAAAGATTCTAAAACCAATTCGAAATCGGTGAAATAATCGACCGTGGGAGGACTGTAGACAACGCCAAGGATCACCTTAACACCCCTGACCCATACCTCAAGGAAAAGGTATTCAGCACTAGCTGAGTATTGTGAAGGAGATGAAGCAACCATTTTATAAGGCAGATCACTACGGAGATATATGGCTACACCACCCCTCTCCTTACCTGACCTATCGTTCCTTATTGAAACGAATCCAGGGAGGGGGTAGTATGCCGAGAGAAGATTAGGCTTTAAGAAACTTTCAGAAATCAAGACTGCATGGACGTGAGAGTCAGCAAAGGTAGCTACAAGGTCACTGTAATGTCCGGGCACACTTTGTGCATTTATATGACAAACATTAAATGACCTGCCCATATTTTGTTCGAAACAATTCCGAATCTCATCACCAATTGTGGTCGCACTATTTGGAGCTGAACAGTAACTGATATTATCAGACAGTGTATCTGTATCACACGCAGAATGGAAGGAATCGTTGTCAGACGAGTCACTGACACTCATAATGATTAAAATAATGATATATAAATCTCCATACTAGTGCTGGCCTTATATACTTGTCTATTATTATTCATTGTCAAGTTGTGACATTCATGTCATGTCTATTTTTATTGTATGTCGGATTCTAGTTAATTAAAACCAAATATCTAATTGGTTTGTTTTTAATTATGCAACATTTATCTCTCCTTAGAGACTGCAGAAAGAGACTCTCGAACAATGACCAGCGGGTTAAATGAAGCAAACCTGAACGCTTTGCCAATAGCGTCATTGTCGAAACGCGCAACTAAAAGCTCCCTGAATCCCCGGACAACTTCGGAAGAGTCAAGTAAATGGCGCTGTTTCTACTGCGGAGGAAACGTTTCTCACCGGAGGCTCAAATGTCCGGCTTTTAACGCCCAATGCCAATTTTGCTCCAAAAAAGGACACTTTGCTAATGTATGCAGGTCTATAAATGCTACAAATAACGCCGTAACGGCAGAAGAACCTGCCGTGGATTCTGATGATTCTGTAGTGGATGCTAATGCTGTCTCGGCTGCTTCTCCATCAAGCCTTTCAAGAGCTACGATTCCCGTAACCATTAACAACTATCGCGCCGACGCTCTAATCGACACGGGAAGCTCAGTGAGCTTTATAAATGAGAAAATAGCGCAAATAATGCAGCTGAAACAGAAGCCTCACAAGCAGTCTATCACGCTAGCCTCTCAAAATAACATATCCTTCGTGAGAAGTGTTTGTTTTGCAACCGTTACCATGAACGAACACTCGCACAAACACCGCCCATTTCTCGTGGTCAACAATCTATGTGCTGATGTTATCATAGGCCATGATATACTTAAAGAACATTCTAGTGTCCAATTCAACTTTGGAGGTTCTAAAGAACCTTTAATCTGCAATGTAATGCAAGCTTCAGTGCCTCCCGCCTCCATATTCACTAACCTATCTCCACACATTAAACCAATCGCCGTGAAGTCTAGACACTACAGCGAGGAAGACGAGAAATTCATAGCAGAAGAAGTATCTAAGCTGATGGAAGATGGTGTGATTGAACCAAGCGTCTCTCCCTGGCGTGCACAGGTCTTAGTAGCGGGAGGAGGGACACATCGAAAGAGGCTGGTAATTGACTACTCTTTGACTATAAACAAATTTACAGAATTAGACGCGTACCCTCTACCTCATATCGAAACCCTCGTGTCTAAGGTTGCAAAATATAATGTTTTCAGTCAGATAGACTTAAAAAGCGCGTACCACCAAGTGCCAATTAAAGATAGCGAGAAACCCTACACAGCATTCGAAGCTGCTGGAAAACTCTACCAATTCACGAGAATTCCTTTTGGCGTCACTAACGGAGTTGCAGCATTCCAGCGTACGCTCGAATTTATTATCGAAAAAGAAAAGTTAAAGGGGACATTTACTTACCTCGATGACGTCACTGTATGTGGAAAAGATAAAAAAGATCACGATCAGAACCTAATTAATTTCCAAGCCGCTGCAAAAAAGTATAATCTGACGTTAAACAATCAAAAATGTAAATTTTGTCAGGAGACCGTAAGTTTGCTGGGCTATACTATCAAGAATAATACCGTTGAACCAGACAAAGAACGACTCCAACCATTGCTACAACTGCCAGTCCCAACGAACGCTGCTGAACTGAAACGAGCGTTAGGGCTATTTGCCCATTATGCGAAATGGGTGAAGGACTTTTCTACAAAATTACAGCCTTTAACGAACGTAAGCATTTTTCCGTTATCTAATAGTGCTGTTACCCAGTTTGAACAATTAAAGTCAGACATTAGTAAAGCTTCACTGACTGCAATTGAGGAGAAGAAATACTAACTGTAGAAACCGACGCGTCAGAGTACGCGATAGCTGCTACGTTGTCTCAAAAGGGTCGACCTGTGGCATTTTTCTCCAGGACACTATCGAATGCTGAACGTAAACACCCATCGGTAGAGAAAGAAGCTTACGCCATTGTGGAAAGCCTAAGAAAATGGCGGCACTTCCTCTTGGGGAAACACTTCGTGCTGATAACTGACCAACTATCTGTGAGCTATATGTTCAATCAAATCCACTCGAGTAAAATAAAAAATGAAAAAATACAACGCTGGCGTCTTGAGCTTTCCTGTTTCAAATATGATATAATATATCGACCCGGCTCTCAAAACACTGCTGCAGATGCGCTATCTAGGGTTTGCGCACTCATGGATAATAATAAATTGTATGAATTTCACGCTCTTCTATGTCACCCTGGTATAACAAGGATGTACCATTGGGTGCGGTCAAAGAACCTGCCTTACTCGATCAATGACATTATGAATATGACGACCTCTTGTAGAGTATGTGCTGAACTTAAACCCCGCTTCATGACGACAAGAGGACAACTTATAAAAGCACTGGCCCCTTTTGAAAGGCTGAATCTAGATTTTAAAGGACCCCTCCCTTCAAATACAGAAAATAAGTATCTACTCACTATAATTGATGAGTATAGCAGATTTCCATGGGCTTACCCATGTAAGGATATCACATCTGCAACGATCATCAAATGCTTAAGAGACCTTTTTAGTACGTTCGGACAACCACTGTATATCCATAGCGACAGAGGAAGCTCCTTTATGTCCGAGGAACTTAAAACTTTTTTGAGGAAACACGGAATTGCCTCGTCCCGAACCACCCCTTACAATCCACAAGGTAACGGTCAAGTAGAGCGCCTAAATGGAACACTGTGGCGTGCGGTACAACTGAGCTTGCGCTCCAACAACATGACAGTAGAATACTGGGAACGAGTCTTGAATAACGCTCTTCACTCTATCCGTTCACTCCTCTGCACATCTATCAATGCGACTCCTCACGAGAGACTGTTCAACTATCAGCGGAGGTCACCTAATGGAGAATCGATGCCTACATGGCTATCGCCAGGACCAGTTCTCGTGAAGAACAACGTTCGTTCGAAAAATGATCCCTTAGTGGAGGAAGCCGAAATCATAGACTATAACCCGCACTATAAGGTAATTCGAAGGTCGAATGGCATGGAGAGTACGGTGTCCAATAGACATCTAGCCCCACTTCCGAATGCTCCTCATTCTTTGATTGATGAAGAAGAATCGTTTGAAGATGCTTCCGAAAATTTGGTGCACCCAGACGGCCCCATTCCAGATCGTCCTCTCCAAATAAATCTTCCGGACAACGCACATGAAACAAGAGAAGAAACATCTGTCCTCGGAAGACCCAAGAGGAATCGAAGACTACCTTCTCACCTACGTGACTTTGTGGTGGGGGAAGAATACATAGACGGGGAGAATGATATATAAATCTCCATACTAGTGCTGGCCTTATATACTTGTCTATTATTATTCATTGTCAAGTTGTGACATTCATGTCATGTCTATTTTTATTGTATGTCGGATTCTAGTTAATTAAAACCAAATATCTAATTGGTTTGTTTTTAATTATGCAACAAATAATATAAAATAATATATAAACAAACAATAATATTAAAAAAAAAAGATATTAAATAATATTTATAAAAAAATGTACCAGTACAGTAAACACGCTGAGCTGTTGTAGGTCTCAGTCTCTGCACCACCCGCCAGCAAACAGTCACAATTACTGCAAAAATAAAATCTTCTTATAACACACTGTAACAAAAATGAAAATACACAATGCAAATAAATATCGTAAACGAAACAATGCATTAGAGCAAAATTCCCTTGTGCCAGACACAGTAGTTAATTTCATTGAACGTCAGAGATGTCAATTGGTTGTCATATTCAATAATATTTTTATTTTCACAGTAGGTAAACAGCAAAATATATTTAAATATGTAAAACTAACGACCTATATGTGAAAAAATAAATAAACAAACTAATAAGACCTGTATAGGGCACAAGGAAACATTTAAATTCTTGGGGAGTATGCGAACAAGGATCCCGAATTGAAAACAAAAAAAAAAAAAATGAAAACCCTAGTCCCTGGAACTTGATGCCGGTTTGGGATGCCTCTCAATCACACGTTGAAGTTCTTCAGCAGTGGTGAGCTTGCAGCGCTGTCCATCCTGCGTTTTCACCACTATAACGCCATCCTGTGTCCAACAGCAACGCATCCCGAAGTGCGAGCGGGCCTTGATGAACACTGCCTGTCGGATCTTGGTTAAGAACTCCTTGACAGATATAGAGGACCCTTTCAGCCGTGTCTTCGCGTTCCAGATTGCGCTCTTAATACCCAGGGTGCTAAACCTTACTAGAATGGGACGGTTGTGACCTGTTCTAAGGGCTCCAAGACGATGGCATGTTTTTATGGAGGTTGTTGTGATCTCCTTTAGGCCCATCTTATTGTGTAAAATCCCCAATATGGTAGTGGTGCAGTTCTCATTATCAGCGTCTGGAACTCCTGAGAATATGATGGCTTTGCGGCGCTGCCAAGTATCGATGGAGTCTGTTGCCATGATACATTCAGAGATTTGTTTCCGAAGCAGCCCAAGAATGCTAAATATGAGTTCTCTAAATGTGCGGAACTCATCAGCTACCTTTGCCACTGTGTCCTTTGCCGTGCCTCCAACTTGTAACTGAGCTTGAAGTTCATCCATCCTCTTGAAAAAACTCTCTTCAAGACTCTTCTGCACAAATTTAATTTCCTCAAGCTGTGACATATCCTGTGTTTCCAGTAAAAAGTGATAATAGATCTTGCAAATTGTGTGAAGCTGGCAGGTGGTGTTTAATTTAAGTTATATGTCACATATAGTGCCACAAATGTAAGTTATAGTTTATTAGTACTTATTAATAATAAATATGTAAAAAACAACAATAAATTCAAGTTTTAACTATTTTTTTATGTATGGAGCAAATTTCAGACACTTGTTTGGTTTTGGCCGGAGGGGGAGGTTATGTCGGACTCGAACCGACTAAACCGCACGCCGTCTCTGGGTCGTAGTGCTAGGCCGAAGGTGAGGTTGTCATGCGACATTTCCCTCGCACCCCGGCTGACCCAGGGCCATTCCTCCCGGTCTGGCCCTCCTCGGGAGGGGGGGACCACGCGGTCCCCGACTCAACCCCGGTGTGGGGAGGCAAGCATCGTCCTACGATGCGCGCCGCCGCCGTGGCCTGCTTCTGCTAGGGTGACGGGCGGCTCCACCCGTCACCCTCAGGCCCGCGCTCATGGGGGGCGGAGGTCAGTTTGCGCCCTCCGACGCCCGAGCCGCCTTCGAGCGCGTGCAGCGATGTCAGCGAGTCTTTCTCGCCCATCGGCCTCTCTAGCCACTCCCCCATGATGGGTCTTACCGCCGCAATCACGACGTGCCCTGCGCGTGGTTGCCCAAGTCGTCGCTCCCACTCGGCCACCATGACCTGGTGGAGCCGGGATTTCTCGGCCCGAATATCCTCGGGCTCGGGATCAAATCCCCTCGCTTCCAGGATCCACGGTGGCGATCCGGCCAGGAGACTCGCCGCTTCGAAGGATATTGTGCGGTATCCCCTGGTGGCCCTGGAGACCAACGTGCTCTGCGCCGTACGGAGCAGAGGCAGAAATCTGGCCTCCAGGGTGTCCACCCACACGGGGCACCCGTATAGGGCCATGGACCGCACGACACCCGCGTAAAGTCTCCTGCAGGAGGCCTCTGGGCCCTTCAAGTTGGGCAACAACCGACCCAAGGTATGTCCGAAGTCCCATCGACCGTCAAGCACGAGCCCCAGGTATTTCAACCGGGGCTTGATGTCGATGGGAGTGCCTCCCACTGTAAGGCTGGCACTATGGGCCGGTACCCGGACGGCACGTCCGCCGGGCGTGGAAAATTTACTACCTGAAAACTGCAAGGGTAAATATAAATTTTAGTATTATCTTATTCACAAGAGTGTTGAAAAAATTCGTATGATAGACGTGTGTGTTGATGATATCCTCGGCTCTCAATGGCGCCTCAGCGGTAATCACCAACTTCACACACTTGTACCATAATGTACTACTATATGTGTTTTACATAGATTTTCTCACAGTTATGCTTGTAAGTTTATAATATTATATTTTGTGAAGGTTGTTTTATAGGTTTAATGCTAGAACGTGACAAAGAGTTATTAAAATTTAAAGTTACTAAAAACGGGTATAAAGTATAATACATTTAGTGAGCTATTTTTAAGCTGTTTAGCTCTAGTGTACGGTAATTTCAAAAGAGTGGCTTGTTAGTACCGGCTAGTGAATTTTATTAGTACTGGATTTAAACTTCGTTTTCACGGATGAAATATTTGCCATAAAATATCCAGCAATATTGAAACCCATTCCCTTTTACAACTTTTCGAGTATCATAAAGTTTTGAATTAATATCACCCTCTCAATGAAATCCTTTTTTTGTATTAATACCCCTTGATTCATTAATTCACTCATTTAGAATGCATAATTTTAAGTCAAAAGAAGAAAAGAAGTAAATTTAAGTTAATTCCCATTGAGAGGCATAGAATTGTAGTTATTATCGTCTTTTAGGCCTTATTTGACCACATTCTACGAAGTATGGAGGCCTCCTTTGTTTATCTTAATCGCACTCATAAGTGCTAATAGCAAAAAATAAATGACAAAAATGTTAAGGCAAACATTGCCTGGAAGCATAACAAAATAACATATAAAAATAAAATAGGGTGTTGTCTTATATTATTATGTAAATAAAAAAACATTAGACGTACGAACTCATGGAGGCTGTTGGTATGATAACATTACGAGTCTCACTTTTGGCATTAAGCATTTACGAACAGATAAGATGAATAATAAATGATTACTGTCGGAAACATGCCTTATATTCTTCGGATATATTATGATCTATTATCAGAATTGAATTAATGTCAGAATTTGGCATTTATAATCATGCTAAAATTAATATGAAATACGAAACTGATCGATTGTATTTGTCAAACGTGGCATTAAGAATAATTTAAATACATTTTCACCCTTCCTGTTCTACACGTAATAAGTAGTATTTTATCAAATTTATCTAACTATTATAACCTTAAGCGAATATAACGATAATGGTATTCGGATTTGTGTCATTTTCACGAAATTCCTCTACTGTCATCAATCGTTTCGAGCAAACCCGCCGGTTTAGAGAGCTTCTGGCATTTTCAATTTTCATTACTTATTTAAACTATTTCAATTTTAATATTTTCAATACTTACTTCAATATCCCCTTTACTGTATATCGTGGAGGTAGACCATTCGATTACTATGTCAGAGAATGTAAATTGGATTCGATTCGAAATATTTACTTGCAGGAATATGTATCGGAACATAATAATATATGTATATTATTTTTAATGGTATAGGCGTAGAGGACTTCATCAACATCCGTGATGCTGCCGCTCTGCTGTAAAAACCCGAGAGTGCTCGATCAGAGAATGCTCCCCTTTAAAACCATATTCAGCCCGAAAACCGAAAACCTACCACCCGGGCATGAACTGCATTGGACGACCTGCA
The DNA here is from genome assembly GCA_949126895.1 of Eilema caniola. Lineage (NCBI taxonomy): Eukaryota > Metazoa > Arthropoda > Insecta > Lepidoptera > Erebidae > Eilema > Eilema caniola. The sequence goes on from OX421476.1 coordinate 10,184,024, forward strand.
AGTCCCTTAATAGACTGAGGTCCCAGGAAGGCTGCTGTGGGAAAAACCGGGTGAAATGGGGCTACCTGGGTGCAGAGGGTGGGGGCTATGACTGTGGCGCGTCTCTACAAGCAATGGCTTTCTTCTATTGTGTCTGCTGTCCACTAATACCTGCACAATGGGGGACCTCAACAAGGTAACTGCGGAGGCCGTCAGTGTCGCATATTCTATTTCTGGAGACGCCCAAAAACGCTCCATAAAAAATCGTAGCACAATGTGACGTCATAGTGTGCAGGCGCGTTGTGCAAATATATGGTGTGCAAGAGAGTATAGCATTTAGCTCAGAACGCGTTGCATTCACACATGTATTATGCATAATAAGATTGATTTAAAATTATATAAGGAATGTTAAATTTCATTATTTTGTCTTATTTCGATTGTTTATATTTTGACCTATTTTGTGAATCAGGTAATGAGAAATCATAGTATCGGTTTATTTAGGCAATATCTTAGTTTACTATGCATATTTGTTGAGAACAAACTACGACCTTAAGCAGTACTGGTGATTATCCGTTGACTCAGGACATTACCGTATTGCACTGAAAATTAACGATGGCAGAAAGGCTCAAGAAAACTTTTTGAAGTGAAAATTTCTTTAGCGGCGTTGGATGGGTGTAAAATGTTAAGGAAGCGTCAGGATTAGTTGACCTTTGAACCATAACCGACGACTGACGTCATACAAGATTGGTACAGACTATCTATTTTGCAATTTACAATAGATAGCGTCGTAGCTTAAACGGTAAGCACTTCGACTGTAAGTCCTTATAGTTTCAGATAGTATCGAGTTCAAACCATCTGGCCTTCAAGGATTGTTTTTTCTTATTATAATTTATTACTTTTGGTGATTATTTGGTCTTTTTGTAATTTATTACTTTTTATGATTATTTTTTCTTTTTGTAATTTATTATTTTTTGTGATTATTTTTTCTTTTTATAATTTATTAATTTCTTCTGACAGAAAATTAGCAGAAAATAAGTGATAGGTTCTATGATTAGCGCTATATTATAGGTATGGTATGGTATGTTCTTTTTTATCTTTTTCTATGTATATAACGAAGAAAGAAAAAAAGAAAATGTTTTCACTTCTGCCGGCACTCCCAGAGTGCAACCCGTCTTTTTTTTTAAACATAATGCTTTATTTTGAATAACGATGCTTGCCAGATCCGTAGGATTTTCATACCTACATACACAAATAATAAATGTAGCTTTTACTCTGTTACTATACTTAATATCGGTAAGTGTATACAAGTTTAGCTACAGAAAATGTATGGTCACGTCTGTAGTCGCTTAAAGGATCGCGGTCCTAAAAATATGAAAGTATAATCAACCTCTCCTTCTTACCCGTAGCTATCCCCGCCAATGTTTATTCATCATACTAGGCACACACTGCACAAGAATCTTTGGATTTTTATTATTTACATACATACAAATACTCACGCCTGTAAATCCCCAAAGGGGTAGGCAGAGGTAGGTATATTAACACATTCACGTTTCGCTAACTATGATTTTTGTTCACACGTAATAGTAAGCGACCCTATTGCTGTCTAGCTGCTTCTGTACTTAGTAGGTAAATAACAGTTTACTTGACGCTATACATCTGTATGAAATGAAACCACTACAAAGGTATTCAGTCACCGCTGCAAGAAATGTCTTACAATTCGGTAGAGGATAACTTCATATTAAAATTATTAAATAACTATCAAAGCAGAAACACAGTGCGTTACGTGTTCCGATTCCAATTATATAGCATGTCTGAATATGAACCACGGTATATAGTCCTGTTTATACTTTGTATGAACGCTCATTTCATTATTAATAAAAAGTATTTTAAAAATGAATATTAAAAATAAAAATGTTTAGTAAAAAAACAATTTAAACGAAAATAATAATCTTGTGAAAGCTTGTATCGCGATAATTCTTTATTGTTTTCTATTTTCCTACTTTTATATCTTAGTATTCAATTTTGAAGCATTTACTTATGTTTATTATCTAGTATATTAGATGTAAACAGTATAATAGTATAATAGCTTATACTACCAGATATAGGAACTGTTTATCGATTATATGTTTATTAAAATAAACATAAAAAAATTGTTTTCTTAAAATAATTCGCTTCCTTATGTATATCAACTCCGAAATTACTTGCTTTTTGGGTAGAAATAAGCATTGTGAATAGCAAAAGAATGAAAGAGGTATTTAAGTAGCTTATAATTTATTCTAAGTTTCTATATGAAAGCCTGGAAAATGTCTTAAAGAAAAAAGAAATAGAATATAATAACTTTGGCACAGGAGTCGTTAGAGAGATTTAGAAGATCACCATAAATCATTCGTGGAGACCCTTTGTAAGACCTCATTAAAATGTCAAGTACAAGGACTGAATCATAAAAACGTATTCAAAATAAATTCGGATCTGAAACTGCTAGACGACACTGAAGTAAATAGGTATTTATCTATTGTGCTTAGTGATAGGAAATTGTATTAGCTTGTTCAAATTATTTTAATGACATTACAACACAAAATATTTTATCTACTCGACGACACAAACAAATACCAAATAGGGATACGATAAATTATTTTTCTGAATATCATAGTTGTGTTGCTATGGCGACTTCTGTATTGATTGATTGAAATGTGTTACTTCTTATCAATTGTTTCTTGTGATATTAGGAGGGAAATTGTTAGGTCGTTATTCTTAATACACTATTTATAGAAATTATTATCTTTGTTAGTAGGTAAGTATAGGATGCAAGAATGTCAAATGTTAAAATTTATCGGACTAGAGGAGAACGGACGGTATAGTTGTCTATTTAAAAAGATAGATTGTCTGAAGGCGGACTAAGCTTTGTTTTGTGTCATGTGTTATTCGCCTTATTCGGTTACATAACTGCAATGAAGTGGGGGGATACATTCACCCACATTTGCTTTATTCGCACACCAATTGGCTGTGGACGTCAAAGGGCAGACGCTTCATGGAAAATATCGAAGTTCAGTAGAAGTTAGTTAGACTCATCCCAACCAAGTTGGGAAAAGGTCCAGAGAATGATGAGAATGACGCACGCAAATTACAAAGGATAACAGTAATTTACACCTTTAGTTTACAACAACAGACAATACATACGGCCTCTGTGGCGTAGTGGTAGAACGTAAGACTGCTACGCACGAGGCGCGGGTTCGATTCCCGCTTGGAGCAAATATTTTAATCATAGATGTGTAAATTTGCATTACTCTGGGTGTTGTGTATAATATATATGTATTTAAAAAAAAAGTATTTAGGTATGTTTATCCGCATTCTAGAATTCTTCACACCAGCTACTTAAGCTATGTTTACCATGGATCTAAATAGATTTGTGTAGAATGTTGTAGAATAAATTTAAAAAAAAAACAATAATACAGTTAAACCTATTTTTTTAAATTACTTTTGATACATACTTATTTTTGATGATGCAGTCACTCGATACTTGAAATTTGGCGGTTAGGGCCTGTCGCAAACCGTTGCCAGTTTGTAATAGGGCCTGCGTAACTCGAATCACGACAGGATACTGTGGGTTGAAGTAGGTAATCACCATGGTCATTAAATCGTATAGACTTGGGGTACGAGGTTTGAATTGTAGGACTATAATATTACATTCGGATCATCGATATAAAAACCTTTTATACGAAGCGACATATATAATAATTTTATAGCAGATATCCAGAGTCGAAACAATTCTAGATACACAATTCTAGATTAGGTGTTAAAGGGGTCTGACCTTTAACATCTAATCTAGAATTGTGTATTAATAGGTATTTCCCCTATATCCTATGTTAGTAATGTGCAGTAATTAACAATCATAATCATTATTATAGACGATGTCTTAATATCTTCAAATCATAGATTGAAAGTCCTTCTGACAGGTATATCATTATGCTGCTATAGAAAGTTGTATAGAGGCATGTTAGTAGTAATATTATTATGTGTGTTTAATTACACTATTTACGGGAATGACATTAAAATATTTTCTTTTTGAAGTGAAAACTTCTTTAGCGGCGTTGGATGGGTAAAAATTGTTAAACTCGCGCGTCAGGATCGCTTGACCTTTGTACCGTAACCGACGACTGACGTCATACAATATTAGCTATAGACTGCCTATTTTGCAAGTTTCGATAAATAGCGTTGTAGTTTAGCGGTAAACGCTTCGACTGCAAGCCATTATGGTTTTAGATAGTACCGGGTTCAAACCTGGCCTTCTGACGCTTTTTGTGATTATTTCTCATTTTTGTAATTTATTACTTTTTGTGATTCTTTTTTGTTTTTGTAATTTATTACTTTTTGTGATTCTTTTTTCTTTTTGTAATTTATTAATTTCTTCTGACAGAAAATTAACAGAAAATTAGTGATAGATTCTACGATTGGCGCTATATTATAGGTATGGTATGGTATGGTATGTTCTTTTTATCTTTTTCTATGTATATAACGAAGAAAGAAAATGTTTTCACTTCTGCCGGCACTCCCAGAGTGCAACTCGTCTTTTTTTATTTGAATTTCAACTAAGGCCTTGAGACATCGTGAACGTCGTGGTTTACCTACATATTTACGTTTAGTCTTGAATAGTGTCCAGCGTGTACCGTGTTCTGGGAACTACCAACATCCTTGAAACACAAGCCAACCTCACCAGCTATTCGGTGCATCTGCTAAACTACAGGTGAAGCAGCTCAGGCGTGGGCTTTCCTCGCGGGGCTAGGAGATAGCAGTCATGAATTAATTATATTGTCATCGTTTGTGGAGAATTTGTAAAAGGTGTTGAACACTGAACAGCATGCATTAGGTTCTCTGCAAATGCTTTCGATCCGCTACGACGTTCAATCACTCATAGGTCACTTTTCATCATTTTTTAATGCTTTAAGCCCCTTTCATCTAACGAAGAGGATTGAGCGGGTAGCTGATTACGCCTTCTCCTCATAAGTTCGAATGTATCGGATGATATTTTGGACTCTACCTGTTTGCGGTTTCCGGGCAATTACTTTTGACACACTTTGGAGTGAGCTACATTCCTTTGATGTTAATTTCAAAGCAGGCACGCCTGTTGTATTACCTAAGTAGCGAATGTTTTCAAAAATACTCTAAACTTGAAAATTTTCAATGAAGGTCTGTTTGCCTTTATTTTGGAAAGCATGAGTTACTTATCTTCTTTTTATTCATCCTAGCGTTAATCCCAGTCGCATCCGAAGCTATTTGAGAATTTGGCTAAGCTTCGACATTTTCCGTGAAGCGGCCGCCATCTGACCTCCACAACCCAAAAGCGATATCGAAGCATTGCAACTAAACCAGTTGTTGGATTTTGAAGGCTCCAACTACCTGTAACGAGTGCCATAAATGTTTGTATGACAACAAAAATAAATGTTTATAAACGTATTGAGAGAACGGAGTACTCTGATTGGTCGGCTTGACATACACATGGCACATCCACAGCAGGCATGCGGCCAATCGCATTGCTTCTTTCTCTCAATACGTTTACGATACGATTACAATAGTTATTCGTGCTAGGGGCACTGCGCTATCACTTGCCGTTTACTAGAATAGTGCAAGAATCCAATTTATTTTACCTTCAACCTTGACTAAAAAGATGCAGAAGTCAATCAATGGGTGCTTTTGATATTTCTTTCATTATGGTGTACTTAAGACCCCCACCAATTTCCAGCTCTATGCGAATTTCAAGTTCTATGCAAGTTTAGGTATGTACTATTTTTTTTTCGTTTATTTGGCTGCATTGGCAGTTCAGGTCGTCCTCGTTACTGGTCTTCTTCAAGTGATAGAAACTACCTAAAGGGTCTATTTATAATAAAAGAAATTACCTGGATCAGTGAAGCACTTTTGAAAACTTTTGTATTGTAAATTTCCATTAGCTACGGTAACCGCTGCCCATCACTTTGGTCGTATAATAGTTTGAAATCAAAGTGGTATATAGAATAATACCAGTACATGTATCCTCGTTATTATCTTATTGGAAAGTTTATAGTAGGTAACTTCACAATACGAAACCCAGTAAAAGAATTTCATGAAGGATAAAATTGACAAATTGGACATTTCTTCCAAACAACACAGCCATTAGTTTTAATTTTATTATATTTTATCAAAGAATCAAAGAACTGAAGAAGATTTACCTGTAAATTAGTTCACATAATTATGCCAACGAGCTTATTTTCATAGCTACCAAAAATTAAAAATTTTATACATTGCAAATTGTACGTTTGCCGTTCTTAAGAATTCCCAAATCAAGTATAAAGTTGAGTTTATCGTAAGCATTGCCTTAACGTTTTCGGCACGTTTTAGTTTTGTATAAATCCTGCGCCAACATAACATACAATGTGTGATATCGATACGCTTAGTACTTATTGGCTTAGATTTTACTAGATAACTACTACTACTCTGAATAATACCTAGCGAAACTTAAAATAAGTCAAACATATTCTTCTTTTTTCCAATACGTGCGTAAAAATGAAAAAAGAATCTGTAACACGATTATTTCGTACTGCATCGAATTCGGAGAGAATTCAATTGAATATTTTTTGATAGAGCACCATAAAATATCTGCGTTGTTAAAAGCACTTGTTATACTCGTACATGTATGCACATAAAATTTACCATGGTATAGCGCTGTGTAGTAAGTTCTATAATAATGTAGATAGCAATTATAGCAAACAAACGCTTTTAACAACATGAGCTGTACACACGTGTACCCAGTCACACTTATACTATCAGTATACTTGTTTGCAGACTCAGAGCATTTTCACATTGGCCGATATCCTATATCCGATATCCGACATCCGATATCAGAGGAAGTCAAATGTATGACATCTGTATCTCTCTTTCACATTGTCCGGCCCGATATCGGTTATCGGAGCCAACACCACTGTTTTGGCCCGTATCGGATCACAAAGAGACTATAACAGCGACTGCAAGCAATATTCGTCCTTAATGACATTTTCTTAGTTACGTGTCCCTAGCATCCCTATCTAGTCTGTGCTTTCGAGCAAATGGTTGTATCGGGCCAATTTTATCGAATAAATGTGAAAACAGTACAAGGTGTCGGCTTCTGACACCGATATCGGATATCGGATGAATGTGAAAACGCTCTAAGGCACGTATTCCAGAACGATACTCAGTCCTGAATCTCGAAATTCAATAGGAACTACAATTAATGTGAACCAGACAAACTAATGAATGCTATTAAATCATCGGATAACTCCAGCCTTCCTATTAACTGATGTTTTTACATTTTACTAAATGAACTTCAATGTTTTACTCAATGAATTTGAATGCGCTAACGCAGTTAAAATAAATCAACGTTATCAGTGTGTTGATACATACATGACATACTTCACTAAAATATTGGATTATCTCGGATTCACCTTTGACATGGCATTTTCTTAGTATTCATCACTTCTCACTGCTGTATAATTACGATAATATTTTTGAGAATTGATGATTCTTAATCAAAAACAGGTGTTTTTCTCTTAAGACAAGTACAAAGCTTAATTTAATTTTTTAAATACTGATAGGCTATAATAAAACTCACTTACGTACTATAAAAGTGATGTAAGACAGATAAAGTTGAAATCAATGAACTGGAGAAGTATCCTCTTTTCACAATTAATTTTCTTAACATATTAAATAAATAAATATTCCACAACATTTCACACAATGCTATCTAGACCCATGGTAAGCATAGCTTAACTAGCTTGCGTTATGGAATCTAGAATGCGGATAAAAATACTTAGATACTTTTTTTTTGTAAATACATACATATTATACATAGAAACACCCAGACCAATGCAAATATACATATTCATGCATACAAATATTTGCACCGAGCGGGGATCGAACCCGCGCCTCCTGCGTAGCGGCCGCGTTCACTACCGCCACGCCACGGAGGCTGTCGTTATTATTCATCTAGCAGTGATGTTAAGCTAAAGGTATGTTCTGGTATCGTCATATTGAATTCCTTTCTCATCTTTTTCACAATAATAGTTTTATAGTCACTTAAAGAGGTTCCTTTTTGAAATTTGTCACGGACTAAACGGGGAAATTAAAGTTTTTACAGAAAAAAAACAAAAGTTATTAAGGTTATTTGATTGAAACTTTTGTAAATACGTACAAGATAAAATTATCTATTTAAATACGAAGTTGCGTGAAATGACCAAGTAATAAGTATATTAATTTATATGTACTATTGAACGCGACCTTTTTTGTATCGAAACTTTTTTCGACGAAAAAAGCAACCAATAAAAAAAATCTATAACTCTCTTGTTAATTAAAACAATCAAATAGTCACATTTTGATTATATGTGTTATTATGTGCCTAATTACGGTTAAATTAGAGCCAGTATATGAGCAAGTGTGTTGAATTTTTTTTTATTAATGCTGTCACATCTGGAACAATTTATATTCAAAGTCATATAAAAAAACAATACTAACTACTCGTGTTATGTGTAGTTTGATGTATTTGAGACTTTCATGTAATTTAAATACTTTTTACTTTATTCAAATAACCTTGTTACTATAGTGGTATGTAGCTCCTTTTTTTTTTCGGGGACCGCGTGGTCCCGCCTACCGAGGAGGGCCAGACCGAGAGGAATGGCCCTGGGTCAGCCGAGGTGCGAGGGATATGTCACGAGACAACCTCACCTTCGGCCTAGCACATCGAACCACAGACGGCGTGCGGTTTAGTCGGTACGAGTCCGACATAACCTCCCCCTTCGGCTCCGAAGGGGGGGGGGGAGGGTACCCGTGGGGATTTCCCGCACGTAAAAAAAAGCTCCTTTTGAAGGTTACTCATTGCAAGTTGTGTCTACCTATAAGTAACTGTTACATTATAAATTGTACTTAGATATATTGCTACATGCTCCTGTATGAATGTAAACAGTTGTTGGTGGATCTAAATAAATAAATAAACAAACACCAGCATTATTAAATTTGCTTATAAAAAGAGTGATCGATATAAACTCATATTACACAAGAGTAGGTCGATATATAAAATTATTATATATAAATTGAAGACATTGGTGTAAGTCCATTTAAATATAAGAACGCTTATTATTGAGAATCCCGTTCTTTTTGAAGTTTCTATGAAAACGACTTTGGATTGAATAACATTTTTTTTCCTCGTTGATTTCCACTTCAGAAATATATTTTTGTATCAATTTATTGACTATTTCAAATCAATCTTCATAGTTTACTATGGTTTCAGCATATTAGTGAGCCGGAGGCATAAGTACAATGTAGGTAGACTTTATTGAGGGAAAGAATTTCCAATATCGAATATTGCTTCTCTCATGAAGATACTAACAACCAGACCGATAGAATTCCTTGACTAATATCCTTGTGTATTACAGAGGGTGCGGAAATATAATTAGTTTTGCTCGAGAACATTTTATGTATATAAAAGAGTAATTTTTTTTCGCTTATGAAGACACAATCGTTCAGTTTAATTAAATTTAGGTCTATTTCTTTACTTAGTCTATACTATAATACACTTACTAATACTATAGAAAGAGAGGACAAAATTTTGTGACAATTAGTAACTAACATCTGTCCATCCCTCTTTACAATCTTTCACATTTATTATATAAGTAGGACGTAAAATTTGGTAGCATATATGGGACAAATTCTAAGAAATTGTTTCCAAAGACTTAGAAGCTAAAATGTTAAGTATATTATTTTCTTGCTAGCTCTAAAAGTATTTTTATCCATCTTCAAATATATAATTCTCAAAGGTTTTTATTCATTTTCACGCCACCTTAATAAAAAATATTTTATAAGTTAATTGACGACAACAACCTTTTGCGAGGCTTTCGTCGTCAACTTAAAAGTGTTTACTTAATTTTATTCCGTTTTTTTATATGTACCCTCGTAAAATAATTCTCTTACAAAATTACTTCATTAAAACGTGTCTAAGCGTGTCAAAGTAATGGTATCTACTAGAGAGTTTTCTTAATAGAATTTTGATCAGAACATATTTTTAAATTATGTAAGAATCTGCTTTGAATATTTAATTATTGACTCTTTTATATGAATTCTCTTTCGCATAGAAAATAAAATGCCTGTTGCATTTTTCATGCAAACGAGTATTATAAAACTTTCTAGGCTTTCGGATGGAGCGTACCCTAAAAGATGACCTTTTAGAGCATAATAACTACATTATCTAAAAGCTGTAACCTCTTAATCCACCAGTTCCACCACAAACGTCTCTGCGCCACAAACTGAAGAATAATTTCCATATATAACCCATCGACTAATTAAACCTAAACTGAGAGAATTCGATCAAACCATTTAGACAGACATCTTCAACTATAACCCGTGAAATTAGCAGCCGGCATCCAATAAGAGGAATGTCTGGACATTTGTACCCCAATTAGTACTGACCAGCCTTTGTCCAATTGATGTAGTCAGAGCTAAATTACAAGCAATAATTTATTGTAGGGTTAAACAGTAATTTAGTTACGGACAAAATTTGGTATTTAAATTGAAGCCTTCAAAATTGGTAACGTTGATAATTCTATCATGTTCACACGATACGTTCACAGTGTACAAGCAATTTATTATGTACACATTCGAACCGTTTTGGCTTACTTGGGTAAGATTGATCAATTAAGTGCTCGTTTTTGAGTTTAACAATGGTAAACAGGTTACAATATTATTACTAAAATACTATTTTCATTATGTTATTATCTTATAATGAGTCATTCATACTATTACTACCCCACTGGTACAGCACTACTAATGGTGGTTGTTGTACATGTAATTCGGGATTAATTTCATGGTAATTTTTATGTTTGATTTAGCAGAAAATATCAGCTACATACCATTCGATACGAGGAAACCACGATATCTACGTGGAACTCACACCACACTAAAATAACCAGCCGTATATAGAGCCTGCACTACGTGGACCGCTGGATCTGTGATATACACATACTTCATTAATGACCCACCCGAATTAGTCTACTCCGTCTGCTAAGGTTCTAACTGGGTGAGATGTTACTGACAAGAGGTCAGCGCATCTGGAATTAGAAAATAGGTATACTTCGAACCAAACTTAATAGCAGCTCGGAAGTTTTTTGCACTCTTAGCTAACTGGAACTATTAGAATTTCAAATGATATATTTTTTGAAACGTTGCAACCTTCTTAGTATTAATAAAAAAAAATGGCAGGATATCATTTGTCAATTGTTTTTTATCACATATCAAAGTTCTACGTATGCAACGTATTTTAGATCGATGATTTTTTATGATTTAAAAAGTTCCCTCTTTCCCCAAAACTGTGCAGCTCTTCAAAATGCTTTTGGGAGAGAAGCACCTTGTTTGAGCACTGTGAAGCTATGGTTTGCTGAATTTGAGAGAGGTCGGGTTTCTCTACATGACGAATTTCGTGAAGGACAGCCTTCAACTGCCGTCAACGAAAATAATGTGGCTACTGTTAAGCAGCTAACTGAAAAAAAACCTGCGGATTACCTATGAGACAATGCGAGGACTATTGGGAATTGGTATGAGCCAAATTCAAAAAAATTTACACGAGGAATTGAAAGTTCGGAAACTATTTTGTCGTTGGATCCCTCATGAACTTACAGCGGAGCAGAAGCGGGCTCACGTGGAATTGTACCTACAGATGCTATTGAAGTACCACGGACATTCTGATGCTGTTTATAATATTGTCACAGGAGACGAAACGTGGATATAAGGCCAACAAAAGTGAGGCAGGTGAGAAACGTTGGTAAAAAAAATAATCGCGTTTTATTTCTCAGCTACGGGGTCACATCTGCAAATTTCCCCTGGAACATCAAAAGAGTGTTAATGCCGAGTGATATTCTACCGTTTGTTTGAACCCAAAAACCAGGTGTTAGAAAAAGTTTGCGAAAGATGACCAAAAGTTGCGTACTTGCTTCTTCACACACGGGCAATTAAACAGAGTCATTTTTAGCTTCCGAAAAGTACAACTCTCCACCCATCCTGCACATAGCCGTGATCTAGGACCCTATGATTTCTATTATATTCCCAAAATCAAAGATTTGATAAGAGGTTTCACTTTTACCAACTCCGAAGAGGCATTGATAACGTTCAAACAGCACGTAAAAAACATGCTTTCAGATCTATGGTCCGCGTGTTTTCAAAATGGTTCTATCGCATGTAAAAATGTTTAAAATGTAAAGGAGAGTATTTTGAAAAGCAATAAGCATAATATTTTGGTTACAACATATTGTTTTTGAAGTGAAAACTTCTTTAGCGGCGTTGGATGAGTAAAAAGTGTTAAACACGCGTCAGGATCACGTGTTAAACTCGCGTCAGAATCACGTGACCTACTCGCGTCAGGATCACGTGTTAAACTCGCATCATGATCACGTGACCTTTGACCCGTAACCGACGACTTTTACTTTTATTTTACTAGCTATAGAGTGTTTATTTTTTTAGGTACGCTAAGAAGCTTCGTAGCTTAGCGGTAAGCTCTCAGACTGTAAGTCCTTATGGTTTCAGATAGTACCGGGTTTGAACCTGGGTTTCTGACACTTTTTGCGATTTTTTTTTTGTAATTAATTACTTTTTGTGATTATTTTTTCTTTTTGTAAATTACTACTTATTGTGATTATTTGTTCTTTTTGTAATTTATTACTTTTTGTGATTATTTTTTCTTTTTGTAATTTATACATTTCTTCTGACAGAAAATTAGTGATAGGTTCTATGATTGGCGCAATATTGTACGTATGGTATGGTATGGTGTGGTGTGTTGTTCCTTTTTTTTTCTTTTTCTATGTATATAACGAAGAAAGAAAGAAAGAAAATTTTCACTTCTGCCGGCACTCCCGGAGTGCAACCCGTCTTTTTCTTAAGTTACGCATACATTTTAGTGTAACCTACGTAGTTTCTTTTATTGGATGTTTTGCTTTGTTTTTAAAAGAGTCTCGAAGAAAAAAGATCGTCTTCAAAAGACCGAATTATTTTATTTTAAAGTTTTGAATAGTTAATAATGATTTTATTGAAGTTTTAATATGTAGTTTTTGAAGCATGACTATGTATGATTGTGATTATGTAAATGACATATTATATTGTAAATGAAATTATTATAATTGTGTTGCTACTCTGTCGCATTGGGTCAAATAAATAACGTTAAATAACGTAACGTTACGTTACGTTACTTTAAGTTACGTTACGTTACGTTACGTTACGTTACGTTACGTTACGCTATGCTATGCTATGCTATGCTATGCTATGTTATATTATATTACATATAACTTTCACGCAATTAACTATTATCTTTTGTTTTCTCTGTAAATACTTTAATTCCTCATTTAGTCAGTGATAAATAAAAAGTAACGACTTTTAGCCTCTATGGCTGATCGACATGCCTGCGGATATGAAAACAAATTAGTTTGTAGCACTATTCAGAAAAAAAAAATGATAAAACGATTGTCTACAAGTACTAGTTATGAAAAAAATTATTTATGTTGTACAACGTCCGATATATGAGGTGATTGATGTGAAACCCTTAACGTTATGGAAGCTTTACTACCTGAAAACTGCAAGGGTAAATATGTTTTTTATTATTATTCACAAGAGTGTTAAAAAGCATTGTGATTTGATACACGTGTGTATTGATGATTACCGTCCCTGGCTCTATTAAGACCTGACCTAACGGCTCGTGGCGCAATGGCGTCTCAGCGGTAATCACCAACTTTACACACTTGTACCAAGAAGGTCTTTACCACTTTGTCAGTTGCCACACAGTGTTCGAGAATCAGGTAATCTTCAGGGTTATGGTCTGAAGATTTCCTGATACTCCAACACTACACAGTCAACACTTAAAATACTATTAATCTTGATAAGTTTATTATAAATATATCTTATCATATTATTATGTTTCAAGAAGTAAAAACCGCATAAATATTATTATTTTCATACGAAAGATTAGCGAAATTGAGAAAATGATAATGGAACCAAAACCATGCATCCTAACCCAGCAGTTTATAAAACGTTCCATTAGTTTAGATTAGTTTAGACTATGTTTAGACCCTAACAATTTCAGAATCTGTTTTGTCAAAATTGTGTTGTTCATTCCGCGTACCTTTTTCAGTCAGATCAATCTATGAAAATATAAAGAATGAGTTTAAAAAAATGTTATCTACAGCTGATAAACATTTGCGTAAATTCAATGCAGTATTTTGTGATAACTGGTATCAGGGAAATATATGTTTAATCGATAAAACCTGCGGCTGGTTTACCTGTACCCACAAAAACATTCTTTGGAAAATACATCATGGTAGAAATGTGTTAATTTTGTTAATTTAAAATTGGTATGTAAATCACTGTTAAAAAAATTACGAGTAAAAGATTTTATTACTTACGTCTATAGGATTTAATCAACTATTCTAATATTATTATCTCCTCAAATTAAGTCATCGTCATCATCTTTGCGTTAGTCTCTATCGCACCCGAGACCTTTACCTCGGAGTCCGGGGTCTGCTTAACTTACAGAAATGAAACGAAAATTTCATAAATAAAAACATCACTACAGAAAAAAAACAAAACAAATGGCGCCAAGTTCGTGCTTTTTCTGTAGCGATGTTTTTTACAGCAGGCATTATACATATAATCAAAATTTCTGATTTAACCAGAAATCATTTTCTCTATCAGTTCTTGGTATAGTATTGTTTTTCTTAACCATGATCCCGGTTGCTGTCCTATCGGGGCCCCGGGTTCGCGTTTTAACTTTCACTATTCCGCTTAAGTATCCCTTGTAATGAGACATGCATTCTAAACGCATATCATTCGCTACGATATCGAGCAACTATTTATTTTTTCCAGTCACCTATCATCATCACTTTTTGTGTCTTGTGTATGGCGTATGGTTATAAATAGTACCGGAGGTGTTTTATCCTTGTTTTTTAACTTTGAATCATTCTTTTCTACTTCTGTCTTTACTTACAGGTAGTCTCGCAGGTTAATTACTTCATAGTAATGGTATACATATCGCAGCCAACTAACTTAATAAGCCGTCCAATTAACTGCCTAGGCTCTTTACTGAGCGGCGCCATTCAAGTAGCGGGCTGAATGACGTTCAGCTAGTTGATTAAACGGCTAGACAAATGGCTTGGATCGATGACGTTTCATTACTTGCCTAGCCATTTAATCAAACGCTTTTTTGCTATGCTATGAAGGTTTTTTTCATAACCATGCAGAAATAATTCATTTATTTCTGCATGGTTACAAAAAAATAACCACAAAGGCAAGCCTAGCTCCCGTAGTAGCCTTCTAACCTAATCTAACCAAGTCGGATCGTGCAGCTACCTCAATAAACCTATCACTAATTTTCTGTGAATAATCCTCTATTTACCCCTTCGGGGATTTACAGGCGTGAGTATATGTATGTATGTACGTAGTATTCTATCTTTTTTCGGGGTGGTGCTCCATCTTACGAATGGCTTAAGCATTAGCCAGCCAGCGTATTAAATGCTGTAATAAACGTTACGGCTAAATATTATTCAGGCCGTTAATTGAATGGCGCCGTTTACTTACCACTCTAGGCAGTTAATTGAACGGCTGATTAAGCTAGTTGGCGGCGACATACATACAAGTACTAATAAACATTACATCAAATTAATACTATTACCATAAACAACCCGAAACATTCAAATGAGTCGACGCCAGTTAACTATAATTTCCCTATAACTGTGTGGCTGAATGGAGCGTAGTTGGTCAGCTGTACTAGCCATTGCGGCCCTTAGAGGCGACCTTGCCGCATAAATATAGACTTGTAGAGTGTCGCCAACTACTAGCCGAGTAACCACAATCACACTTCACATAATATTCTTGTCTTATCAAAGAAAATGGCTAAACGATTATATTCTTATCGCTTTACATCAGTTAACGTGAATCAAAAAGTGTTTATGAAATACAAAGCTGTGTTAGACGTGAACTAGCAACGTTTGTTGTGGCGGTCAGTGTTATTTTCAGAATGTCATCCACTACGTCTCTGGCGGGGAAAAAAAGTTAGTTTTATTATTAGTTGAGTTCTGTAGTTTGTGCTGTACTGTTTGGTTATGCCTCAGTAATGTCCATGCTGTCGATGTGCTTGTGAAGTGAATTTGAATCGTGTGTTTAATTCCTGTGCTTTTACAATTTAAATGGGTACTAGTTTTTAATATTTGTAGCCATATTTCCTTTATTTACGAATGAGGTCCACGTTTATATTTTTTTATGAAGACTAAAGGTAAAAGATGTATGTATGTCAGATTTTTAAACGGTTTTGTCAAGTAGTGATTGCTGCAAAAATTTTAACCTTGAACTTGTGTCGAGAACTTTTGAGCTCGTATATTTTTATTTCTAACTATGCTTCGTATTTTCTAAATATAAAACATCAGCTGCTAGTAACTGTCTGAATACTGTATAACAAAATGATCTTTTGTAGTCATTTATGTGACATCTTTTTTCTGTCTTTTTCTATTTGTTTTCTTTTCATACTAATCTAAGTGATTTTTCTTTCAAGTTTTCTTTTTTTTTACTCAATGATTATTGGTTTTTTGTCGCAATGCATTCTTTAGCAAGCAAATGTTAACAGGAATTAAAATTCAATTGAATTCATAAATTACTTTAATGCCCTACTTGTCACGCTTTTTTTTTTCTTTAATGTTCTTAACACAAACATCAGTAACATCACACATACGTGATCGTACTCTTTTCTGGAACTGATATATAACTATTTAAGAATATGATATATATCTTCTCTGCTTACATAATAGTAGTTAGTAGTAGTTAGTATATAGTCATGCCTTGAATAACATTATCGCGTTATGGGTAAGTGCCTTGTCTGGCTTTGGTTCATAAATACGATCGATACAGCTTGAATGTATTGTTCGTGCGAGCTGTGTAATTAGTGTCTAGCATTTTAACGATTTCACTGTTAGTACAGGAATTCAGTTAAATAAACCGTAATTACAGGTATAATACTTTTAGGTTTTTTTTTTTGTAAGAGTATTTTAGAAAGTTACAGTGAATATGATGTATGTATTAACGATTTAATGCAAAGTAATCATTTGGGTAGCGATATTCACAATGATTAGATAAAATGATAGTTATTGAATTAATTGAGCGTAAAAATGGCACAAAAACAATATTCGAAAATTTATTACAATATACATTTTCTTAGTTCATTTATACTTGTAGAAAGGAATGGGATGATGCGGCTTTTAAGAAATTAGAAAGTGTTTAATCACGAAACATTTCTAACGACAGACTTAGTAAAGTGATAGTCAGGTTAAATTGGAAGAATTTTTTTAAATTTTCCTAATAAACAATGTGGAACTGTGGGAGTAATTACTCAATATATTTGCAAACATTGGCAATACATAAGTTTGGTATTGTTACGAGAAACTACTAAACTCGACTTTGTAGGTTTATGAAACTATAAATTATGGTATGACGAACATGAGTCGAAAATACTCTCATTGTGTTCTGTTACTATTATATCGATGCCCATACCTATACAGTTAGGTTTAAGCCAAGGTCACGAACCTGTTTCTGCTAGATTAAGTATAAGAGCAGACCTACTGTCTACTGTTCTCTCTACTGTCCTCAGACCAGTGCTTCTAGAGGCCGAAGATTATTGCGTATTTTCCGACACCCAGGTACACCCTATCACGATATCATTCTACTAACGCTCTAACAAACATTGTGATAGTAAACCACATAATCTCACTCTGCACCATTGGTGAAACTATAGACCCCAGGGAAAGGCATCTCTACTGATTGATAATTAAGGGAGAAGTATAGCATTCTCCCGAGAGCTACCAACGTTAGCAGCCAAGGCCAGTCGGGGTTTCAGGGATTTCTTCTTTCTTCTGGAAGGCAGCGAGAACGACGTGCCCGTAGTCACGGAGGGTGAGTTAGGGGCGGCTGTACTGCGGCTTAAATCCCGCAGAAACACCGCCCCTGGACTCGACGGCATTCCAGGCCGAGCGTGGGTCCTGGCTCTCGAGGAGCTTGGACCTCGACTTATAGGGCTCTTTAGCGCATGCCTCGAAAAAGGTCAGTTTCCCAAGGTCTGGAAGACAGGGAAACTGGTCTTGATCCGAAAGGCGGGGCGGCCGGCAAATTCTCCATCAGGATACCGGCCGATCGTGTTGCTTCACGAGGTGTGCAAGCTCTTCGAGCGTATTGTTGCACAAGGCCTCGGCAAGCACTGGCTGATCTGGCGGATAGCCAGTTTGGCTTCCGGCAAGGGCGCTCCACCGTGGGCGCGATCATGCGCATTAAAGACCTGACGGAGGAAGCAATATCACAGGGTGAGGTGGTGGTGGCGGTGTCTCTTGAAATCGCCAACGCCTTCAACACCTTGCCCTGGAGCTGCGTTAGGGAGGCGTTTATCTACCATGGAGTACCCCTCCTGGCCTGCGTCTCGAGAAATCAAGGCCCAGCAGTCCCAGCTCCACCAGGAAACCATGGAGACATGGAAGGTGCGACTTGAGCAACCAAAGGGGGGATTCGCCACAATCGCGGCCGTCAGACCGGTCATGGACGAGTTGGAGAGGAGACATGGTGCTCTCTCCTACCGGTTGTCACAGATACTTACCGGGCATGGTAGCTTCGGTAGATATCTGTGGCGAAGACACCGGGAAACCACGGCCGAGTGTCAGCACTGCGAGGAACGCAGCGACGACACATCGCTCCACACGCTGGTGGAGTGCACAGCGTGGGCGGAATAGCGCCAGGTCCTCGTGGTGGGTCTGGACGTGGACACTCTCTCGCTCGAGACCATGGTGCGAGCCATGGTCTCCAGCGGGAGTAAGTGGGACTGCGCCGTCTCTTTCTGCGAAGAGGTCATGCTCGCGAAAGAGGCGGCGGGGCGAGAGCGGGAGAGAACTCTCCCACCCGAGTTCCGCAGTCGGCGGCTTGGGTGCCGCCGACGTGTCTTCGCCGAAGACCATCGGCCTCCATGCGGGGTGACACTCGAACCCCCCCCCCCCCCCCCCCATAGACGCAGGATAACACCCGAACCTCCTAGGTGAGGCCGCAGCCGTAGGTCTGTTGGTAGTCCTGGGACATCCTTCCGAGGGCTTACCCGGGGCTACCAACCGCAGGCTATAAGGCGGTACGTGAGGGTTTTTTAGTCGGTAGGAGTCCGGCATAGCATCCATGAAGGATTTTCTCTCACGTTAAAAATAAAAAAAACAGTTGCAAATATGAATATTTATTTCTTTAACACTATTATAAAACAAATATTTCATAAGGAATTTCCATGTCAGCTCATACACTTTGTGTTTGCAAATTCCTCTCTTCTTACGAGTGCACAATGATCTCATCTCACCTGCATTCACTCAACTTGCAGAGTATGAGTGCCGCATTGGGTACCCGAATTGTCTAAAATTCGAAAAAAAAAATAGTGGATTAAATCTCTCTAACAAAAATGTAAATGAATAAATGAATCGGATTTCAGCCGATCGATTACTGAGTTTGAAAATCAACGCAATGCAGAACTTTTCTTTTTAAAATACAATTATGTTCCCTTTGAGTATAATTGGCTACTAAAGTATTTGGTATTATTCTTCAGATGTTGTTCAACAAAACCCCGACCTGTATAATTTCATTTTGTTCACCTAGATGTACAGTGCAATAAAGCAATTTATTTAGCTACCATATCTTTATTGCAGTAGTACTCAACACGCTTCTCGAAACGGATCACTACGAGAGCCTGATTAAAGAGCTGACGTGCACCAAATGTAATCAGTATATGCGCCCACCCATCCACCTGTGCGTGGATGGACACAGCTTATGTGGCCGCTGCTATGAGAAGAGCTTCCAGTGTCACGTGTGTAAGGTATGAACAAATATATCGTAAGCTAGATTATATAATCGTCTACCCTGCGCATATAGTCTTTTCAGGTCTTTAATCCATCTTAATGGGAGGCGTAAATAAAAGAAAGTCCGTAACATTTTATCAATGCAGGATAATGACGTGCATAATTTTTTATCCAAATCTCGACATACATTGTTTTTGTGTCTAATCACTTAATCAGAAAAAAATCGACTATTCTCCTTTTCCTGTGTACCGAAACAAGGAAAACAATCTCCTATAATTATCTTTGAATACCATACCTTACAGTCCGTCAAATCTAAGAAGTACCGTTTGACAGTTCTGACAATTGAATTATAGGGATGGGATGAAAAAATCGATTACTATAATATCCGAACTTTAAGAGATCGATTACTATAATATCCGAATTTTAAGAAATCAATTGTTATAATTAAATAAAAGAAATGTTTAGGATATTTTTTTATTCACTACTAGTACTAGTATCGTCGTCTTCGTCATCATCGTCATTTAAATTAATGACCAGTTGATTGTCCATTACATTATCAAAGTGTACGTCTCTTTCGAAGTCGTCCATTATTATTTTCTTTGTTTTTTGTACTACTTTACTCCAATCTTCCTGTGTAACTTGGGCACATGCTTCCTTTAATAAACCTTCCATTTTCTTGACACTGAAGGGTGGTTTTGTGTTGTGTCTTGCTGCATAACCTGTAAAACAATAATGTAACTATTTGATAGCAGACGAAAACCATTGTTTAAATTATAAATGTTAGAAGTACTCGTGTTATTATTATAATATTATAAAATATTACCTTTAACTTGGGCCCAAATCAGTTCAATGGCATTATATTGGCAATGGTACGGAGGAAGTCGTATGACTTTGTGCCCGTGCTCTTCGGCCAATTGGTCAATTACATATGTCGGTTTTGGTGGTTTATGCAATTTCACTAACTGTAATAATTCAGCTTTTAATAGTGACATGTCGGCATCCACTCCTTTTCTTTGCAGCCATGCCACCAAATCTGCTTTCTTATTGGCTGACGTAGGTGCTTTATCAATTTGCACAGAGTGGTATGGGGCATTATCCATTATAATTGTGCTGTTAGGAGGGATATTCTGTAATAAATTTAAGAACCACTCTCGGAACCTTACTGCGTCCATTTCTTCATGATACTCTTTAGTGCTTTTGGATTGGAAAGCTAATAAAGAGTTTTCCACGAAGCCTGTAGACGCTGACCCAGCATGGCATATTATGAGGCGTCCACCTTTTCCTATCGGCACCTTCGAGCACGAAGCTTCAGAATCATCAGTCCATGTTTTCGGCACAGAATGGTTGGAATTTAGCCAAGTTTCGTCCAAAAATATTACATTATCCCAGTTTATAATTTGTTTAACTTCGCGCAGGAATGTTAGTCGCTGCATAATTATGTCATGTCGCTCCATAACAATTTTTCGTTTGTCAACTTTTTTGTATCTGAAGCCAATTCCTGTTATTACCGTTCTCAACGACTCTATGCTTCCCTTATACAGCCCGGCATCTTTTAAAGTTGCACATAACTTTGCCAATGTTGGAAATTCGCCTCTTGTAAAATACCCGTATATATGGTTTCTAATAGCATGACTATCGAATTCATCGATGCCTGTCACAGGTTTATTTCTTTTTCGTTTTTTCGGTGTGTGAAGTACGTTACTGTCACTCCCCGAAGGCCCATATTTTTCACTTAATATTTTGCCAACGGTGCGGCTACCAATACCGAGAGCTTCACCGACGCGATCCCGAACTTGTGTAACTGGCAGTAGAAGTCCACCATTTTGAGATTCACGCTCAAAATACTCGTGTAATTTCACCACCAATTCACGAGCCTGGCTGTTCAAAATACGTCCTCTTTTCGACATTATTAATAAACACTTGCTTAGTTCGGAGTCCAGTATAAATATTGCCAAGGTAAACGGATAAAGAATGATCAGTCCAGAAAAGTAATAGCCAAGTCACAAATTGTAAAACACAAACGAGAAAGCAAGTACGCGCACAGTCAGCTTCCAAGATGGCGAGAGACTGCTGACGCCGAACCGACCGAGCGGACCGCGTGCGCTTGTAGTTGGCAGTGTTGCCAGAAAAAAAAAATTGTAGAGACTTGGACACCTGCGATTTTGCCTATTGACCTAAAAATAATTAAATTAATTTATTTTAGGGTATCTGTGTATTCAGTGCATTATGCGGTCGCGCAGTAACGTCGTTAATTTATAACATCAGGCAACAACATTTTTGTGAATGGGTTCTACATACCTTATTTTTATTAGTTTTAGACGTAGAAATAAGACTTAGAAGAAAAAAATGTAATTGTAAAATCAACGGATGTGCTTGTTAAAAATTTGTTTATTTCTCTGTAATATGCAAACCCATACTATCATACACAAAAATAAATGTAAAAAACACTATCCCTGACTCCATTTACTATTTCGACAGCGTTAGCGCGAGAAACCCCGACTTATTTGGGCGCGAAAATCAAAAATCGACAAATCGCTTTCGACAACTTTTTAAAGAAGCAAATATATTTGATTTATAAATACGTATTTTTGGTGAATGGGTTTTATCTCATATTTTACGATTACATAACTATTTAGTTATGTAATCGTAATATGTGAGATAAATCCCATTCACATGAAAAAATATTTGTTTGGTTGTCAAGTGTAATTTGTAAATAATACATTCGATTTTTCGTATATGTAAACGATTTTTTTGCATACAAGTGTATCCGAAGAGTCGCAACACTACGTGCAGTGACCTAACTACGTAACTTTGTAATGCGGTCAAGAATATAACTATTAGAAATTATTTACTGTGTAAATATGTGTTATTTTGCTTTGTTTGAAAGTTTTCAATTACATTTAGATATTAAGAATTGTACATTTTTATATACAATAATGAAATCTTTCTAAATTCATGGTTTTATGAAAAAGGTTATCGAAACTGAATAATGTACGTATGAACAAAGTTGTTTCGGTTTGAAAAATATGAAACGTCAAACGGTACCTCTTAGATTTGATGGACTGTAGGATAAATGTTAAGTACGAAAAGAAAATATTAATAATAAGACAATAATCTAGGAAATGTGTTATATTCTTTTGGATCATCTGACTAAGCTCCATTAAAGAAGCCATATTGTGGCGATTGAAGAGGTAGTAAGGAAAACATTAATAAAGGCAGCGACTGCATGGCATGGTGACAAAGTGCATTGATGTCATCTCTAGCGTTCAATTGAGGAGCGTTTGTAACTAATATCCAGGCACGCCAATGCCAGCCTTCTGTGCTTTATTTGTACCGTATTTTGTAATTTATGTTACCACTGTGCATTTCAGCTAACGTTTGGCTCGACAAAGTTGTTTCACATAAAGGTTTCCAGGCACGTATTTGTAGCGAACACTATCACGTGTGACGCCTCCGAGATTTAAATACATAATTATTATTAATTATAACGATGCTCGTTGGCTGGTTTGAACTTTCCATGTGTCACGAATCGTATTAAATCTGTAGTCTGTTGTGAATACTTATACGCTGCTTTTAAAGTAAATCAGAAACGTGATAAGGAAATATTTTCAATAGGTATGTAATATACAATATTAACCCGGTGCCAATTACGCTGGGTCATATTGACCTGAGGCAAATGTAAACTAATATATATTTTATGTTTTGCGACGTTCCTATAATTCGCAATTTTTTTTTATACCTGGAGATACGTTCCGCTTCTGCCCGTTTCATTGGTATACTCAATGCGATGCCACTTGCGCTAGGAGATACACATGCGTCAAGTAAAAGCGTCATCGCTGGCGTTGTTGTTTCGTGACTTACGTTTATTTTGTTATTTAGTATTTATTGCCAATTAAACTTGTTTATATATATATATATATATATATATATATATATATATATATATATATATATATACAGGGTGTATTTTTGAAACGGGGCAGTAAGGGCAAGTACCTTAACCGTTGCAGTTACAGCAAAACGTTCTTAAAAGACCTTCCCTAACTTTTTGGGACATTTTGAACTGCATTCACAGATTTTGTAAAAAACTTACAGTTAGCAAAAAAAATGCAAAAAGTTAAAAAAAAATTTTTATGCCAATCGATTCTATTTCATGTGGGGATCAAAAAACTCTATGGGACCATTTTAGCTTTCAGTACTAGAAAAGACAGAAATCGCCAAAGACCTTTCCCATACATTTCGTACGGAAATATGATAAATCAACTCGAAACTCATAGGTCAGGTAAAATTTTGAACTTTTTTAAATAAAAAAAATCATTTAAACATTTAAGAAATTGGTTTATGAAATAAATTGCTCAAAATGATTTCCATTTTCACGAATACATAAGTCTATCCTTTTTTGCACTGAACGAATGGCGGCTAATAATGTTCTGGGATGAATATTATGTAAAATGGTCATTAATGCATCCTTGAGCTCTTGAACACTGGCGTACGTCGTCTTATACACCTCGTTTTTCACGAAGCCCCATAAAAAAAAATCAAGTGGTGTTAGATCGGGGCTACGAGGTGGCCACTGTGTTGGACCATGTGTACCTATCCACTGTGTACCGAATAGGCGGCTCAAATTGGAACGTGAAAGGTGACTGTTATGTGGCGGAGCACCATCTTGTTGAAAATGAACTTTTCGCAATTCCGACAGGGGCCATTCGTCCATCTCGTTTTCAAGATGGTGTAAAATGACTTCATTATACATGGCAGAAATCATTTTCCCTTCATAAAATTCCACCATTATGACTCGATTGGACATTATACCACACCAACAGTTGAATGAGAAGCGAACCTGATTATGACTTGCCGTAACTCTTAGTGAATTTTCTTTGGACCAATAGTGGTGATTTTTTCTGTTGTACATACCGTTATTGGAAAAATTCGTTTCGTCTAACCACAGTATGTTATTTAAAAATTCATGATCTCTGCTTATTTTTCCTCTTAGCCATCTGCAAAAAGTAAGCCTTCGAACATCATCACCCGGATGTAACACTTGAACAATGCGCCCATATCGATAGCACTTGTAGCCGTATTTCTTCCATATCTTTATCACAAGGGAGTGGGATACACCTACTTCAAGGGCGACTTGCCTGGACGATACCTCTGGATATGCTTCGACATAAGTTAGAACCGCAATCTCCGTGTCCATGTCCACACGAGGCTGCCGCTTTCTTTTGAAAGAACCCTGCAATTCCAGGTTTTTCAAAAGATTTGTAATAACCTTTCTTGTTGGCACATGCCGCAACGGATACTTATTGCGGTACCACACTAATGCAGCTCCCGCATTTCGATTATTGACAAAATACGCTTCTAATAAGTCAATTTTTTCACGATTAGAAGACATTTTAGCGAAAATCCTTAATTAATAACTCATACGAAGTTTCTCAGCTGAAACTAAGAATAACACACAGATTTTCGAATCAAATTCGAAATTTGAGGGTAAGAATTCTTTTTATTTAGGCACTTTACAGTCAATTCTACCCACTTCCTGGCCATAACAAAAAGTTTGACCGTCGTAGAAATTTGTTTCTGTTGCCGAAATGTATGGGAAACGTTTTTGGCGATTTCTGTCTTTCCTAGTACTGAAAGCTAAAATGGTCTCATAGAGTTTTTTGATCCCCACATGAAATAGAATCGATTGGCATAAAAAAAAATTTTTGGACTTTTTGATTTTTTTTTTGCCAACTGTAAGTTTTTTACAAAATCTGTGAATGCAGTTCAAAATATGTCAAAAAGTTAGGGAAGGTCTTCTAAGAACGTTTTGCTGTAACTGCAACGGTTAAGGTACTTGCCCTTACTGCCCCGTTTCAAAAATACACCCTGTATATATATATATATATATATATATATATATATATATATATATTTATCCCGCAAACAATTGGCCGTCCACTGAAGGCGAAAGTGCATTTAAACTGGCGTCAACCTGCTTTTGGCGTCCATATACCGGACGCCACTTTGTTATCCGGTGGCACTTAAGTCCTATTGATCCTAGCTAGCCGTAGTACAAAAATCGACGGAAGCCAAAATTAGCTTTACATGGTTGCAATAAAATATTGAAAACTTCCCGAAGAAATCACAGCGCAGGTGAGGCGCTGCTGCAGTGCGTATATCCACACTGTATATCTAGAGGAATTCCTGACTACGGATTCGCGTATTTGGCGTCCACAATTGCGACGTTGCCAACTCGCACCTACCGCAATCAAAACAATATAATATCGTCTTCGCTTCGGTCGTTCAACATCCAATTATTTTTGTATAACAGTCGCAACGTTAGAACGTTTTATTCATAATTAATTACCTGAGACGGTGTTGGGTCATAAATTCATACTCATACTCATACTACTCATACTCATTTATGTATAATATAGAATATTACAAGTCAGTATAATAATAATGGGACTTTATGCATTTATAGGAGAAGGAAGAAGAAGTGATATTAGATTCATGTATACGGACGTATGCGTCAAACCGGCATCGGCATCCATATTTATGTCTCGTAGCTTTAAGGCTTTAGACGGACGTCCGTTGACGGTATATACCTACTATTCATGCCGTCCCATATTCGACGTGCGATTAATTTACTAAAGTAGTGCCATAAATTCATGTATACGGGCATCAAATATCGTACGATATGAAAAGTATGCGTCAAACCGACATCCGTATATGTGTCGCGTAGCTCTGAAGCAATATACGGACGTCAGTTGACGGTTTTTTTTTTTTTTTTTTTTTTTTTTACGTGCGGGAAATCCCCACGGATACCCGCCCCTCCGGAGCCGGAGGGGTGGGTTATGTCGGACTCGAACCGACTAAACCGCACGCCGTCTGTGGGTCGTGGTGCTAGGCCGGAGGTGAGGTTGCCTTGCGGCATATCCCTCGCACCCCGGCTGACCCAGGGCCATCCCTTTCGGTCTGGCCCTCCTCGGGAGGTGGGGACCACGCCGTCCCCGACTCAACCCCGGTGTGGGGAGGCGCGCATCGTCCTACGATGCGCGCCGCCGCCGTGGCCTGCTTCTGCTAGGGTGACGGGTGGCTCCACCCGTCACCCTCAGGCCCGCGCTCATGGGGGGCGGAGGTCTGTAAGCGCCCTCCGACGCCCGAGCCGCCTTCGGGCGCGAGCAGCGATGTCAGCGAGTCTTTCTCGCTCACCGCGCCGCGCCCGCTCTGCTGTCTCCTTCGCGAGCATGACCTGCTCGCAGAAAGAGGCGCTGGCCGCCCACGCATCCGCGCAGCGGACCATCGCCGCGAGCAGGGTGGAGAGCGTGAGCACTCTCACCCCCAGGGCCTGCACAAGCTCCCGCCTCGGCGTCTCAAACGCCGGACACTCGGTGAGCGTGTGCAGCCCCGAGTCCACGCTCGCGTCGCAGTGATGGCACTCGGGCGTTGGCTCAATACCCATCAGATGCAGATACCGCCCGAAGTAACCGTGCCCGGTTATCATCTGCGTCTGACGGTACGAGAGGCTCCCGTGTGGCCTCTCTAGCCACTCCCCCATGATGGGCCTTACCGCCGCAATGACGGCGTGCCCTGCGCGTGGTTGCCCAAGTCGTCGCTCCCACTCGGCCACCATGACCTGGTGGAGCCGGGATTTCTCGGCCCGAATGTCCTCGGGCTCGGGATCGAATCCCCGCTCCCGCGCCTCCTTTCGGAACTGGTACAGTGCCGAAAGGGCCCTCGCTTCCAGGATCCACGGTGGCGATCCGGCCAGGAGACTCGCCGCTTCGAAGGATATCGTGCGGTATCCCCTGATGGCCCTGGAGGCCATCGTCCTCTGCGCCGTACGGAGCAGAGGCAGGAATCTGGCCCCCAGGGTGTCCGCCCACACGGGGCACCCATATAGGGCCATGGACCGCACGACACCCGCGTAGAGTCTCCTGCAGGAGGCCCCTGGGCCCTTCAAGTTGGGCAGCAGCCGACTCAGGGCATTCGCCGTGGTGACCAACTTGGGGCGCAGGCTTCGGAGATGTTGTCCGAAGTCCCACCGACCGTCAAGCACGAGCCCCAGGTATTTCAGCTGGGGCTTGATGTCGATGGGAGTGCCTCCCACTGTAAGGCTGGCTCCCGGGCCTGGCCTGCGCCGAGGACCATGAAAGAACATGGCCTCGGACTTGTGCAGAGCCACCTCGAGACCCAGCCGCCGGATCCGTTCGACGACTTGACCAACCGCGGTCGTGGCCCTCAGGGTCGCCTCGCGGTGCGTAGCCCCGCTCACCGTCACCAGCGTGTCGTCCGCATAACACGTGACGGTGGCACCGTACGCGAAGTCACCGCGAAGCACCCAGTCGTAACCGATGTTCCACAGTAACGGCCACAGGACCGATCCCTGTGGGACACCGCACGACATCTCACGCCTACCGACTCCGGTCGAACTCGGGTAGACGACGGCTCTCTCCGTTAGGTAAGCCCCGACTATGCGGCGGAGGTAGAGAGGCACCTTTTCATGCCGCCCCATATTCAACGTCCAATTATTTTTGTAAAGTAGTACTATAGATTCATATATACGGACGTCAAATATCATTCAGTATGAAAATCGTAATCGTACAGCGTCAAACAGACCTAGCCCGTCTCGAGGCCTTTTCAAGTCCCATGGTCACGGGTGAGACTCAACCCGTGACCATGGGACTTGAAAAGGCCTCGAGACGTCGGGTTAAAGTTTGAAATAATACACGCGATTAAATCCGTAAAAATAGTTTTATTTCAAACCATAAATACATAATTTTATTTGCTACCAAGTACTTAAGCCTAAGAGGAGAACAAACGGACAAACCGCAGACGGCCGCGGGTCAGCCGGACATATGAAAGCATTTTCGGCCAAGTCCAATCTTAATACACAGACCTTCGTTAGCGCTCGGTACATGGTCATGGGCAAAAGTTGCTGTTTCTAATATAGCGAAGCAGCATTAACGAAGCCTTGCGAAGGCGTAGGGTACAACCAACCATAAGGGACTGGATCACTCAGCTAATAAGCAAAAGAGCGGTCCAGATAGTGAGCACTACCACAAGAACGAAGGTAGTCAAAGGGTGCCCACACTGCCCACAAGGAGGCGTCCTATCGCCACTTTTATGGAATATAGTAGTAGACAGCCTCGTAAAGAGAGTAAATGAGAGAGGATACACCACCATCGGGTACGCGGATGATCTTGCAATACTGATAAGCGGAACGGCTGAGGACGTGCTATGCAAAATCATGCGCTCAGCCCTTCAGATTGTGGAAGAATGGTGCGAAGAACACCGAATATCAGTAAACCCGAAAAAAACAGAACTTATCCTTTTCACCAACAAAAGAAAGTTACCAGAACTACAACTACCAAAACTATTTAACACCAAACTAGCTCTAACAAGTCAAGTTAAATATCTGGGCATCATACTTGACAATAAGTTGAATTGGGCTAGCCACATAAATGCTAAGATGAAAAAGGCCTGTATAACTTTCTGGCAATGCAGAAGACTCGTTGGTAAGAACTGGGGTCTTAACACAAAGATAACACTTTGGCTGTATACGGCAATTATCAGACCTTCCCTAACCTATGGATCAGTTGTATGGTGGTCCAGAACAGAACTGATCACTGTGAAAGAAAAGCTTCAGAGTTTACAAGGCCCAGCGAGTACAGCAGCCACTGTATGCATGAGAACCACCCCATCAGTCGCACTAGAGCACCTCCTAAACCTGAGACCGCTGCATCTAATCATACAGGAGGAGGCCAAGGCAGCAGCCTTAAGACTGAAAAATAATGGGCTTTGGAAAGAGAATACTGGAACAAAGCATTCAAAGATTCTACAGGGAATCCTAAAGAAGATACCACTTCTCGAGGCTCCCATAGACAGAATACCATGTCACCACGTCTTCGAAAGGAAGTATCATATCCAACTTTCTGAAGAAAAAAGAGATAGCTCTGGCGTCAAAGAAGTTAGGATATACACAGACGGCTCCAAAACCACACATGGTGCCGGAGCAGGCGTCTTCTCGAATAACTTAAATATCAAAATAACAACCATCTTGGACAAACTAAGCACAATATTTCAAACCGAATGTATTGGCATAACGAGAGCGGCGGAGACGATTGCCGCCAGAGATGTCAGAGATCTAGATGTAAAGATCATCTCAGACAGTGCATCCGTACTCCAAGCTCTCCAGTAACACCATAACCTCTGTCCTCATATTGGAATGTCATAACACACTCCAATCCATTGCAAACACAAACAGGGTCACGCTGCAATGTATCAAGGGACACAGCAACTCCCTCGGCAACGACGTAGCCGATGAATTGGCCAAGAGAGGATCAGGGTCGACAGTATATGGACCGGAACCAATACTACCCATACCTCAAGCACAGGACAAAACTTGGCTACGAAAAAGTACAGAAGAAACCCATCTAACAGAATGGACAAACACTGAAGGATGCAGACAAACAAAAAATGCAGTTCCGGTAGCATCAAAAACGTTTAGCCGAAACCTCATTAGGCTAAAAAGAAACCAAATCCGCAAGGTCACCGGCCTCTTGACCGGTCACTGTCCCCTAAACAAGCATCTGTTTACAATAGGTGTGACGGACAGCCCCCTATGCAGAAGCTGCATGGGGGCAGAAGAAACGCCACGGCATGTGCTTACAGAGTGCACGAGGGTGGCCGCACAACGGGCGAAATTCCTCCAGTCACCAGCGTCACTCCGGGGAGCATGTGGAAACCTGAAAAGGCTGCTGGCTTTTTGGGAGGATCTGGGTTGGTTGGAATGAGAAGTAAGATGGTACGCACAATGGCCCAATCAAGAGGCTAAGTGCGGAACAGCCCTGGTAAACTAACTAACTAACTAACCCGTATGTAAACTCATGCTAATATTAAAGTTTCTTCGTACGATGAGAAAGAACGACTGATTCCACAACAGTAGTAAGATGTTAGGTACTACTGCTGTGGAATCAGTCGTTCTTTCTATAAAT
Organism: Eilema caniola; assembly: GCA_949126895.1. Classification (NCBI taxonomy): domain Eukaryota; kingdom Metazoa; phylum Arthropoda; class Insecta; order Lepidoptera; family Erebidae; genus Eilema; species Eilema caniola. The sequence goes on from OX421476.1 coordinate 10,214,868, forward strand.
ACAAAAATGAGAATAGCCCAAATAAGACATACACAATATGCGTATTATTCACAATAGACAATTCATTTTGCGGGACTCTGTGAAAGAAAAAGATAAGTATGAATAAACGATTCACAAGCTGGCAACGTCGCACTTTTAAATCCCAACCGACTGATTTGGACGTGAAAATATCCGCGCAATATATAAATAATATTGATATACGTAGGAGGTCACTAAAGCTTCACTATTGTATGGGGTCCAAAAATGTTTGGGCCTAACTGCAAAAAGAATATTGCCGCAAGTAAAAAAGCAAGAAAATTAAGTATCTTATGGAGTAGGAAATCAAAAAACTAAGCAATATTCGTCGACAGATGATGAAAAATGTAAGCAGAACTGGTGGACGTCCTAATGATGCACCACATACCTGACGCCAAATGAGTTACTGGATGTATATATATATATATATATATATATATATATATATGTGTGTGTGTGTGTGTGTGTGTGTGTGTCTTGTTTATATAATCTATATATATATATATATAGATTTTTTTCTCTCTCTCATTGATTAACCAACGAGAATTTTGGTGACGTTAACATCACCAAAATTCTCGCAAGATCATTATCAGTGATATTTTCACTATTTATTTTGTATTTCATATACCCAGACACCTTGTTTCCATACTGCAATAGTTACAGCAGTTCCGTGGTCCTGAATAATGATGTAGAGAACTAATTCGTTTTCATGTTCATATTATAGAGCTCAAAAGATAAACATGTTATATTTTCAAAGTTGATTCTGAATGTATTATTGAAAAATAAAACATTTTTTTAGAACTCATTGTAATTACTTTTTATTTCACAACCTAAGAAAAGAATCCTTTTTTATAAAAAGACTGTTAATATTAAGGTGGCTTGCAAAAGTTCCTGAAATTGTTTTTATAAACTTCGGGTCAATATGGCCCGCCTTCATCGTCCTAATAATTATTTTCACATCTTTTGCGCCGGGTTAAATTGCGTTCTCACACAGCATTACTACCAATGTGATATTCGTAGCTTGATAGTTTGTGTATCTGCTTAGTGCCATGCATGACTGTTAGGGATGGTACATAAAATCGGTAAGCTCCATAAAACTTGTTTAAAATAACAAGATAAGGCGTCAGACTAACTACTTGACACTACTACTTTTTATACTCCGCACGCCGAATGATGATCCCTATGACGTTTCAACTGACAGTTGTATTAGTTATGCGAAACAATTTCGATAAAATACTGTTTTTTCAGGCAAATGTCATGTCATTCAGCCAGGTCATTCAACATAATAAGCAATATTTATTTATTTTGAAATAAAGACTACGCGCATTAATGGGCATAAAACACTAGATAAAAAAGTAACAGCCTTATTATATTTTATTTTACTATACTTTAATTTTTATTCAAATTGCATAATTTAAAGAATTTAAAATTCTTTTTGAATTGAATTTTAAAGAATTCATAATTAGCTGGCAATTATGGATTACATGGAAAAGTATTTAAAAGGAGGCCATAGACCTACCGTAATTTTTTAATTCAGTCATGTCATGCATCACATCGCGTCATACGAGTGCTCTAACGCCTTGTATGCGCCACGTCTTTCTTTGTTAGCTGAGTTTTGTTTCTGTTTTCGCTGTTTTGTGTTATTTGTTGATTTTCTGTTACCTGTTTGTTGATTTTCGGTTTTGCAAAATTTGCAAAATGCCGAAAAGACAGCGGAAAACTGTTCTCAACAGTGAAGTTCGCGAGTTTGTAGTTCGTTTGCGAGACTATTTTGCTCGTGAACAACAAAATGGCGGACCCTTGTTACCGCTTGACAATGTTCGCGATCGTGTAGCCGATGCTCTAGGAATCGGAAAGGCTACTGTTTCTCGAATAACAAAGGAAAAATTTGGGGAGTCGTCCATGGAGGACAATAAACTATTAACACCAAAGAAGAAAAAGTAAAGGTTATGTCATATAACAGAACCTGATGAATTTGATTTAGATGCTATACGCAATCATATTTATGGTTACTACCTACGAGGTGAACTACCGACCTGCCAGAAGTTATTATCTTCATTAAAAGCTGCAGAACTCTTCAAAGGCGGTGCTACTTCTCTTAGAATTGTTTTGAAAAAATGTGGATTCCGCTATAAAAAATGTGACAAGAGAAAAATATTAATGGAGCGTACTGACATAGCTTTACTACGATGCGATTTTCTTCGCAAAATCAAACAAATTGATAACTGGGAGAAGGTAGTATACCTTGATGAGACATGGCTGAACGCCAATCATACTGTAGGTAAGGCATGGACGGATGACACAGCCAAATCCAGCACAAAAACTCCTGAAGGAAAGGGCCAGCGCTTAATCATTCGCCACGCTGGCACAGCTACAGGTTTTGTGCCGAATTGCCTGTGGGCTTTTAAGTCAGTGAAAACAACGGAGTACCACGAGGAAATGAATTTCGAAAACTTTAAGACATGGTTTATAAAACTATTAGAAAATTTGAATGAGCCTCACTATATTTTAATGGACAATGCTTCATATCACTCAGTTCAAATTAACAAACCCCCCAGCAGCAATAACAAAAAAGCTGAAATTATAGAGTGGTTACACGGCAATGGTGTGGAAACTGACAGTCAGATGTTAAAAAAAGAGTTGGTTAGACTGTTGAACTTTCACAAACAACAGACGCACCAATCATATTTATTGGATGAATTGGCCAAATCAAATGGGCACACGGTAATTCGGTTACCGCCCTATCACTGCCAATATAATGCAATCGAGTTGATATGGGCGCAGATCAGAGGTATCTATATTTTTTATTTATATAATATTATGTATATGCATATATTTCTAAAAATAATTACTAAATGTACAAATATTTTCAGGTCATGCAGCTAGGCATAACACAACTCCGCCATTCACGGCAAATAAAATGATGGTTTTATTGGAAGAAGCTTGCGCTCAAGTGACAGCTGACGATTGGCGAAAAGTGGTCGAAAGAACGAAGAAAATTTGCTTACAAGACTGGGATCGAGATGTACAATACGACAATATAATTGACCAACCGTTAATAATAAACGTCACGGATAGCTGCAGTTCAGACTCAGATTTTGAAGATCCGATTGACCCTGTATCAGATTCAGATTGATATAAATAAAATACAAACTCAAAGCATTTGTTTTATATTTCCAACAAATTATCGATATTTTGTTCATCGATGTGTCCCTTCTTAGTCGATAACAGCTTGACGACGTAACTTTTGCAGCACGTACCATGTACATTTGCATTGAGTTTTTTTCTATTATTTCCGAACATTACGTAATAATTTCTTAATATTCATTTTTATAATTTACAATTGTACACAATTATGATTTTTTCGTCTTTTTAAAGGACCTCTAAAGGATTTGATGTGATAGGACGTCAGTACAATGTTAAGCGCTAACGAACTGTCATAGGGATCATCATTCAGCGTGCGGATTATAATGATGGGTTTCATATAATCAAATGAGGACGGTTGCAGTTTTGATCGTAGTTTTACTATTCACTATTTATTGAGCTCAGTTAAACCATACATTTTAACCAAAGTATCCAAGTAGTCATTTTACTACCCTGGCAAACTTCAATTATACGATATTACTAAAATAACAATAAATAAGTTAAGACAATAAAATTGTCTATATCCGCCAAGAGTGGAGACGTGGTTCCCTAAAAATGAACTTAATTTAAAGAATGTATTTTCAGAAAGAATTCGCACTCATAAGACCGGTGGCGCTGGAGTCATTGGCGAACAAAGTGCTATTCCCCTGTACGAACAAAGGATGCCCGAAGCATGCAGTGCTAGCGCATTTAGATGCCCACCACGCACACTGCCAGTTCCGCATCATCAATTGCTTTATGAGTAGAGTCTATGGTAAGTTAGATTAAAAAAAAATCGCATTACACCGATACCGATGCATAGCTTGTTGTTACTAAAAGCAAAATATCTGATTAAGTTTACCTCCAGTTCTTTAAACTAGTGCTTGACGTCTAACAGATTTTGATTTAGAAGTGAAACGCATGTCAACTCACGAATCCACTGTTTCTTGATCTTACTACCTATGACAAGCGCTCTCGACAGCTGGCCACGTAAATTCAATGTCATAATTACCCCCACTGCAGTATTAAAGATCATTCAAGGCTTATGGTACGTCCTTGCACTTAAAAGACATCCTGAGTAGAATAGTTAAAGTGTCCATTTTATTAACAGTCATCAGTTCTTGAGCAATATGTTATGAACAGTCATCAGTTCTTGAGCAATATGTTACTGTAACAATAGAAATAACTAATTAAATTCTGAATGGGCTAGTTAGAACCGATGAGTAAGCAGTAAAAAGGCCCTAAAAACTGTAATAAAGTCTATCTGGTAATTAACGGTTAAGAGTTGTCCTTAAATCACTAATTTAGTGAGTCCGTCCGGAATAAAATATATACTAGCGCAAACATTTTTTGCTCAATTCCGATTTATATAACTCCTGCAAACTTTTCCTTATTAAAGACATAAACTTTTCCTCAACTTCGGAATTGAATAAGCCTCCTAAATAAAGGTACCATTAAACCAATCTACGACGCGTGGCGAAAAAGAAGCAACTTTTATTCGGAGACCTTATTTTCAGGCGAGTGCACTTGGAAAGGGTGTGCTGGTGACTGGATGGACCATTGCTTCAATGATCATAGTGACAAGGTCACTGATCTCCCTTTCATTAAGGTGAAGAACAAATGGGACGCAAAGAGGACCGAGCCTGTTCTCAATTACTTTCTTTTAAAGTGCTACGAAAAAGTTTTCAACGTATACCAGATATATGACAAAAGAGGAGGTAAGAATAATAGTGTTCAAACTAGATTAAATACTAGTTAAGTTATGAAGTTCTTTTAGTGAAAATCTTAAAAAAAAAACACGGGTTGCGGGAGTGCCGGCAGAAGTGAAAACTTTTTCTTTCTTTCTTTCTTCGTTAAATACAGAGAAAAAGTTAAAAAGAACACACCATACCATACCATACCATACCTATAATATAGCGCCAATCATAGAACCTATCACTAATTTTCTGTCAGAAGAAATTAATGAATTACAAAAGGAAAAAATAATCACAAAAAGTAATAAATAACAAAAAGAAAAAATAATCACATAAAGTAATAGATTACAAAAAGAAAAAATCATCACAAAAAGTAATAAATTACAAAAAGAAAAAATAATCACAAAAAGTGTCAGATACTCAGGTTCGAACCCGGTACTATCTGAAACCATAAGGAATTATAGTCGAAGCGTTTACCGCGAAGCTACGAAGCTTCTTAACGCATCTAACAAAATAAACAATCTGTAGCTGTTGTAATGTTGTATGACGTCAGTTGTCGTTTACGGTTCAAAGGTCAAGTAATCCTGACGCGAGTTTAACACTTTTTACCCATCCAACGCCGCTACAGAAGTTTTCACTTGAAAAATACGTAAATACAGACACATAATCACGCCTTTTTCCCAGTGGGGTAGGCAGTGACCACACGTTTTCACCTACTAGGTACGATCCTGGCATACATAATAACAAATAGCAACTTCATTTTCAATTTGCCATACTGACTTTGTAACTACTTTTTTAGGTAAATTATTTAACTTAAATTGAAATTGAGAAATTCATAACTAATGATGGGGCTCGAACTCGTAGCAGAACAAATACAAACAGCTTAAGATGTATTTTATTTCCTTTAAATTTATTTTTTGTCAACGACCGAACGTGGTGTGAGTATGTTGATGTTTGTCATCTTATAAAGATCTGCTTGATAAATTTACAAGGGGGATTGCTCCAGACCCGAGACATAAAAAGTGACGAGTAATCCAGGCTACATTATTCCGTCGAGTCTTTTTTTTTGAGGGCTTCTGTCATAACCATGTTTGTAAGTGGTTACGTCTTTCTCAAAGAAAAGAAAGAAGTCAGGCATTGATGCTTTTTCCGTCTAATTTGCAAAGTTTTTAATAGAAGTTGGGCCAGGATCAACCTTTTATGATGTCAATACTTATTCTTCTTCTGTCGTATCGATGGCATTTATTTTATACTTTCTATCACTGCGGAATACGACCAATAAATTCCGATAGAAGCCGGTCAAAGTGGTTTTATTTCAATGGGCATTTCATTTGTCAAATTTTATTTGTGCAGGGATGGCTGCAGACTGTTGAAATGAAATTTGATGGCGATAACGTTCTCAGAGGCACTCATGAGTTTCGCCGGTTTTTGTTTGAGGGCAAGTGACACACGTTGGGCAAATCGGTACATACCGTGGGTCCGCCGCCTCATCTAGGAAACTTCACTTAACCCGATTTTTGTCCGATCTTAGTCCGAAGTCTGTTTATAAAACTATATGAATACTGTATAATTATAGCATACTTACTACATGAGCACAATTCATGATCGTACAATGTAAACAAGAAATTGTTTTCCCTATAATATATTAAACACGAGTAAACGATAACGATTCATAGTAATGATTGCTCCGTTTAAATCAGTGACCAATGACAAACATACACAGAAAGTAACTGTGAGCCCGAGTGAGTAAAAATGTATACTTACGTTTCTATGTTATACATAATATGTATGTTTTGGTATTTAAAAATCTTCCCAACAATTGCATTGAATAAACTTTAAAACTTTTCTCAGCTCAATGGGGGTAACGGCAAAACTTCAATATTATTAACCCTGGTATCCCCATTTTACCGTGGGGGCTCGCGCTACGTTCCCGCTTCGGCCTGCTTCTGCCTGAGTGACAGGTGCCCTCACCTGTTACCTTCAAGTCTGCGCTTGCAGGACCCATCCGACCCCATGCCTGCTCTCTACTGTGCCCTCTACTCATAGGAATGACACGTGGAATGTTTTGGAGTAACCCTTAAGTGTCGCTCTAGCCTCGATTGGAGTTGCAATAAAAAGTTCCTATAAATCAACCTAATTACTGCACTCAAAATAATAAACTCATTAAGCATACAAAAAGAAAACATGAATGCCAATTTCCGAGCGCTACTAATTTGAATAGTTATGTTGAATGTCGTCAATTTATAAACAAACCCAGTGCAAGCGTTGTAATGTAACGTTATTTATATCCTGGTTATAATTGCCAGAGTGTGAACGTTCCACTTAGTAAACAATTCGAAGAATGCCAAGTAGAATGTTAAAGAACGTTTACATTCTGGCAATTATTGATCTTATTGAAATAAAAAATAAATACCGGATTCTATTATTATATTCATATATTCTATGCGATTTGTTATTATTTACTAAACTTCAGACTGAGATATTGATTTTATTCTCAAAGACAAATTCAACTTTTATAAAATGTCACAATCTTTTTAAAAGAGCGCTTGCACTCTTACCACAGGGCACGCCGCGATTGCGGCGGTAAGACCCATCATGGGGGAGTGGCTAGAGAGGCCACACGGTAGCCTTTCGTACCGTCAGACGCAGATCATAACCGGACACGGTAGCTTCGGGCGGTATCTGCATACGAGCGTGGATTCGGGGCTGCACACGCTCACCGAGTGCCCAGCGAGACGCCGAGGCGGGAGCTTGTGGCGGCCCTGGGGGTGAGAGTGCTCACGCTCTCCACCCTATTCGCGGCGATGGTCCGCTGCGCGGATGCGTGGGCGGCCAGCGCCTCCTTCTGCGAGCAGGTCATGCTCGTGAAAGAGATAGCAGAGCGGGCGCGGCGCGATGAGCAAGAGTGACTCGCTGACATCGCTGCATGCGCTCGTAGGCGGCTCGGGCGTCGGAGGGCGCAGACCGACCTCCGACCCCATGAGCGCGGGCCTGAGGGTGACGGATGGAGCCGCCCGTCACCCTAGCAGAAGCAGGCCACGGCGGCGGCGCGCATCGTCTGGGGACGAGTCGGGGACCACGTGGTCCCCCCTCCCGAGGAGGGCCAGACCGAGAGGGATGGCCCTGGGTGGTGGTGTGAGGGATATGTCTTATGACAACCTCACCTTCGGCCTAGCACTACGACCCCACAGACGGCGGGCGGTTTAGTCGGTTCGAGTCCGACATACCCCCCCCCCCCCTCCGGCTGCAGAGAGGGGGTATCCGTGGGGATTTCCCGCACGTAAAAAAAGGCACGCTTACCACAAGGTAAATATTATGTTGGTATACTCCAGAAGCTAAATACGGTACACGCTGGACATTGCCTACGGCAAATTTCGACCGAGGTGGCACTGTAGCCAGCTGCTCAGAGGTTTCCCACGCATTTCCCTGGCTCATAGTTTTTTAGAATGACACAATTTGGTTTAGTTGCAGAACTTCGATATAACTTCAGCTTCGTAATTATACTCAAGTTCATCAGACACAACAAGTAAATTAATCAGAATTCTATGACCGAGTTGTGATTATAGTGTTTTTTTTTTTTCAGGTAGGATGATGTGGACTGTACTAGTGAATGATGATCACGCTGAAAATTATTATTTTGAAATAGATATATATCTGCCAAATTTGCCCAGCAAAAGGATTACTTACAGGCTAGTAATCTGCATTTTATCTAAAAATCAAGAATATAATATCTTATCTCTTTTTTTAAGAAATATACTGGTCATTCAATCAATACATCTTGTCAAATTCCTGACGTGCCAATACATCAGGGTTTTAGTACTTAATAGACAACCACTTGCCTCATTTATAAAAATATTTTATTATTATCTAAAAACGAGTTTGCTTTTAGATAGTAAAATATGTATTTCAAATTAATAAATTTAATTTCAGACGTCCCTGCAAGTGTGAAAAAGACGCAGATTTCTTGGAGCACACACAGAACGTGTACATTCCTGTTGAAAACGTATTCTCTATGTTAGATGAAGATGAATCCGTCAATTTTATTGTTAGAATTGGTAAGCAAAGTATAAATAATAATAATATATTAATTTTACATACAAAGAGTTTAAGAACACCGTGCGCCTTGACACTTTACATTAGGTTAGAAGAGCACAGACGGAGGTTTAACAAAGACTTTCGCTGTACCTTTCTAGTTAAGTAAACCTATTTCTTCATGCGGTATTAAGATACTGCATGAAGAAATAGGTTTACTTAACTTAGGTTTTATGGGGTATCGTATATTTATGAACGCTACGTTGTGCTTTCATAAAAAGTTCCGCTTTTTAATTAATAACGATGCGTCACAAAATCATTTTTTTTTTAATAAAATTTCTAAGTAATGGTTTTATTTGCTGTATTTGCTGTAATTGGTAATTTTCATTAGAACGCAATATTATATGAAAAACATTTTTAGATTTAGGCTGCCTTTCACAGGAGATGTGCTATGCTATGTTGCCATAGATGCATTTTATATCCACCAATCATATTGATATTTATTGGTCCACATAGTATAGCACTGTTGGAAAGGCGTTCAGTTAAGCTTTATTTTGTACTAGCTTTTACCCGCGGCTCCGCCCGCGTGGATGTCGGTTATCGTGACCAAGCATAGCGATTTATAAATATTTTGAATATTTATAGGAAGTGTCATAGCACATCTTACCAGCTAAGCTCCATAACATGGCACAATGGAAACGGTCACATGTTTACGTAGCTTAGCTTTTACATTTTCATAGCATAGATACATAGCACATCTCTGGTGTATAGGCAGCCTCACACCAAAATTTAATATGTAACTATTTCATTTAACAATGCTACTTCAGTTATTTACCTACTTACCTTACATGAATTATTGCAAAAGAGTAATAGCATATAGACAAATGATCATGACTCATGACATGGCTTTTTTGCAATAAAATTCGAAAACAATATTGCAGGTGAAGTGGAAAATTTGATTCCCCTCGATACATTGGATGCGATCGGAAGCAAGAGCATCCTAAATATTGAGGAGCCCAAACAGCAACAGTAATTCACAAGATTAACAATAACTACGGGACAAGGATTTTCGTAGCACTAGAAGGAATGAATTATTTCCTGTCGTACAATAGAACATAAGTATACATTTATTTTCTTTTTCTCTAAGTTTCTAATCATTATAATTTGATAGGTAGAACCTGGATTTAATAAAATTTATTAGAAGCAAGATAATTTTAATAAACGTACGTTTTCAAATTACAATAATTGTTGTATTTCGAATATGTCATTAATTGCTTACAGGAAAAAAATAAAAAATTGGTTGCCTGTAAAGTCGGTATACAGGCGAAAGTTTTACGTGACAACGACTTTGAGTGGTAAAATAATTTAAATGTGAATATTCATTCGTATAGTAGGAAGAAGGATGAAATAATAGTAACAATTTAAAACATTTATTTATACAAAGAATTATAAACAAAATTAAATTTTAAATTATTAATTACAAGACATGAACCGGTGTGTATGCCTATCTCTCTCACTCTCTCTCTCGCTCTTAGGCGGGCTAACTGTGCTCGAGTGGAAGGGACGCGTGCCTTTCACTTTTTATGTCTGTCTCTCTCGCTCTTAGGCGGGACGCGTGCCTCTCACTCGCTCTCATTGTAAGCGCATAACGCGGAGCGTAACGCAGTTTCTTGAAGTGTCGCCCGGCAAACCAATTTATAAGACGTTGTCACGTCAAAATATAAACCCGTTATTATTAACCAGGTTGGCATACAATGAAGAAATTGAGTATCGCTAAATTCTTAATACATATACATGTTAAAAATTTTGTTTAAATATTATTTATCACACTCATTTTTTCGCAAACGGTTAGACGTTTAATAAAGAAAGTGTTACCTGAGTTAATTGGAAGACTGGTGAACCTGGACGCAAAACGACAATAAAGAATGTACTTATACATTAAAGTATTTACTCACAGTTTCCCTACTTTTCATCATTTACTAGCCCATTGTGGTCGAGTTATCGTAATTTCCTAAGGGAAACATTTTTCTTGGATGAAAACAAATGGATTCGTATTTTTTATGCGTATCACTGCCTTCCAATTTATAGTGTATTTTTTTAGTTATGAAACGTATTGTAATAATCTAATTTATTAATTTAATTATGCTTTATGTTCTAGCAACAAACAATTAAATAAATTTACCCAGTTATAACAAAATGTAATCATACTCGTTCAATATTTTACTCGTATAATTTTAACTATACTATCTACTTATAAAATATCCGTCAGTAAAATTCATCAGTCATGTCAATAAAATTATTTCTTGACGGTGCTGCCTAGGCATTTATTTCTGTTAGTAAATTTTATTATCAGTAGCAGAGATATCGAGTTTGGTTGACGACAACCGGCTCTGCCAAACATAAATAGCGAAATGTGAGTGTGCACATCTGTGTCTGCCTTTTTTTGGAAATGTGTAGCGTGAGTATATAAAAATGTATCAGCAGTCTAACAGAGAATTCTGTAATTATTCTTCAGCTTAATGTGTAAGTATAGGTAAATTGAAGAAAATAAAATAATATTAATTTTATTTTCAGATTTATACCAACAAACTTTTATAAAATTTAATTTTTAAGATTATTTATTTATAGTAATCTAGGCAGGTTAAATTTATATTTACTTTAATTTTTCCAAACTTTAGTTATAATTTTGTTATGTAGTTTGATACATAGACCTAGTATTCAATGTCACAAAATCTTCCATGTACGTCCTCACTTCCTTTCTTCGATTTCAAATAAAATTATACAAATTACATGTTTATTACTAAACGAGCCTTATTATCTTATCACTAAGTTATGAAATAAGTGAATTATTTAGCAAATAAAAGAACTTCAGCTGTTTTTGCGAGCGGAAATCATCTTGGGTTTCACGTCCCCGGAGCCAATTATTAGGTGGGTATGTCCGACCCGCGATTGCTAGAACCGCGCGATATTTCATCACTTCACTGGTCTGTGTGGCCGGAAAATTAAGTGTGCCTTAGAAAGAATATACCTAAGTCATGAAAGAATATACCACTGTATGACGTCCATAGACTATATAAACTTGAGCTAACTCGCTAATACCATTATGTGCCTGAAAACTAAGTTACCGTGGGTAGCAGAATTCCTAAACCTCTCAAGAAAGTGACTGTAACACATGAAACGTGAGATTTACTTTCACAGATGACCGGGCACGCGCCATGTTTAAAGTAACAATACGTACATATCAGCGATTCAAACTTGGCTATACAAGTTGGTTACTTTCTTTTTGTACTTTAGACCGCAGTTTGAAGTAAACGAACTGAAAATTCTGTGCAGAAATAAAAATATATTGACGCTGCAATCGATCTCCCACACAAGCCATTAAACTTTATGTGAACGATAGAAAATATTGGAAATAGCAAACGGGACAAAGCAAAATATTCCTTTGAAACTATTCTTCGCTTAGAGTTCATTTGCAAAGCTTTGTGAACTTTGGTCTCGTTCCGTTTGATGACTAGTGCAGTGTTTGCATAAATATTTATTTATTGAAATGTGTTTATTCAAGCAATGGCATGAATGTGAATTCGTTTTGGGACTTTCGATACACATCCGGCAATATTTAGAGAATCTAAAGCTAACGGAAAACATTTATTTCTACTATTTTTTAATCTGGAGACCAATATAGTATTAGAATGCGAAATCAACATTATGAAATTGTATCATTGGAATTGAAATTTCTCCTTAATTAACTCAACAGAACTTGAAATAACACTGATTTCTTTGAAAGGGAGATTGCACGAAGTGAAGCCAAAATTAATTGGAATTTATTTAAAACTAGCTGTTGCCCGCGGCTCCGCTCGCGTGGATGTCGGTTATCGCTTAGTGTTGATCCGACGCTATTGAGCATTAAATTTTTCTCTACTCAACTTTGTCCTCGACTATGTACTCACCTCTGTTCTGGACTTTCTACTCGCCTCTATATTCGACCTCTCGCCTCTCTACTTGCCCATCCATTCGATTCTCTTTTCGCCTCTCTACTTGACTCTCCCCACTCGCCTATCTACTCGCACCTCTACTCAACTCTCTATTCGATCTCTACTTGCCACTACATTCATCTTTCCACTCGCCTCCCTATTCGCCTCTCTACTCAACCCTTTACTGCATTCTATTTGGCTCTCTAGTCGCATATCTACTTGCCCCTGTAGTCGGCTCTACCCGAATTTCGATCTTTACACGTCTATCCACTCGTCGCTATAACAAACTCTACTCGCCTCTCCACTCGCTTCTATATTTGGTTCGCTACTCGACTATGTCCGTTCCGAAGCTCTAATTCACCTTTGTACCAAATTTATGCCATATTCACCCCCTTTTTTGTGCCAATGAAAAATTAAAAATTTTAATCCCATAGCCCTATTCCCCTTTCCCCTCCCCCTTCTATCCCTTTTTTCACGATAAAGGGTAGCCTATGTTCATTTCCAACCTTTAATCCATCTCTATACCAATTTCATCAAGATATCTTCAAAATTGTCAAACTTACATACCCTTGCCCTATTCCACCCCTTCAACTCCCTTTTTCGCAATAAAAGGTAGCCTATGTTCATTTTCGAGCTCTAATCCATCTCTGTACCAAATTTCACCAGGATATCATCAAAAATGACAAACTTTCATACTAACTATCCTTATCCCTCTCCCACCCTTTTACCACATTATTCGCGATAAAAGGTAGCATATGTCTGTTACCAAGCTCTAATTAATCCCTGTACACCTATGCCTCCATTCTCGCGTCAATAGATAGCCTATGTTCGTTCCCAAGCTTCAATCCATCTCTATACCAAATATATCATCAGGATATCTTCAAAACTGGCAAACTTTCATCCCCTATAAGCCCCCCCCCCCCCTTTATCCTCGTCTTTCACGACAAAAGGTAGCCTATGTTCGTTCCCAAGCTTTAATCTATATCTGTACCAAATTTCATCAGGATATCTTCAAAAAGACAAACCTTTATCCCATAGCTATATTCCCCCCCTCCCTCTTTTACCCCTTTTCGCGATTAAGGGTAGCCTATGTCCGTTCCCTAGCTCCGAACTATCTCTGTACCAAATTTCATCAGGAAATCTTCAAAAATGACAAACTTTCAAACTAACTATCCAGTCCTTATCCCTCCCCCACCCTTTTACCACATTATTCGCGATAAAAGGTAGCATATGTCTGTTACCAAGCTCTAATTAATCCCTGTACCCCTATGCCTCCATTTTCGCGTCAATAGATAGCCTATGTTCGTTCCCAAGCTTCAATCCATCTGTATACCAAATATATCATCAGGATGTCTACAAAACTGGCAAACTTTTATCCCCTATACCCCCCCCCCTTTATCCTCGTCTTTCGCGACAAAAGGTAGCCTATATTCGTTCCCAAGCTTTAATCTATATCTGTACCAAATTTCATCAGGATATCTTCAAAAACGACAAACTTTCATTCCATAGCCATATTCCCCCCCTTCCCCTTCTACCCCTTTTTGCGATAAAAGGTAGCCTATGTCCGTTTCCAAGCTCTAAACTATCTCTGTACCAAATTTCACCAGGAAATCTTAAAAAATGACAAACTTTCATCCCAAGGCCCTAGTCTCCCCCGTCTACCCCCCTTTTCGCGATAAAAGGTAGCCTATGTCCGTTCCCAAGCTCTGAATTATCTCTGTACCAAATTTCATCAGGAAATCTTAAAAAATGACAAACTTTCATCCCTATGCCCTAGTCCCCCCTTCTACCCTCCTTTTCGCGATAAAAGGTAGCCTATGTCCGTTCTCAAGCTCTGAACTATCTCTGTACCAAATTTCGTCAGAAAATCTTCAAAAATGACAAACTTTCATCCCAAGGCCCTAGTTCCCCCCCCCCCCCTTCTACCCCCCTTTTCGCGATAAAAGGTAGCTTATGTCCGTTCCCAAGCTCTAAACTATCTCTCTACCAAATTTCATCAAGAAATCTTCAAAAATGACAAACTTTCATCCGAAGGCCCTAGTCCGCCCCCCTTCTACCCCCCTTTTCGCGATAAAGGTAGCCTATATCCGTTTCCAAGCTCTAAACTATCTCTGTACCAAATTACATCAAGAAATCTTCAAAAATGACAAACTTTCATCCCAAGGCCCTTGTCCCCCCCTCCCTTCTACCCCCCTTTTCGCGATATTAGGTAGCCTATGTCCGTTCCCAAGCTCTAATCTACCTCTGTACCAAATTTCATTAAAATATCTTCAGAAATGACAAACTTTCATAAAAACTTTCATCCCCTATTTCCCCCCCTTAAACCCCCTTTCTCGTGATAAAAGGTAGCCTATGTCCGTTCTCAAGCTCTAATATACCTCTGTACCAAATTTTATCAAAATCGGTTCAGTGGTTTAGGCGTGAAAGCGTAACATATAGACAGACAGACAGACAGACAGACAGACAGACAGAGTTACTTTCGCATTTATAATATTAGTATGGATTCTATTTAAACAGGTATACAAACAGTTTTCATTCCAATTTATTTTGAAACTAGATGACTCGACTCGGCTTTCGTATCACCCCCTTTAAGCTACATGCCCGCAATTTATTAATTTTCAATTAACGTGTGAGAATCTGCCAGAGTTTTTGACATCTACGATTATTAGTCGTCTTGTGTGGGTGTAGAGTGATGTTTCAGTCTACAACCTTCCTCGATAAATGGAATATTCAAAACAAAAAAAAAGCAATTCGAACTAGTAATTCCTGAGGTAAGCACGTTCAAACAATCAAACAAACAATGAAACAAACTTCAGATTTATAATAATATTTATCTTGAAATAAGGACTGTTCTATTGTAGTAAAAATACTAATTAAGTGTAAGATACCACAAGAAATTAATTTTTCATTGCACTTGCTTATAAGGCTCACCGAAATTAAGCACATAATGATGCCTATTATCAAACTGTGTGTTTTTTTATTGTTATTAAATCACGAGTGGGATAATGATTTTTTGAAGTGAAAACTTCTTTAGCTGCGTTGGATGGGTAAAAATTGTTAAAGTCGCGCGTCAGAATCGCTTGACCTTTGGACCGTAACCGACGACTGACGTCATACAATATTAGCTATAGACTGTCCATTCTGCAATATACGATAAATAGCTTCGCAGCATAGCGGTAAACGCTTCGACTTATTGTTTCAGATAGTACCGGGTTCAAACCTGGCCTTATGACACTTTCTGTGATTATTTTTTCTTTATGTAATTTATTACTTTTTGTGATTATTTCATCTTTTTGTAATTTATTAATTTCTTCTGATAGAAAATTAGCACAAAATTAGTGATAGGGTCTATGATTGACGCTGTATTATAGGTATGGTATGGTATGTTTTTTTTTTCTATGTATATAACGAAGAAAGAAAGAAAGAAAAAGTTTTCACTTCTGTCGGCACTCCCAGAGTGCAACCCGTCTTTTTTTTTAAATTTTATTGGTTAACTTACATTATTCTTAAATAAAATTAGATTAGAAATATAACAAATAAATTAATATAGCTACCTATTGCTTGTTCATTTCCTGCAACTTCGTATTTAAATAGGAAATTTCATCTTCTACGTGTAGAATAAACAAAACTTTTACTCATATTTAACTTTTGTTTTCACTTTGTTTAATATCTAAGTAAATTCACATAGAAAAATTCTCGCCAGACCGCCAGTACAGAAAAGCTTCGCAATTCGTTTTTACAGGTGAAATAGTTATTTATTAATTAAAATTAGTTATGAAGAAAACGATTAATATACCTAGTACACCGCCCAATATATACACATATACTGGACAACGTCCGATATATGATGTGATTGATGTGTATTCCTTAACGTTATAGAATGTTTACTATCTGATAACTGCAAGGGTAAATATCTATTTTAGTATTATATTATTCACAAGTGAAATGAAAAACGTCCTATGATACACGTGTTTATTGTTGATTACCGTCTTCAGCTCTCTTTAGACCCTCGCCTGGAGGCTCGGGTCTTAATATCGAGTCAGCGGTACTCACTAACTTTACACACTTGTATCGAATTTTCATACCAAAATGTTACAAATTTCATTTGTAGACATTTTAATTGTCTTCATTAACGACTTTCTGTTAAATAATGCAGCCGTTGGGTGAGTTTTAATTGGCATATTGTACAAAAACGTTCCGTGTCACTGAAAATCACATTGTAAATCATGCCACAAAATTATGAGAGCATGAAATTTATTACGTTGCGTCCGCTTGCAAATTTTCATCACACAGTAATTCTCTACACACAAATTTATTCAAATAACCTTGCTTCTTTTTGTATTTTCTCTGTTTCTGTGAATAAAAATTAGGCAGTATTAGCATCTTTAAGCGTTCATATTTCATGATAGACAATTAGATTCTAAGGTGGCTACCCTCTGACCACTGGTGGAATCTGGGGGCACAGCAGTGCCCCCGCCAAGACGAGCCAAGCGAAGCGCAAGGGCACTACCTACCTTTTCTCGAAACGCTTCGTCGTTATTTCGAACTCTCATAACTTTGCTTTGGATAATGCTAAATATTTAAAATTTACAAAGTTTCAATGTCGCACCTATTATACCTTAGATTTTATTTATGTATCAAAGCCCTTAATTTCGTCACTGACTCATCACTCTCTGATCATCAAAATTGTTAGGGTACTTTCTGAAATCCTAGAAAGCTGAAACTTGGTATGTAAGCTAATATCACTACCAAGACCTCAACAAAAATAAAAAACGTAACCTAACCTATCCCCTGGGAATAAGAGGTGGAAGCACAGATTACCTACTACGGTGGAATTTTGTATATGAGACTGTAGTGCATACAGTTTGTGCTACATAAGTGAAAAATAATTAAAATATTTCTTATAACAAAATGGAACTAGTGGGATAGACAGATAAAAAATACGTCCGTCATAATTTTTAACCAACTTACAAAAATAAATGAAATCCCACCAAAATCATTTTCATGTAAAAAAATTGCTACGACGAGTTTACGTGGCTTACCCTGTGAAAAAGTTATCAGATCTCGTATAAAACCAAGCTCTAAAGACTGCACGCTCTAAATCTACAAGCTATACACTACATCTTAGGTTTAGAGCGTGCAGTCTTTAGAGCTTGGCCTTATACGAGATCTTTTGGTGGGATACCGTTTTTTATATTTTTTTTATGTGCCATAGCTAGCCATTGTTAGTGGTGCACACATTTCAAGTTACATAATGATCGCGGTTATCCCTAAACGTTATTAAAATATTCTGATGTCCACTTGTCCTTTTATTCACTTAGATTTTGCCTACCGTATGCTACTACTGTACTACGGTATAACCTGTAGGTAGCACTTACAGTAAAAAAAGACAGGTCTGAAATTTTATATTAGTTAATAGTTCTTTCAAATTAAATAATTAATATTAACAGTAGGATCACAGTTTCATAGGCTCATTAAATTGCCTGTAGTAACTTAACTAAGTAATATAATAAAGAAAACACACTGAACCTTCGTCTATGATTACAACTTGTCAGTGCTCTACAAAAACAAATCTATCAAACCCTTATTCCAGAAAGGCCTAAATCAACAACGTTAATTTTGCGTGGAAACAGGAAATCTAATTTAGTATCCCTTTTCCTACGAATACATACCCACCATGTAACATAAGTATACGAATATTATATAGGCCTGGGAAAAAAATGGTGTAATTACTTGTTGAAAATAGCTTCTAATAGTTTCTACTAGAAATAGGTTTGTGTTGCAGCTTATTGTTATTCTTGGATTTGCCAAAAATCATAATTATAATTTTGCTCGGCTCATTACTCATACCTGTTGCATTTCAAATGTAATGAAACGTAAAATCTGATTGTCATTAAAATGAATATTAATTATAAGTTCACAAATATATTTCATCACAAATCTTTCGAATAAATGAGCGCACGGTAAACCATGTTTCCATTTCAGTTTGAATACAAAATGGAACTTGCGGTCCTTGTCAACATGAGAAGCATTCATGTAACAGACAAATTGCTTTCACTGTTCGAGCTTGTACATGTTATGATAACTTGCGTACAATGTAGGGTTACGGTATATCGCTACACGTATGTTATTGTAATGGAGGCTAAAGTTTGTACTGCCTACATTACTTTGGAGGTGTTGACGGTACAGTCAACAACTAAATCCGGGAAAATCTGATTACCTTTGCAACTATGTATTTAGTTTATAAAGTTCAGGCTGAACTTATATAAAATGTATTCTAGTGAACGCAAGACCTTTAAGAAGAATCGGAAACTATTGATTTCTAATAGTTTTTAGTTATGGATCTGATAACCAGATGATACAAATAATCGAAATACATAATGCCTACGCTTGCCTGACTGTAATTCTGAGAACAGGCCCTCTGCGCAATGCGGTATGAAGATAATATTAGTGTTTGCTCTTGGGTATTTTTATTTTCTAGAAAATTCTTGGATATATCTAAATAAAATATACGTAAATAAAAATAAATCTTAACTTATAACTGGTAGCAGCTAGGGCAAACATAACATTAATTTAGTAGCCCCGGGCGTGCAATGCTGGAATGTAGTACGTTTGTACGCACTCTGTTTTTCTGTCTAATCTAATGTTTATGCCAAATTAATCCATATACACACTATTTACTCACGTGCAAATTAATCTGATATATTTATTATATTAGAACTACTAAATCTATTATATTTTCTTTCTTTTTTTTCGTGTGGTAAGTGGCCAATCTATGACAGAACAATTGAGGTCGCCCATATAGGCCTCCGTCTAGACCTAACGATTGTTGACAGCCGGACCGACTTTTAACGTGCCCTCCGAAGCACGGAAACGCTCAAATGTAACATAACATAAACTCACGCCTTTATCCCCGAAGGGGTAGGCAGAGGTGTTAGCACCCACATTTTGCCAGTTTATGTTTAGGTCCAAATGTAACAGGTGGCGAGCCTATTGCCATTAACCGGGCACATATAAACCTGCGATAAATACATACATAACTTCGAAAAGCATCGAAAAGTCATTGGTGTGTGCCATGGAAAACCTGGGATCGAATCCGAGACCTCGTCTCAGCAGTCCATTACCCATACCACTAGGCTACCGCGGTTAGCTACACGCTCAAATGTAACACAACTAAACGTTACCCATCCCAATGGTAACCGTTGCCTAGGTAACTTAACCCACTGATCGTTTACTGAACAGTGAGCGCACTACTTTATATAATACAAAAAATCTACAAAAAAAATATATTGAGAGCTGCTTTGGTTTTGTGGCGTAATTTTTATGTTTTTGGGTGTGCTGAAATCGAAAATGATTTTCGATTTGTCATAGCACGTCACGTTTTTTGACAGTGTACAAATTTTTTACAATGTACATTTGAACAATTTACCATTTCTACCATCTTAAAATAAAATATAAAAGACTGAAAAGATTAATTAACATAACTATTCTTTTAAAGTGGATAACATTCATTAGTAAGCAGTAAAAGTATTTATTTTTCCCAGTGAGACTTATTTTGCTTGTGTGAAGCATCTGAAAGGTATCTCTGAAGCGTCCACCAGTAGTCTGTCATCTTTGAAACGGTCCATTTTTCAGGTTACCATATCTTTTTGTTTCTTGATGTAGCTCACACAGGGCGTTCATTCGTTAAAAACTTATGATATTTACGTTCTAGATACATTTAAAAACAGTACTGAAAATAAAATTTTACCTTTTATTTATGTACTCAAATTAACCCAAAAACACAATTTTTCTAATAACACTTATTGTTTTGCAAAAAAAAACCTGACGTTCTGGAATCTTTTGAGTATTTTTTTAGTACTCAGAACACCCAAATGCATATGAATCAGTTGAAAACATCCGTGCAGCATTTTATTGTAGACCTGTGTAATGTTATATGAATACGGATGAAATGATTTGTAAGTATATGTGATCAATTAATAATTGCATCTAGACATCTAAAGATGATCATCATCTTTAAGGATATTTCCATGTTCTAAAGGCAACCAAAATATTTTGAACTATAAACATAAACGTACCGACGTAACCGTTATTTACCATCTGAATTTCAAGCTTTACATTAACAGTCTGCAATGCTTCCACTCTAAAGACTATAAGCTTAGTGTTGTATTACCCTATTGAATAGAATTTCCACTGATAAAAAATATTTAATGATGTATACTGTAGAGTTAATTTTGCTGTCAACCGTACAACTTCTCCTATCGTACATTTGTGAAATTGTAAACATTATTTGCTACGTGATGTACGAGCAGTTATTACTTTTTTATTTTTCCGTTGTTATATGATAACTGTAAAAACAAGAATATGAGTTCTCGTTTAAAGGCCCGTTTACTGGCTTAAAGGGAGTGAGAAATTGTGCAAGTCCCCCTTGCACGATTACATCTATTACCAGAAATAAAGAGATAGCATATAGATTGACGCATGAGGCTCAACCTGCCAATGACAGTTTAACAATAAATAGATCGTTGACAAACTCGCGGTAGGGACGTACAATATGAATGGGTACTTTGTTTATTATAGTCGGCTTAGGGGAGTTCAGGCTGAGTTTTTAACAGTATTTGATCTAAGGGATTTGGGAGCCATAATGAAGGTAAGCATCTCTTTCACCGCACGCCTAGGCACATGAATATTTATATGGTTTAATTAGCTTTTTTGGAGTATGATAACTTTATCATTAACAGATTCTGTATTAGTGAAACCGAATCTATATCACAAGCATCCTCATGAAGTTTATTAAAATCTATGCTAACAAAGTTGCATAACAATTGTTTTAGTTTAGGAGGCCGAACTTTATATGGCAGAAAAATTTCTCAATCAAGACAAGAAAGAATGTTATTGGTAAACTCCACTATCCATACTAATATTATAAATGGGAAAGTAGTATATGTGTGTCTGTTTTCCCGTTTTTTACGCCTAAACCACTGAACCGATTTTAATGAAATTTGGTATTAGACCTTGAGAAAGGACATAGGCTATGTTTGTTCTCGATAACCGACATCCACGCGGGCGGAGCCACGAGCTAAAGCTAGTGATTGTATACAAAACAGTTCGGCGTTGGTAGCTTTATGGTTAGCCATTAGGCTGCCACTGCATAAGTTACTATTTCCTCAGATCATGATTCTTCATTTAAGCAGCAGTGGCCTAGTGGCTAAGTTATTAGACTAGCGATGAAATCTCACGGTTTCAATGCCTGGCTATAAGATCTACTCTAAACCCGCCCTTAAAACAAATAATTCATTTTAACTGAAATGTTCAGCATGCATAAGGAGATAATACTTTTTTCTAAAAAGGAACAAAACAATTTCGAACAATGTGATTAAACCACCGACCATTTTTACATACGGAAGACTTCACAACATACGTTATTCTGTGAAAATTATAGCTGTACCAGTTTCTAGATATGTTACGTACTCAGATATTACGCGAGCACGTTCGAGGTTCGTTTTCCCCAATTGTTTGCATACCAAAATTGGCCGGTATTCCATTCCTATAGAAAACATAACTTGAGAAAATTATTGTGAAGTTTATAAAGTAGAATCCATTGTAGTTTTGTTATCAGTAGTGGAATTTAATCTTGTATGGTATTTTATTTATGATTTTATCTATTAGGTACACTAACTGGTTTTTCTTCATCCTAGCGTTAATCCCAGTTTGAAGCTTTCAACTTGGAGTCTGGGGTTTGCTTTGCCAGTCTAACAGCGGATTTGGCTGAACTTATTTATATATATTTTCCGTAAAGCGACTGCCACCTGACCTCCATAACCCAAAGGCAATATCGAAGCATCACAGGTAAACCAGTTGTTGGATTTCTGATTACTTTAACTACTCGTAACGACTGACATAGAATGATGTTCGCATGGCAACCGGGACCGACGGCTTAACGTGCTCTCCGAGGCATGACCAGACCAATGCAAATGCATTCATGGATGGTACACAAACTGGTTTGAATAATACAAATAGAATCTAAACCCATTTAGTGCAGTGTCAATATGAATCCTTCGACAACCCTATCACCAAATTAGTTGTCTATCAAGATCATTAATAAAATGTGTGGGCCATATCACCATTGTTGGTAAACAGTACTTATTTAGCATCCCATTACCGATTAATCGTTTCCAATAAAACTTATTTTAATTTTTTAACGTTTATGTAAGGATTAAAGTTATCATAATATTCAGAGTTGTGTAATGAAACTTTAGACATGATTGTATGATGTGATGCATAATGTTTGTTGTTCCAAAGCTACGTTCGAACTTTATGCTATACTTTTTAAAAATACTAATGCCATATGCTTGTTTCCGACAAACAAGTTAGGCATAAACTTTATTCTCTAGAGTACTAGCTGTTTAACCTACCAGCAGTGAGTAGTAGCCGAAATCGCATTATTTTGCTTCAGTTTCCATTGGGGTTGTATTACATTTCCTGTAGGTAAGTTGCAAAATTAAAACGTATTGTTATAACATCTTGAATAATTATGTAACAATAAAACTTTTTATTTAGAAAAAACAGCGTTTATTGTAATAGATAATCGACAAAGACAAGCTTCTCCATTCTATTTGTCTTCAATAATTTAGAATCTTTTAGTTCCTCGCGTAAGGCATCTACACTTAATTAATTGGCTTCTTCTCGGTTTCATAATCTCTTGAGACACGATTGATCGTCCCCTCGGCTCGCCTTTAATTTAATTATTGCATCCGCGTCGTCGACATTCCGATGTAATTTCACCCTTGAATGTTTTTAAAAATATGAACAAAGCAAAGATTTCATTGAAAGTTCGAAACAATGTAAAGTTAAGAGAAGAAGGATTTGAGGAAATTTGCCCTGAATTATTTTTAATATCAAACGACTTTACAGTTAACTTTTCAATTTAACCGTATAGTCCTTTCATTTAAAATTTAATGCTCCCTCACCTTCCTCTTTGCAGAAAGGTAAACAAAAATATAGGTCATACAGTAACAGATTCAATAGGACTTATCTGTAGTAGTTGAATTATTACATTATTCATAAAAAGAAATCGATTCAGTGCTGTACAGTAATAAATTACTTCGCAAAGGGCTTGACACGGAATGGAATTAACGTGAAAATAAATCGTTTTGAGCCTTCTTCCTTTTATTTATGATAATTAAGAAATGGTCCGGCACAAACGGATTAAGAATCTTTGAAGTTTTTATGGAAGTTGGAAAAAGCAATCTTTATAAAATAATCATATTATTCTTCTACTATCATCCTTTTGGAATATCCTTATTTATGTATGTTTTAAGGATTTATGTATACCTAATTACGATTTATATCAAACGCTTTAGTCAAATCAACTTGTGGCTATGATAAAAAGTCAATAACATCTCATCAGTCAAGAACATCAAAATCGTCAAGTATTTCAATCGTTCGGACTTTAATTATAAACGCTAACTGTAGAGACCGATATTCTTAGCAATCCATGGATTCTCCGTGCGGGTGCTGGGTCCATCACGTTGCTGATTTGGGACCTCGGGACAGTGCCTAGGACTTGCGACCCAAGTGTAGGTTTAGAAGGGGCCCCTTTTGTTGATGTACATCAACACTCACCTTCACTACTACCCAAGTTCCCCTCCCTGCCTAACCAAAGTTGATGCAAACCTATAAGTGCCGCTTTAGACATTCGTCCTAGCAATGAGCTTATTGTAGCTCTCGATAGGCCGAGATCTTTAAGTAGGTTGTAGAGAGATTTTGCTGGTATACTTCTCGCTCCCACTTCTACTACATGCAAATAATTAACCACGTAACCGTTTTTGATTATGATTTTATTTTTTTAGTTGACCTTAGTTTTTATTTTTCTTTAATGTGTGGTCCTTCGGTATATTTTTTTCCCACGGTACAGTAAGTTCCACAAGGACCACATGTTTAATCGTTTTTGAATAAAGAAATATGTCAGGTCAAGATGACGAAACCCCAACATCCTCCAGAATTTTAAAGTTCTTCTCATACGTATCGATTAGGAGAGTCCAATCTGGGGCAGTTACTAAGATTGAATAAAGTTAGTTCCTGGATTTTATGAATGAACCTTCAGACACAAAGTTGATATGACGTCTGTTAGTAGTCAATCCATTTTTTTCTAGCTACTGCCAGACTCATTGCTTTGCGTATGATGAAACGCACCTGATCGTGGCGGCGTGAGTATTGGCCTGTATCGAGAAGCACCCTACATCCTACTAATATGTGCCTAGCCGTCCCTATTGCCTCACCACAAGTATAACATTGTTTTTCTGTGGCCTTCCCCCACCTTACCAGGTTACTCTGGTCTGGGAGGGTCTTCTGAAGGGCGTTAAGATAGAATTTTAACAGGGGCGGCGACCACTTAAAGATCAAGGTGCGCCACTTTAAGGCCATCGGTATAGAGAACTCTCCCATTGTCAACCATTCTTTTGGATTTCCCAATTCATCGCGTGCACTCGATATTTATCATTTTCGTCTTGCTTCAGAAAGGACCTGAGTCAAAGCCAAAAATGGACCAGATTATCCAGGTCCATTTTTGGCTCTCTTACTCCCAACCCCACTCTTTTCGACTGGACTCCTATCATAGATTCTAGTATGTATGCAAAAGAAAGTCTTGGAGACAGACATAAGATACATTTCATCCCGTTCGACCTTTATTTTATTCCGGTTACGGATTTCTGTGGGTCGGCGGTCACGAGATCAGTATTTTTGTAACCCTAGCACATTTGCATGAAGGTCATAGACACTTTAAGGGACTTTTATCTGTGTCGCGGAAATGCAATACTCCTGGCATTGTATCGTGCAGGCAGAGTGGTAAATTATACCATGACTATTAATTTCGTCAGTAAATTTCATTAAACAAAAATTGAAATTGCTAATTATACTATTAACGTATTTATTATGAGTGCCTTTATTCGCGTAAATATTAATTCTCTCGTGATATTTCAAATATATAACATTTGAAGGTAAATTTACCGAACATTTAAGAAACAAAATGGAAGTTCACAACAATAGAGGCTGGATTAATTTCGACTGAGACGATATTATACCCATTGTGGGTACCTAATAAGAACAAACTGTTACGTATTAAAGCGGTGAAGGTGTACTCCGAATTTAATTCTGGCAAAATTAATACTAGCCGAATGAGTAACAAATGTCAACTAGAGTTGGCATACCGTATGCATTATACAATGTTCCCACATTTAGGGACTAAAATGACTCGACAATGTTAATAAAGGATTGTATTTCCAAATTATAATGTATTTCTTGTTGTTCAGCTGAGGTCATATTTCTGGCAGACATTATTTAATTAATTCGAAGGAAGGTGACAGACAGTAAAATTACTTCACCCTCTTGCTCTTACTTAAAATTGACTTTAGCTTCGCCTAAGAGCGTTTTCACATTCATCCGATATCCGATATCGGATATCGGACGCCGATAGCTGACACCCGATAGCAGACACCCTGTGCTGTTTTCACATGTATCCGATGAAATCGACGCGATACGGCCATTTGTTCGGAAGCACAGACTAGTAAGGGTTGCTAGGGATGAAAAAAAAAGTCAAAAAGTCGAAAATTGTTTGCAGTCGCTGTTTTAGTCTCTTTGTGATCCGGTGTGAAATGGTCAACTGAATAAAAAGCTAAAAAATTGAAGAATTAATGTAGAGTAAATTGCATAATAACTGACTTAAGGATTAACTTTAACCGAAACGTATGACAAGTGCGTCATTAAATATCACTAACTAATATCTAATGCAAAATATACATGTGTATATGAATATATACGCACATATGAATATATGTGCGTAAGGTTTTAAATTACCGACCGGAAAAGAAAAAAAGGAAGGAATCAACCATTGTATAAACCAACTAGTTGTGCATAACCATCATATACAACAGGCTTGTTCACTAATTCAAAAATATAATGCCAAGCGTCTATTAACTAATTTGAATATAAATTATCCTGATTGATCTAATTCTGCGTATATTTATATAATATTACCTCATTTCATGTACATAAGTTACTATATTTTAGCAATATTCTAGCTAAAATGAGAATTAGTAAGTTAGAAAACACGCTTACTTATTCTCATTTTTATGCATTAATTAGTAAACTGACTCAACGTCCCAAGAACTAGAAGAAATATTAGAAAGGAGACGGAAAACATTACATACATTCCTGGGCCAAAAATGTAACAAGATAAAAATTGTATCAAATAAAAGATATATTTCTAGAGTCCCTTTCTGAAAATTTCGTAGGTTTTGACAATCTGAGAGGTATTGGCGGTTTAGTAAATGTGAGGTTATGTTCCAAATAGATTTGATTACTAAGTTCTCTAAGCACTAATTGGTATTGTAGTTAGTGGGGAACGTTTTAAAAGCCATATTATGAATGAATACTCATGGCCTTAAAAGATAACAGGAAAAAAAAAGATTTTATCGAATAGACATCCCGAATAAAAAATGCACCATTCAACTTCTATTATAATTAAAATATCGAATATTGCAGGTGGAATACCGATATCACGAGTGTAAGAGATATCTTAGCTGGCTATTGGTACCTAGCCAGCTAAGGTATCTTTTACACTCGTGATATCGGCACAGCAGCCTAGAATCCAGTTACAATAGTATCTAAGAATAGCCTCCCTTCCTCTACGAAAGTTGTCGACTAAAATATAAACATCGTCGTCGGTCTAGTCGGTCTAGAGTATAGCACTGATTAGTTACTATCCCACAATAACAGCGGTCCATAGTTTCAGCAAATCAATCGTGTGAACATCTTCAGTGTCCACTGTGAAAGCAACTATCGTACAAGGATGGCATTTCAAATGCCAATGGCAATGTTTTTATTTTTAAATTATTCTCATATAGAGATATAGACACAAATTATTTCAATCGATGCAACATCGATAAACAATTTGATTTATCAATTAATGATTAATTAGTCTTGTTATATTAATATTAGGGGTTAAAGTATGAAATTGCCGATTTGTACTGACAAATTGAAATTCGTTTTTTTTTTAACGTATTTATTTAATCAAAATAATTACCATTATTATCTATACATTGCTGCCATCTAGTAGGAAGGTCATTTATGCCTTTGCGATAGAACTCTGGTGATCTAGATTCGACAAACTGTGTGAAAGCATTTTGTACTGCCTCCAGAGAAGAAAACTTTTTATCACATAGAAAATTATCCAAATCACGAAAAAATGGTAGTCTGTTGGAGCATGGTCTGGCGAATACGGAGGGTGACGGATAGTTTCTAATTGCAGTTCCTGTAGAGTTAAAACGGTTTCTCGTGCTGTATGAGGTCTCGCGTTATCATGGAGCAATAATGGTGAAGATCGATTCACTGCTAGTTTTGCTATCATTGTTCGGAGTTCGGCACAGTAGACATCTGCCGTTATTACTTGACCAGATCGTAGAAAGCTATAGTGAATAACACCATGCTGAGACCACCAAACAGTTACCATTACCTTTTTATTGGTAAGCTTTGCTTTAGGACACTGTTGTGGCGTTTCACCTGGGGTCAGCCATTGCATTTTTCGCTTACGGTTATCGTAAAGAATCCACTTTTCATCACATGTCACAATTCGATCCAATATTCCTTCATTTCTGTATCGATTCAACAAGGCAACACAAGTTTCAACACGCATTTCCCCATATTTCACATTTTTTTATTTTATTGATTTGACGCAAATGAGTCAATATTGTTGGTAAGGTAACGTTAAACCATGCAGCTAATTCCTGGGTAGTTTGGCTCGGATCGGCTTCCACCATGTCTTTCAATTCATTGTTATTCACCTGTGTGGACGGCCTTCCTCGTGGTTCGTTCTTCTAATCAAAGTTTCCATCACGAAAGCTTTTAAACCAAAATCGCACGGTGCGTTCATTAGCAGTCCCCTCTCCAAACGCAACATTGATATTGCGAGCTGTTTCTGCCGCGTTAGTTCCGCGTCGGAACTCGTATTCAAAAATCACTCGAATTATCGAAGTATCCATCTTTCTTGTCTAAGCTGAATAAAAAAAAACAACTGAAAGTCGATAATCGAATGTCGCACATTTTTAAATGAAGAACTACATAGGTACCATGTGGAAAAAGTTTCACTCAAAAATCTCAAACCATGAAGGTTCTATGTCAATTCGAAGTACCTATTACAATGAAACGGCAATTCATACTTTAACCCCTATTATTACCGTTGTTAAATTATTTTATAAAAAGTACATTATACTGCATAGCATGAGTTAATTGCCTATTTAATGTAAAACTTCATTATTATTTGTAATTTTGCAATCGATTAATGAAATCGTCACTGTACCTAAAACTCTCTTTTTCATTTATCTCCGCTCCCAGATTGAGAATTTAGCAGATTTTTTGTATTTTTAAACTAAAAAATATAACTATTTTTTAAACCATATCTGAACTTATTACATTTGGCCCAAATTTTTCCATCTCCTTTGATCTTGAAATGTCATCTATATTGTTTAATTTTCATCATCAAAGCTAGCGTGCTATGCGTTTGTTTAAACCATATAATATAGGGGAGAGATTTGTTTGTTTGTAATCGATAAAATTTGAAACTAATGAACCTATTTCAATATTTCCTTTATCATTAGAAAGCTATTATACCCCAACAAACGGCCCCTAGTCCCCGGCGGCCCCGCTATTCCTGGCTATGGTAGCGGCCATGGTAACGGCGGGGCAAGGGGTGCGAAGAATCCCCGGCAGATGCCAGGCTACCAACCCCGACGACCTTTGGCCCTGGCAACGTACAACACGCTCACACTGCGAACCGACGAGAAGCTCGCTGAACTCGAGGAAGAATTGAGCAGGTTACGGTGGGATATCGTAGGATTGTGTGAAGTCCGGAGAGAGGGGCAGGACACCATGATCCTCAAATCCGGTAACCTGCTCTATTTCCGGGAGGGCGACATACTGTCCCAGGGTGGTGTCGGGTTTATCGTCCACAGGTCCCTTGTCAACAACGTGGTCCAGATCGAGAGTGTTTCGACGAGGGTAGCGTACCTTATACTCAGAATCACCAAACGGTATTCGCTGAAGGTCATACAGGTACACGCACCGACCTCGAAACACCCCGACGACGAGGTGGAGACTATGTATGAGGATATCTCTAAAGCCATGCATAGCTCTCGAACACACTATACCGTTGTGATGGGGGACTTTAACGCGAAACTGGGCAAACGAAGCGACAACGAGCTGAGAGTGGGGCAATTTGGATATGGAAAGAGGAATGCACGTGGCCATCTGCTGGCCGGCTTCATGGAGAAGGAGGGCCTTTTTATGATGAACTCCTTCTTCAGAAAGCCGGAACAGCGTAAGTGGACATGGCTACACCCTAACGGTGTCACAAAAAATGAGATTGATTTCATCTTGTCGACGAAGAGGCACATATTCAATGATGTCTCCGTGATCAATTCAGTAAAAACAGGAAGCGATCACCGGATGGTAAGAGGCACATTGAATCTAAGAACAAAGCTCGAAAGATGTCGACTGATGAAGTCTACGCTCCGACCAGCACCTATCCAGTTCCAGAACCCTGAGCACTTTCAGCTCGAGTTGCAGAATCGCTTCGAATGCCTGGGAGATTGCGAAAATGTGGATGATTACAATGACAGATTTGTGGAAATTGTCCAAACGACTGGGTCTAAGATCTTCAAAGCCCGTCGTTCAAAAGGAACCAAAAAGATTTCGGACCTCACCAACAAACTCATGGAACAAAGACGAAATTTGGTTCTGCAGTCCTCTGAAGATGCTACTCAGTATCGGCGTTTAAACAGACAGATCTCCAAGTCCTTGACTCGCGACCTACGCCAATTTAATACGACTCGTATTAAGGAGGCGATTGAGAGCAACAAAGGCTCAAAGGTTTTCGCAAGGGATCTGTCTGTTGGTCAAAGCCAACTGAATAAGCTGAAGGCGGAGGATGGCAGAATTATTTCGTCAAAGCCGGAGCTGTTGGAAGAGGTCGAGAAGTTCTACGGACAATTATACACGAGTGTACGGCAATCTGTTAATAATCTGGCCAAAGACCCAAGAGCCAGATTGACCCGACACTATACCGAGGATATCCCGGACGTCAGCCTGTACGAGATTAGAATGGCTCTCAAACAGCTAAAGAACAATAAGGCACCGGGTGATGATGGGATCACGGCTGAGCTTCTAAAAGCTGGTGGAACACCGATACTTAAAGCTCTTCAGAAGCTATTTGATTCCGTCATACTCGAGGGACGAACGCCTAAGGCATGGCACAGAAGTGTGGTGGTACTCTTCTTCAAAAAAGGTGATAAAACCTTGTTGAAGAATTATAGACCCATCTCGCTTCTGAGCCATGTCTACAAGTTGTTTTCGAGAGTCATTACGAATCGTCTCGCTCGCAGGTTCGACGACTTCCAGCCTCCCGAACAAGCCGGTTTCCGAAAAGGCTTTAGCACCATAGACCACATACATACGCTGCGACAGATTATACAGAAGACTGAGGAGTATAATCAGCCACTCTGCTTGGCGTTTGTGGACTATGAGAAAGCCTTCGATTCGATCGAGACCTGGGCTGTGCTACAGTCTCTCCAACGGTGCCAAATTGACTATCGATATATCGAAGCGCTGAAGTGTTTGTACGAAAACGCCACCATGTCAGTCCGCCTCCAGGATCAAAGCTCAAAACCTATCCAGTTGCAGCGAGGGGTGAGACAGGGAGACGTTATATCTCCGAAACTGTTCACCGCCGGCCTGGAAGATGTTTTCAAGCTCCTGGACTGGAGAAGACTCGGCATCAATATCAACGGCGAGTACATCACTCACCTTCGATTCGCTGACGATATCGTAGTCATGGCTGAGACCTTGGAAGACCTAGGCACAATGCTCGAAGACCTCAGTAGAGCCTCCCAACAAGTGGGCCTCAAAATGAACATGGACAAGACGAAAATTATGTCAAATGTCCATGTCGCACCCACTTCTTCTTTAAAGGTTGGAGACTCTATACTCGAAGTTGTCGACGAATATGTTTACTTGGGACAGACAGTCCAGTTAGGCAGGTCCAACTTTGAGAAAGAGGTCAATCGTCGAATCCAACTCGGCTGGGCAGCGTTCGGGAAGCTTCGTAATATCTCGTCCAAAATACCGCAGTGTCTCAAGACTAAAGTCTACGATCAGTGTGTGTTGCCAGCGATGACCTACGGAACTGAGACTTGGTCCCTTACTATGGGCCTCGTAAGAAGGCTCAAGGTCACCCAAAGGGCGATGGAGCGTGCTATGCTCGTAGTTTCCCTGCGTGATCGAATCAGAAATGAGGAGATCCGCAGGAGAACTAAAGTAACCGACATAGCACACAGAATCGCCAAACTTAAGTGGCAGTGGGCGGGGCACATAGCTCGTAGAACAGATGGCCGTTGGGGCAAGAGAGTTCTCGAGTGGCGACCACGCGCCGGAAGACGCAGTGTAGGCAGGCCTCCCACACGGTGGACCGACGACCTGGTGAAGGTCGCGGGAAGGGCATGGATGCGGAAGGCGCAGGACCGGTCACTGTGGAAATCCTTGGGGGAGGCCTTTGTCCAGCAGTGGACGTCTTTCGGCTGAAATGATGATGAAATGATGATGATATATTAAGAAACAAGACAGATTATTATCGCGATAATATATTCGTGAAACCGCGAGGCCATGCTAGTTTCTAATACCAGCATTGAAGTTCTTGCCAGTTGCCAAAAAATAAAAAAAAACTTGGCTGGCTTTAATAGCTACCACAGGGTAAATATCATATTTAAAAAAACACACACCATGCCTACTAAAATATTAAATTACTACCAAAAAAATTACATACTTTCGACTTAGAATCACAATCAATAAACTTTTTAATTATCCTTCATTGTAAATCAAAAATATTGAAGCTTACTGAATCCTTAAAAACGGTACACTTCACTCACAGCGCTGTATAAAAAATCTCATCTCGTGTTCATAATAAGGTGTATCGTCGAATTATATAGAGTACGTTCGATGAACCATAACCTTTATTGATAAGCATTAAGAGATTCGTTTCTTAGAATTCTCTTAATAAACTCGTAAAAAAATATAGGAAATACGAGTACCTACCCTACTGTTGTTAATGTTAGTTGACAAAAGAAAAAAAATCTTTGATACGAGAGCTATGCTGAGGCGGTTTGGGGCGAATGAGTACTTCGAATCGAAAATGAAGTAAGTATACCGAGAAAAATAATTGTCTAGGCACAATATATCCACCCTGTACAGTTTATATTTACATAGTATTATAGTGCGCATTTATATAAAACTGCGCAACAATAACAGTGCAGCAGCGTCGGTTTCTTTTAACTTTGCGAACCACTTTAAGGTTCATAGTTTTGTATAATAGCTCGGGACTTATCGCGATATTTTCACCACGATAGTTCATGAATAACACTTTCAGGTACTAATATTTATAAGTCATAATGTGTTGCTATTAGCTGTTTGCTTATACTGTTGATTGATGGCACTTGGTGGAACTTGCTACACATCTTCAATGAAAATACTTGTACTATTCCACATTATTTATTAAAATCCTGACCGGTTTCGCCTTACGGCATTATCAAAGGTTGATACATGTTTTTTGGGTATCAGATGTCAATTAGAGTAATATATTGACTAATATATGACTCTAATTGACATCTGATACCCAAAATATTAGCTGTTTATTTATGGCTTATTTCATTATGGCTTTATTGTGGCTACAAATGACTTTTACAGCTGTTCTGTAACCACAAATGAGTCAATAGGTAAATAACTCAGTTCAAAGCATTGTGGCCGGATATCCATCCGACTCGAATTCACAATGATGGATAATTTGGAGCATTCCAATAATTGCAGTAATTATGACTGGTTACACTGATTTGCAATTACTGCAATATGGTTGGAATTGACAACCGTTAATAGATCTGCACTATATGTGAAAAGACACAATTGACCATAAATTAAATAAGTAACAGAGGATGTCATGTGGCTTCGAAATTGTGAAAAGACCACGTACTTTATGCAAATTCCTGCAACGGTCTTTTAGCCTACAGCTGTTTACCTACAGCAATGCATATTTATAATAAGTTACTAAATAGCCTCAAAGAAATTAAGACGACGGTTTTCTTTTAAATGTATGGAACATTTAAAAGAAAACTGTTCACATCAATATATTATTATTTTTTATACTGTAGACGAATTTTTAAATAGTAGTAAATTGGTAATTTATATTGACTATTGTATGATAATTTATATAGTAATTTTAAGTGTAGTAAGGCGGTGAGTAGGATATCCAGAGCTCACTGGAGAGTTTTTGTGCTGTCAGTGGGAAGACCCAAGGCTTGTCCTGCTTTATCTACTACACTGACGGCACAGAAACTCTCTTTTCTAACAGGTTCGGCAGCACGAGTGTGACGCCCCTGGTGTTGCACACGTCCATAGGCCACGGTAACCTCTTTCCATCAGGTGGGCCGTGTGATTGTCTGCCACCTAAGTGGCTTAAAAATAGTATAGTATATAGTAATTTTAATTGTAAGACATTTTTTTTGTACGCTACACATTGGTAGAGTATGGCTTGCACCTGAATCCAAAATGCAAACATCTAAAATTTCTGCACCAATTCACCCATATTCTGACAAATAAACTTTCATTTCATTTCATTTCAAAAACTATGCACTTTTTAAGTATAGAAATTTATTGACATAAAGCTGATGAATTAAAAATTATGTTTGATATTGAAAGATTAAACACTTGTACTTTTCCACACTTACACTAAAGTGTGGAAAAGTACAAGTGTTTAATCATTCAATATGTGTAGCAGATTCCACCAAGTGCCATCAATCTCCAGTATAAACAGTCTTAAAAAAATAATTATTTTTCAGTTTATACGTATTTACTCGTATGAATAACAGGGATATTTGAAAAAGAAACTAAACATGTTTAATAATACTTAAGCTTATTAATAATTCTTTTACCATCTTACAAAGCCTTGACTTTCCTAATCCAGGTCTCAGTAATTCCTTCAAAAAGTTCCTTTTGAGACAGTTTAATTTATTAAACACCTATTTTTTAAGAAACCAATTCGCAGCCACTCCAGTTCTATTTAATCAACTAGAATGCTTAATCAAACTTGCAAATTCAAATACTCAAATGGTTTGCATATTTTATCAACTAAGTGGATTTATTGATTAACACCGAATCGCATTTACGCGATCAGATAATATTATTATCTCTAGGAACACCGTAACTATAATATATTTAAAGCGAATTTCTATTATACTCTGATTACTGTAACTAGAATGGTGAAAGGGAAACCATTATTGATAGTGAACTTCAAATCAATAATGAAGTCTTCTTACTGGATATATTTTCAATTGTGATATTCATAGTTACTTTTTTGGATACGTATTTTAGTTTGGATGGATGGATGGATGTATTGATAGATGTTTGTACTCTTTCACCCAAAAGCTACCGAACGGATATGGATGAAATTTGACACAGAGATATCCCGAAAATAGTGATAGTTACCTGTGACTTGTGGGAGATGGATCAGTGTTTCTGTGTGCCTGCTCACGTTCAAGCTCACGGACTGGATTCTGGAACTGAAACTGAACTGGAAAATGAACTAGGCTTATAAAAAACATCAAAAGCTAAGTATATTGAGTATACGACACTATTTATTCCGGGAGTACATTCGTGTGGGTCGGGGGCGCTGGATCTGTAATTCAAGTGGACACAGTGCGGTGAACAGCTTTCTAGGTTTAGTACACGAGTAACCAGTAATAATTAGTTCATTATGCTTTGCGAACCATGACACTTAATACAATTCAAATCTTCGAATAAACGAATAATTTAATTCCAATTGCTTAAAGAGCTCACGTCGATCTACCATTTAACATGGGTATTTCCCTAAGGAGATCGTATCAGGGTCGCTGGAAGCACCTGGCTTTAACCTGAAACTTGGCCTTATTCGACATTTACCCGTGGGATAGTTGGAATAGGTATATTGCTTTTAACTGTAAAAATAATTTTATTATTTAGTATTATTCTGTATTATAATTGTAAACTCTTAATTTACCTAAAATAAACTTATGATATTGACACTGTAAAAGTATATATACACAAAATCATTTTTGTAACCAAGAATCTAATTTATTTGGTTTAAAGGGATGGTTTGATTTATTTGATGATCAATGAATTTATTTGACTTACTGAGTTACTCGAAATTATTTTTTAAAGTCTTGATAGTAAGTGCGGAGGTTCTGCCCCTGGTTTTGTATCCGGGTAAAGGGAAAACGATATTTGATTTAGTATTACCTACTAAATTCGTCATTATGAGATGGAGTCATTACAAAGATAATGATTACTAAAGATTAAGATGAATTATTACTAATTAAACAAACTACCCCGTTTCGCCCGTGGCAAATTTTGAAACCCCGTATCACCTTTAAGCAATATGACCCTATATTTTTTAACTTTTAGAAATCAGACAAAAATATTAATAATTACTGCTCCCTTGAGTCGTAGCTAGATGATAGCATTAACCTTGCTTAATAGACTATTCAACACAAAAATAATTTCCTGAGATTAGCGCCTTTGACCAAACCAACAAACAAATAAAGAAACAAACAAACTCTTTAGCTTTATAATATTAGTATAAAGAGTATAGATATTATATTTAGAGTGAAGAAACATAATTTATTTATTTCAGTCATTATCCACAATGTCACTAACAATTAATACATTTAAATTTTTGATCCGGAGGATCACGTCTATTGGATGGATAGATTAGAATAGATAAAAGGGCATAAATGAACTTGAATTACGTCGAAAAAACTGTGTGCAAAATTTAGAGTTAATATAAATCTGATTATCTTATCGCAAATATAATAATTGAGATTAAGTTTACAAGAAAATATTTTCAATTAAGCACTAAATAGCTCCGATCGACACCAGTTTTTTTTTAAATGACAATACCCAACACCCTTGTTATGGTACCTATTGTTCATAATTTTCTTCACTTCCACATTTCATGAGCTCATTTCAATTACTTTTGACCGGCCTTTGGTCAGAAGTAGTATCTGAACTATTAACACATTAACGTTCTTCAACTTAAGTTCATATATCACTTAAGAACTTTATTATCATTGCAAAAATACCGCATGTTTTCTCTTATGTTTTAGTGCTCCCAAACTTCGTCGATAAATACTTGCTGCTTTTCGAACTAAATTATAAATCAATAAATACATAGTGACAGTAACCATTAGTTATAACTCCCACGTAACGTGCTGATGACGTTAGTAGATCAGACACCCGCTCACATACATCACACCGATCCACCCTACAATTGTATTACGACAATTTCAGGCTATTCACAAAAGAAATATAATGTCTGATGTCATACACATTCGTAGTTACTAATAGTGCTTGCTTCAAGAGTACGATAAAATCTATAGTTAAGTAGGTACTTATTTGTATATTAGAAAATTGAAAATGGTGTAAAATAGGTTCTGAATAATATACAGTCGACAAAGGAGATACATTTTTTCCTATAACATACCTGTACATATCTGTCTAATGTTGAAATTAATCAGCTAGGATACAAGGCGGCTAAGGGATAGGTCTCTTAGTCGCCTTGTACGACACCACATGGGATGAGAAGGGGTGGCCCAAATTTTACGCAGCCGGTCTCTATAAATTTAAATATAAATGTGCAACCATATCTCCTTTGTAGACTGGACCTATTCCAGGATTGTCGGGAAAAGCGTCTGCAATAACCATGATGCCCAAAGATCAATGTAATCAAGGCTACTATCTATCGGATACAAAAATCATTTAACCGACAAAGACGTTTTCCTTTCGTGATGTAATATTTACGATCCTATCGGCTGTTCCAAAACCATGCCCTGCCTAAAGGATTTTCTAATAAAATCATGTCTATCATTGATTTTAAATCGTCGTTAATGTCTTCCACAATTAAATATTTAAAGTTCTCCAAAGTAGGATATGAAGTCGGCTGGACAAAGCAAAGGGTCAATTTAAACATTATTTTACAATGTGGCTGAAAATTCATTTCCCACTGAGGCTAATTAAATATGGACTATTAAGGTGATTTCACCTTCTTTTAATCGTAGCAGCGTTTGCATGACCCTAACAGTACCTGCATGCATAAGCAACTTACTCTAGATATGAGGGCCTGCTCGCAATACTTGCCTTGGCCTTAGTTGTAAGAATTTCGAATTAAAAAGCGACATTACCCTTTACATGGGCCCTGAAGCCGAAGGATAAGCTTCGTCTTATGTATGTGCCAACAATTAACTTAAATATACTCCTGAATCACTTTAAAAGAAAGCAATTATTTAAGTTTGTTTCATTAAAGCTTTATGGCATTGACTTAATTTAAATTTAATTTTAATTAAGTGAAACTTAAGACGAGAACTTGAAGAAGTTTACCAGTTTAAATAAGAAACTGTCAGTAGTTAGTTGAAGAGGTACGGGTACGTAATGAATGGAAATCTGATAATACAAAGTGCCTAAAATGTTTTCCATTGTATGTTTTTGAACGAAATACACTACTTTGATAACTTCGACGGAAGCTGTTACAATACTGATATAATAAGAAAAGTGATTTTTGATGAAAACTCCTCCATTATGAACCTCTGAACAATATGAACCTAGAACTAATAACTTATGCAAATCTAGGTCACAAGACGAAAAGTTTGGTATAGAGGTGTGAGGTATGTTTGCTACATTACTAATACCTAAGTCAATATTGTCGAATTTCAATAAAATAATCAGTTACTATTCATATAAAAGTTTATACCGTATGAAACCTTCAGGTATCATTACGTATTATTTAAATC
Organism: Eilema caniola; assembly: GCA_949126895.1. Classification (NCBI taxonomy): domain Eukaryota; kingdom Metazoa; phylum Arthropoda; class Insecta; order Lepidoptera; family Erebidae; genus Eilema; species Eilema caniola. The sequence goes on from OX421476.1 coordinate 10,253,616, forward strand.
TTTTGCAATAGAACCGATTTACTGGAGGTTTTTAAGGGATTCTCTGGAAGAGACTCTTATAATCATCTACTGTCATAGACGTTGACGAAAGCAATATCCACTGTCATAGATATAGATATTACGTTCTGATCGAGATAAAATTTTGCAATTAATTTCAAGTACTATTGACAAACACTCTACTCCTTAAAGTTATACTCCAACTTACTTATTCAAAACTTTAAATTATTCGTGTTGCCAATAAGAAATGCCATATTTCAATACTAAAATACAAACAACAAGGAATAAAGTTCCGGTAATATCTTTTGAATTATTCCAAATGCAATGCCGTGAGTAAAGTTATTCGTGTTGTGGACTATCTTGGACTCACATTTTGCATTGCAAGTGCAACAAGTTTTCACACAGGTGAATAAAAATATGTAAGGGTTTTTTTTTTTGTTAGTAAGTTTTGAGCTCATTCATCCATTTCAATATATTTTCTGTGTTTTTCTAGTTGGCGAGTTTTAATGTTGCAGGATTTAGACAAAAATTAGATTAATTTAAATTGATATTTTATTTTAAAATTGTAAATTGTGCACTATTAGCTTTGACATTCTAAACAAAAGATAATTAATGATTAAACGAACTTACTTGTACGTGAAGTTCGATCATAATTATACGAAGTGCTTCGTCCTCTAGATTAGTAAGAGAGATATTATATGAACACAATGTAGTAACGCTTAGGTGTTACCACTTCAGCACTATAGTTTAGAGGGTATTCGTTATACGCATTATGGCAACACAATTTATTTCCCTAATACTTCCCTGCCTGTATTGACATCCAGTCGATCGAGCTTCATTAGTTTAAATACTTGAACATATTTCCGGAACTCTTGGGATATCCAGGGAGGGCGGGACTTACTAATCTCTTCGGACGAAGCACTTCGTATAATTATGATCGAACTTCACGTACAGGTAAGTTCGTTTAATCATTAATTATACTCGTGCTTCGTACTCTAGATTAGTAAGAGAGATATTATATGAACACAATGTAGATGTTGAGAGAGAAAGAGAGAGTGCAGGAAATATGAAATTAATTAAAATAAATTTTATCTCATAAAGACATTTATTTTAAATTCCCTTAATACAACAAAAACAATTATCGATAGCTAATTGTGCTTATTAACTAGTATATTTATAGCTAACAAAATAATGAGATACATAATCATAACGAAACCGAAGGTTCTATAATCTACGTAACTGCCTACTATGTTAATTAGCCATATTCATTTATTTAACTTACTAAGGGAACACACTGCCCTTGCTACGGCTACATTATCCTCTTTGTCAATAATTGGTCTGTTATAGAATTTAGCAAAGGTAGTGGAATTGCCGCTCCATCCAGCAGTTTGTCGTATGGCGTCAAGGCTTACCCCTTGTCTATATGGCATAGACGTTGCAGCGTGTCGTGTGCTATGGGAGGAAAACACGGTTACGTCAATTCCACTATTTTTCAAGGTAGATTTAATCCATCGACTAAGAGTTTGACTCGTAACATGATTGAAAGGTTTACGATGGCTAATAAACAATTGCTTTGAATTTCTTAGATTTATAGTCTTATCTAAATAAGCTATGAGGGTTTTTGCCGGGCATATTTCGGGTCGCTCGCTAAAGAACGGCAAATGAAGAGTCGGTTGATTTGTACCTACTCTTGATGTTTTAATAAGATCTTCAATTCTTATTATAATTTTATCACTTAAGGTAATTATTTGATCAGTATTAATTTTAGACAGTGTCTGTGCCCGATGGGCTGTAACAAGAGCTAGAAGAGTAGAACACTTTTTCGAAGCTGCTCCAGTGTTAGGCCTTCGTTAGGAAACAATGTGGCTAAATAGTTTAGAACGATATTTGCGTCCCAAGTTACGTTGTACCGCGGTAACAGCGGTCTTAGTTTATATACACCCTTGCAAAACCTTATGATTCGATCATCGTCAGAAATGTCACCAATAATTAGGGAAAGTGCAGCTCCATGGCTATTAATTGTCCCATATTGGGCACCATCATTAAATATGTGTGTAAGAAAATCTTAAATGATAGGAATGGAAGGTTGGTACATATCAATTTCATTTGCAGAACAAAAATTATACCAGCGTTTGAAGCAAACGTCGTATTGTTTGAAAGTGTTGTCCGACAGCGACGCGAGCACGATGTCTAAGGCTGAGGATGGTACGCATCGCTGCTGCATGGCCGCCCGGACAAGATTCCGGCAACCAGGGTAACGTGAGCTTGGATGTTTTGGTTGCTGGAATTGGGAATAATGACATCATTAGGGTCAAATTTTATCGTGTTGGAGATAAGTAATTGCTGAAATAGTGGATACCATGGTTGTGTAGGCCAATCGGGAATAACCATAATACCTTCAGCATTATCTGCTATAACTTTCCTTAAAGCTTTAAGAATCATTGCTACTGGTGGGAAAGCGTAAAACAAATGGTTGGACCAATTTAAGGTGAAAGCATCAATCGCAAATGCCCCTGGATCTTTGTGCCAAGAGACATATCTTTCACATTTTTTGTTAATGCGAGTAGCAAATAAATCAATTTGTGGGGACTACTAATAAGTGATCTATTATCTTTTGATAACCGGTGTGAGACAGTACCCACTCTAAGTCTGAATGGGTTCGTCGGGATTCCCTATCAGCAAAACATTTTCTGATGATTTAATGTAAGAGGCAAATATGAAAATTTTACGATCTTCACACCAATGCCATATATCTTTTGTTATTTCGGTGAGATGAGGATATTGGATACCTCCCATGCGATTAATATAGCTCACAGCGGTAGTGTTGTCAATTCTTAGTAATATTTGGTAATTCTCATAATTTTTAGCAAATATTTTGAGTGCAAAATAGGCCGCTAAGAGCTCAAGGTTATTTATGTGCAGCGTAGCCTCGCTGTTAGACCAACTACCATTGGCTGTTCGCCCATTACATGCGGCACCCCACCCCGTTTTTGAGGCATCAGTGTAGATTTCTAACACGTAACTATCGTTCCTAATCCTATGTACGGAATGATCTATGACCTTAGTTAGACCACCAGTTTATATCTGGTAACAATGACTGCGGTATTGTCATGAGTCTTTTGTAATCATCGTTATTTCGTAAGTTAAGAAGCTTGCAGCGTTCAAGTTCTTTTGTATATAACCACCCGTACTCTATGGCAGGACAGGCAGACACTAGCAAACCTATTAACTGAGCATATTTCCTAATCTTACAAAATTTCTATTTCTTAAAATTTTGTAGCTCTTTTTTTATTCTAATTCTTTTCTCAGAGGGTAGACTTAATTCCTATTTGTGAGTGTCTATTACGTAACCTAAATATTTGCAAGACCATGAGGGTATTTTATTACTCTTTTCCTCATTAATAATAAAACCTAGTGCTTGTAATAGCATCTGAGTGGTCTCAATGTTATGCAAACATTCCCGGTAAGTATTTCCAGCAAGAAAGAAATCGTCTAAATAAATAGATGATAAAAAACCACACGATCATAATAACTTAATGACAGGTTTCATCAATTTCGTAAATATGAATGGTGCCGTACGTATACCAAAGGGCAGGACGTTAAATTCGTATAACTTTTCATTAATAATGAACCGAAGGTATCTCCTTGAATCGGGGTGAATATTGTTAAGAAAATATGCATCTTTTAGATCTAAAGCTGCGATGTAACACTCTCGTGATACAAGTTTCAACGCAGTACGTATGTCCTCGAGTTTAAAATGTTCTGAATTGATGAAGGTATTTAAACTTTTTAAATTAAGAATAAATCTCATCGTGCCATTTGGTTTAGGTACTAAAAATACGCGTGACACATATTGATCAGAACATGGGTTACATTCGGATATGGCGCCAATGGATAACAGGTTATTAATTATGTTTAATAACTGAGCCTTCTCAGAGACAGAAAAAATATTAGCTGAGGGTACACAACGTTGATGTACCGGATGATTAAACTTAATTTTGTAACCGTTTATCCACGACAGTACAGTACGGTCTTTCGTTAATAACGACCATTGTTTAAGAAAGAGAGCAAGTCTGCCCGCGTAACGTACCGGATCTATTGAGGGCGGTTCCGCTTGGTTCGCTGCGAGAATGCTTGCAACGAGTTCCTGTGCGGTTGCGCGTTCCGAGCAGCAGGTGGAGCTTGCTGCGGCGGCGGACCCCTCACCTGCCTGAGAGCCGGGATCCTCGCCTTCCAGTTTAAATGCCTGTGGTTGTACGTTTTATTCGCCGAAGTCGCAGCTTTAGGTTTGGTTGTTGCTGGTTTTATTTCAGCGCTGGATTTTGAGTCAGCCTTCGCTGTTTTGAGGGTATCAGCGAGATCATTTCCAAAGAGGAACTTGTCGATCTTTGTGGTATTCAGCTGGTCCTTCAGCTCTTTTTTGAGTGAATATAGTGCAAAATTACGCCTAGCTTGAGATTCTGAATGTTGAATATCACATAATATTCGACCAACATCCATGAGATCTTTCAGCAGAACGTTGTTTCTCTACCTGGCGTCAAGCTGTTCTGATATGATCTTGCCCAAGGATGAAATCCCTGCTGCCAATTGCTTTTGTCTCGATTCTATGGCTTTGTCTCTTTTATATACCTGATCACTTGTGGCGGCTTTAATTTCTGAATTCAGGAGTGGTGCTTCTATCGTAGTGCAGTTTCCTGGCACTAAAAACTTACTGACAAGCTCTTTACGAACATCTTTGTCCAGACCGAATGTTGCGATATGAGCAAATCTGGATGCGACATCCTTGTTTATATGCGGTCCGTATTCAACTGTTATTGACGGATCTGCTCCCAATATGTCCAGAATCTCAGTATTACAGTCTTCGTGGCCGTTTGGGATGATCATATCATCTGCCGGGACAGACACGTCTATCGTTGGTGATACACCGTCATCCACCACTGGTGGGTCTACAAGGATGGCGTCTACATGCTCGTCAGGGTTTGTCGTTGCTTCCTGGTCTGTGAAGAGAGGGTAGCAATCAAGACTATTGACGAAACGAATATGCATACCTACGTGGAAATGCAAAATCGGCGGAATGTAACGTTAGAAAATCACGAAATAGTGATTATTAAATGCGGCAATATAGTCCCATAGACTAATCTGATGCAAAAAGGGTAATACCAACAATTAACTTACACTTATTTTAGTTATGCAGCGATGTAGTCCCACAGACTAATCTGAAGCATAATAGTGTGTCAGTTCAAGCAAGACTCCCTTGGTTATTATAAGCGGCGATATAGTCCCTCAGACTAATCTGATGAGTAAAAGGTGAGTATTCTTAAAAAAAAAACAAGTTCTCCCTTATTTACGTATATATGCGTCGATATAGTCCTGCAGACTAATCTGTTGCATTTAACGTAAATAACGTGATCGTTAATGATCAGGGCAATTAAAGTTTAGGTAATATAGCCGTTGTTACATTAAATTCCAATACCCACTTAATAATTTGCAATGTGTGGGTACTTACTGTCTGGGTTCTCAGGTGGCGCCGGCGCTGGTGTAGACGCCCTCGATGAGCATGAGGACGAACTTGAAGACTGGCTCGAAGATAAGGATGAACTTATCGGAAAACAATTACGTCTATCGCGGCGCGAACGTCCTATTTCTTTTTCTAATTTCTTTAATTTTTTTACAATAAATTTAAAGTTATCTTCGTTAGCGCGTTTTGTCATTATTACTTATATCTAACGGTAATAACTATTATAATTATTTTGTGCGAAGTGGTTGAGCACTAAAAAGCGAATGAAGCTCGACCGACTGAATGTCAATACAGGCAGGGAAGTATTAGGGAAATAAATTGTGTTGCCATAATGGGTATAACGAATACCCTCTAAACTATAGTGCTGAAGTGGTAACACCTAAGCGTTACTACATTGTGTTCATATAATATCTCTCTTACTAATCTAGAGGACGAAGCACGAGTATAATAATCAAAATGTGGTAAGATATAGTATGCAGTAAGTATGTGTAGTTTTTTCTGAAAATATTGTATGGTGATTATTACTATGTTACGTGTATAAATTAAATAAAATAATTGCTAATGTCCAATAAACTAGCTAATAATAATCTACTGAGTAAACTGAGCTCATTTCAGAACTAGCATCGCCGTTTTCATCTACAAGTCTTGTCACGTCTATCAAAGATGACAAATGCGAATCCCTAACGAATATTTACTTTCGTCTTCGTATAGAATTTTACGCGTACGGGCCTATCTGTTTCTATTTCAATATTTGACTTTACTTAACAAGTCACATGTTTAGAATATTCAAAAGTGTACAGATGAGTTATTATTTATTCGTTGGCTAGAATTAGAGCGTTACTTAATTATATAGTTTTCGACGTAATACACTTGTTGCCATATACCATATACTATAAGGTAGTAGATGGTGAGCTGTGTACCTCGAGCACGAAAAACTATCGTAAGTGTAACGTAAACGTATCGAGAGAACGAAGCATTGTGATTGGTCTCCCCTCCACTGAGAAGGTGTGTTTGTAAAGCCTGCCATAATAGCAATGATCCGTTATGTTAGGATAACGATAGTTTTTCTTGCTAGGAGTACTGGTCCAAACGTCTTCCACGGCGTAAAATTATTGAATTCACCCACCAAACTTGTTGACTGAAATATCAACGAATCATCATTAGCATTTTGTCCCGATATGTAAGCCCTCTCCTTGGAGTGTGGTGTCCGCTTTTCCTCCTTCACTTCATCTGATGTTGAACATCTATGGCAGATAGGCACGTTAAACCAGCACTTCTTAGGTCTCTTTTTCCTACTCCTTTTCCTTCCGAAGTAGTATGGCCATACACTTGTTACACATGTAGCCAGGCGGTTGCCGCTAAAGATTTCCACGCCAGCAAAGGGCACTCTCTCGCATTTTATCTACGATGTCGCGAACGTGAAGGCTGTTAGTAACCAGATCTTCACGCCTGACTCCGCTCGTCCACTGCAGAATATTCATCAACCATTCGCTATTATTCGTCAATAATTAAAAGAAATGACCTGAGCTACCATCAGGAGCTAACTTGTTATTCAATAATCAACGTGTCTCTATCCCATTGCGAGTCAATGTTCTTAATTCAGTTCGCACTATTGGTCGACAACTAAGTAAACAGTTTAATATGTATCGACACATTGGCACGGCACACATTGCGTTATCTGCGACAACAATGTCGGATTATACGGAATACATAAAATTGGATGCTCTCATGCAACAAGGAAATAGAAAAAGAGTATCGATAAGAGGCTTTCTTATTCTTGCTATGGGAAGGTGAGTTCGATAGAAGTCATGTTATTTGATCTTATTTGTATTCTTTAAAGAATTATATTGTGAAAAACTTTAAAACTTTGAAAATCTTAAAGAAAAACCTAGGCCGTTTCTGTATTTTAGTTATTCTATTGGCACTGAAGGAACCTGTAGGTAAATCAGTCTAACATCATAAACATTATCAGAGGATTGTGAGCAATTGTCTCTTATTTCGGCACCGTTCTAAATTTAGACAATGTCCAATTAAAATTTCCTTAACTCATAATCCGATTATCTAGCGTCTCCTTATAGCAAGCCCTCATTACCAAACCACTTATTTTAAAATCTCTCTATACCGACTCTCTGAACCTGTATATTTTATTAGATATCACGATTATTTGCTTCCATACTGATAAGTACTTGTTTTAAATTGTTTTTGTTTATTATAAAACTTGTGCCATTTCGCAAACCATGGAAACCTATTCCATGGATGAAAGGATGAAAGACGCCTTTGTGTTATTTCAAACTTTCAAAGAGAAAGACAGATAAATTTGTTATGAGGGCAGATATAACCTATCCCTGAACCGAATTTCAGCCAGATCCGTTTAGACATTTGAGCGTGTTTGAATAACGAACATCAAATTAAATAATATTTTTTCAATTAATTCCTTAAAGTTATATATAAATATATATTTATTTTTATTAAAATAGTCAAGTTGTTGCTCTGTAATCAGAGCAATTTATTTTATAAAGGAATGAGAGTAATAACAAATCCAACTACAATAATACTAATCCAAACTACACATTTATAATCAAATCATTAGCAAACAATTACTGACCTGTGATCGTAGAAACAAAACTTAATCTTATTATTTCAACAGGTAAATAGTTATCTAATTATTTATGGAATTAAAATATCGCTGGTCAGTGCACAGAGTAAATCATGTAACATAGTGTTCACTGTCGCAATAGTAAATACAATTAATAGAAACTCAAATATAAACATGTTCTCAAACTTTCACATTTGTGTTTCTTAGGATTACTCACAGCCATGATTTTTCAGTCAGTAATAGTGACAATGCATCCAGCCCTTTCAATATTAACTGGGACCAACTCGTAAATATTGAATTGGGATGAAAGTTGATTTCTGAAAATCCCCGACCCCTTTAATGGAAGTAGCCTCGAAAGTTAAGCGAGGGAGCCATTGTTTAAAACTTCGTCTGGGTTGAACTCATGTGTTCTCGTACCAAAAAATATGTTACACAAAGGATTATTTTCTCTTTCTTATCACGTAACGGAAAATACAAAGGCTCTAACCCAATCTGTTCTTATTCATCTCGTATAAGGTAACTTGGGTACATATATCAAATGGTAGGCAGTAAGTTGTTAGCTAGTGAGATCAGAAGTAAACTTAACAATATATCTACGGAAAGAAATACAATCAAAGGTTTACCTACAATACAAAATGAATGTGTGTGTAAGATTACTGTACTTTCACTCTTACTTATTTTTACACAACAATCAAGTTAATGTCTACTTTATATTGCATTTCGTTTACCTTACTACTATTAAAGCATTTAATATAAACTCTATCAAAGAATATGTGAGGAAATTGAATTAGGTACAATAATGTCCTTTACATAGTGCTACACCGTATAAACTTAAACTCTCGCCAATAGTAATATTGAATTACCTACTGCTAAATTCACTACGCCTACTTCGGTCATATTCGCTTCGCTTAGGTGTTCTGTCTAACATAAATACAACAGATTTATTCGCTAGCCATCAAAATGCTACAGTTGTCTATATTTCACAGATGCATCTCTCCCAGTGTCAGCTATAAGACTTTATGGAAATTGCTAGCGTGTCTGAAATTTCTACTACGAAATAATAATAGCAAATATTATCTACATAACCATAACAGTAGTTAAGAGATTCGATACTTTTTGGTATTTGTGCTATTTTGGAAAAAGTAATGGAATTACACTAGTGAAAACGTAGCCATTTTTTTCTGTATCATGTATTATTTTGAGTACAATAAACTGAATATATTATATAGTTATATACAAAGGTGTCACATGTGAACTGTCACAATCGGGGATTTGTCACAATCTATCACAAAAGTTGTCGGTAACGGTGTTGCGAGTTCAATGGTTTTTTCAATTCATTTGCTCATGATATGGCTCTAATCTCACCGCAATTAGGTATATATTGATACCTATTATCAAACTGTGATTTTTGATTGTTATTAAATCACGAGTATCATAATGACCTTTTTTAAATTTTATTGATTGAGTTGCATAATTCTTAAAAAAATAGATACAAAAAGATCGTGTTCAATAGAACAAATTAATTCATTTCGTATTAAAATAGAAAATTTCATCTTGTACGTGTATAATAAACAATACTTTTACTCAAATATAACTCTTGTTTTCTTTGTTTAAAATTTTTAGTAAATTCACAATTTTGTACTCGTACGAGTAATAAGAAGAAGAAGGCTGATTAAGCTAGTTGGCGGCGACATATACATATATAGTGTACAACATCCGATATATGATGTGATTGATGTGAAGTCCTTAACGTTATGGAATGTTTACTATCTGAAAACTGCAAGTGTAAATATCTAATTCATAATTATATTATTCACAAATGAATTGAAAAACGATGTATGATATACCTGTGTATTGTTGATTATCGTCTTCGGTCTCTTTAGACCCTCGACTGACGGCTTGGGTCTCAATACTACCTTACCTTAGCAATAATCCCACTTTACACACTTGTTCCATATTTTACTATTCCACATCTAAAAAAATATACTATAAAAAACCAACGCATCTAAAGAAGTTTTTATAATACTTATCTGCACTGAGGATTTAGAAATGAGAAAGTCTTTCTTAAGTACAAAATAAAAAAAAATCTGCTAAATTTCGTATAGTGACCTTAATTTTATTTAATCCCTATCTTCAATTATTATATTTATTTGAATAGAATAAGGTTCACAAACTAACTCTTTAATCCTTATTTTATCTTTCCATTGCCTATTATATTCTCGCATTATAAAATTTCTTTTGAAAAAATAACCATGGTATTGCACCCGGGACCAACGGCTTAACGTGCTCTCCGAGGCACGACCAGACCAATGCAAATACCCATATTCATTCATCCTAGGATAAAGGTGTGAATATATGTATATGAATGTATGTATGTTGTGACAATGACAAATCTATAGTAAAACTAGCTGTCGCCCGCGGCTCCGCCCGCGTGGATGTCGGTTATCGCGAATCGGGGTATGAAAAATAGATGTTGGCCGATTCTCAGACCTACCCGATATGTCCACAAAATTTCATGAGAATCGGTTCGGTTTCGGAGGAGTTTGGCAACGAAAACTGTGACACGAGAATTTTATATATTAGATGATATTTTGTAAATTATTTAGTTGCATATTCAGACTTGCACAAAAACTCGGTTCGTGTACCTAAAAGCAAGATAAAGTCAAAGTCAAAGTCAAAAATCATTTATTCTGCATAGACCATTAAAACGGTACTTACAAAACATCAAGTTTAAAAAAAATCTACACTAGTTTAGCAAATGGACCACCGGTTCGAAACGCGGCCCCGACCTGAGAAGACTCCGGCAAGAAACTCAGCGGGCATTTTTTTTTGGTCTATTTAAAAACATTTGCTTAGTCTACTTAGTCTAAATACAATAGTTTGCTTGAGTAGCATAGTTGAGCGAACAGCTCATTTCCAAGCTTGTTTATCATCTAAATATTCTTGGATTTTATAATAGCCTTTTTGGCAGAGTTTAGTCTTACTTACATTTTTAAATTTACTTACAGGTAAATCTCTAATTTCATTAGGGAGCTTGTTGAAAAAGCGTATACAGTTGCCCCGGAAAGAATTACTAATTTTATGGAGTCTACTATCACAAGCTACAAGATTGTATTTATGTCTTGTGTTTATATTATCCCTGTCACAAACTCTTGAAAATTTAGACATATTTTTCCTTATATACATCAGGTTCTCGAAGATGTATTTTGACACTACGGTTAGAATGTCTATTTCGTTAAACTTTTCTCGAAGGGAAACTCTTAAGTATAAGTGTGATCCAATCTTGAAAATATTGAACGTTTATTAATATAATAATAATTATGTGTAAAATTACAGTTATGTACAGATATAAATCCCTTTTAATTGCTACATCGATTGCGATATCTTCAATTACATCCTTTATTATTCCTGTTAAATGCTGACGCTTTAATTAATGGGAGGCTCTTTGTTCAGCCTCTGTGTCAAGACATCAAGAGTCTATCCACTTATAAAATTAATGTGTTTGTATTCCAAATAAATTATTGTAATTTAAATTCCTTCGAGAGCAGCTATAGTCTGCGTATATTTTAGTGAGAGATATACAATATTACTGAATCAATATATCTGTAAATCAAAATACCTACTAAACAAGTGACGAAGTTTTGATGCATTTTTATATCACTTAGATGGCAAACAAGCAAGCGACCCACCTGATGGAAAGTGGTAACCGTGGCCTATGGACGTATGCAAGACCAAGGGCGTTACACTCATGCTGCCGACCCTGAAGAAACCTTATACTTAGTGCCCTCCTTGAAGAACCCATAGTGCATATTTTCCTCTCAAGGTTGGGAGGTCAGGTTCCCGGAAAAGTCGACATACATAAGATTTGCGGATATTTATGGTCCTAATATTGATTGCACTTTGGAGCCTGAAGCTCGGTCCTGAAGCTCAATCTTCGGACGTAATTAGGAACTTTAAGGAAGATGTTGATGACGCAAAATTGTGAAACATGAAAATAATTCAAAATACTAATACTATACTATTACTTCACGATAGTTGTAATGGGAGCTTACCCCACATTTATAATTTTCTAGGACATATTTTTTGCAGCTCTATCTAGACGCAAACCAAGTGTCATCATCATCGACATTTAGACGACATCCTTATTGTATCCGAGGCCGAGATGCCCTCGGAGCTCAGGGTTCGCCTTCCGGCTTTCCTCCTCCAATTCGCACAATCTTGGGTGTCTATGGTGGTGAGACCATTTGCACGCATGTCACCCTGCACGTCAAACCAGGATTTTTTGGGCATACCCATTCTACCTGGACCCGGCAGGGGGCCATTGCCAGGCATTTGTTACCCACGAAGCCTGGCTGTTGCCGCAAGGTGTGACACCAGCGAAGGCAACTCTTTTGCATTTTATCTACGATTTCACGGACATAAAGGCTGCCGCGGATGCAAGAGTTCCTCACGCGATCTTTACGCGTTTCTCCGCACATCCAATGCAGCATTTTCATCTCTGTGACACGCAGCTCCTGCTTGTGTCGCTCCAACAGCGGCCACGCCTCACAGCTGTGTAAAACGGTATAATGATTTTCTTATAGATCATTTAACCTGACTGGAATTTTAGGATCGCATGTGATGCCAGTCATTTCCCGCCATTTGGCCCACGCGGCGGCAATACGTGCCTTGACGTCGTGGTCGATGTCACCAGTCACGTGAAGTACACATTCCAGGTACTTAACATGGGCCGTACGCTCGACCAGGTTATCGCCTATGCGTAAGGGTGTGGGATCTGTTGAGTTTAACGCAAAGTATTCTATCTTCGCCACATTTAGCTTCAGACCACCGTTGTCAAGCGCCTCCTTCCACACTTTCACGCGTCCCACCAATCTGTTCCTGTCCGCGTCCATCAGCGCAATGTCATCAGCATACATGAGCAACCATGGAGGCTGCTCATGTGAGTTTCTGATGCTGTCCGACAACACGTCCTACACCAAGCTGAACAGTCAAGGACTGAGTAAGGATCCTTAGTGTACCCCAACGGTCATGGCGTAACTTGTAGTATGAATTTCTACAATAAGAATAAACAATCTTAGAACTTATTTACTTGTAAACCTAATTAAATAATTGTATGAGGTTCCTTTTCATACAAACACTAGCACTGAGCAAGGATTCCACCGTCTATAATATGTATAAGCAAATATTGAAAATTTACTTGGAAAGTTCTGTTGTTCTGTAAATATTGAATTGCAACAGCCCCAGCATTTTTAGAACTTAGACAAATTGAATAGCCCCCTTATGTAGCATTATAACCACTGGAAACCGCCTACCATGAGTGAGCTATGTTTATAAAGGTCGGCTGAATATTATAACAATAAAAAATGAATTATTGAGCATGCAATAGCTATAATCTGCTTTACGGGCTGAATGAGCTTTATTCAATCGTAGTTATTTCGCGTGCCCAAAACTTCTTTCGCGTGACTTTAAGTTTTTCAATAGAATACTAAAATCTATTTATTTATTTGATTTATTCATTAATATTTTTGAAAGAAGGCTTACAGACCAATAACCACGTACACAATTAATATTATAAAATTGCTATTTACAAGCCCCCACATTCAGATGATAAAATAAAACAGAATAAAAAAAAAGACGGGTTGCACTCTGGGAGTGCCGGCCGAAGTGAAACATTTTCTTTTTTTCTTTCTTCGTTATATACATAGAAAAAGATAAAAAAGAACATACCATACCATATCTTCAATGAAAACACTTGTACTATTCCACATTATTTATTGTTGAATTCCTGACCGGTTTCGCCTTATGATAATGCCGTAAGATGTGTAGCAAGTTCCACCAAGTGCCATCAATCAACAGTATAAGCAGTACCATACCATACCTATAATATAGCGCTAATCATAGAACCTATCACTTATTTTCTGCTAATTTTCTGTCAGAAGAAATTAATAAATTATGAAAAGAAAAATAATCACAAAAAATAATAAATTACAGAAAGAAAAAATAATCATAAAAAGAAATAAATTACAAAAAGAAAAAATAATCACCAAATGTAATAAATTATAATAAGAAAAAACAATCACAAAAAATCCCTGAAGGCCAGGTGGTTTGAACCCGATACTATCTGAAACTATAAAGACTTACAGTCGAAGTGCTTACCGTTTAAGCTACGACGCTATCTATCGTAACTTGCAAAATAGATAGTCTGTTCTTGTTGTGATAATCTTGTATGACGTCAGTCGTCGGTTACGGTTCAAAGGTCAACTAATCCTGACGCTTCCTTAACATTTTACACCCATCCAACGCCGCTAAAGAAATTTTTATGTTCTTTTTATCTTTTTATGTATATAACGAAAAAATAAAGAAAGAATAGTTTTCACTTCTGCCGGCACTCCCAGAGTGCAACCCGTCTTTTTTTACAATAGAAGCCTCAATATTTTCTACGTATTTATCATGACACGTTTTTTCTAAGTCGATAGCTCTGCCACGAAACATAGAGAACGAATTTTAATTATTTTTATTATTGGACTTTTTATATTGTTTATGAAAATAATGTTTTTCTTTGATGACTTTAAGTGTACTGATGTACCATAATTTTTTTTAAATGTTTTACAGGAATTGTCTGTCACGTAGCTCGTACAATGAATTATAAAATTGAGTCACAGCATCCTCTAAATATATATCTGTAATAGATGTGGCCAGTTTATTAATTCATGCTCACACCTAGTAGCCTCATAATCACCTATCTTCTCGGGAGATGATTATAATAAATAAATAGTGTGAATAATTAATGGATTCTGATGCGAGTTAATAGGCTGTACCAATGGGTCTAAACTTTCTGTGACCATCACAAAATCATTACAAAATCCAATAACTTGCCGATTTCATTACACTAACCGCTATACTGCAACATGTTAAACAGCATATTTTTAGGGATAAAATGGTTACTATTTAACCTCAACAAAAAATTTGTCATGTGGGTGGGCTAGAATTAAATTTTGAAGTCTATCTGTGAAATTACATTACTGGGTATCATGTGAATTACCTAGATTTTCCCTGCAAAAGTAAAGTGCACATATATGTAAATTATAGCTTACCTGTGGGTTGGATCTATTGGGAATCAATGACAGCCAAGTTCATGTTTCGCTGCTATAAGGACACCGCCACCATATTTTTGACCCGTTTAGGAATAGTTAGAATCGCATCTCCAAACAAGATACGGCCTATCAAACAGTTCACTGCTATAAAAACTATCGTCGAGTCATGTTTCCGTGATTATAATTATATCATAAGAACTAAGACACACACTCCGTAATAATCTGATTGCGTACGCTAGCCGCGCAAATTCTGATAGTAAACCTATAGAGCGCAGCCATTAGAATTTATAACCATAGTTAAATAATTATTGAGTATATAAATATTTATAAATATGTAATGTACCGAAGAATGTTAGATTTAAATAGAAAAGGCAAAAAATCATGTGCAAGTGTCAATTTACTAGGTGTGTAAATTTACTAGGATAAAATGTCCTATGTTCTCAACACAATAATTTTCTATGAAACCTGTATTGCCGTTTTAAGTGGTTTAGAACAAACAACGCAATACTTAACAAGATATTATAAAATTGATAATAAACTGTATTGTTCATTGGCGATGCTTAATAAAACTCAGCTTTTGACTGTCTAAGATGACCGCAAAAACTGCTGAACTGATTTTCAAACAGTTTTTTTTTACTAGTAAGTCAGGCTCAGTCAGGTCAGGCTTATAACTGGTGTATGTTTGATTTCAATTGGTTAAGTAGAACAGGAGATATGGCCAAAAATAGTAACCAACACCGAATCTGTGGAAGCAGCGGGCATGCTGTCTTATTAGGAATATAAAATAAATTACGGTACGATAGACGGTTGTAACTGATCTAAGAGACCCTTTAATTACGAAACAAATCACTTTCTTTACAACGCTATAATCAATGATGCTCACATACCCGCACGTTCTAGCCGTCACGTGTATTCGTAGCCGTGACGACCGCTAACGTCCCACGCACACAATGTTCCAAGTTACTCCGACCCCTTGTAGTCAATAGCAACAGCTATTCGATATTACCCCAGAGATCTATACAAACTGCTTTGAAGATTATCAATATCGGTGCGTTCGACAGTTTATTTCCAATTACCTATTCTTAAACTACACATAATTATATATTTGTATATAATTATGTACTTATATTGTATCGATCATTACTTTTAGTTCGTGCAACTTTCAAAGACGTCCTGTTCTCCTGAATATAATAAATTAATCCTATTAATATAAACGCGAAAGTTTGTAAGTACGAATGAATGTTTGTTACTCTTTCACGTAAAAACTACCGAATGGATATTTTAATGAAGCCTTGCAATAATATAGCTGATACTTCAGCCCCTCTAGACAAGTGGCAATTCGCTAGCCGGCGTTTGGTGGAATAGTATGACGAATGTATGGGATTTGACGTAAATGACAGTCGTTAACGCATGTCAAATACGTCAAATCCTATACATTCGTCATTCTATTCCATCAAACGCCTGCTAGCGAATTGCCATTTGTCTAGAGGGGCGGAATATCACATAGGCTAAAATTTATAACGATAACCGATATTTGAGCGATAACCGACATACACGCGACCGGAGCTGTGGGCAAAAGCTAGTGAAACATATTCCTGCTATTTTCAAAGTAATAAATACGTGATAGTATCCAAAATATTTAGAATTATGGTATGAGGTAGGACACAACGGTATTCCCGTACAATTGAGCAGTCCGAATAGTGAAGTACCTCCGCCCTACAGAATACTGCGGCCACAATAACCTCGTGTTGTGTTCCCAGCGTTGAGTAGGGTAGCCAGAGCTCACTGGAGAAGTTTCCGGCTTTGGCTTCTACACTGACGGCACAAAAACTCTCTGCGTTTACAGGGTCTGCAGCACGAGTGTGACTCCCTTGGTGTTGCACACGTCCATAGGTCACGGGAACCACTTACCAACAGGCTGTAGCAAAAGTTTTAAAACAAACATGCAAATCTCTCAGTAGGCCTATATAAAGATTTATCAAAGTGTTGTAAATATAAACCATTAACAATCTCCCTTATTATTATGAAACAACACCAATAAAGAAGATTCAGAAACTAAAAAAGAAATTGAAAAGTTTGCGAAGTAGAAACCTAATGTTTATATGTGCTTTATAGTTCATTGAATTTATTGTTTTTAAATTTTCTTTTCAACATTCAAGGTGTTTTTTTTTTAACTGCGGGAAATCCCCACGGATCCTTTCCTCTCGGTCTGGCCCTCCTCGGGAGGGGTGTAGATTTGAATAATATCACCCTACCTAACCGACAATCTTGGATACACTGTAATTTCAATATTTCTATTTATATTCTTTTTCGCAATCATATTGAAAATGAACATGAACAGAGCCAGCTAGCCCTCTTGTAGCTTTACTGAAATGAGGGCAAATGCCATTAATTGGTACTTACTGACAGAGTTTACATAAGAGCGGTAGCACGCAACCGTCACATAACTTAAATAATTATATTGACTGTATGTCTACAGGACTATCAAATCATTACTTCTCACAATTGATCGATTTGTTAACGTGATATTCTATTTTCAGTATAGGCTATAGAATAAGTACTGGCGATGACCTTTGATCAATCAGGGTTTCAGTTGTATGTGTTAGGCAATCTTACACCTGAGAGGTCCTACTTACAGCTTCGAGGCCCAAGCTAATCTCACCTTAAAGTGGATGCATCTGCTACACAATGGACAAGGCTCTGGCACAGGCTTTCCTCCCAGGGTTGGAAGGTCGGATGACTATCATCATCTTCATCATCAGGCTATATTAGTCCACTGCTGGACATAGCCCTCCCCCAATGAGCGCCATAGCGCCCTGTCTTCAGCTTGCCGCATCCAGCATCTGCCTGCAGTCTTTCTTAGATCGTCATCCCACCTGGTCGGAGGGCGTCCTACACTACGCTTGCCGAGTCGCGGTCTCCACTCAAGAACACGTTTACCCCAACGGTTGTCGGTTCTTCGTGAGATATGGCCAGCCCACTGCCACTTCAGCTTGCTGATTCTTTGAGCTATGTCGATTACTTTGGTTCTCTGTCGGATGCAACAAAAACAATAAACAAGAAGACCAATCAAAAATATATTTTGTTTTATACTTTAACTCCAAAGTAGTTATGAGGATGGTTCATTAACCAAGCAATGAAAATAGCTAAGCACATACATCCCAACTCATATGAAGCGATAAACTGACAAAGGGAACGCAAATATGCAATTGCACAATCATCTGGTAGGTAACACAGGTATTGTTATTTGTAAATTTCATAGAGGACCTGTACAAAGCAAGTGCATATTTAATAATGAAAATGTTTATGGTTTAATTTCGTGTGAAGAATTTTACCAAGCCTATACTGAATAAAGGTGACTTTGATACTTATGAGCGAGAAGCTCCATTCCATTAAAACAAGGGCTTATTGACGATTTAGAACTGAAAATCAGGCAATATGGAAAGTTGCTTAAACCCAATCATCACTACTGTCTGTAATGGTAAAATTAGTTAAATCTTACAATGTTTATGTTAGGTATAAGTTAACTTTGCCGTAAGTTTTTGATAAAGTGCTTTACAAGACTAACATGGATCAGGAAAGCTATAAAAGTAAGAAAACAATAAAAAACCTACAAAAAAATTCAAGATTTATTTATACACATATATTTGGTTCGACTGGAGTAAGGTATACGTGGATACAAACCACATTTATCGACCGCTGCCGCCGCGCTGGCTCAATTGCCAATTAGCTACGAATTCACATTCTATCTAATTTAATAGATTCGGTGTCATTGGAAACAAATTTTAATTGAAATGTCTTTATTCAAATTTTCTGCCTTTTTTACACGTATAATTTAGATTTGGAAGGTAAATAAAATCACGAATAGCACCTATCAAAAAGGTGGTCTAACTCAACAGGATACTCACTCGGGAGCCATTTTGCTGGGTGCTCTAAGTGGACTATAACCACGAAATATAACCAGATATAGCTATCTAAGGATTTAAATATTATTACACTGATGTCATTGGTTTTCGAGTTTACCAATTACAAGGAAACTAATCTTTCACTTAAATATTTATTAGTTAAGAGTATAAACAAATTCCAACATATTTCAAATAAAATAATAACATTATTCAGTAAAAGTTTTTTAAATTATGTAAAACACTTTTGTACACATATACTGACTACACTTGTCTAAATTCGTTTGCTTTTCAGCAGTACCAAGGGGGACTGCTAAATAGCAGGGACCATTAGAAAAGTAACCAAAGCTTTAGGCTCGGTACAAATAATAAAAAGTACCAGATAAATCACGATATAATCCGTTAAAAACAATTTAATTTCAACTGTTTATCGAATAGAAAATCACAGTATAAAATAGTTATTTTTCTTGCCTTGTTAGTGTCCATTCTTAGGAAATAGGTCGATAGCTCCCGTTGTCACTGTAGTATCGCAAACATTCGTTAGCTATTCCTTTGTCCCGACGTATCATTGTCAGAATGTTGAATTGTTCAGAAATGGTACTTATAGCTTTGGAATATTTTAGTCTAAATGTTAGAAAGGATTTAAAAGTCAAAATTAATTAATGTATACCTAACATTATATTA
The DNA here is from genome assembly GCA_949126895.1 of Eilema caniola. Classification (NCBI taxonomy): domain Eukaryota; kingdom Metazoa; phylum Arthropoda; class Insecta; order Lepidoptera; family Erebidae; genus Eilema; species Eilema caniola. The sequence continues at coordinate 10,273,407 of OX421476.1, forward strand.
TTATATTGCTGAAAATTTTAAACTATATCTTTGCTTGTCTGTGAAGGTAGAGCGTTTGACTGTTACGCATTCTCGCTAAGTGGAAATATTTATATGCATTAATATGTATATTTGTATTGATCTGGCTTCAATGTATAATATGTATATATATACAAACAAGAGGTACATATAAGCTTCATGCATGGAATTGAACACGTGTTATAAGAACAGTTTGCGTGACAAACCCGCACCCGACTGGAGGACCTTATACTGCCTGACGTGCCTTCTACTGAATACGGCTTTGGTAAGAGTATTGGTGTGACAAACCCGTGTGCGTTTCAAGGCACTGCTGCCTCCTATTATACACGGAAACGAAAATGCGCATCCGGCCTACACTAAAAATCTGCTGAATGCTTGCTTATATTTGTTTAAGTAGAGCTGGAGATATGACCGAACGTCACAGGGTATCAGAGAGTTAGTAAACAAAACAACTGAATTAGTTGAAACGAAATAGTAATAGATTAACATTAAACGTTAAAAAAAACTACGTGTAAAAAAATCGACTTCAGAAACTGAAAGGTATAAAACTTAGGGAAAAATATCTGAATTTACAGAATGACTATTCTGTTAGAAATCGGTGTCATATGGTGCCTGAACTACTATGATGGAATCAATTGAAATACGACTTCTTGGGCTGGGCACCGACTTCTAACAGAACGGTTAATTTGTAAATTCAGATATTTCTGTTCAAGTTATTTTATACTTTTAAGTTTTTGAAGTCGTTTTTTTTTTCAAACGCAGTTTCTTTTATGTGTTAGTAACTAGAGGACTCTCAATAGACGACGCTAAACTCTTTTTGATTGAGTCTATATAAATTTGAATACAAACCACCTCAATGATGAAAAAAGTATGCCAAGAAGAGCGAACCTGTATCTTCTGACAAAAGATACCGTTCCTCCTCCGGCATGAAAAACTTTCTGACTTTAAACAGGCTCCGAGGTTTCGTCTAGTTATTTTCATGACGCTCTCGCAAAGCGATAATCCATTCCAAGCCTGTATGTTTTGTACTGTGGTCGTAATGGAACCATCTGAATAGTTGAGATAGATATTGAAACCGTTAACTAATGAACAATGATAAATATGGATACATGATTACATTTAGGTCAAGGGCTTTATAACAGACCCCCTTTTCAGCGCTTGCTTTCCATAGAAGAAGTTAGTTTAATTTCTTAGTTCCCGGCAGTTTAGCCCTGTATGCATTAGTTAGTAATGTACGAAAATTTTCTGTATAATATAAATAATTTAAAATAGGTACAACGAGTTAATCCAGAGGTTTGAGTTACAGAAATGAACAAACCTTAATCTATTCTAAACTAAACACGGAAGAAGTCGCGGGCAAAAGCTGGTCTATATATCGCGTAGCAGTAAACATATTGTAGGAAAAGGTTTGGCTTTGTTCACTGAACTATTGAGGCTCCCAAATGACCTAACGAAATATAGACCTAAATCGTTTACAAATCCAGGGAGCTTTTCTATGACATACAATATCTTAGATTAATTTTTACAAAGGAAGCGTAAAATGTTTTAGGGTTAGATGTATTCGTGGCCAGCAGTTGAAAGCTATTACTATTTTTAACCAACTTCCAAAAAGGAGGAGGTTCTAAATTCGATTTGTATCTTTTTTTATGCATGTACACTGATTACTCTGAGATTTATTATCCGATTTATGTGATTTTTTTAGTTCGATGTGGAATAGTTGCCATTTGGTCCCATAAAAAATTTCATTTTATAAACATTTTAGTATTATTATATTTCAAACTTTTAATTGACTTATTAATTTATGTTGTCCCATATTTCCATCGTTTGTGAACCGTATTTCATTTTTTTTCGCATTGGGTTTAGTATAACTCACAAGTGATCCTATATCAATTTCATGGGTGCTGGACTTTGAACTCAAGAGACATACCAGAGAACTCCTCAAAATCAAACAAGAAAAAGAAAATCATTGCTTTTTAGATAGTTTTAGGACGATCCTGTGACATGGTAAGCTACATTACGATGATCAAGGTCGTGCTGGAACTACCTAGCCTTAAACTATGGGGGCAGACAACAGAAGTCCCTAATTATATATACCATGAATGTCTCGTTAACGTTATTTAGAGCATTATGTCAATCTTATGAAACAAAACTCAAAACTATGGTCGAAGGGATGCTGAACTAAGGGTGGATTGGATGAAACGACTAAATGGGGGAAAAAATAATATAATTTCCAAAACAACTTATTACAAACACTGAAAAGTAAAAAACAAAAAAAAAACTACGTTTAAAAACCGACTTTAAACTGTAAAGAATAAAACAACTTGTAGAAAAATAACTGCATTAACATATTTATGGTTCTGCTAGAAGTAGGTGCCAACTTTGTATGTGGTGCCTGAACTAATGCTGGAATTAATTGAAATACGACCTCTCGGGCTAGGTACCGACTTCTAACAGAACACTGAATACTTTTTATTTTATATTATTTAATTTATTTATAGTTTTTTACATTTTATTTTCTTTAATTTCAGCATGTTCATGACCTTCATAATGTTGCTACCTGGTCACAGGATCGTCCTAAATCTAGCTAAATTGCAATCATTTCTTATGTCCTATTTGATTTTGAGGAGTTCTCTGGTGTGTCTTCGAAGTCCAAGGTCCAGTACCTATGAAATTGATATGGGGCTACTTGTGAGTTATACCGAACTCAATACAAAAATAATTTTTAAATCGGTTTATAAGCGACGGAAATTTGGGGCAACATAAATGAGGAGTTGGTTATATACGTCATTAAGGAGTTCTGTTGCCTGCCTCCTTAGTTTAAGACTAGGTTATTCCAGCACGTCTTTGACCATCATAATGTTGCCTACCTCGTCACAGAATCGTCCTAAAACAAGCAAAAAAGCAATTATTTGCTATTTCCTATTTGATTTTGAAAAGTTCTCTGGGGTATCTCCGAAGTACACATGAAATTAATATGAGACTACCTGTGAGTTAAATCAAACTCAACGCAAAAAGAATTTTTCAATTCGGTTCATAAACGACAGAAATATGCGACAACATAAATAAGTCGGTTAAAAATCTGAAGTAAAACAATTTAAAAATGTTCTTAATATGAAAACTACTATGTCAAGCTATGTAAAATTATGAAACCAAAATGGGAGATATTTCGCATCGAACTAAAAACAAAATAACGTAAATCGGAGCATAAATCTCAGAGTAATCGATATACATACATAAAAAAATACTCGTTGAATTGAGAACCTCCTCCTGTTTGAAGTTTGTTAAAAATCAGATTGAGTTTTCAAACATGTGTCAAACAAAAACGTCATCAAAAGATTACATTTTAAATCAAAAGCAAAGCATCCCAAAAATAACTTTCTAGCCCTTTTTAACTCCGTTAGGAGATGAAATTCTATAAAATAAGTAAATACGTATTCCATCAATTCCGTTCAAAATGGCTTATGCAAAATGTGAAGTAGATTAAACCAAAGAACCACAATACCTATACAAACTTTACAACCTATACAAACTTTCTCCTCGTAAAATCCTTTCTTATCGGATACCTACGTCAAAGAACACAATCAGGTGGGCGGTGTGCTTGTCTGCCACCTCAGTTGGATAAAATAACAACACACCGTCCGAATTTCAGGTCTCTCCGATCAGCGGTTTAGGCTGTGCGTTGAAACCTCAGTCATTCAGGACAAAGGATTTTACATAATTATATAGATTAAGTTCATTCAGCCCCTTTTTTAACTTTGTAGATAATTTATTAAAAGTTTTGTAGGTGTAGTGTTTTAAGTTTTAATAGTGATACTAAAATTGTTTTACCCTTTTCTGAGTTTTATAGGGTTCAATCAAGGTCCTCAAGGCCTGCAAGCTGATACACCTAGTAATGAATTAATGGTCGAAGCTCTTGTGCACGTTTCACTCTTGGGGTTGGGAGGCCAGGCGGCAGTTACAAATTTTAAGCGCAGCTGAGAAATCGCTGTGAGAATAATGATGAATGTCTAACTATTTTACACATACGCTCATAAAATACAAGATGCATGATAATGACGAGAACGAAGCTATAACAGCACATCGTTCCCATGCACCTTGCACATGCATGACTAGTTGAAACCCGATTTGCACGTACCCTTCCCTACTCCTCAGTAGCAGTAGATATAATAGTAAATACATGGTACATATGGTAAATAAAATATATAAATAAAATATATACAATAAAAAATATATATAATAAAATAAATACATGGTACATATAGACGACTTGAGCAACCACGCGCAGGGCACGCCGTCATTGCGGCGGTAAGGCCCATCATGGGGGAGTGGCTAGAGAGGCAACACGGTAGCCTCTCGTACCGTCAGACGCAGATTATCACCGGGCACGGTAGCTTCGGGCGGTATCTGCATCTGATGGGTATAGAGCCAACGCCCGAGTGCCATCACTGCGACGCGAGCGTGGACTCGGGGCTGCACACGCTCACCGAGTGCCCGGCGTTTGAGACGCCGAGGCGGGAGCTTGTGGCGGCCCTGGGGGTGAGAGTTCTCACGCTCTCCACCCTGCTCGCGGCGATGGTCCGCTGCGCGGATGCGTGGGCGGCCAGCGCCTCCTTCTGCGAGCAGGTCATGCTCGCGAAGGAGACAGCAGAGCGGGCGCGGCGCGATGAGCAAGAAAGGCTCGCTGACATCGCTGCACGCGCCCGAAGGCGGCTCGGGCGTCGGAGGGCGCAAACTGACCTCCGCCCCCCATGAGCGCGGGCCTGAGGGTGACGGGTGGAGCCGCCCGTCATCCTAGCAGAAGCAGGCCACGGCGGCGGCGCGCATCGTAGGACGATGCGCGCCTCCCCACACCGGGGTAGAGTCGGGGACCGCGTGGTCCCCCCCTTCCCGAGGAGGGCCAGACCGAGAGGGATGGCCCTGGGTCAGCCGGGGTGCGAGGGATATGTCGCATGACAACCTCACCTTCGGCCTAGCACTACGACCCAGAGACGGCGTGCGGTTTAGTCGGTTCGAGTCCGACATAACCTCCCCCTCCGGCTCCGGAGGGGTGGGTACCGGTGGGGATTTCCCGCACGTAAAAAAAAAAAAACATGTTACATATAACTTCTCGGAAATGAGCTCCTCTCGTGCGTAGCATCTGTGTTCCTCAAAGACGATACCTACTAACGTAAGTATAACCGGCTACTCAATGTTTTTTATATAAAATAATACAAAATAAAAAGAACCTTCAAATAACATATTACTATTAGTTGTAGTAGTATTAGTATTACTATTCCTGTCGCAAAAAGAATATTTAAGGAACTTAATAATCATTTAGGATATCAAGTAAAAGTTTTTTAAACAATTGATCACTTCAAAGGTCAAACGCGGTATTGCAAATTCTATACCACGGATAACGATTTAAACGCAATAGTTATTTCCATAATCTAAAGAAGAAAAAAAAGCAGCGTCCCAAAATGAATAAATCTATTGAATTCTTTGTGAATCGTACACAAAGCAACCAAAAGTGGGTTCACGACAGTGAAAAGCACATTTGTAGTGAAAGCATTACTAACAATAGTATACGCCATCATAAAGCTTTCCTTACCCCTTTAAGAGATCGAGGACAAACAAGATAATCCAGTACGAGTATCGTACGTGACGATACGGGAGGAAACAAATCTGTGAACCGTAACACTGTGAAGCTACTATGTGTTGTCTGAAGGAAATATTCAAACGTGGAAGGAATTTGTAGAATCGCAATGCAGTCTGAAAGGAGGTTGACTGTTGCACATACTCCATGTGTTCGTTAACACGCCGGGTACAAACTGACAACATGTTAAAATGTATAAAGTATTAGATAGCACGAGTGTCAAAATGTACAATATATTTATGACAAAATATGCTTTTGTCAGAATGTACTAATGCTAAAATGTTCAATCGACAATATGTTTTTATGACCAAACGAGCAATGGTCAAAATATACAGTTGCTGTAATGTTCAATTGACAGTATGTACTTTTCTTGTCTTAACACTAAAATGAAATTAAAATCCACAAAACTTAAAAAAGAAATGTATTTATTCTTGTCTTAACACTCAATTGCACGATTATAATGGAAGAGGCAACCAGAAACTTCACAAGTTGGGCATACTTCCTTTACGGCGTTTATTTGTGCTCTCTCATAATCACATTTATATTTGTTTATCTTTATATTAAGCTCATCTCATTCATTGACGTGCATGTTGTACTTCATATAGATATGCACTAAAGAGATTTTATATCAATTATCTATTTAATGTAAACATTTTACCATTTATTCAATATTACATTTGTGCATTTTGACATTCATGCAATATTACATTTGTAATTTCTAGCATCACTGCATTCCTACTTTGATCGTTACAACACTTGGACGATTTGAAACTATTTTATATTTGTACATTTTGACACTCGTGCTATCTGATACTTTATACATTTTAACATGATGTCAGTTTGTATCCGGCGTGTTCGTTAAAGTTTCGTAAGTCATTTATTCAGTTCACATTCACATTTATTAGGACAAATAAATGTCAAAAGATATTTTGTTATGTATAAATGTAATGTACATAACAACGCCAAGTAGTCTATGGGTAGTAAATAGAGAAACAGTTTAGCCCGCGCGAGCTCGCCACGCAAAATCATTTAAACACAAAATTTAAACACACAAGCTTAAACAATCGACGATCGCGCGGGTTCGCCAGGGCAAACCTGCTCCTCTATGTAAGCACCCCTACAGTTCGTAAAATATAGCTTGATACCTCTGACGTTTGTCAGAATGACATGTAATAGGTATGGGACGTCTTTAGTATTTTATCGATATTTATATAGAATGAGTTTATTAAAAAAATACATTTTAACGATATTGAAAGAAAGAAAAAAGGAAATGAAAGATGAATTTGAAGGTATTTAAAAGTTTAATTGTCAAATGGTGTACAGCCGAGATCAACTTCAAAGTCAAATTCTGATTCATCACTGGAGCAGTCCTGTAGATTAATAATTAATTCTTGATCGCATATGTTGTCAAATTGAATATCGCGCTCCCAATCTTTTTGAATCACATTTTTTGTCTTCTCAACTACCTTTTTCCAATCATCAGCATTTACATGTACACAAGCTTCATGTAGTAATGTCAACATTTTGTTTGCTGTGAAAGGCGGTGCTACATTATGTCTGGCAGCGTAACCTAGAAAAAAAAGGTATCCGATCAAACAAAAAACCTACTAAATTCTTTGTAAGCTTTTTATGTATGTTTTTTTTAGATTATACGAACCTTTGACTTGAGCCCAGATTAGTTCTATTGCATTGTAATGGCAATGATATGGTGGTAAACGGATGACGGTGTGGCCCATTTCCTTTGCAATTTCGTCTATAATATATCTTGGAGTGGGGGGCTTATGAATGCTTACTAATCTTAGCAATTCTTTCTTGAGCATGCTGTTGTCGGCTTTTACTCCTTTGTTTTGCAGCCAAGTAATAATTTCAATTTTACGATTGCTTGTCGTAGGCGCCTTATCTTTTTGTACTGAATGATACGGAGCGTTGTCCATCAGAATAAAATGTGGTTCACTCAAATTATTTAGAAGAGTTAGAAACCACTCCTTAAATTTTTTTAAATCCATTTCTTCATGGTACTCTGTTGCTTTTACTGATTTAAACGCCAGTAAACAATTGGGCACAAAACCAGACGATGTCCCCGCATGAGTAATTATTAATCTTTGTCCTTTGCCTTCGGGCACCTTGGTGATAGACTCCGCTTTATCGTCTGTCCACGATCTTGAAACAGTGTGGTTTGCGTTGAGCCATGTTTCATCAAGAAAAACCACTTTATGCCAATCTGTTATATTTTTGACTTTGCGCAAAAAGTCAATTCGGGTCAAAGCAATGTCTGTTCGCTCCATTAAAATTTTTCTTTTATCGCTTTTTTTTATAAGCAAAGCCGATTTTTTTCAATATTTTGGACAACGATGGTGGACTTCCTTTAAATAAATCCGCGTCTTTAAGCGAAACGCATATTTTTTTTAACGTGGGAAGTTCACCACGTGCGTAATACGCATATATATGATTTCGAATTGCGGCAGCATCAAAGTCGTCAATTTCGGTGACTGGCGAAACTCTCTTCCTTTTTTTATTAGGAGTCGATAATATTTTACCTCCCTCATCTTCGGCCACCATCTCCTTTGACGTTTCTCCATACTTTTCTTTACTAATTCGAGACACTGTAGCTCGTCCGATACCAAGAGCGTCAGCAACTCTATTGCACACTTGCTCCAATGGTAGTAGCGGTCCGCCATTTTGATTCTCGCGGTCAAAATACTCGCGCAAACGAATCACAAACTCGCGACTTTCGCTATTCAAAACAGTTTTTTTTGTTCTTTTCGGCATTGTGGTGCAAAAAAAAACAAATAACTAGAAATAACAACAAAACTTAACAAAGCAACAGTAATAACGACAAAACAATATTAATCACGTAGCGATAGCGTAAACAAGGCGTGGGCACTCAAAAAAAATGGCGCCCGCTTGTTCGCTGCATGCGAAAGCAGTAGGTATTGCAAGACTAAAAAAATACGAATTTGTTGTGAAAAAATTATTAGATATAATCATTTATACAATTTATATTAATGAAATTGTCATACATTTATTTTATCGATATTCGCTGGCCAGTCGATTACACATCCCTACAAGGCTGCGAAAAGAGTTTACGAAGTAAGCTAACAAAAAAAATATAAATAATAAAATATAATAAATATTTTAAATTACCTTTGTTTTTACTAGTATCTCCTTGAAAACAAGTTCTATTTGAAAAAAGTGTACTAGATTTCTATACAAATGTCTTATTAATATTAAAAAAATTAAAACTTTTCCAACAACAAATTTATTGTTGCAGTCTTTATAAACGAAGTCTCTAAAGTCACAGGTATCAAGCTATATTTTACGAACTATAGTTATACATTTTTTTGAAGTGAAAACTGCTTTGGCGGCGTTGGATGGGTATAAAATGTTAAGGAAGCGTCTGGATTAGTTGACCTTTGAACCGTAACCGACGACTGACGTCATACAAGATTAGTACAGACTATCTATTTTGCAATTTACAACCGATAGCGTTGTAGCTTAAACGGTAAGCACTTCGACTGTAAGTCCTTATAGTTTCAGATAGTATCGGGTCCAAACCACCTGGCCTTCAGGGTTTTTTTGTGATTGTTTTTTCTTATTATAATTTATTACTTTTGGTGATTATTTTTTCTTTTTGTAATTTATTACTTTTATGATTATTTTTTCTTTCTGTAATTTATTATTTTTTGTGATTATTTTTTCTTCTCATAATTTATTAATTTCTTCTGACAGAAAATTAGCAGAAAATAAGTGATAGGTTCTATGATTAGCGCTATATTATAGGTATGGTATGGTATGTTCTTTTTTATCTTTTTCTATGTATATAACGAAGAAAGAAAAAAAGAAAATGTTTTCACTTCTGCCGGCACTCCCAGAGTGCAACCCGTTTTTTATTTAAACCTTATTGATGGTCTCACATAAACGTTTTGTGATAATAAACAATAATATGTAGGTATTCTTATAATATCACATCATTTAATAAAGTTTTGGGGTGGGCTCTACGCGCAGTATACGTTTCTTGGGTGTCTATTGATTTGATTTGTGCTATCCGCACGGGGTGCTACGGCGGTAGACGAGAATTCACCAAGCATAGATTATTACAAAACAATATGTACGCACCAGAGCCTCGTTTGTCTCGCTATTTAGTCCAAGATAAGTATGCCTACAACCTGTTCTCATACCTGCAAAATAAAGGAACTTCATCCTACGCACGCTCAGGCTATAGCATGCACTCCCTGCTATGATTTTCCCAAGCGACTACAATATGGGGCACTTCAAGAAGGGCATTAGAAGGTTTCTTCAGGGTCGGCAGCGCGAGTGTGACGCCCCTGGTGTTCCACACGTCCATAGGCTACGGTAACCACTTTCCATCAGGTAGGCCGTGTGCTTGTCTGCTACCTACGTGGTATAAAAAAAGTACACAAAAAATAAAAAAATTGGTCACGCCATTTTGGAGGTCTTTGGTTACAATCACTGAATGTGACACGAGTATTTCATAATTATATACTACCTACTTAGATTTGTTTTGTATTCATTTTATTATAAGAAACTAAATGTAACAATACGCTAAATTCATCTTAGCTTAAAATATGTAAAGCTATAGATAATATATAAAGTAATCCAAACCGATCTTCAATAGGTAATCTTTTTTATTCAGGAATTTACCTTACCCTTACCCTTTAAGTAAAAAATGCCAACATGAGACGAGATGACACTAGAGTCAATCAGAAAGTTGTTCGTTTCAGCGTAGTACAGACAAGGCAAATATTCGTTAACTATTCCTTTGTCGTCTTGTTTGTGTGATGAACACGACAAAGCTACATTGTGACGACATGTCGGCAGAAATTCAAAATATGTCTCCCGTTTATGTAGAGACCAAACTATTTTCGGCAGCCTCTAACCCAACCTGGATTAAAGGCTGCTGAAAATAGATTTTAGTTATTATTTCAGGAACAAGGATGATTGAATTGCGAATTTGTGTGTGAAATGTTTTGATCTAAAAAGTAATGAAAGACAAAGTCCTACTAATATTATGATGTGAAACTTTGTGAGGATCTTTCACTTTCAATTTATTTTACACATAAACTTCAACTATACACCTACATGGGTGTAAGCAGAAAGTGAGAGTTGGATATTACCGAAACCTTCTAACACCTTCGGTACCCTAGTCACTCTCAGCTGCAAGTCGGTTTTTTTTTTACATGCAGGAAATCCCCACTGAGCCAGAGGGGGAAGATATGTCGGACTCTAACCGACTAAACCGCACGCCGTCTGTGGGTCGAAGTGCTAGGCGGAAGGTGAGGTTGTCATGCGACATATCCCTCGCACCCCGGCTGACCCAGGGCCATCCCTCTCGATCTGGCCCTCCTCGGGACTAACTAAAGAACGATTGACGCTTCGACATTGGTATTCCTGTCAGTATTGAGAGATTGGACGGCAAAAGCAGCTGGAGATGTCGATATACTAACAAAAAGAAATGCCCTCAATGTAAATTTTGAATGCAACTGGGAAATCGCTATGACGACTATGATGAGAGACAATACGACGTATTATATTGATCGGAACACACCACTTTCAGCATCCCACATATCAATGTCAGTAGATGTATCGCAATAGAGCTCAAATAGTGCTTTGTTCCGAACACATTCATCGCTCTTTCTACGATATATTTATGCGTCTATAAATTGGTGCTGTTTCCCGGAGGCTTGCTAATGTCCTCGTACTTCCATCTATACTGTTACTGGCTGAAATATGGTTATCCTTGCACGTTCCATTAAACCGTCAAACAGTTTTAATGTTAAACTAATAAACATTATTACCTTCTTAAGAGGTATTAGGATTGATCGCACAAAGTTGAGAGTTGGTAAACAAATTCTGTGCAACGAAGGGATAGGTAAAAATCTTATATCAACCACAATTCATTTTTGTCTATCACTTTGAGGATTTATTGGTAAGTATGCATTTTGGCGCACATTGGGAGAGGCCTATGTCCAGCAGTGGACTAATTGATTGATTGATTGATGTATTTTATGATTTTTGTTATTACAATATCCCATGTTTGACCTCTTATTGGGAAATGATGATTAAACAATTTACACTAAACATAAAGTCACACCTGTAAATCGCCGAAGGGGGTGAGCCTATAGCCACCAAGTGGGCACTTAGTTATGGTCTGTATATATTAGTCTCCATAATCAAAACATATTCTTTTTGTACAATCACATAATGCAATTTTCACTAGATAGTGTCCGTGTACTGTGTATGTGTATTATGTAGAAGGTGAAACTATAAATTTCCCGGTGTTTTATTACGAATGTTCCATTTCGAAAAACCGTCTGTCGTCGTGAAACGTATATCTTTATTTACGGCTCCCAGTGGGTTATATAACTAGCATCCTAGAATAGATAACAACTATTTGTTTCGTGGACAAATGGAAATATTTCTAAACTAGCTTTGATCCTCGGTATCACCCGCCTCTCCACCCGGTCCTCACCCCCTGCACCGCACGCCATTTAAATTACGACAATATACCAACAAATATGTAAATATACGTACCTATTATTATTACTCTAATATGTTCCATAAATACGTGCGCATGCTCACATGAGCTTATTAAATTATTTCAGTTAAGGCGACATTCGTATTCTAAGGGCTTTTCACCTGCTTTTGCCGAGACACATCTAATGTGAAATATGCTGACAAGTACCTGCATTGTTTACAAACTTAGATTAATTACTGTATGCCGGTAGCAGAAGATTATACTTGATGCGTTTTATTAATTACCAGCGATCTGCTCCGGCTTCTCACGAGTGGTAAAAATTTTCCCGTGGAAATTCAATAAAAACTATGTTACTCAGGGTAAATGTAGCTTTCCAATGGTGAAAGGATTTTTAAAATCGGCACAGCAGTTTTTGAGTTTATTCAGTACAAACATACAAAAATACAAATCTTTCCTCTTTATGATAGCAGTGTAGATGTAGATGAATATGTAGGTAGAGTCATGAGTACAGGACGTCAATTTAACGAAACCACAGACAAACAGAAGTTCGAAGTGTCACATTTGACAGTTTGGAGGGGACGAGTCAAAGTAGGGAGGAGGTGGGTGTTCAAGCACTCACTTCTTGTTGAGGCTTCAAACGGACAACATCTCCTGAGAACCATTTCATGTTACATTGAAGTGTGTTATTGATTTGAAGTACTTAATACAATTTCTTAGTATAATTCGGCTATTAATTTTTATGATTAACAATAGGTATTTCGGACCTAACCACCAGAAAGGATTTTTACCCGGAATTTCTGGATGTCTGGAACACAATAGTCTGTTAGCGGAAAGCTTAAAAGATGCCAGAAAATACGAAAGACAGATAACGGTATGTTGGGTAGACCTAGAAAACGCATTTGGCTCAATTCCACATTACCTTATGATATACGCGTTGCAATGGTATAACTTTCCACCCGTGGTAATAGAGATAATCGCGTAGTATTACTCACAACTAAAATTTGCTATAAGCTTCCAAAAAGACCACACAGAACCACTACGGTATAATGTGGGCTGTTGCAGGGATGCTGCTTGTCACCAATAGCATTTAACATAGTAATTAATATCTTAATCACCAAGTTAATACGTCACGAAAAGAAATGGGGTTATCGGTTTAAAGCAAATAACAAATACACTGAGTCCATCTTAGCTTTTGCTGACGACCTCGCAATACTGACGCGTAATCCAAATCAATGTCAGAAACTATTAAAGGAAATCGATGAGTTCTGTTCGTGAACAAATGGACTGAGAACGAAGCCCAGTAAGTGTCACTGTCTGTGTCTGGGTAGACGGGACACCAAATTAACCTCCTACGACCCGGGACTCTTCATAGGGGGCAAACCAGTTTCCATAGTCGCTGAATCGGTCCCATTTAAATTTCTTGGCAGAAAAATAGACCATCAAGGACGCACACCATCCTTAGAAGAAGTTGTCAATATGTTTATAAATGATCTAAATAAGATAGATCAGCTACCACTGAATACTCGTAATATCAAAAAAGCTTGGATATATGACAACTACCTAACATCACGTCTGACTTGGCCTTTTCTGGTATACGATTTCGGCAAAACCTTACTCGCGAAAATAGATGCAACTGTCATAAAATCACTAAAATCGTGGCTTGGACTAGCGCACTCTGCTGATCCCTCTGCTTTATTTAGGGATCAGAATATTTTTGGGATGAAATTAAAGAAACCATCGGAGCTCTATAAACACCTTAGAGTTACCAAAGCCCACATCTTAAGTAAATCCCAAGATGACACAGTCAGGGCACTCCCGAAAGATAATAACGCGTCCGAGCTAGAATCTAGACTTATATTCCATTAACGATTTATGATAGAAGCCCAGTCGAACAATGATCTATGAGTGGTCGCCGGCCCTGTTAAAATTCTATCTTAACGCCTTTCAGATGACCCTTCCAGACCAGAGTAATCTGGTAAGGTGGGGGAAAGCCACAGAAAAACAATGTTATACGTGTGGTGAGGCAATAGGGACGGCTAGGCACATATAAGTAGGATGTAGGGTGCTTCTTGATAGAGGCCAATACTCACGCCGCCACGATAAGGTGCTTTTCATCATACGCGAAGCAATGAGTCTGGCAGTAGCTAGAGCCCATAAAGGATAGACTACTAACAGACGTCATATCAACTTTGTGTCTGAAGGTTCATCCATAAAATCCAGGAACAAACCTTATTCAATCTTAGATACTGCCCCAGATTGGAATCTCCTAAACGACACGTATGAAAAGCACTATAAAATTCCGGAGGATGTTGGGGTTTCGTCATCTAGACCGGACATATTTTTCTACTCGAAAACGACTAAATATGTGGTCCTTGTGGAAATTACTGTACCGTGGGAAACAAATATACCGAAGGACCACACACTTAAGAAAAATAAATACTATGATCTCACAAACGAATTAATCAAAAACGGTTACGTGGTTAATTTGTATGCAGTAGAAGTGGGAGCGAGAGGTATACCAGCTAAATCTCTCTATAACCTACTTAAAGATCTAGGCCCATCGAGAGCTACAATAAGCTCATTACTAGGACGAATGTCTAAAGCGGCACTAGTAGGTTCGTATCAAATTTGGTTAGGCGGGGAGGGGAACTTGGGTAGTGAAGGTGAGTGTTGATGTACATCAACAAAAGGGGCCCCTTCTAAACCTACACTTGGGTCGCAAGTCCCAGGCACTGTCCCGAGTTCCCAACTCAGCAACGCGATGGACCCGGCACCCGCACGGAGAATCCATGGATTGCTAAGAATACCGTCTCTCTTTTACGCGCATCAATTTATGAGCTAACGGCCCTGACGACATATATATATATGTATATATATATATATATATATATATATATATATATATATATATATATATATATATGTTAAAGCTTACGTAAAACTTATACTAATGCTTTTTTTTTCATATTTATAAATTCATTGAAAAATATTTTCCTTTTTGACATGGTACCTCCTGGGCCGCAAAACACGAACATGGTATTATATATTGCATTTTGACCTTTAAATAGCAGCCGTACTTTAAAAATAATCCCTATCCCTACTTATAATATTATGAATGCGAAAGTAACTCTGTCTTTCTGTCTGTTTATCTGTCCGTCTGCATGTTACGCTGAATCGGTCTGATGAAATTTGGTATAGGGGTAAATTAGACCTTGAGAAAGGATATAGGCTATGTTTGGTCGCGGTAACCAGCATCCGCGTAGGCAGAGCCGTAGGCAAAAACTAGTTATTTACAATAATTCAAATGAAAAGTTTACGTCAGTCTTTTAAATCCAGTAGATCGAGAAAATAGATGTTCGAAAAGTTTTAAGGCGCCCGCTCATTAACAATGTGCCAATCTGAAGTCCTGATCCAATATCGCCCACACGCTAAAGCTATTTTGGCCTTTTGTCAGTTTTGCGATCACACACTAGCAGTTGTGAATCGACAGTTTCCCGCCGTACGATCGCCTGCCGGCAATGGTCTGATATCAGTTCTTTCATAGTCCTTGCAGAGCCTGCAAAAAACAGTGCAAGCAACAACCTTATCGACATTTTCTTAATGACATATTTTTTCGCATAAATAAATGCCGCTGATCACGAATATTAAAAAAACTCGATGCTTTGTGATTGCAATAAGGTTGAAAATCGCTTGAACTACGTTATTCTTATATAAGTACGTGAAAATAAATGTAAGAAATACCTATTACCTATTTTGGACCTTATAGACTGTGTACTTATGAAATATAGATGATTATGTACATAAAATGAACAAAATTTTAGTAAAAATAAAGTTTTATTCTGAGGTTATTAAGTAAAAAATGCTGACACAAGTCGTCGCGTCGGCCGTGAGGCCGCCAGCCGACTGCCTGTTGTCGGCGCTGGCCGGAAACGTTCGGTGGCCACACACTATCGAATCGTATTAGTTGTCAGTCCAAAATCGTAAAATAAACTGTTAGTGTATAGGTTATTGCGATTAACTGACAGACATATATCGTCCGGCCGTCGCCCGGAAAACTGTGTGAGTGGGCGCCTTTTATATCTAAGAGAGTGAGCAAATTAGATATTTTTAGCCAGTCCATGCATAAGTGTGCGATTACCAATCCGACACCAATCTCTTTGGCGCCCATATATTACAAATCTGTTCGTTCAACTGAGTAAATTCCTCTCTCATATTCATCACATAAATAACATGCTTAACAGGGACGTAACAATAGGCTACATTGTTTATACTACCGAAAGCCCCAGCAGGCCAATAAAAGAGCCCATTCATGCCACAACATAGTCTGTCGAGTCCCAATACAACTAAATATCTACCTCTGTTGTCCTATAATTAATACTAGTAGTTACCATTTCGTTGTTGACTCTGTAACGTTAGAACTTATAATACATAATTCTATATTCTGCCAGTACCGGGGTTGCTTATGTTAAGGTAGAATTTGTCATTGAATAGGTGAGTATAGTGGTTAAATACCCACGAACTACAAAAGACTCCAGGTGGATGAGTACAGCCTGGTTAACAACAACGCTTTGCTCTGCTTTCCTTACAGTATTTTAATAGTATACAAACGTGATATTATTGTGTAAAATAACCGTCCAAGTATAACAAATTTCAAGCTTGAGAAACAAAGCTCAACATACAAAAACTTACAAAGAACATATTTAATACTTTAAAATATGAAATAATTCTACGTATACTAGTTAAGAATATCATCATAAAGATATTAAGTTCTAATAAAGAAGAAAAATGCATCGGAGGAACTGCTGAACAAACTTGAGCGCCTGCAGAATTTGGGAATCCGTTTTGTGTTTGGACTTCGAAAATACGACCATGTCACGGAATATCGTAAAAAACTGAACTGGCTCCCTATTCGGCAGCGCCGTAAACTTCACATTTTAACTCTTCTCTATACTGTTCTTCATAATCCTAACGCTCCAACTTATTTGCGGGAACGCTTTGAATATCTTGTACCCAGGGGCAAACCCTGCCGTCTTTCTTCCTCTCTTCTGCTTCGCACACCTCCACATAGTACTAGCTGCTATGATGGATCCTTCACGGTGCAAGCTGTACGGCTTTGGAACTCACTGCCTCACTCCATTCGTAGTAGTAATTCTCTGGACGTCTTCAGGAAAAGAACTAGAGAACATTTGCTATCACAATGATGTAGTCTGTATATATATATCTATATATTTAAGTATCTATATATGTATGTATGTGTATTAGTTTTATTGATGTATTGTAGGTACATATATATTTATGTGTGTAGGTTTATGTATGTATGCTATGTATGTATGTGTTTATGCAATATTAAGATAATGTACCTGTTTAGGTATGCTTTTTGATAAAAGAAATTATTTTTTATTATTGTCTGTTCTTTATGTACACTTCACATCACCCTTTATAACCAGATACTTCTCTGCTACTCAAAGGTTTGCTGGGAGAGAACTCATTTTGAGTTAAGCTTGTAACGTGATATTTTTCACTTTTGCTTATTGTTTTCTAATATAGATTTCTTTGTTCCAGAGCCACCTAGAGTGTCTCACGGGAACTAGGCATAATTGTTTGGCAGTGAAACTTCTAATCTTCGATTAGGTGTGTTCTAGTTCTCACACTCGACCGGTGGATGGCGCTGGTGTCCTACAGCATATATCCAATTTTTTTTATAGCTCTCATTTATCATTTTATTTACAATTTAACAATAATAAATAAATGATACTTACTTTCTCAGAATTTGTGACATATTCGTGAACAAGTCATAATTATAATAAATGTTTGTCATATTTGGTCTAGTCGTGTCTGTGGCCATCAGCGGCTGAAGAGTTTGCTTGTCTATGGGCCGCTAATGAGTTGGTTCGTGACCAGCAGAATTTTGAGGTTTGTTCACGAATATTCGATGGATACGGGTATAAATAGGCCTGCGCCGATCCTCAAACGAACTTCTATTTAAATCTTCGTAGCTGTCTCTGAGTAAATCAATTCTGTGTCTATATCTTGTAATAAAATTGTTTGGTGAAAACTTCGTTCCCAGATATTCTGGTAAGTCGTATTCCTCTATTTATTGGGGCACATTACGGGCCTCTATGTATATTCACGGCTTAAGAGTGGTCTGTTTTATACAGGGTCGCTGGTCTGAGCTCGTGTGCCCTCTGAATACGCTCTTCTCTGACATTTATCTACGGCGTGCTTCGTGGTACAACGGCTGCTGTGAGCCGTATACATCGGCGAACGGTCTACTCTGAACATCCTAGAGGCCATCCCGCAATCACCCAAGGCCAGTACACTGTCGCCGTGTACCTGTTAATGTGTAGCTGTAGTGCCAACCAGAAGTAAACGTAGTACGCTTAGTAGCCTGTACTAGAATTCACGTACCTTAAATGTGTAGCTAGTGCTATAATTCATGTGCATATTGTGTGTTCATCTGCTTATTATCTGTGCCTGCTGTGTGTGTTCTTTCTGTCTCACACTTCTGTATTCTGTACCTGTCTGTCTACCTACTTATCACTACACATCTTCTGTATTCTGTGCCTGTCTGTCTACCTACTTGTCTGTACATATTCTTCTGTCACCTGTATCTACCTACTTCACTACTATATATTTCTCTGTGTGTAACTCTGTGTTCTATTCTATCAAATATATGTGTGTACACCTAAACTACCAGCTGTTTTCATTGGAGCCCTAGCTTCCCTGTGCACGCACCTCTCTAGCTCTGTGGAGAAGGCGCCCTGGGTAAGAGTTCTGCATCAGCCCCTGAGCGAGCCGGTGAGTACCCACCTGACTAGTTCAGTGGTTACAAATTGGCGCCCAACGTGGGGCAAGACTCTGGTACTACTCTGCGGTAGTCTCAGTCTAGTGTGTGTGCATAGGAGGCTAACTCTGATGAAAACAACCTGGGAATCCGTCTGAGACTTCCCAAGACGTTAATTGGTTGTGTTAGCAGCTGAACACGTAATTAATCTTCTTGTCTTTTTCCAGCTACCTACACCTGGGGTGGGAAAAGACACCCAAAATTCCAAATTTCAAAATTAAAAAACAGCTGTGATTTTGGTAAGATTTTCTGATTTTATTCGGCATACCCACTTTTTTTCTTTTTTGTTTTTTTTCTTTTTTCTTTTTTCTCCTCTTTTCTAGCCTGTTTCTAGTCTTTCTTGCAGATGTGCACATATATATTTGGACTGTAATATAATTTTTTCTGTGTAACAAAACCTAATAAGATTTTCTGGGTAACTACAAACTTTATAGAAAGTGTGTAGGTACCTTGCATTTTGAAAATTAACTTGAACTTTGTCCTCATAAATGATAGAAACTTTTAATTCTATTAGACAGCCTCTATTTGTATTAAATTATAGCAATCAATTTAAAACTTTAGTTAAATATCAAGCACCTTGTTGATATCTACTTATGAACCTCTGTTTTACATCTTGTATTTGAACCTTGTCTGTTTGACCAACATTGCCAGTTGTGTAACTGACTTTGCATTTGAGTCTAAACTTTAACTTTAGTGTATTAATAATAGACACCTGTAACTCTATTATAAATATAAATCATATAATTTAATTTGAAGCCATTGTCAGATATCATACACTTTGGTGGAACTTACTTGTTATTTCTGTTTAATACTTTGTGATTGAACCCTGTCTGTGTCATCTACATTGTTACCTATTTAATTGTCGTAATTAAACTTTTACATCATGGCACAGATGCAAAAATATATTAACTATCTGAGAAAAGACGAACTCTCTAACGAGCTTGCTCACATAGGCATTTCAGTGGCACCTGATGCGACGGTGGCTGGCCTTCGGAGTGAGCTGAGGACGGCACACCGACTTGTCCGTCGGGGTAGCATCAAGCTGAAGGCGGTGGTCCCCACTGATGCAGCGGCGGAGCTTTCCATCTGTACGCCTAAGGTCTCGGAACTAAGTGAGGCCCTCCAGTCAGGTGACTTTGTTTCTGATAAAAATTGTCGCATAAGAGTAGCCTTCAGGGCGAACTATCTGCTAACTAGGCTGGCTCGTTGTGGTCTAGATTGTCCTGAACTGGCCGAACTTCGTGATAGGCTTGTGAAGATCGTCGCTGTGGCTGAACCCAGCACTGATTCTGAATCTGACGGGTCAGATGAAGGTGATGATGATTCGGGTCGTGACCGGGTAGAGTACACTTCACCTGCAGTGAGAGAGGACCGCTCGGTACGAGCTAGTTCTGGTAAATCTTGTTCCACGTCTGACAACATAGTGTATAGGGAACGTCCTGTTAACCTATGTTCTTTTAACTTAAAATATGATGGTTCCTCTTGTGTGCGCGTGTTTTTAGAGAGATTAGAGGAGCTTAGATGTGCACGGGAGGTCTCTAAGTCTAAACTCCTTCTGGCTTTCCCTGACCTGTTGGACGGACCAGCTTTGTCTTGGTTCCGTACAAATAGATCTAATTTCATCTCATATGAGGACCTTATTAGTGAGCTTAGAGATACATTCGATATTCCTGACTATGATTATCGTCTCAGAAATGAGATTAGACAGCGTAGCCAATCCCGCTCTGAGTCCTTGGTTAGCTACTTATGTACAATGCAGGCTATGTTCTCAAGGTTGTCGTGTAAAATGCCCAGTGAGGAACAGCTGGACATTCTCATGCACAATATTAGACCAGACTACATGAAGGAATTGGCCTTGCATGATGTCAACTCTATTGATGATCTGAGACGTCTAGGTAAGCGTCTGGAGCTTGCGCGTACAAGGGCGGACGCTTTCCGTGAGCCTATTCTGGACAAATTTGAGATTTCGTCTGATTTACACCAGCACAAGACCAAAGGCGTGCAAAAGCCCCCTAAGCAGGTGTCTGCAGTCGAGACGCCATCTACCTCCAACGAACGCAAATGCTTCCGGTGTGGCGAAAGCGGGCACGCTGCATACAACTGCACCCAGTCGAGAGAGTTGGTGTGCTTCCGGTGCGGTCTCAAAGGAGTCAAGACACCAGACTGCTCAAAATGTACTGGTAAGTCAAAAAACGCGTAAGCCAGGGCCTTATTGTGAACTCTATACATCACTCTGTATCTGAGTCTATTTCTGATAGGGTCCTGTTTACTAAACGGGATAACGATGTTAGACCGTATCTAATTGTTAAAGTATTAAATTTAAATGTCTTAGGCCTTCTGGATTCCGGTGCCTCTTGCTCTATACTAGGAAAGGGAGCGCACCGTATCTTCTTGGAACTGGGTTTTGATCTTGAAAGTATCAACCCTTCCTTTCGCATTACAACTGCCGACAGCTCATATGTGCAATGTCTGGGTTGTATTTCTCTACCTATTGAGTATAATTCGGTTATCCGAGTTATCAAATTCTATGTTGTTCCGGGAATCACCACCTCCATGATATTTGGAGTGGATTTTTGGCAGCAATTTAAGTTAGGTGATAAACTAATTTCACAAAATATTAGTCTTGATGGTTTTAGTGACAATAATCCTATCGAGTCTGTGTCTCTTAACAGTGGCCTCGAGGATTACAGCAACCTGACTACTAAACAAAGGGGTGTAATCAACGAGATCATTGAAAAGTTTGACTCTTTGAACACGGATAAGGTGGGTTTAGGTCGGACTACACTTGAACATCATGTCATTGACACTGGTGACAGTAAGCCGATCAAACAGCGTTACTACCCGCTCTCTCCTCTCAAACAGAAAGCCCTGGAAGCCGAGTTGGACCGAATGCTAGAGATGGGAGTAGTGTCCCCGTCTCAGTCCGCATGGAATTCTCCAGTGGTCATGGTGGAGAAGGCGAACGGCGAACTCAGGTTGTGCTTGGACTCTCGCAAGCTCAACTCTGTGTCAAAAAGTGACGCCTATCCCTTACCGTACATTAATCAAATCTTGGACCATCTGAATAATGCTAAATATTTATCCTCTGTAGATCTGAGTGCGGCCTACTGGCAGATTCCGTTCGACTCTCTGCAGTCCGCCGAGAAGACTGCCTTTACAGTTCCCCGTAGGGGGCTGTTTCATTACAATACCATGTGTTTTGGACTCGTTGGAGCTGCCGCCACGATGCAGCGCCTAATGGACCGTCTGTTTGGTCCTGAGTTCGACAATAGGGTATTTGCGTTTCAGGACGACATAGTCTGTGTGTCCAGTACCTTTGAGGAGCATGTAGAGCTCTTACATAGAGTCTATCAGCGACTCAAGGATGCTGGCCTAACTATTAACATGAAAAAGTCTCACTTTTGTCGGAGTGAACTCAAATACCTGGGGTATTATGTGGACAAACACGGCCTTCGGACTGACCCTGGTAAAGTTGAGGTTATTCTCAACTATCCTACACCTACTAACCCAAAGGAGGTTAAGAGGTTTCTGGGAATGGCCGGCTGGTATCGTCGTTTTGTCAATAATTTCTCTAAGATTAGTAAACCTCTGTGTAAACTAACGTCTAAGAATGTTAAGTTCGAATGGACACCCGAAGCGGAACAGTCCTTCAATCTTCTCAAGTCAGCTTTGGTCTCTGCCCCTATATTGAAGATGCCTAACTTTGAGTTGCCTTTCCGTATTCTCAGTGATGCGTCCGCATTTTCAGTTGCTGCTGTGCTGACACAAACTCACGATGGAGTTGAACACCCTATCGCCTACTGCAGCCGTTCTCTCAACAAGAACGAGGTGAACTACAGCACAACTGAGCGGGAACTTCTGGCCGTGATTTTCGCCTTAGAACAATTCAGACAGTACGTCGAGGGCCAGAAGTGTACAGTCGTCACGGATCACTCCTCTTTACTGTGGTTCCATAAGCTGAAAAACCCTACGGGTCGTTTAGCGCGTTGGAGCATGAGGCTAAGTCAATTCGATTTTGACATTGAACATCGGAAGGGTAAAGATCACGTTGTACCTGACGCTCTGTCTCGTATAACGATTGATTCGCTAGATGCTGCCTCCTCTAAAGACCCTTGGTATATCCACACCATGAACAGTGTGCGGAAGAACCCTAGGAAGTTGCCGAATTTTGACATTCGTGACAACCTTTTATATAGATTTTCTAAGAATAAATACTCTCTGACTTCAGATTTCGACTGGAAGTTGGTGGTACCCCAGGAGGATCGCCTGTCCCTGCTCTCTAAGTACCATGATGACACACTTAGTGCTCATGGTGGTGTTTGGAAGACACACAAAAGGTTAGCCCTAAATTATTATTGGCCCAAAATGTACGAGGACGTCAAACAATATGTCGGGAAGTGTGAAGTCTGTAAGCAGTACAAACCCGTAAACACGTCTCGTCCTGGCCTCATGGGTAGCCCGAAGCGGGTGTCGAAGCCTTTCGAAGCTATCTCTGTCGATCTACTTGGTCCCTTTCCTACTTCAAGTAATAGAAACGTGCACCTGATCGTGGTCTCCGACTATTTTAGTAAATACGTCATGTTGTGCCCTATTCGGGTTGCCACAGGCGCTGTGGTCGCGAGATTCATAGAGAAGAGTGTATTTCTTGTTCATGGAGTATGTAAAACTATTTACATGGATAATGGTCCTCAGTTCGTAAGTAAGCCTTTTAAGGATCTACTAACTAAATATAATGTACCCAATATATACTATAACCCTAGGTATCATGCCCAGACTAATCAGGCGGAAAGAGCTATTCGCAATGTTGTCCAAGCGATCTCGTGCTATGTGAAGTCACAACACAAAGCATGGGACTCGTTCTTGGTTGAAGTACAGTGCGCTCTGAACACTGCGGTTAGCGAAGCAACTCGCTTCACCCCATACTTTCTGGTGCATGGTAGGGAGTTCATTGGAGATGGAGTTCTATACAGGCAGTCAGACATTGCGTGCCACCCGGCTTCTGTCGCTGTGGACGATCCATCAGCCTTTGGTGTCAAACTGAGAGAAATACAACGCATCTACGACCAGGTGAGGAAACATTTGAACGTTGCCCACCAGCGTAATGAAAAGTATTACAACCTCAGAAAAAGGCATGTGGAGCTGAAAGTAGGACAAATCGTGTACAAACGCACGTTCTACCTGTCAAACAAAGCAAAGAACTTCACTTCCAAGTTAGCCCCTAAGTTCCTTAAATGTGTGGTAACCGCCAAGCAATCCCCTCTGGTATATAGGCTGTCAGATTTAGACGGTAAGGATCTTGGTGAGTACCATATCAAAGACATCCTGAAGTATAAGGAGGAGCCGTCTCCAGTACCTAATGTCAGCGATGTTGCCACTACATAGCACTGTTTATCTAGTCTATAGAACCAGCGCTATGTTGTGCTTAATCTGTATAATATCTGTTTTCTCTCTGAGTATCTACGTGACTATAATTTGTCACATTGTAGGTTCCACCATACACCGTACCGAGTGTTTCTCTCTCATTTCGCCTCTCAATTCTCCACAGCTCCTTGTAGTTGTTGGTAGTGTTGGTGTATCTGCAGCGAATAAAGGGAACATTCATTTTCTTTGTAGGACATTTGACTCTAGCTATGTAACCTAACCATTGCGCAAGTCAGTGTATAATTAGGTGTGTGCGAGGAATGTTCCTTAGTTTTGTAATTATAGTCGTCAGTTTGTGTTTGAAATACCCAGCTGTTTATCTATATCTATTGTAAGCATTTTCTGTTTTCTTTGTTGTGTATTTCCAGCGTATTGTGTCCGCAGGAAATACTATTAATGGGGGGGGTGGTGTAACGTGATATTTTTCACTTTTGCTTATTGTTTTCTAATATAGATTTCTTTGTTCCAGAGCCACCTAGAGTGTCTCACGGGAACTAGGCATAATTGTTTGGCAGTGAAACTTCTAATCTTCGATTAGGTGTGTTCTAGTTCTCACACTCGACCGGTGGATGGCGCTGGTGTCCTACAGCATATATCCAATTTTTTTTATAGCTCTCATTTATCATTTTATTTACAATTTAACAATAATAAATAAATGATACTTACTTTCTCAGAATTTGTGACATATTCGTGAACAAGTCATAATTATAATAAATGTTTGTCATATTTGGTCTAGTCGTGTCTGTGGCCATCAGCGGCTGAAGAGTTTGCTTGTCTATGGGCCGCTAATGAGTTGGTTCGTGACCAGCAGAATTTTGAGGTTTGTTCACGAATATTCGATGGATACGGGTATAAATAGGCCTGCGCCGATCCTCAAACGAACTTCTATTTAAATCTTCGTAGCTGTCTCTGAGTAAATCAATTCTGTGTCTATATCTTGTAATAAAATTGTTTGGTGAAAACTTCGTTCCCAGATATTCTGGTAAGTCGTATTCCTCTATTTATTGGGGCACATTACGGGCCTCTATGTATATTCACGGCTTAAGAGTGGTCTGTTTTATACAGGGTCGCTGGTCTGAGCTCGTGTGCCCTCTGAATACGCTCTTCTCTGACATTTATCTACGGCGTGCTTCGTGGTACAACGGCTGCTGTGAGCCGTATACATCGGCGAACGGTCTACTCTGAACATCCTAGAGGCCATCCCGCAATCACCCAAGGCCAGTACACTGTCGCCGTGTACCTGTTAATGTGTAGCTGTAGTGCCAACCAGAAGTAAACGTAGTACGCTTAGTAGCCTGTACTAGAATTCACGTACCTTAAATGTGTAGCTAGTGCTATAATTCATGTGCATATTGTGTGTTCATCTGCTTATTATCTGTGCCTGCTGTGTGTGTTCTTTCTGTCTCACACTTCTGTATTCTGTACCTGTCTGTCTACCTACTTATCACTACACATCTTCTGTATTCTGTGCCTGTCTGTCTACCTACTTGTCTGTACATATTCTTCTGTCACCTGTATCTACCTACTTCACTACTATATATTTCTCTGTGTGTAACTCTGTGTTCTATTCTATCAAATATATGTGTGTACACCTAAACTACCAGCTGTTTTCATTGGAGCCCTAGCTTCCCTGTGCACGCACCTCTCTAGCTCTGTGGAGAAGGCGCCCTGGGTAAGAGTTCTGCATCAGCCCCTGAGCGAGCCGGTGAGTACCCACCTGACTAGTTCAGTGGTTACAAGCTCGCCTTTGTACATATTCCTTAGAATGTTTTTTGTATGATCTCTGTACTGTGTGTGTGCAATAAAGAATTAAGAATTAAGAAGGTCAGATATTCAATTGACCTCACGATTGACCTACATAAAATAAGTGCCATTGAGCGAACACTTACCTTGAAATAAAAGCAGTATCAACTGAAACACGGTAAACACTACAAAGGTGGGTACTAAACGAACGAGAAATAACAATATCCTTTATTCTATCGAACGCCTTACACAAGAGCCTTGGCACAGCTCACGTATCGTAGATTTCTTTGAAGCTGTCAATATAGACCATGTCGACAGTTCTTTCAAGAACTGTTTTAAATTGCTTTTCGTTGAATAATTTAGTTTTATCTTTACGCTTCATGTACTTAGAAACTAACTAAAAGTATAAGCTGAGGGTAAAAGAGCTTTTAAAATCGTGCATAAATTGGTATCTACATAACCTTTACGTATATTCTTTAAACATACTTAACTACCTAATTCTAACACTTTTTAATAGACACAATACTAAGCTTTTTTTATACCACTTAGGTGGTAGACAAGCACACGGCCCACCCGATGGAAAGTGGTTACCGTGGCCTATGGACGTGTGCAATACCAGTGGTGCACTGCCAACCCTGTTGGAACAGAGAGTTTTTATGCCGTCAGCGTAGAAGATTAAGCAGAAACAAGCCTTTAAACCTACTATAATATAAGCGGTTAGCAAACAAAAAAAAAGACATGTTGCACTCTGGGAGTGCCGGCAGAAGTGAAAACTTTTTCTTTTTTTCTTTCTTCGTTATATACATAGAAAAAGATAAAAAAGAACATACCATACCATACCTATAATATAGCGCTAATCATAGCCTACTAACCTATCACTTAGTTTCTGCTAATTTTCTGTCAGATTAAATTAATAAATTATGAAAAGAAAAAATAATCACAAAAAATAATAAATTACAGAAAGAAAAAATAATCATAAAAAGTAATAAATTACAAAAAGAAAAAATAATCACCAAAAGTAATAAATTATAATAAGAAAAAACAATCACAAAAAATCCCTGAAGGCCAGGTGGTTTGAACCCGATACTATCTGAAACTATAAGGACTTACAGTCGAAGTGCTTACCGTTTAAGCTACGACGCTATCTATTGTAAATTGCAAAATAGATAGTCTGTACCAATCTTGTATGACGTCAGTCGTCGGTCGGTCGGTCAACTAATCCTGACGCTTCCTTAACATTTTACACCCATCCAACGCCGCTAAAGAAGTTTTCACTTCAAAAATCATGGAGACCGTCCAGCTCTAGTGCGCTGACAGTAAATGACACGACGTTCTCTAATGCTGTTATGCGAAGTTATACGAATGACATCAATTACAACGTTTCCATTCTACTAACGTGACGGCACCAATTCCCGTGATATACATATTCATGATTGGAGAGGCAGAAGGGTATTGCACACACAATTTACCGGTTATAATTTTAGTACCAGCAATAGGTTCGAACCCTATAACATTGGATCTTAAAATATATAACCGGAGAAATTTCGCTGTTTATCTGTCTGCATTATCATTCAAAAATATTTTATATATAATATTGAGTTATAGAGGACCAGAACCGCTGCGTAAAACTTTCCAAACATTATCTGATGACTGACGGATTTCAAAACCAGGAATTTATGAGATGATAAGGGTGAGGTGAGGTCATTTTATGTTCACCATTTGACGTGGAACTACTATGAGGCTATACTGTAACGGACTGCGGATGGTGAGTGGAAGTAGTTCACAATTAGATGGGTAGATGGAGCTAAAATTAAAAATTCAAAAAAATGGGTGTGGTATTTAAGAGGGTTGTTAGGTGGCGCTGCGATTGAGCCATTTCCTTTATTGTAAATAAATTAAATTCCATGTTTGTCTTATTGGTAGCGAAATAACGTAAGATTATCCGTAAAAAAAAAATTGAAATAAGATTTAACATCAACTGCTACTGATCCTGCGGTTGATGTAACCAGGAATCTCTATTGGCTGCATTTTCTGTGATATTGCACTAGTCGCGAATTCTAAATATTAGTATACGAATAATTAACTGGAAAATTAGTTAGACATTATCTTGGATTATTCTTATTCCAATCATATGAATTAAGGAGTTTTTATAAAAAAGGAGCAAATTCGCTGAGGCGGCTTGCCGGAAATAGCTCACGATTGGATGAAGGATGATGTGTAGTTCTAGAAACGGCGAGGTTAGTTTAGAGAAGGGAGACCTCGCCTTTAAAAGATGGGTCTTCTGGAGGCGAGGGGCACTTTTTTTTCGTCATTCATTCGATCCAGATAGCTAAAAGGGGTACGGCTCGGCGGACTGTCTTTGTAAGTTATATATTTCTATCGTTGTAAAGAAATAGTGTTAAATTCCTTTTGTGAATTATATGAAATTGTTGCCGGTGTTGTGTAATAAACGAATTACTAGCTATCTTTGTTTAACGCGAACAGTTTAGAGTTTTTCCAATGTACCGCCGAGAGTTTTATAATTCTGTAAAAATTATAAATTGTCGAAATTTATTGTAAACCTTGGGGTGTGGGGTAGTTCTCGCGTCGAATATTGGGATGGGTCGCGATCGGAGCAGGACCTGGGGCCTTTGCGAAAATGAAGACACCTTACATTGGGCAGGGATAGTACGTGTAAATGTATGCGTATTATTACTGTCTTGTGCTGTTGAGTCTGGCAGTGCATTCGTAAAGTCCTTACGGTCGTTTTATCATCTTTATTATGTTGAAATTGTTGAAATTAATTGTAAATCTTGATTTTGTGTGTGGTTGGGCGTGATACGTACAAGGGTGCGCGATTAAGATTTGTTACGACTAGGGCGTGGGGTAGGCTAGTTCTCGCGTCGAATATTGGGATGGGTCGCGATCGGAGCAGGACTTAGGGCCTTTACGAAAATGAAGACACCTTACATTGGGCAGGGATAGTACGTGTAAATGTATGCGTATTATTACTGTCTTGTGCTGTTGAGTCTGGCAGTGCATTCGTAAAGTCATTGCTGTCGTTTTATCATCTTTTGTTATGTTAGTAGTTGAGGGTAGCACTGCGGTGTTTTAGCTAGTTCTCCCGTAGGAAACCCATGGCGATGTGCCTGGTTATGGAGGGATACCTAACGGTGGCAACAACTCCATATTTATCTGAATAGCTAGGGGCCGGTAACCTTTGAAGCGGGCGGCATTCCGATTTTACCTGTGGAAACGGGATCGGAAAAGCTTCCTGAATGTGGGTGACTGTTTGTTCTGTGATGGGTAGGTACCGTCGAAGTGGAACCGTCCAATTGGGCCTGGATCAGAACTTACAGAGCTCGCAGTTCAGTCTTATATATCTATTTATATATACACTAACTATTATCTCGTTAGGGTTTCAGTTCACATCCCTGAGCTTCGGCTCGTGGACTGGAGCAAGCACACAGTTATGAGGATAGGCCAGTCAAGCCTAACTAGCTTGCACCCATAGCAGAGCAGGAGTGTTGATGGAATACCATCAATACATGATAGGCTCACAACACACCACACGTTTAAATGTAAATAAGGTGACGTTACACCTAGTTTGGTTGAACAGAAGTTCTAAGTTGGGGGTAGAGTAGGCACTCAGACAATGGGAATAGGTTAGGAAGTGTATTAGTAAGGACTAGTATTGTAACGGTTCTGAGCTAATCGGGCCTTTGCTTGGTGATGTGACATATCATTCCTTGGTGATGCTTGTGATTGATTTAGTTAAGGTTTTTCGTGCGTTAATGCCGTGGTGAAATCGTGATTTGAGTAAATTGTATACGAGCTATCGTGTTGTATATTTTAGTAGGCGTTCGTTGTATTCGGATTAGACCTATAAGCGAGCCGTCGTTGGACCGCGTTGCTAATGTTCTTCTTGCCTAGCAACTGACTTAGTATGGTCTCAATGAAACTCAGATTGGTGGCATAACATATTTTAAATCCACCCACATCATAATTAATCAAATTCGTAATGGAAATTATTCCGAAATGAGAAGTTTGTTTGACTGATCTACCAATTGACTTTGAATAAAATACTATGCTATAAATAATACTTATTACTCGGAGCGTCGTAGCCGAGGAATCATTTTGGCGAGGTACATCTAGCTCACCTTAGCAGAGCGCTTTCCTAATTTGGAACCTGTATCGAACCTTAATTGATTTGGGCAATTGACCCTAGATATGGCTGTCTTCTACACCAGGGACACTATATCGATCTCGTTTATGCACGTGACAAGTATGAGTCAGTTCTGACATGTTAAGGATCCTATTTAGGACACAGAATCTCATTTGATGGATTGGTCATCAGACCGCGCTACGACATGAAACTATTCATTGAATCTGTACTAGTCATACTATGTTTTGACAATATTGTGAAAGAAATAATCTTATCTTGAATTAGAATTAATTGGCAACGCCTTTCTAATTCAAGTCTAATTAGACGTATACATTTGTCTGGATTCAGATATTGGGGGAGGGAAAATGCGAGTCGGCTATCCTACTCTCTAAAGGCGCGTAAGTTCCATTTGGGGCTACGTGCTTACAAAAGGATAGAGGGGGGATATTTAAAGTTGGTAGTATCCCACTGCACACGGCGATTGGTGGAGCCTGTGTCAACGGGGAAACAAAAACTAACAAATTCAAAGTATATGCCTATGGGGAGCAAAAGTTGTTCGGATTGTTTGCCACAGTAGTAGTAATTAGGGCAGTGTTAGGCTTGCAACACTAAGTCGACAATGTAAAAGGTTAGATCAATAAAGTTATTCGGGTTGTTTGCCACAGTAGTAGTGATTAGGGCAGTGTTAGGCTTGCAACACTAAGTCGACAATGTAAAAGGTTAGATCAATAAAGTTATTCGGATTGTTTGCCACAGTAATAGTGATTAGGGCAGTGTTAGGCTTGCAACACTAAGTCGACAATGTAAAAGGTTAGATCAATAAAGTTATTCGGGTTGTTTGCCACAGTAGTAGTGATTAGGGCAGTGTTAGGCTTGCAACACTAAGTCGACAATGTAAAAGGTTAGATCAATAAAGTTATTCGGATTGTTTGCCACAGTAGTAGTGATTAGGGCAGTGTTAGGCTTGCAACACTAAGTCGACAATGTAAAAGGTTAGATCAATAAAGTTATTCGGATTGTTTGCCACAGTAGTAGTAATTAGGGCAGTGTTAGGCTTGCAACACTAAGTCGACAATGTAAAAGGTTAGATCAATAAAGTTATTCGGGTTGTTTGCCACAGTAGTAGTGATTAGGGCAGTGTTAGGCTTGCAACACTAAGTCGACAATGTAAAAGGTTAGATCAATAAAGTTATTCGGGTTGTTTGCCACAGTAGTAGTAATTAGGGCAGTGTTAGGATCTAGTACGGTTGTAGGTTGCTTGTGAGAAAATTATTTGTGAGAGACTCATTCATTGAGAAATTGTTGTACCTTAACATAAATCAGTTAAAGTAAGTGGGGGTAGAATTAAGTAATTGTATAGTAATGTTTCATTATATAAATACCAGCATTCCTAGAACTCTATAGGATCCGGGATATGCGGGCTCATCTAGGGTCTCCTCTGACCATTATACGATCATTGGCCAAAGTAGAATTAACAATATAGACGATTTATTTAGTGTGGTGAAATGCTGCGGGTATGACCACCGCTTTATTACGTATTGGTGCTGTGACGCAGGATCACGGTACAATTTGCTGCCGCTGACCAGGATTACTATGGTTAAGGCAGTGTTTATTACGATTTGGTCCCGCGTGACCAGGACATTACATCTTGGTGACGTGATCTAGGACCGGGGGTGATTACAATTTGGTGCCTTGACATAGGATTATTACAATTTGGGGCCGTAAGCCAGGATTACACGTTAAAATTTGATGACGTGGATCAAGACTACACACTACAAGTTAATGCCTGGTGGCCAGGACGACACCACAATTTGGTGTCGGTAACCAGGATGGTAACATTTTGTCTGCCCGGGGATAGGTTGGAAGGTCAGGCGCCAGTACGATTTGGAGCCGAGACCTGAGATCAGAGTCTGGGACAATTTCGTTGCAGTGTTCGGGATAGACACTATATTCTGACCATCGGTCGTTGGCATTGTGTTTGTTTGTTGTGGGTTAGTTGAGGGTAGGAGTACGGTATGTTGCATACCGTACAATTTGTTGCTGTATTATAGGTAAGGGTCTCTAGGAAATTATGCTGGGGTGAATTTAGTGTAAAATGAAAAATGGTGAGAATAATAAACAATGGGGGGTCGTAAAGTCTGGGTTAGGATGTTATCAGTCGAATTGTTGGGGGGTCGATATTAAGTATCTTATAGACTTGAGTAGGTCGAACTCGGGAGAAACATTTATTGAATTGAAATACCTACACATATCGTTGGAGTGCAACATTGTATGACAGTGAGGCATCCCAACCAACAGTTAACACTATAATGTATTATTTGTTAACTTATCGTGTATATATAGTTCCGGTTATGAGCCGTGAGTCTTAGCTGAAAGTGGTGTTCAAATTTATAAGTTAAAAGGGAGTTTATAGTGATTGTATTGACGAATCGTTACGTGTAGTGTTCTTTGAGTGTTCGATCAGTGATAAATATAGTATGGATAAGCCGAGCAGGAAAAGGCGGGCGCCTGCCCGTTATGGGGAAAACAGGACAAGTGAGCAAGGGACGACTAGTCCTGTAAGGCAAACTACGACGCCCAATGAACCTGTACCTACCACATCTAGGCGTGTGAGACGGACAATTGAAGCTAGAAGGAGACCGGAGGGGAGAAGTGTGAATGTGAACACTTCTTTAGCTAACCTTCGGTATAGGAAGTTGAATCGTACTATAGAAGATTTAGCTGCGAAATTGGAGACGTTAAGGGCTGAGATGAGTGAGACAAGAGCTTCTCCAGCAGACAGAAGCGGAAGTAGTCGCGAATGGGGGGCAGTGCCCACAGAAGCGTTGTCTGTGGTTAGGGAACAGGCTAATCCGGAATTGAATCAACAACTACGTACAGACTCTCCTAGATTAAGGGAAAAT
The DNA here is from genome assembly GCA_949126895.1 of Eilema caniola. Lineage (NCBI taxonomy): Eukaryota > Metazoa > Arthropoda > Insecta > Lepidoptera > Erebidae > Eilema > Eilema caniola. The sequence goes on from OX421476.1 coordinate 10,306,608, forward strand.
GGGGAACCCTCGATCTTCGTAGAGTGTGTCAACTCGGAGTTACCTAGAAACATAAACTACCATGTGAGAAATGTAACGTTCGAGAAGCCCAAGTTCGGAGACAAAGTCGATGTGCATCCGGTGACGTTTTTGGAAGACCTAACAACATATTTGGGAAAGGTCGGTCGGGACGGCAATCAATTAGACTTGATACAAGAATGTCTAGTGGGTGAAGCCAGAGAATGGGCAAGAGTTTACAAATGTCGTTGGAGCGTGTTGCAAGACTTCAAGGCGGACTTTTTGGCTACCTTCTGGGGAGAAAGCGAACAGAACGAATTACGCCGGTCTATAGTGCATGGAGTTTGGAATAAAGCGGAGTCGCCTACTATGTTAGGCCATTTCCTAAGATTGACCGGGAAGGCTCAGATGCTAACTTATAAGTTTTCCGAGAAACAACTGATTGGGGACATAATTAGGCAGTTTCCGAAGTATGTGCAACAGGGATGGTATACGTCCAAGCTGAATAACATCATTGAAACAGCGGAGTTTTTGAGAGGGATGGACGATATAGCTCGGCAAGAGGCTGTATCAACTCCAACCTCTGGCGGCGAGAAGAGGATACCAGAGAAAAGGGCTAAGGATTCTCGTCAGGACTATCGCAGTTGGCCTAAGCCAAGCAAAACTCGACCGTCTGGTGAGCAGGTGGCAACGGTAGTGCAGAGTGATACATCGGCGTTAGCGTCACCCGCAGGTTTAAACTAGTAGAGGCTGGAAGTTCTGTTCCCGATCTAGCCTCAGTCACAGGGAGCGCAGCGTTAGATATGATGATCAAAATGGGTTGGAATCCAGGGCTAGCTTTAGGTAAGGTAGGAAACGGTATTAGGGCGCCGCTAGTGGCGAAGATGACTACTCGTGGTATACGTGAGGGATTGGGTTTTGGAACAGTAGAACCAAAGAGTCTCTTTATCGATAAACAAATAGTTGATGTGATTAAATTAAATATTGAACAGAAACTTTTGAGACAAGGCGATCCTGTGTCGATAGAGGCGGTATTTGATGAAAGGTCTACAGAACGCGATGAGGGAACCTTTAGTTCAGAAGTAATAGTGCATATTTTTGATCATGAGGTTATAGGATTAGTGGATACTGGTTGTGATATAACCAGCATCTCAGAGGAATTCTGGGATGTACTGAGGTCGGATAGGAGTCGCGAAATACCGTGGATGCCGATTAGACCCTTTAAAATTAAGACAGCTGTGGGTCATAGGAGCGGAGAGATTAAGAAAATAGTTCTATTGCCTTTAAAGCTAGGAGAGTGTGTACAAAATATGGGGTTTGTAGTAGTTCCAGGCCTAGTTAATTCGTTGATTTTAGGATTTGATTGGTTAAAGGGGAATGAAGTAACTATCAACACGGGAAAAATAGATAGAGGTTTAGTTCTGGATCAGGCAGGGCAAAGAGAGGTAATACCGTTTTTAGAGCAAGTAAAGGGATCCGACCTAAGGGAGAGTGAGGAATTAATATCAGCCATGGATAGTTGTAGCGAGTTTAATGATCTAGTCTGGACAAGTCTAGAGACCGGAGTTGCTATAGAGACAGAACAGAGGAATAGCTTGCTAAAATTGTTACATAAATATAAGGGTGTGTTCACTTCGCGTTTAGGGAGAGCGAACTGCTATCAGCACGAGATAGTGATGTGTTCAGATGTACCTATTGTTAAGAAAAATTATCCGGTGCCATATGCTTATAGGGGGAGAGTAGAAGAAAAGCTAAGGGAAATGGAAGATTTGGGGATAGTTAGTCGATCTGCAACTCCTTATTGTAGTCCATTGACTTTTACGATTAAGCGAGATGATTCGATTAGAGTGTTATTAGACGCTAGAGAGATAAATAAATATATGGTGGCAGAAACGGAGAAACCACCACTACAGATTGATGTCATGAATTCCTTCCATGGGGCTAACTATATAAGTGTAGTAGATTTGAATAATGCTTATTTCCAAATACCTATTACGCAGAATAGTAAAAAATATACGGGGTTCACCTTCAATGGGAAGTCCTACGTTTATAATGTGTTGCCCCAAGGGTTGAAAACGTCCGTGGGAAGTTTTAGTAGGGCCATGGATATAATATTAGGACATGAGGTCAGGGAATTTTGTGTTAATTATTTAGATGACCTAGCGATAATAACGACAGGGTCATTCACACAACATTTGGAACATTTGGACATAGTCTTAGGTAAATTGCAAAAGGCAGGTTTAACGTGTAATTTAAAGAAATGTGAGTTTTGTTGTAAGGAAGTGAGGATGTTGGGTTACATCATCTCTACTCAGGGATTACACACTGACCCAGATAAGGTTAAAGCTATACAAGAGTTTCCGATACCTAGAAGGATAAAGCATGTGAGGGCATTTTTGGGGTTATGTAATTTTTATAGGAAGTTTATACCTAACTTTAATATTCAAGCGCAACCATTATATAATTTGTTGAAGAAGGGTAAAGGCTGGGGTTGGGGTCAACTCGAACAAAGGGCGTTCGAACAAATTAAAGCTTTGTTCTTAGAAACTATCCAATTGCATCATCCGGATTTTACTAAACCTTTCTATTTGCAAACGGATTGTTCTAAGGTGGGATTAGCAGGGGTTTTATATCAGGTAGGCGATGATGATCAGCAGAGGGTGCTGGGGTTTTATAGTAAGGCATTAAGGGGGGCTCAATTAAATTGGACAGTGACTGAACAGGAGTTCTATTCAGTAATCTGTTGTTTAGAGAAATTCGAAACGTATTTGAGGGGAGCTAGGGTAGTTATTAGGACGGATCATAAGGCTTTGGCATTTGTCAAGACGTGGAGGTTATATAACGCTAAGGTAACTCGGTGGATTAACTATTTAGAGAATTTTCAGTATGAAATACAACATATTAAAGGGAGAGATAATGTGGTCGCGGACGTATTGTCGCGCTATCCTCCTAAAGGGGAACTTTTGCAGGAAGAAAAGGTTAGGTCACCGAGCATCCTATATATGGAAGCGCAACGAAATAAAGAATTACTGAACCAATTAAAACTACTACCTGAATTACAAAGGGCTGATGTAGAGATAAGTAGGTTAATTAATCAGATAAGTACGGCCAGCACAAGAGGAGAGTTAGCGGGTTTGGCGAGTAGGTGTAGTTTGATTAATGACGTTTTGTATATAGATAAAGGGGGTGAAAGGGGACAAGTCATTTTCTTACCAAATGTCCTTAGGGAAGGATTAGTTAGGCAAGTACATCTCGAAATGGGTCATCAGGGAGGTTACAAGGTGATAAAGTATATAAGGGATCGGTTTTATTGGAAAGGATTAACTAAGAGTGTGAAACGTTTAGTGAGGACTTGTGACGTATGTCAGTTAACAAAGCATTCTAATTCAAACAAAGTAGGCCCATGCTGTTCAATAATTACAAGAGATATTGGCGATTTAGTGATGGTAGATATATACGGGCCTCTCCCTACGGGTAAATTTGGAATGAATTATATACTCGTTCTACAGGATTCGTTTAGTAAGTTTGTCAAATTTTTTGAGCTTAAGAAGGCAACGGCGGTGGCAGTGTTTAATAAGGCAACGAGGTTCTTCGACATAATAAAGCCGAAGGCGATAATGTCGGATAATGGGACCCAGTTCACTAGTCGAGTGTGGAAAGAGGGCATGGAAACGTTGGGGGTTAGAGTGGTATACACTACGGTTAGGAACCCACGACCAAATACAGTAGAGCGAGTCAACAGGGAGTTAGGGCGTTTGTTTAGGACATATAATAGCACGAATCACAAAGGATGGGTAAAGACTCTTCCCAAGTTGGAGGAGCTATATAATAACACTTATCATGAAAGCACAGGATTTACCCCTTGTGAGATAATGTACGGAACTTCTACGAGGTTGTCGTTTGACGAAATTATAGGTAGGAGTAATGGAGAGCTAGACGTACAGAAAGTCAGGGAGATAGCGCGTAAGAATCTACAAGAGGCTGGGGAAAAACGGAAGGCGAAGTTTAATGGTAGATATCGGTTGATTGAATATCAGGTCGGCGATTTAGTAAAAATTAGGAAGTTAAATAAATCTAGCGCGAAATTAAAGGTAACCAAGAAGTTTGAGGCGTTGTATGAAGGTCCATACGTAGTGGCGGGAAATCCTTACCAAAATGTGTACATTTTGTTAGACCCCCAAACTAATGAGGTTCGGGGGAAGTTCAATACTATACATCTGTCTAGATATTATACGCAGTAGGCTGGGGCTGGATCGGGAAGAGAAGAGAAGGTTCGTGAACTTAAGCTTGAATTGTTGATTAGATTTTGCAATTACTTTACTTAGTATGTAAGAATTTGTAGATTTAAGTAATGTAGTTAGTTAAGTAGAACTAGTAAGTAGGATTGATTTAAAATTATATTCAATTAATAATTTAGATCTGTTCTGAGGATATATATAAAAAAAAAAAAAAAAAAAAATGTGATCAATAAATTTGGTGGATAGGGTGAAGCCCATCTGATAGTATGAGCAGTAGTCCATCATGTGAATGAGTTGATCATAGTAATTTTCACTTAGTTTCACATTAGTCACTTTCACCCTAAATTGTTAACGAAATATATTCTCATCCCGTCAGATGGTGGGGAGCAGGGTGGCTTTACCAAAAAAAAAAAATTTAATTAAATATTACAAAAGGAAAAAATTGTAGTAAGGTTCGTTATAGTTCGACTTTAAGACTTAATCAAAATTTATCAATTTGCCACGCGTGGTGTGCAATAGAGGGGGATACTGAAATCCGCTTTTCCTTGCAAAAGCTGGAGCATTCCTGAAATTACGAAACAATAACCATGCGTTTGTATCGGGTGCTGATTGGTTGGTAGTCTGAATGACCATGGAAGTTGGTTATGTTAGAGCGAAAGGAATATTCACGTTAAGGAATGGTCATGGAGAGGTTGTATGTTGAATGAGTACTTGTTTAAATTCAGTGTGAAGGGCCTTCCCAACCAGCACTATGGGGAGTAGAATCGCGAGGCTTGGTTATAGTCTAGTCATTCTGCATGCACCTCAATCGGAATTATGAAGGATTGCTAAGAGTTAGGATAATAGACGGGCTCGAGATTGATGAATCCGAGGTCTAAGCATACCGTTAAGGTACCTTCACACTTCCTCAACTATACAGTTAGGTTATAACGAGCTACACTGTACATGCGCCATTTTCGGGGCAAATGCTTTTGGGTTTCGAGCCAAGTGGGGTGGACCGTTTGCACCTACTATGTTTGACGGCTGTTAAGGGATGACTTTATTATTGGGGGATGGGGTAATTGGTTGTGGAAGAACGTAAGATAGGTTCGCTCCACAAACTTTTACTCTGAGTCGCTAGGACTGAGCTTGCCTCACAACCAGGCTTTCCTTGCTTTAGACTGTCATGTCCTGGTTCGAGGAGATAGTTTGTGTTGCGGGACTACTATCAAGCTTGGTATCGGGACTGAGAAGTGGTTTGTCTTGATATGGTTAAACTACACAGACACTTAATGTGTGGGATGACTGGATTCTAGCTAAGCGGGAAATATACAAAAAAAAAGGGGGCCTGTGGGTAAAGAAGTATCTTCACCTCGATTTGCAGCCCGTGTGAGGTTTAAATCAGGTTGTCTTTTGTTGTTCTGTATTAAAATTAGTAGAATCTTTACTCCGGTCATAAAAAAAAAAAAAAAATAAGAATGTACCTTCATAAAGATTCGGGGGTCGGGATGTAACGGACTGCGGATGGTGAGTGGAAGTAGTTCACAATTAGATGGGTAGATGGAGCTAAAATTAAAAATTCAAAAAAATGGGTGTGGTATTTAAGAGGGTTGTTAGATGGCGCTGCGATTGAGCCATTTCCTTTATTGTAAATAAATTAAATTCCATGTTTGTCTTATTGGTAGCGAAATAACGTAAGATTATCCGTAAAAAAAAAATTGAAATAAGATTTAACATCAACTGCTACTGATCCTGCGGTTGATGTAACCAGGAATCTCTATTGGCTGCATTTTCTGTGATATTGCACTAGTCGCGAATTCTAAATATTAGTATACGAATAATTAACTGGAAAATTAGTTAGACATTATCTTGGATTATTCTTATTCCAATCATATGAATTAAGGAGTTTTTATAAAAAAGGAGCAAATTCGCTGAGGCGGCTTGCCGGAAATAGCTCACGATTGGATGAAGGATGATGTGTAGTTCTAGAAACGGCGAGGTTAGTTTAGAGAAGGGAGACCTCGCCTTTAAAAGATGGGTCTTCTGGAGGCGAGGGGCACTTTTTTTTCGTCATTCATTCGATCCAGATAGCTAAAAGGGGTACGGCTCGGCGGACTGTCTTTGTAAGTTATATATTTCTATCGTTGTAAAGAAATAGTGTTAAATTCCTTTTGTGAATTATATGAAATTGTTGCCGGTGTTGTGTAATAAACGAATTACTAGCTATCTTTGTTTAACGCGAACAGTTTAGAGTTTTTCCAATGTACCGCCGAGAGTTTTATAATTCTGTAAAAATTATAAATTGTCGAAATTTATTGTAAACCTTGGGGTGTGGGGTAGTTCTCGCGTCGAATATTGGAATGGGTCGCGATCGGAGCAGGACCTGGGGCCTTTGCGAAAATGAAGACACCTTACATTGGGCAGGGATAGTACGTGTAAATGTATGCGTATTATTACTGTCTTGTGCTGTTGAGTCTGGCAGTGCATTCGTAAAGTCCTTACGGTCGTTTTATCATCTTTATTATGTTGAAATTGTTGAAATTAATTGTAAATCTTGATTTTGTGTGTGGTTGGGCGTGATACGTACAAGGGTGCGCGATTAAGATTTGTTACGACTAGGGCGTGGGGTAGGCTAGTTCTCGCGTCGAATATTGGGATGGGTCGCGATCGGAGCAGGACTTAGGGCCTTTACGAAAATGAAGACACCTTACATTGGGCAGGGATAGTACGTGTAAATGTATGCGTATTATTACTGTCTTGTGCTGTTGAGTCTGGCAGTGCATTCGTAAAGTCATTGCTGTCGTTTTATCATCTTTTGTTATGTTAGTAGTTGAGGGTAGCACTGCGGTGTTTTAGCTAGTTCTCCCGTAGGAAACCCATGGCGATGTGCCTGGTTATGGAGGGATACCTAACGGTGGCAACAACTCCATATTTATCTGAATAGCTAGGGGCCGGTAACCTTTGAAGCGGGCGGCATTCCGATTTTACCTGTGGAAACGGGATCGGAAAAGCTTCCTGAATGTGGGTGACTGTTTGTTCTGTGATGGGTAGGTACCGTCGAAGTGGAACCGTCCAATTGGGCCTGGATCAGAACTTACAGAGCTCGCAGTTCAGTCTTATATATCTATTTATATATACACTAACTATTATCTCGTTAGGGTTTCAGTTCACATCCCTGAGCTTCGGCTCGTGGACTGGAGCAAGCACACAGTTATGAGGATAGGCCAGTCAAGCCTAACTAGCTTGCACCCATAGCAGAGCAGGAGTGTTGATGGAATACCATCAATACATGATAGGCTCACAACACACCACACGTTTAAATGTAAATAAGGTGACGTTACACCTAGTTTGGTTGAACAGAAGTTCTAAGTTGGGGGTAGAGTAGGCACTCAGACAATGGGAATAGGTTAGGAAGTGTATTAGTAAGGACTAGTATTGTAACGGTTCTGAGCTAATCGGGCCTTTGCTTGGTGATGTGACATATCATTCCTTGGTGATGCTTGTGATTGATTTAGTTAAGGTTTTTCGTGCGTTAATGCCGTGGTGAAATCGTGATTTGAGTAAATTGTATACGAGCTATCGTGTTGTATATTTTAGTAGGCGTTCGTTGTATTCGGATTAGACCTATAAGCGAGCCGTCGTTGGACCGCGTTGCTAATGTTCTTCTTGCCTAGCAACTGACTTAGTATGGTCTCAATGAAACTCAGATTGGTGGCATAACATATTTTAAATCCACCCACATCATAATTAATCAAATTCGTAATGGAAATTATTCCGAAATGAGAAGTTTGTTTGACTGATCTACCAATTGACTTTGAATAAAATACTATGCTATAAATAATACTTATTACTCGGAGCGTCGTAGCCGAGGAATCATTTTGGCGAGGTACATCTAGCTCACCTTAGCAGAGCGCTTTCCTAATTTGGAACCTGTATCGAACCTTAATTGATTTGGGCAATTGACCCTAGATATGGCTGTCTTCTACACCAGGGACACTATATCGATCTCGTTTATGCACGTGACAAGTATGAGTCAGTTCTGACATGTTAAGGATCCTATTTTGGACACAGAATCTCATTTGATGGATTGGTCATCAGACCGCGCTACGACATGAAACTATTCATTGAATCTGTACTAGTCATACTATGTTTTGACAATATTGTGAAAGAAATAATCTTATCTTGAATTAGAATTAATTGGCAACGCCTTTCTAATTCAAGTCTAATTAGACGTATACATTTGTCTGGATTCAGATATTGGGGGAGGGAAAATGCGAGTCGGCTATCCTACTCTCTAAAGGCGCGTAAGTTCCATTTGGGGCTACGTGCTTACAAAAGGATAGAGGGGGGATATTTAAAGTTGGTAGTATCCCACTGCACACGGCGATTGGTGGAGCCTGTGTCAACGGGGAAACAAAAACTAACAAATTCAAAGTATATGCCTATGGGGAGCAAAAGTTGTTCGGATTGTTTGCCACAGTAGTAGTAATTAGGGCAGTGTTAGGCTTGCAACACTAAGTCGACAATGTAAAAGGTTAGATCAATAAAGTTATTCGGGTTGTTTGCCACAGTAGTAGTGATTAGGGCAGTGTTAGGCTTGCAACACTAAGTCGACAATGTAAAAGGTTAGATCAATAAAGTTATTCGGATTGTTTGCCACAGTAATAGTGATTAGGGCAGTGTTAGGCTTGCAACACTAAGTCGACAATGTAAAAGGTTAGATCAATAAAGTTATTCGGGTTGTTTGCCACAGTAGTAGTGATTAGGGCAGTGTTAGGCTTGCAACACTAAGTCGACAATGTAAAAGGTTAGATCAATAAAGTTATTCGGATTGTTTGCCACAGTAGTAGTGATTAGGGCAGTGTTAGGCTTGCAACACTAAGTCGACAATGTAAAAGGTTAGATCAATAAAGTTATTCGGATTGTTTGCCACAGTAGTAGTAATTAGGGCAGTGTTAGGCTTGCAACACTAAGTCGACAATGTAAAAGGTTAGATCAATAAAGTTATTCGGGTTGTTTGCCACAGTAGTAGTGATTAGGGCAGTGTTAGGCTTGCAACACTAAGTCGACAATGTAAAAGGTTAGATCAATAAAGTTATTCGGGTTGTTTGCCACAGTAGTAGTAATTAGGGCAGTGTTAGGATCTAGTACGGTTGTAGGTTGCTTGTGAGAAAATTATTTGTGAGAGACTCATTCATTGAGAAATTGTTGTACCTTAACATAAATCAGTTAAAGTAAGTGGGGGTAGAATTAAGTAATTGTATAGTAATGTTTCATTATATAAATACCAGCATTCCTAGAACTCTATAGGATCCGGGATATGCGGGCTCATCTAGGGTCTCCTCTGACCATTATACGATCATTGGCCAAAGTAGAATTAACAATATAGACGATTTATTTAGTGTGGTGAAATGCTGCGGGTATGACCACCGCTTTATTACGTATTGGTGCTGTGACGCAGGATCACGGTACAATTTGCTGCCGCTGACCAGGATTACTATGGTTAAGGCAGTGTTTATTACGATTTGGTCCCGCGTGACCAGGACATTACATCTTGGTGACGTGATCTAGGACCGGGGGTATTACAATACAATACACACCCAACTGCCTCTTCGAGATATATAAGCGATAAGCATGTAAAGTCTAAAAGTATATTGAATTTACAACCGTTTATTTCAACGTGCTTGTAACTATATCTTTCAATTCTTATTAATTGTTCATTTTAGTCAGTTTCAAAATTTAATCCACAGATTGCGTGTATTTGTTACTGCTAGGTTAATATAGTAATAAAGAAAATCAGTTTGAGAAGAACCTTAGAGGTAAACGTCTTATAAGTAAAGTTTGAACCACTTAACTACACTGCACAGACCACAACAGATGAAGCATCGTACAATACTTAATCGAACAACGTACTCTTCAGATCGAGTTACCCGCAATACTCGTAAATACCCATTCCATTTCTTTAAGTATGATAGATCTCGCTTCTAGAGCTTATTGAGGTCAGACTTCAGCACCGTTAATTAGCCAAATGGAAAACATTCTCGTGAAACAATCACCGAAGTACAATTACTGCCAACTAGTGCAGGGACGTTGATTACGCCCGCATTGTAGCATTCTATCTCTTTCTAATTCTTCACATAGTTACGGATCTCTCTATTGCACATAAGGCAAAGAGCAATTATCACTCTGTCTATCTTCTGAAACCCTTTCCTTTTATAGAAAATTCATTATTGTATTAATGAACTTTAATTCTTATTATCTGATCCTCCGAATATTATTTGAATAGGGTTTTGATATGTTTACTAACTCACACTATGACATGCGTGCCAATGGTATTTCTTTCATGGATGCCCAAGACCGATTGAAGTGGAAAAGGAAAAGCCAGAAGGAACGCCCCTGACTCGGATGTGGGCAAGACTACCGTAGTAATAATGGAGATTTCAAATAGGGTATTTACCTCACACTCACACAATTGTATTGTTTCAAAGCTTTTAGTTATTAGGTCAACCAATTTCAGAGTTTCGGAAGTGGTCCTAATTTTGTAACATCGTATACGGTAAATCAGTTAGTTGCCGTTCGACCTACGTCAACCCGTAATCACGATTTAGTACGTCGATTGAACAATAAAGTATAACTGGCATATGGAAAACAAGAGCAACTGCGAACTGAAATACTAGTTACTACCCCATTTCAGTGGTGGGGTAAAACAAGATAAAAAAAAAGACGGGTTGCACTCTGGGAGTGCCGACAGAAGTGAAACCTTTTTCTTTCTTTCTTTCTTCGTTATATACATAGAAAAAGATAAACAAAACATACCATACCATACCTATAATACAGCGCCAATCATAGATCCTATCACTAATTTTCTGGTAATTTTCTATCAGAAGAAATTAATAAATTACAAAAAGATAAAATAATCGCAAAAAGTAATAAATTACAAAAAGAAAAAATAATCATAAAAAGTGTCAGAAGGCCAGGTTTGAACCCGGTACTATCTGAAACCATAAGGACTTACAGTCGATGCGTTTACCGCTATGCTGCGAAGCTATTTATAGTATATTGCAAAATGGACAGTCTATAGCTCATATTGTATGACGTCAGTCGTCGGTTACGGTCCAAAGGTCAAGCGATCCTGACGCGCGAGTTTAACAATTTTTATCCATCCAACGCCGCTAAAGAAGTTTTCACTTCAACAAGGTAAAAAGCTAATAGGTATCCAGAATAGGACGAACCCATAGGGGAATTCTTCAATGAACTGATTTTTCTGGTCACGTCCTGGACGAATTTGGAAAGTTAGCATGCTTATTGTTTCAAAATTGCATTAATTTCTGTATACCCTATTATGTATTTTAAGAATAAATCATTTTCACTTTGTTATTGACTTAATTAAATATACGTTACTGTGTTACTACGTGTTACTCATTGTTCCAGTGGGCATTTCAGAACTATTACAACATCAAGTTTTTTGAAATTTTAACCCTTCTACCACTAGTAGACCTCGCGAGCACCCTTTTGCCATATTTGAAAGAATAAAAAAATAATAAAGTAAAAAAAGTATTCAAAAGAACAACACTTATCTTCATTTAGGAAATGAAATAATAAAAAAGAGATGAAACGAAAAGTGGTTTAGCTGAATACCGAAGTCCGGATAATCGGCCAGCTACGTGGCCGAAGCGCCGGTTATCCGGCCACCAAATATTCGGCCTAACTTTGTCTTAAAAACAATCTTGACCCACTTGAACAGCATTCTGACAACGTTACCACAATAGCCAGAATGCTATTCAAGGTTTACCAGAATTAATCTTTCACCAACTTTCAGTAAAGTTTACTGCGGAAGGCTAGTTTCAGAAGCTGGTCGAGTATACGAAGCCCAGTGGCGTCATTTTTAGGCGGAAATCCCCCACGGATTTCCCCGCCGGACCCAGCAAAGTGGTTGTGTCGGATTCGAATCTACGAAAACCCTACCCAGCACCATTGAAGGCCCCCTCAGGTGTGGAACTCCCCCATCTTCTCCAGACAAGGAGACAAGGGGGTGGGTCAGGTACGCTCAGACTTTGAGGCGAAGGTAGAGACGCTCTTCGTGATATTATATATTCAATTAAACCTTACAACATACAAAAATGCTAACTATATTATCATAAAAATGTCAATAACATTACAAATATATGTGTATGACTACTTTTAGTAAAATAAACATCATTCTCTTCCACAGGGCCGCTTCTGACAAAATCATAATCCTTTAATCAAACCCTTTCCATACGTTATTGTTGATCTTCAAATTTTACAGCTAGATATAGTGACTAGTGACTATGTTACATAATCTTTGATCATATAGGCAGTTGTTTGTTTAGGAATTCGGTTATAATGGGTCCACCTTTAGTGACGACAATTACTAAAGCCGACGTTAAGCTCCCAAGTGTTTTGCCGATAGGTTATATTCCATCAAAGTATAAATGAAATAATCTGTTACTGTTATGAATAATATTTTTGTACTTGGCTTTTGCAATCTATATTTTACCCTTACAAAAATAGTGGCTTCGCTCACGTAGCCAGTTATGGTAGATGTTAATATAATTATTATTGAGGGTTTAAATTGCGAAACGATAACTTTTTGTAAGATTGGTATTAGTTACCTACTTTCTCTTAGAAAAATAATACGTTAACCTGCCTGTACCTGCGTGTTGGTTTATTAAACGGACGCCACATTTTTTTGTAGTGGACGTTGGCGTTTTGTGCTCCGTGGTAGCTGCATAGTTCATGGGTAACCACAAATTCGTGGTATGCAAGCATTCGTGCATCAACTCATATGCCCGTACACGACACTAATCGATCCGCCATACTGACGTCACGCGAGTATAGGGTTAGGTAACAGATTTTTGAGCAATATTTTTAATAATACCTGTACAGTATTTATGTATTTTCTGAACTCTTATCATATCATGACCAAATAGGTACTACGTTTTTTAATAAAATTAAACCTTTCTCTTATGTCATGAAAAAAATGTCGCATTTTAAAATAATCAACATTAATAAAATTTAACGTCAGCAGCCGTGGACATGGAAACTAACTTTGAAATATTTTAATGTCTGCTGCACGAGACTTATGAAACACGGGCCATGAAATTCTTGCCCAAAAAGAGAAAAGAAGATATATTGCACAACTCTGACGTGAAAATAGCATTCCCTTGTTTTTCTAAAACAAAAAATACTCTTACTGACTAAGGACGTTTTAAGAGTTGTTAATTGTACAATTTCATGTTGAAAGGGTTGTGGAAAGACCAATAAATAAAAGGTGTTGTTTCCTTAATCTTAACATTTGTCCTAATACATATTATGTTCCATGTCTTTATTTAAACGGGTACAGAAGTAATGATTCCCATGTGACGCTTCCGCTACATACGAATATGAATGTTCATTATTGATACTACATGTAGGCAATAAGTATATTTGCACCTTTTCTCTCCAGGTTAGGCAGAGACAGAAGCCCATCTGCTTTTGTCCTAAAATAGTTCACAAGCTCCCTCTACGATAATTGAACGTTTTTAATTTGCATGCAAGCCCATATTGCTCTGTACTCATTTGTTCTGTATAATTATAGTGCTCAACATTTTAGCTTATCAGTGTTCTGATAATAGACATAACTATCTAATTTTTACTAGATACTGATAAAATATAAAATTTGCCATATTAAAAAGGTTCCTTAAGGCAGAATAAAAAGTAACACAGTAACACATTTAAATGAAAATAACTTCTAGTAGTAAACTATAAAGTATTATTTTGAAATCAGTTTACATTGTAAGTTAATTATAGATTGTACATGTGTATTGTTCAAGTATGTAGTTCCATCTCATTATTTGCTATTGATTAATTTGTTCAGCTGGTTTTGACTTTGGATTTAATTTATTAAATCCGTATTAAGTGCATACAGTGTTACATAGAAGCAGTTACTTGTACATTACAATTAGAATATATTTTTGTATACTCATACTTAACCATACTTATAGAAAATTAATTCCAAAACTTGTGTCTTTTAATATATTTTATTTCTAAAACTGTTCAGTAAAAATATTGAAACAATTTGGCATTCAGTTAGTTACTATTTTCACATAAAATTGAAAATTAATTTAGGCTCCTTTTCATAGAAACACTATTTGAATGAAGCCATACATTTGTCTGTCTATAGCAAGCGTAATAAATAACAATATTCACGTTCAAATATGCGTAGGTGAAACGTTATATTAACAGATTATTCGCTTGTTATTATTAATATTATCACGAATAAATCAATTGATTTATAGGTTACCTTTACAACACATAACACTACCAATATTAATGAAATACGTAAATTTAGGGCCGGTATCCAATATAATAAATTTTGATTCAAACCATTTATGTATGTTGCGAATAATTATTTAGCTATTAGGTACTATTAACGTGAACCCACTCCTGGCACAAGCAATTTAGCTTAGTTGGAGGGGTTAGGGGGAATATTAAAAATTTCGCCAATTTCGATTCCTAATATTGCTTTCTTATAAAAAAAAATATTACATAATATAATATTTGCACAGAGATTAGGATGGCATCATGCCCGGTTTTGTTGAACAATGTATTTACAAGGCATGTAGTTACAATGTGACTCGACGATTTATTTTATTCTTCTTTTACTAAAGTTGCGTCATCATCAACAGAGAACAATAATACTGATCAATCAGGCCCGAAATTTGTTACGCGCAGTTATCCCTGATTTTCACATTAGATTATACGGAGATAAAACGTTCATTCAGTCCTTAGAACTAACTAATACTAAATACTAAGTAGGTATACAGTATATTTAACTAGCCAACGGGGGCGATTATAAAGAACTAAAACCAACTAACATCGCACGTCGTCTTGTATTCCGTCATTCAGTTGCCGGGAGTGAAATTGCCACTAGCAAAGAGAAGGTAGTAACGATAAAATTTTTGTTATTTGTTTGTTTCTTTGTTCACCACACTTAAAGCGCGCATAGATTACAATCTAAGACGCTTCTTATCTTTTAAAAAGTCCCATGTTGAAGTCTCCAATTGTCTATGGACGTAGTATTCTTGTTGTTTTAACTACTGCTTACTGAGGTCTGTTAAAAACATGATTTATTTTATTTCACTGAAACGATA
The DNA here is from genome assembly GCA_949126895.1 of Eilema caniola. Lineage (NCBI taxonomy): Eukaryota > Metazoa > Arthropoda > Insecta > Lepidoptera > Erebidae > Eilema > Eilema caniola. The sequence goes on from OX421476.1 coordinate 10,321,975, forward strand.
TAAAAAGCTGGTAGTATCAAATGACAGTTTGTTTGATATTATACATTGAATATAATTGAGTGGCTCTATAACACTTTGACGCATAGTAACAAATTGCTTTCGAGAATAAATTACTAAAATATTTTGAAACATTTCGTTTAGAGACCTTTGAGGCTGTAGCGAGAGCTTTCCATGTATTCATTTTACCATATAACTTTTGCCAAGCATGGAGAAGACATTTCTATCCTTTGGTAGCTAATATTAGTTATGAAAGAGCAAAATAAACTTCCACCCTTTTATAAGCTTTCAGTTCTAGAAACTTTAGTTGCATTTGCATTTTTGAGAAGTTAAATTAAATTTCCCCAGACATCAACTCTTACAATGTGATTTTTAGCATTTATAAGAACTGTAACGCTGTCATATTGTATATATCCATTGTTAGAAAACGTGCAACATCCACTGTACTAGGAGATAATAAATTTTATACACAAGAAATAAGTAAACAATAAAAGGAAATGGTTTTTCTTTGTTTCGTTGACTATTAATTGTCCTGTACTTATAGAATTAAGTAAGACCCTTCGTCAACAAAAAAGAGCTGACGATTCTCAAACGCCTAAAGAAACAGATCTTCATAATTCATAGCTAAGAGCCATTGCGATCCCGTTATCTTTAAAACAACAAACATACACCTCAAAAATAAAACACCTCGTCCTTTTTGCTTCGGGGGTTATACTCGCGGTTAAGGTTTTCAGTGTTTAAAAGTCTAAAATACCGCAATTTCACGGAATATTTCACCTCATTATAATTATATTTTTGTTTTCTATTCTATAAAGCGCAATTAGTGAACATCACAGTTTATAACGAACAAATTCTGTTAAACCCTTATCAATAATATAAATAATATATGATATAATTATAATATACACTAAGCCGTCTTAATGTATCATAGGATCTTATTAACGATGGATTAAGTTGACATCAGTATATGAAGGGGCACATCCATCAGCTAGCAGTGACGTCTTCCATTTATCACCATCGAAGGGGTTGATTGAATATGCAGTGATCCTTCGTAATGGTCCATCGCTTAAGTAAATGCCATAAACATTTTCAACAAATCACTTTATTATTTGGCGTGAAATATTTTAGGCAATGCGAATTGTTTATTTGTGGTATCAGTTACTGTTAACATTGTTCAAATAAGATGTTGATATGTTACCTGAGTTGGTGAGATGTTAAAGACACGTAAATTCACCAGTCTTGGGACACATGTTTATTGATTTAAAAATCAACTGTCGTCGCAAGTTTTTTTGATAGGAGGTAAAATTGGGGAGAAGAGGGGGGAAGTTTGCTATCGCTTTATTTATGAACGGATCTTGAAGATTTCTGGCTGAAACATCAAGGACATTCCTCACAGGTTGATAAGAAGAAAATGTGAACTACATTATAAAAAAAGAAATGAGGAAAAAGGGAAAGAGTATGCGGAGTTTTGTTTTGAAGAGTCCTTTAGGACTGAAACATCTAGACTAGATTGTTTAAAAAGAAGATAAGTATCGTTATTTTAAGCTTTAAAAAGAAGATGTCTCGTCCTTTTTTTAAGGATAGCAGATTTGATTAAGGGTACCAGAAAAATGTGGCAAAGGCTGCGCGCGAGGTCTACTGTTCACAGAACTACTAAGAAGTTTAAAATAATAGTTACTAACTGATGGCTGCGACATCACCCGCGTGGATGTCGGCTATCGTTTTTATAATATACCAACTGTTGCCAGCGACTGCGCCAGCGTGGATGTCGGTTATCGTTTTGTATCGGGACGACGGTATTGAGCATTAAATTCGCCTCTCTACGCAACTTTGTTCTCGACTATTTACTCGCCTATGTTCTCGACTTTCGAATTTATACTGGACTCTTATCGCGTCTATACTCCCCTCTCTACTCGACTCCGTATTCTCCTCTATACTCGCCACTCCAATGGCCTCTCTACTCGCTTATCTACTCGCTTATCTACTCGCTTCGCTACTCGCCTATCTACTCGCCTCTCTACTCGAATCTCTACTCAACTCTCTATTCGATCTCTACTCACCTCTCTACTGGACTATATTTGATTCTATACTCGCCTCTCCACTGGCTACCCTGGTCGCATATCTACTCGCCCCTGTGCTCAACTTTCTATTTGACCTCTACACGCCTATCCACTCACCCCTATAACAATCTTTACTCGCCTCATTTTATTGGGCTCGTTACTCGACTATGTCCGTTCCTAAATCCATCTCTGCACTAAATTTTATGAGGATATCTTCTAATCGGAATTCATACTATTTATCCCCTATTTACCCCCTTTTTTGCGTGATCGAAAAATGGCAAACTTTCATACAAACTTTAATCCCCTAACCCTATTCCCTCTCCCCCTTTTAACCCTTTTCTCATGATAATAAAAGGTAGCCTATACCGGTTCCCTAGCTCTAATCCATCTCTGTACCAAATTTCATCAAGATCGGTTCAGTGGCTTAGGCGTGAAAGAACGAAAAAGTTGGTTCAAGTGAACATACAGACAGACAGACTTCGCATTTATAATATTAGTATGGAGTATGGACTATCTCCATTTTTATTCAATCAATTGCAATAAAACATAAGTACGGCCGATATATGACAATGGGCTTTTCAGTAAAAAATCTGCATGAGAATCCGAACAAACAGACAATAATGTTCAGACAGAAAAAAAAAGCTACGTCATTAAATCAACTGCACTAAATTTACTCCAAATAATAATCTCCGTCAAATAAAGTGTACAAATTAAATTTATAAACATTGAATAAGACCAATAATAACGCTTAACCTTATAACGGCAATCTCATCAAAAGATTTGGCGAAGCTCTTGATGACAGATAAATTGACTTGACGTCGTCGATTCAATCACTAATTCCTTTGTATGAAAAGAGTGTCTTTAATATTTTTATTTAATAAAAACGTAAGCCCTTAAATAGTCTGAAAAGAAAATTCTCTTTAAGACTTTATTTAGACGATTAAATCCAAAAGATTTGCGCAGCAATAAGTGATTTTTAAACTTGAACTTTCTGCTTCTTTTTAGTTCGATAACTACCCAATTAGTGACAATTTCATTAATAGAACCAATTATAGTTTTTGTTTTCGATCAAATGTAAAGTTGAAATTCTATTGACACTCATTATAATTATATTATATTGGAGGGTTCGTGAATACTAACAATATTCGGGAATCTCACAGAATTTTTTAATTGAAATTTTGACTTCACAATATCCATATGCGGTTCATGAATTATTTCTAAAACCTTAGCCCTACAACATTCCGGTATATTTTTTTTTTTTTTTTTAATAAATAGGACACGTCAATTTGACTTAACCTCGCCTGATGGTAAGCTGAAGGTAAAGTCTCAAGAAAGAGGGCCACCATTATATACACGTGCCATGTTAACAATGGTGGCACTCAGCTTGACGGCCTCATCAGATGCTTTTTCACGCCCCGCTTAAAGGACCCGGGACTGTAGGAAGAGTGAAACACGTGAGCTGGCAAGGAATTCCAGGTCTTAATGGTGCGACAAAGGAAAGAGTCACCGAACCGCTTGGTTCTTGAAGGAATGTTCTGCACCGTACAGGGGTGACATCTAAGTCCTGCACGTGTCGTCCTGTATAGGAAGGGGGAGGGTGGGACTAATTGGAATAGCTCTTCAGAACATTCACCATGGTAGAGACGGTAAAAAACTGCCAAGGAAGCAACATCTCTACGCATCTGCAGAGACTCGAGGGTACTCGTGACCTCAGGATTTCCGATAATGCGGACCGCACGACGCTGCAACCTGTCGAGAGCATCTAATAAGTACTTTGCGGATTCATCCCAGAGATGTGAGCAGTACTCCACGCAGGAACGAATTTGTGTCTTGTAAAGAAGACACCGTTGCTCCGGCGTGAAAAACCGTCTCACTCTGTTCAGGACTCCGAGTTTAGGCGAGGCTGCTTTGATGATATTCTCGATGTAGTTTTTGTTGTTCAGTTTGCAGCGAACATCCATACCGAGGATATTGAGGTCGTCCCGCAGTGGCAGTGGCGTGCTCTGAAGAGTGGGAAGGGGAAGGAAAGAAGATACCTTTGCTGTAAACGCACATGCCTGCGTCTTCTTGGCATTGAACTCGACCAAGTTCTCAGAGCCCCATTGGGAAATGTGATTCAGGATCCGGTCAAGCTCAGTGACAAGAAGCTGCCTTTTTTCCGCAATATGCGTCTGCTTATCCGCAGGACGTCCATGATAACTCCCGTGTAGGGTGCTATCATCCGCATAGCAATGAATGCTGCCGGTCGACAGCATGTCATTGATATGCAGAAGAAAGAGAGTTGGCGATAGGACAGATCCCTGCGGTACGCCGGCATTTACCTGCAAGAACTCCGAGGCTCGTCCATCACAAAGGACGCGAATACGGCGCTCCTGCAAGAAGCCGGCAACCCAGTCGCACAGTCTAGGAGGCAGACCAAAGGCTGGTAACTTGGAAAGAAGCGACTTGTGCCAAACTATATCGAAAGCTTTGGCGATGTCAAGGCTAATTGCCAATGACTCGCCGTGCTTGTCCATAGCCTCACCCCAAATATGGTTAACATACGCCAGAAGATCACCCGCTGACCGTTTCGGCCTGAAGCCATATTGCCAGTCATTAATTAGGGAGTGATCTTCAAGGTGACGCATGAGCTGTTTGTTAATAATGTGCTCGAACACCTTGCACAGCACTGAGGTGACGGCTATGGGTCGATAGTTGTTTGGGTCTGAGCGATCCCCCTTCTTGGGGATCGGCTGTACATTTGCCTCTTTCCAAGCCGAAGGCACTGTACCAGAGCTGTAGGACAGCCGGTACAGCCGCGTAATAACTCGATGACCCCACAATATGCATCCCAATTTCTTCATATTATATTTAATTTTTCCTATAATTTTATTATCAATTTCACAGTGTGAAGGCCAACCGTTTCGAATAAAATACATCAATCTACTTAATATTGGATCCTTAATAGTACCTTTCTTTATTTCAGTATAATCTAGAAGTAACGCATCTATCGCGAAATGCAAATACGTTTGTTCAGGGACCGCCTGCGAAACCGGTTTGCTATTATTCGCAGGAAGACGAGACAAACTATCCGCGCAATATGATATATCCAAATATATAGATCCAAAATTATATAGAGTTTGTTCTGCAAAAGTAAGACATTTACTTTTACAGTTTTAGCTACAAGAAAATTCAATTGACAGAAAAGGTTTTCAATCTCTTAGGGGGGCTAAATGTGACCAAAGCTGTATAATTTATCGTTACATAATAGCTCTGTTACATTTTTTTTACAATCTACTGTCCAGTCAATATGTGGCATGTTACAAATGCTCATTAATTGTACACGGGATCATACTGGGTAAATAATTGACGTCGTCGTAAGTATAGGAAGAAAGTATTTTTGAACTTTTATAAAGCACAATAAGTAATTGTGAAACATGGCATCGCACTTTGCAGGGATGACATGAATGAACACTTGTTTCATTTCTCTTATAATAACGAATTTAAAAAGACATCTCTGCTCCCTAAAATCCAACCACACGTCCTGATCGTCCACCTGAATCTCGTGGGGGGCGGACACACGGAAACAAATTTACTGGCGTGGCTCTGATATATGAACTTGACATTGGCGTTTCGCCATTAATAATTTTATAATACATTTTACTTGACATTTACTCTACATCTTCAGGTTGGCATAATCAGCGGTACCTATATAACTGATGCAAGGAGCCATTTAAATAAAATAAGAAGAAGAAAGAGACCTCTCAAGGCTGTCAAATTAAAGATCACAATTTTAGCATCTTGAATGTAGTTTATCCTATAGATAAGATATTCAATGTGAAAGGTGAATGGAGTAGCACCTATGCTATGGTGCACATTGGGGGAGACCTATGCCCAGCAAAGGACTGCGATAGGCTAATTTATTCGTTACTTAAGTAGTAATTGACATTTGATGATATGATATTGACAGTTAGACTGGTAAAGTGGACCGCAGACTCCAAGTTGAAAAGCTTCGAATGCGACTGGGATTAACGCTAGGATGAAAAAGAAGGCATTGACCGTGACATATTTTTTATATCATTCTTATTTTATTTTAATGCCATGTAGCAATTTTGACCAGTATATCCTGGCCATTACACTACCGACGTGAACCCACTCCTAGCACAAGCAATTTAGCTTAGTTGGAGGGGTTAGAGGGAATATTAGTAATTTCGATAATTTCGGCTGCTAATATAATCTGTGCATGTACTTAGAAGGATGTGTTTCCCGTAGTGCAATATTTCAAATACAATGTATCTATATAGTCGATGAAAAAAATCAGTCAATTGAATCAAATATTAACTAAACCAATTCCTAAATCTCTACAGAAATCAAAAACTAAATGTTAATAAACAAAACCTGCGTCATTCTATAATTTCAGCAGCTGTGGAAAGAAATGAAATTAGGTTGTACCTTCTTTGTGCAGCGCAATGACAATAACAAGTAGCCTTAGGCAAAGTAACTCCCAAAACTCCCTTTTTGACAATCCTTTTTCTACCGAGTCAAAAGGATCTAGCTTATTTTCAAATGGATGCATGTGAAACCAAACTTGTGATTATAAAACAAACTTTGCTTGTATTCCTTTTTGGGTATTAAAGGGTTTAATAAAGCCAGATCAAAAGCATTTGAAACAGGGTTAATGGCAGTAGAGAAAGCTTGTTAAGTATGTAAAGATAGAAAGAAGAACGGAAGACAAAAAAAGACAGTGGTCTCTGCCTACCCGGAGGGAATAACACGTGAGAATATGTGTGGATTTTATATAGATCGAGATATAACTATAAACCAAAAAATAACATAAATTATTACTAGCTTTTCGAAATCCTAAAAACCAAAAACAAATTAACTTTATTTCTTTTTCTTTATATAGTTTATGCTCAGCAGTCCTTTAGCGTGACCGCGAACATCAATCTTTGTGTCATTTTCTGACAGTGGACTTAGGAAAAATAGCTTCATCGACTTTACATCCTCTGAGAAATTTCAAAGTCATTAATCTTCAGAATACCAAGCGAATAATTTATACTCAGCGAGAGACTTCATTTTTCAATATACCGTAATATGAAAAGCCACGTCCAGTTCTGAAGGACGTTAAATGTATTAGTTTGATAAATAGTTCAGAACAAAACAGGAAAATGTAGATGTTTACCACTGAATATTTCCCCAATGTTGAACATTGAATCAATAATAAAACCATTGGAAAACAGAACAATTCCGACTGTTTAATAAAATGGAACACTCGGATGTAAAATTACACAAATGAAATTCGTTACGCGTCACGAAATTAGCACAGCTTAACGCGTCAATGCCTTAAATCCGATTTGAGGGTGATCAACTGCATATATTGAATGAACATAAATGAACATAATTTCCACGAATTAGGGCTTTTACACATTGATACATTATTTCTGGGAAGTATTCTATGTGTAAAGGCCTTAATTCGTAAAAATTATATATTTTGTAATATTGATTTCCTAATTGTAAATAATAACTAATCATTGTGATAGTTTTATTCTGATAACTATTTAATCCAAACATTCAAAAATTATCATCCAAAACAGGCATCCTGTTACCGCCAAACGCATTTACCGACTCCGTACCATTTTGTAGATAAAAAAGTTTTCTTCAAAAAGTAAGATGTACCTAGGCGAAGCCGTGCTTCGCAGGGATTCCAATATTTCGGTTGCTTTTCAGTAGCATTGGCCTAGGAGAAGCAACCGAAAAGTCAGAATTAGTGTAAATAGTACTAAATAACTAATTAAAAATTTCTTACAAATGAGTAACTATAATACGAATTCCCTTAATAAGCGTGACTCAACGCGCAACTAACCGATTTTACTTCAGCTTGTGAAAATCGACCATAATAATAATGATTCCTATCGCTAGCCCTCGATCTGTCAACTCTAACGACGGTAACCTTCTATAAATTGTGTTAGAAAGGTACGACAAAGAGAACCACCTCAATTTGCTTACTACAATCGGCAGATACTTCATAAATAGTCGTAGCACGTATTTCGCCTCTTCACCGATTCATCCTTTTGACGGTTTGGCAACATAAACCAGAGCAGTAAAGAGCTGCTTATTGATTAATCATACAGAACGGAGTACCGCACCTGCATGTGAAACGATATTATATTGTATTTTAGCTGCACTTTGTTCACTTCCACACTAAAGTTCTCTTTAATATTTTTCTTGCTACCAGAGCTAGATACCAAATAAAATATTGGATGGATCTTTAAACTTCGTTTAGCTTTAAAGCTTTATTTTTCTTAACATAAAAAGAAGGAAATTTCAGCAAAATGCACTAAAGTAAAATTATGGAACCTTTGAATTCTTCTTGAAATATTGGGTACTGTTAGTATCAAACAGATCCGGTTCCGGCGATCGCATCGTAAACACACACGTTAAAGTGCTCCGCGAAATAAAATTATTTATAGTGCTAAAAGTTATACATATAAGGTGCCACGGCAAAAATATTATAGTGCGAACATTGAAGAACAAAGTGGAAAGTGATCACAGTGCAAACAACACCCATCTGCATTAAAAAGTGCAAATAACTTTACCAAAAATCGAGGACTACAAACAGCGCTGTCAAAAATAGCTTCAATCTACCCCACATAATACACAATATCGCAGTGAAAGCCGCTGACATTTCCAGCTGACATAACAGTGTTGCCAGCCATATAATTGTATTCTACCCACAATTCAGTGCCACTAATAGAAAAAAATAGAAAAAAGAAATGGAAAAAAGTATGGAGCTGTTATTATCGAAATTAGATGAAAAGCTAAATAAACAAGCCATAATCATAACAAATGCAGTGACACAAAGTGTGATGGAAGCACTGGATGAAAAACTTAAGATACTAACAGAAGAAAATGCATTCCTGAAGATAAAAGTTGCAACACTTGAACAGAAAATATCCAACTTTGAAAAAGATAAGCGTAAATATAACTTGGTCTTTTTCGGAATTGAGGAGAGAGGCAAACCCGAAGCCGAACTAGTTGATTACCTCAAGGATACCATTCTAGACACAGGAACACACTTAGATAGCCAAGAAATCAGCAACTTGTATAGAATAGGGCAGAACACGGAGACCAAAAACCGCCCCGTGGTTATCACCATTTCATCTATGTGGAAAAAACACTTAATATTGAAAAATAAGTCTAAGCTACCTCCAGGTGTAAATGTCAAAGAAGATTATCCCAGAGATGTCCTAGAAAAGAGGAAACAGTTACGGGCAAAAGTTGAAGAGGAAAGGAAGAAGGGAAATATTGCTTATATAAAGTATGACAGACTGATAGTGAGAAGGCCGACAGATACAAATCGAGACAAAAGGAGAAGGGAGGAGTCAGGTTCGCCCAACCTATCTGCGCAGAAACGAGCTAATACAAAAAACAACCCGTCATCATCATCATCATCTACTAAATCTACAGTCAAAGAAATCATGAGACCTAATATATTGAACTTTGTTGAGCGCGGTAGGTCAGCCTCCCTGTCTGAAACACCAAAAAACTAACTACCATCGCCAGCCGGAACCCAATAAACAATACAAATAATTTAACAAAAATTATATCAACTTTTATAGAATGCACCCCAAGCCGGCTGGTCACCGTGGGGGAAGGTGACCATTACCCTCCACCAAGTAAAAATCTACAGATCAACTTGCATAAAGAAAACCACACTTCTGAGAGCATTGGTATTATTAGGGGGTCGAGACAAGGTCTGAAAATTTGTACATTTAATGTAAGATCTCTATCTACACCTCAAAGATTACTAGAACTAAACAATGCAATAGATAAAATAAAATGGGATATCATAGGACTTGCAGAAGTCAGAAGGATGGGATACACCATTGAAGAATATAAAGAGTATGTATTCTGCTATATAGGTGAGACACAGGGATTATATGGCGTTGGCTTCTTGATAAAGAAATCACTTAAGAACAATATAGTAAGTTTCATAGGTATATCAGAAAGAGTTGCCCTGCTAAAATTAAACTTCAGAGAAGGTCAACTATCGCTGATTCAGGTATATTCGCCCACCGAGAAATCAAGTGAAGAAGAAATCACAAAATTTTACAGCGATATAATGAAGGCGCATGAACTAGCAGATAAAACCAAGTTGGTCATGGGGGACTTCAATGCAAGAATTGGACAGCCAAAACCACACGAAAATTTTATAATGGGCAACTATGGCTATGGCGAACGGAACGATAGAGGAGAACGCCTGATACAATATGCATACGAGAATAAACTCTCGGTGATGAACACATACTATAAGAAAAAAAGCTCCAGAAAATGGACGTGGTTATCACCAGACCATAAAACGAAAAATGAAATAGACTTTATTCTCAGTTCTACGCCAAAATCTATAACAAATATAGAGGTTCTGAACAAAGTCAAGTTCCCATCAGACCACAGAATTGTAAGGTGCACTATGAAAATACAAAAACCTAAAACTAGCCGGTGTTCATTCAGAGCTGTACCCATGAAGTTGAAGTCCATGCATGAGAAAAACAACTACATACAGAATCTAAAATATAACCTTTCTGTATCCCCGGAACTTCTAAAAGAAAATCACTCAGTACAATCCATTAATGACAAATTGGAAGAATTAATAATAAAAAGCCTCAAAATGGATGAAAAGGTAAACAACAAGAATAAAGGAAAAATAATTAGCGAGTATACACAAAACCTAATAAGTAGGAGAACAGATCTGATGTACACAAAGAACAAATCCAAAGAAATGAGAGAGGAACTCAAAATATTGTTCAAAGAATCCAATAGATCAATCAGAAAAGATTATGACATGCACAGAAGAAAAATTATAGAAAACAATCTGTCTTCATATAGAAGCTCCAAAAGAGCTTTTAAAGAATTGACAAATCACAAGAATTGGATACAGGGTTTGAATACTGGGCTAAGTGAAACCAAAGATAGGGAAGGTATAATAAAATGTGCAACAGAGTTTTACACTGACCTATATAAAAAACCAATACTTGAAATTGACCAAACTGATAGAAACAGTAACAATACGACTGTGGCTACAGGGAAAATTCCATTAGATCCAATAACGGAACATGAAATCATAGGTCACATCAAAAGATTAAAATCCAATAAAAGCCCAGGAGAAGATAACATCACAAACGAAGCCCTAAAAATCGGTGCGCCAGTCCTAGTTACATACCTAGCGCAGCTATTCAACTTGGTACTTGCAAAGAAGGAAGTGCCACGACAATGGTGTAGTTCAAACATAATACTTTTATATAAAAAAGGGAACCCACGGGATATCAATAATTACAGGCCTATCAGTCTATTATCCACAACATACAAACTCTTTTCATCCATCATTTCAAACAGAATAGCAGAGGAAATCGACAAGAATCAACCAAGGGAACAAGCTGGCTTCCGGCCAAACTACTGTACATTAGATCACATACATGCATTAGAACAAATAATTGAGAAATTCAAGGAATTTAAGAAACCACTTTATCTGGCATTTATAGATTACTCCAAGGCATTTGACAGCATAATGCACTCAGCTATATGGACTACTCTGAGAAATAATAAAATAAACGAAACATATGTACAGATCATAAAGCACATATATTCAAAAAGTGTAAGCAGAGTAAAACTGGAAAGACAAGGCGAAGAGTTCACTATTGGAAGGGGGGTAAGACAGGGAGATCCACTTTCTCCAAAATTATTCATAGCTGTTCTTGAAGATATTTTCAAGAACATTGATTGGAACAATAAAGGCATATGGATACTTAACGAGAAGCTGACACATTTAAGTTTTGCGGATGATATTGTTCTTTTCAGTGAATCTGCTTCAAACTTGGAAAAAATGTTACAAAGCTTAGACTTTGAAAGTAAAAAAAGTGGTCTGCACATGAACGCATCAAAAACCAAAATTATGTCGAACAGTCACCAGAAAGTAATCAAGATAGAGGGAAATTCAATAGAATATGTTAAGGAATATGTGTACTTGGGCAAATTGGTGTCTTTTGATGCAAATAGCAATGAGAATGAAATAGACAGACGAATAAGTATAGCATGGAGGAAGTACTGGGCGCAAAAAGAAATTTTAAAAGGAAATTATAACTTAAACATGAAAAAAACTATAATGGATTCTTGTATTCTTCCAAGCCTAACTTACGCCAGCCAAACATTGGTATATACCGAGAAAGTGAGGAGCAAAATTCTCTCCTGCCAACATGCAATGGAAAGAAGCATCTTAAATCTGAGAAGAGTACATAAAATAAGAAACACAGATATCCGTATGAGAACGAAATTAACAGATGCTCTCCATTTTAGTCTAAAACAAAAGTGGAACTGGGCAGGACATGTGGCCCGATACCAAGACAAGAGATGGACGCACCAAACCACAAAATGGATAGGCCCAGAAGGAAAAAGAAATGTTGGGAGGCAAAAGAAAAGATGGGCCGATGATATAGCAAGCAAAGCAGGAAAGGATTGGATGCAGATTGCTAAGGATAGGGAAAAATGGAAAGAGATGGAGGAGGCTTTTACCCAAGGGGGCTACACAACGGGAACTACAAACAAAAGGATAACAACTTAAATATTTTTTTATTTTTCTGTTTTACTATTATGTAATTACCGTTCTGTAGATAAATAAAGCTATAAATAAATAAAGCTATAAAGTATCAAACAAACAGTACAAATAACTAATGGAGCAATTAAATTAAGTACGTTAGGGTCAAAAAAATATTTAAGCGGTATAAAAAGGCATCAGATCTAATATTTGTGGTACCTTAACAAAGATTAAAAATTTAATGGTGGTTTTTGTCACTTAGTATGTATTTATTAAACGATTTCTTGATAAATCTCAGCCAATGAGATTTGTCAACAAATTTTCTTTCAGCTCAAGCGCATGAAGCTAAGCCTTCATCTATCGGCAACGTGAATTTGGCCGCCGTGAGCGCTTTCACATTGTCCGATATTCGATAGGTATCCACCATCCGATATCGGAGGAAGGCAAATGTATGAGAGATACTCTTTCACATTGTCCGGCCCGATATCGGTTATCGGAGACAACACAACTGTTTTGGCCTGATATCGGATCACAAAGAGACTAAAACAGTGACTGCAAGTATTTTCGACCTTAATGATATTTTCTTAGTAACGTATCTTTTCGCTTTAATTGATGACGCGGATTGATAGCCTCCGTGGCGTAGCGGTAATGAACGCGGCCACTACGCAGGAGGCGCGGGTTCAATCCCCGTTCAGTGCAAATATAATATTTGTAAGCACGAACATGGGTATTTGCATTGGTCTGGTCGTGCCTCGGAGAGCACGTTAAGCCGTCGGTCCCGGTTGTCATACAAACATCTATGGCAGTTGTTACGGTTAGTTGGAGCCCTCAAAAATCCAACAACTGATCTACTGCAATGCTTCGATATCGCCTTTGGGTTATGGAGGTCATATGGCAGTCGCTTGACGGAAAATATCGAAGTTTAGTCAAATCTGCAGTTATCCCAGACTCCAAGTTGAAAAGCTTCGGATGCGACTGGGATTAACGCTAGGATGAAGAAGATGACGCTGATCACGAATATAAGAAAAAACTCGATACCATTTCATGTCAATGTCATGAAATTTTTTTCATCCCTAGCATCCCTAACTAGTCTGTATCGGGCCGATTTTATCGGATAAAAAAACAGCACAAGGTGTTGGCTATCGAATGTCGGCTATCGGCGTCTAACTACCGGCAATCGAATTGTCAACGCCATTTCATTTTGATTTTCGAGGTGAGCGTACGTGTGATTCTAGAAAACGCGCACAGACGACGCGTGTCGACAGGTTAAAATGCAAATGACGGAATCCACGCGTTGCGCGTTCACTTGGCCATCATTCCGAATGACGTCATCGGCACTCATCGCAAAAGTTACCTCTCGGAGCAACTGCGATGGCATTGCCGATGAGTAGATTCGTGGGATCCGTACGATGCGAATAGGTGGACGCACTAATTTGGCTTTCTATACAAAGAATACTGCGATCCGTACGATGCGAATAGGCGGACGCACTAATTTGGCTTTCTATACAAAGAATACTGCGATCCGTACGATGCGAATAGGTGGACGCACTTATTTGGCTTTCTATACAAAGAATACTGCGATCCGTTGGATGCTATGCGCTGTTGTGAACCATGCCGATAGGTGGATGCTTAGCTTAGCATTATTCTACTTGACAGAAGCAGGTAGATTTGAATTGTTTAATAAAGAATATAGAACAGGCGAAAAATTAAACCAAATTTCAAATATAATCTTACTAAGAGGGCCCCAGTTAAGGGTCCACCTATGCTAGGATGAGATTTGAATGAATTCCGAAGAATTTTGTCCTTTCTAGAACTGTGCGCAAGGCGCGCGAAGAATATGGTCATAGTCTTACAAGCTCTGGGCACTCTATAAAATTATATTATACTCGTACTCCTAAGTATCGGCTGTGTACGAAATTTGTATCGTGACAAACACATCTCTCGGGAGTTAACTTAGTTCAATACGTAAATTAGTAACCAAAAACTAACTTAAATAATGGATGGATATATTACGTAAATGAGAACATAAATTTTGTACTTACACGAAACTTTCAAGGTTTATCACGAATAGGCTAAAAATATTTTCTAAAACAATATGAGATAAAGAATAATTCATATCCTTTTATAAACAATAGCGCTCCAAAATTAAACAAAAATAATGGTACGAACCTATTTCAAACCTGTTTAAAAAGGAGGATGTTATAAATTTAACGTTAAACTAGAATTCATCGCAATATGTGTATCTCGAAATCGCCGTTATTTGTGAACTGTATTAAAAAAAAAAATTACTAAAGTTTATTTATATGATATATTTTGTTCGAAGAAGAAAGTAGCTAGTAGATTATTTTAGGGTAAACGTCTCTTATTGATTTAATTAAAATGATAAATCAATCCGTCGCATCTTCGGCAGCGAATGCTGGAGACAGGGCAGTACGACTCAGGTGGGCTGAAGGCGACGGTGCTGACGCACATTTTTACTCGGCACCATATTCATAAATCAATTGTTAAAGTCACTATACTTATCATACAAGCTTAAACATTCATACTATCATTACTTAATACTATACTTTCAGATATTATAACAGTTGAATCAACTAACATAATTAAGTTCGTTCGAATAGTTTTAATTGTGTTAACCTCAGAGGATCTATGAGCAGTTGAATTATTTAATGACAGTGTCGCAACCTCAGCGAAACTACTAACAGTTAATTTAATTTAATTTTCACCAACGTCGCTTCAACTTTACAAGATCTATCAGAAACTTCCATATATATTAACAATAACGTTACTCGAACCGATTTATATTCGATTTAAATAATTGAACTGATTTTTTTACACCATGGAACCATTCGATGGAATGTGGTAATCACACTCGTGTTGCCGACCCTGTAAACACAGAGAGTTTCTATACCGTCAGCGTAGAAGGCAAAGCAGGAATAGCCTTTGGTCTTTCCACTGACCGTACTAAAACTCCACTGAGCTCTGGCTATCCTACTCACCGCCGAGAACACAACACGAAATTATAATGGCCGCAGTATTCTGTAGGGCGTAGATATTTCGATAGTTTAAATGCTCAGTTGGACGTAAATACCGTCATGTTCTAACTCCTACAAAATTGTTATTCACATATTAAGATAAAAGACAACGATTAAAAAAGAGGAAAAGAGCTATGTGCTATTTGTGAAATTTATGCAATAATACAATCCTACTAATATTATAAAAGTTTTGTAAGTATGGTTGGATGGATGAATGAATGTATGGATGGATGGATGTTTGTTACTCTTTTAAGTAAAATCTACTGAATGGACTTTTAATGAAACTTTACAATAATATCGCTTATACATGAAAGAAATTCAGAGCAGTGATCATTAATGACAAAAAATTCTGTATATGCACAGAGAATTGACAATGTAGTTATTTCTGTTGCTAAGCCACGGCGCTGAGCATCGCGCAACCGCGCGGACTTAGCTGTTGGCGTTCGAGCAGGCTGCCACAAATTATTTGAATACAACAAAAATATGCGCTCAAAGGGCTACAGGGATGGATCAGGCTTAGAAACTGACACAGGCTCCCTTATAGCGTGAAAGAAGGGGCGAAGGGGGGGGGGGGGGCGAGAAAAGGGAATGAAAGTTAATAATTTTTGAAGATATCCTGATGAAATTTGGAACAGAGGTGAATTAGAGCTTGAGAACAGTACGCGATAAGCGACATCTACGCGGGCAAGGCCGCAGGCAACAGCTAGTTATTCATATACAGGGTGGAAGATTTTAACCTTACCTGGAGGGGAAGTATTCTAAATACTGGAGATAGTGAATTTCGCTCAAAGGAAACATTCCTTTATTTTTTAAATGAAATAAAACGGCATTCAAAAATTTTCGGAAATTTGCTTGCCACACCCGGTAGTCCAACCGACTAAAATCTGAAAAAATTGCGATTTCTATTTTTATATCATCCATCGACAGGGTCAATCATAAGGATCAAATCTCTTTAACAAACATGGTAAATTAAATGAAAGGAAATCCTTGAAATCTAAACTTATAAATTAAATTTGGCAAAATAAAGCACTTTATCTCAAAGGCTCATCTGATATCATCCTAACAATGAGACTCAATATGTAAATAAAATTACTATTTTTTCCTACGGATACCACCGCTAGTCAGTAGGGGACTTACATCGGACTCAAACGGACTAAAACCGCACGCCGCGTCTGGGCTCAATTAACATCTTCTGTAGTGTGGCGGTAGTGAGCCGCTACTCAGGAGGCTACTCAGGAGGCACGGGTACGATCCGCACAAATTTTTGTATGCATAAATATGGGTATTTGCATCGGTCTGGCTGTGCCTCGGAGAGTACGTTAAGCCGTCTGTCTCGGTGGCCATACGAATATCTATGGCAGTCGTTACTGGTAGTTGGAGTCCTAAAAAGTCCAACAACTGGTCTAACAGTCATGCTTCGATATCACGTCTGGGTTGCGGAGCTTAGATGGCAGTCGCTTCACGGAAAATATCGAAGCTGAGCGAAACCCGCAGTTACACTAGTAAAGTAAATTCCATCATCCGAGGTGAAAGCGTCGGATGCGACTGGGATTAACGCTAAGATGAAGAAGAAGAAGAAAGTCACCACTAATACGGCAATTTTCTCGCCATCCCCCTTGCCCGAGTGGAGGTTTTTGAAGTGAAAACTTCTTTAGCGTCGTTGGATGGGTTAAAAATGTTAAACGCGCTTCAGGATTAGTTGACCTTTGAACCGTAACCGACGACTGACGTCATACAACATTACAACAGCTACAGATTGTTCATTTTGTTAGGTTCGTCAAGAAGCTTCTCGGCAGTTAGCGCTTCGACTGTAAGTCCATATGGTTTCAGATAGTACCGGGTTCGGAACTAGGCTTCTGAATTTTTTTGTGATTATTTTTTTCTTATTATAATTTATTACTGTGATGGTACACAAGTTACTCAACAATGGGAAATTAATAAGCCTTAAAATTTACATCTTCAATACGTTGGTATTTTGATATTTAATAGCGGGCGTCCACTTGCAGGCATCTGGCTCGCATCGTTGCTATTTGACCCTCCACAGATCAGGTAAAGCAAGACCTTTTGTGTTGGCTCCTGATACGATGGTTATTGTTTTTGTGATACTTTAAAGAAACTATTAGGACGTTAGTTTTTACGAGAGAGGTTGGGAGTACACGTGCAGGTTTTGTAAAGACAAGGCGTGGGAGCGTTTTGGAGAGATTTTTTATGAGGTTGGAGAGAGCGTAGGTTCGGGGCATTCGTTTGGCATCCGGGGAGGAGAGCGGTCGAGCAGAGATCGTGAAGGAGTAGGAACATAGGCGTCACTCGAGTAAGTTACGGTGCTACACTGTCAAGTGAAACACTATTAATAACCTACAGACGTGGTGAGTTACTTTCATACCATTACGATTAGTTATAGGTATTATTGTATTTATATGTTGACGTGACGCTTAGAGTATTTAATTGTGTACATTTAACATTATTCTTATGATCGCGGGATTCGTTGATAAATGTTACGCGGTACCTTTGCCCTCGACGCGTATTAGAATGTCCCACGTAACGAGTCATGGCTTTCAGACCAGGAACTTGGCGATCATATGCTTTGGCGGAGGCCGAAGCTATCCTTGTGTGTGCCTAGGCCGAAGACGCCCCTGAGCCTGTAATCTGCTAGCGAGGCGGCGCTACGCGAGGACGAATGTATGGTGAAAATTGTATGGATGAGTTAGGAGCAACTTATCGCATTGAGACCGTATTCAGACGTAGTATAAATTCTATTACACCAGTCCTGTAATACCTGGAGGGGCTGAGGTTAAAGTCCCAGATGAGTACAGCATGCAAGAGCTGGCTTAAAGTTCAGATTGACGGAACACTAGTTATTACACGCTGGAGATTGAGGACGTTGAGCCTCTCGGAGGTCTATGTGTTGGAAGTGCGGTATAATGTAAGCCTAACTCAGAAGTACGATCGAATGGATGTGAGTCAAGTAACTGCTATCAACGTATTTAATCGTTTGTTGTACTTCATTTCCACTTCTTTTTATTCGCGGTTAATTCCTTTATCTATTGCAACGACTGAGACCAGTGGGGGAATTATTGTCTCTGGATGAATTCCACAATATCTGTGCGGTTGGCGGAGCACTCATATCTCCCGCCAAAGGGCGGGGGCTGGCACTTTTGACTTAATATTCAAATCAAATACGTAAAAACGAAGTTCACTCAGCTTAGATAAGACGACGTACCGTCACATTACGTTTTGTTTTATTTTTTGTAATTTATTACTTTTTGTGGTTATTTTTTCTTTTTGTAATTTATTGCTTTTTGTGATTATTTTTTCTTTTTGTCATTCATTAATTTCTTCTGACCGAAAATTAGTGATAGGTTCTATGATTGGCACTTTATTATAGGTATGGTATGGCATGGTGTGTTCTTTTTATCTTTTTCTCTGTATATAACGAAGAAAGAAAGAAAGAAAAAGTTTTCACTTCTGCCGGCACTCCCGGAGTGCAACCCGTCTTTTTTTTTACCCTGTATCTTCAGCTTCGGCTTCAACATCACTATTTCATACTCAGAATACTAGAGTAAATAAAATATCCCCGCCAATTCTTTAATCGCCAGAATAGTAACAAAGTTAATCAATTAGGAAGCTCTCTATCGAAAGCCCTGACAATACGACAGCAGGCTGAAAAATCAACTATAACTGGGAGTATCGAGCAGTCCAATGCTATTATATAGAGGATTTCGCATTGAATTTTATTTTGAAATGGCCTCGGCAAATATTGTACTACATTGGCCGAAACCATCGCAACAGTATTTTACCGATATTGCATTCTTTACAATCCATTGAATCTTTAGTGAACAACAAATAAAAAGTTTTTTATAGGTACGCAAGGATTAAACGTATGTAGTATTCCGTGAATTCAGTATATTATGAAAGTTCAGCGTATTTATGCAGTCATGCGGAAAACGTGAATCACTCTTATAAATGGTTTGCGTTGGTATACAAATTACAATTTTAAATATACATAATTCAAAGTGATTGCAGTTCCTTAACAAAAATACACAATAACACAAAAAAATTATTATCATGAAACTGTACACTGAGTACACATTATATTAAGTATCAAATATAATTAAAGAAATCCAAATCTAACAACGGAGAATGTTTTTATTTCGTTTGATTCGTCAAGTTGGTTTTAGCCCCCTTGATGGTAAGCTTAAGTGAAAAAGTAAAGATCATGAAAACAGGCGCCAGCATTCTAAAATCTCCATTTCAACAAGGTGGCCGATTTTGCTTTTGTCCGTATGTTTCTTTTTTGTCAGTTTCCGTCTAATGAGCGCACGTTGGTTCAGGGCTGTTTAAAATAAGAAGATACGTATCGTTTTTTTTTCTTTTTTTTCTCTTTTTTTTGTAAGGATTCCAGATTTCATTAAGTGTGCCAAAGTGGCGAAGGATGCTCGCGATGTCTACTGTTCACAGAACTACTAGTTTATAATGGAATAATAAGAGCAGAACCTGAACCGTTTATTTCGAGTCACTGGCATCATGTGCGCTGGGCTGCACGTTTTTTAAACAAGCATATCGTTGCACCTACCGCAGTAAAGGCGCTAAACATACTATCAATGAAACAATGTTTCTATACAAACAGGAATATATAAGTGCTTGAACCATCTATGCCATTTGCAAAGAGCGGAGTTATCCTAGTGCGTAGTGCAATATTACAATCAACAAATACATGACATGAAACCGTTAACGACGCTTTTATAAATTTATTATTATCCAGTTTGCTGAAAATACCCGCACCGAAAAGAGTTTTTGGAATGAAGTTCCTTATGGCGCGTAGCGATTGCGAAATGGGGCTAGACGGAAAAAATTAGGACTGGCACGAAATTAAGTTGTACCGACACTTTTACAACTAAAAGTTATCGGCACGACAACTAAAAGTTGTCACGACACTTTTTGCTATAGTTGTAAGCCTATTTGTAATAAAACCTATTTGTATGTGTTCAGCAACACTTTTCATTTGCTAAAATGTATTTTAAATTCGGTCAACAGATAGGTGAAGGTCAATATTAGGCCGGATCCTGGTCTAATACATGTACGTAAGAAATTATTTGAATGATTTTGAAAACGTCATCAATATTCGTTGCTGTTATCTTTTTAAATACTGTGAAGAGAATATCATTTTATTTCATTAAAGGGCACTAGAAACTTAAATCACTAGTATTCTAGCTAAACTTAGATTGCTTTGTGTACGGAGTGGGCTCATGTCGGTATTGTATTGGCCAAGATTCGAACACGAGATCCTGATCGTAAGGCTGCTGATGCTTCTAGATTCGTATATGAGCGGAATCTCTCACAGTTCCCATATTTGTATATCAGTTGAATGCATTATATATTTAAAGATGACACTTTTCATTATATGCAACTTAAGTATACTGTATTTAATAAGTACGTAAAGCAAATTATTTTCTCTGAACCACTAACATACACGTCCATAAAGCGAACGAATAAGTCCACAGAAGACATATCATCGAGTAAATTCCAATTTTCTCCCCCATTTTTTTGATTCCCTAAGCGTGTCTCACATACGTTCAATGTGTACCTGTGGCCAATAATTTAGGGTAGGAACAACTATTTGGCGGCAAACATAGGGGTGTTAGAAGTAATAGCTGCAATCTGGGGCGACGCACCGACGACTCGCCGTCTCACGAATTTCCCAAGAGAACTTCCGATGGGTACTGTCGGTTCTCGATATCGATAACTGGTGAATTTGTTTTTTATAGCAGATGAAAATAATGTTTTATCGAAGCTTAGCAAATAAAGAAGTAATGAAAGCCTGATTAGTTCACCTGGGTGCATTTATCGCTACTAGCTTGAAAGCTTAGTACACCTTAGGACTGGACTGTAGATATCCATATATATTTTACTATCCACAGTTTATGGGAGAGGGAGAGAGAGAGAGAGTCTGCACTGTTTCACCACGTCACTTAATATTGCACACAGCTACAAAGTTAATAAACTTACAATCGAAAGCATTATCGGTTCAAATCTTTTGTTATGTAGTAGAACTAATGAAGTTTATTTATTTCATTAGTAATATTTTGATTTATTGACAATCACTGTATGTTCTTATCGATTATATGTGAAATAAGTACCAACGAGCCTACCATAAACTCTTCAAACAGTTCAATGTCATACTACCAACTGTAAATTATTTATGCAGTTGGTAATATGACAGCCGTTCAATTATGGACATAGTGTAAGAGTTCATGGTACGAACTTCGACAGTAGTCAAGACCATTCTCGAAATGTGTTCACTGAATCTCCATATTTCTGAGAAATACACTAGTAATTATTCTATGAAAAGCGAATATCGAATGACTTCATCACCAAGTATCTGGAGAGTTTTTTTGCTATCAGTGAGAAGACCAAAGGCTATTCCTGCATTGTATTTTATACTGACCGCACAGAAATTCTCTATGTTTACAGGGTCGGCAGCACGAGTGTGACTCCCTGTGTGATGCACTTGTCTGCCATATCAGTGATATGAATTATAAATTAATTCCAGACGAGATTTGCAGAATATCTATTTAGAAAATCCAACCCTTGTCCTGGTCTGGATAAAGTAGAATTTGTTATAAGTGTTTGGAGGAAAATACTTTTTTTTATACAAGACACGTCAATTTGACTTTACCTCGCCTGATGGTAAGCTGAAGGCAAAGTCTCAGGAAAGAGGGCCACCATTATATACACATGCCATGTTAACAATGGTGGCACTCAGCTTGACGGCCTCATCAGATGCTTTTTCACGCCCCGCTTAAAGGACCCGGGACTGTAGGAAGAGGGAAATACGTGAGCTGGCAAGAAATTCCAGGTCTTAATGTTGCGACAAAGGAAAGAGTCACCGAACCGCTTGGTTCTTAAAGAAATATTCTGCACCGTATAGGGGTGACATCTAAGTCCTGCACGTGTCGTCCTGTATAGGAAGGGAGAGGGTGGAACTAATTGGAATAGCTCTTCAGAACATTCACCATGGTAGAGACGGTAAAATACTGCCAAGGAAGCAACATCTCTACGCATCTGCAGAGGCTCGAGGGTACTCGTGACCTCAGGATTTCCGATAACGCGGACCGCACGTCGCTGCAATCTGTCGAGAGCTTCTAATAAGTACTTTGCGGATCCATCCCAGAGATGCGAGCAATATTCCACGCAGGAACGTATTTGTGTCCTGTACAGAAGACACCGTTGCTCCGGCGTGAAAAACCGTCTCACTCTGTTTAGGACTCCGAGTTTACGCGAGGCTGCTTTGATGATACTCTCGATGTAGTTTTTGTTATTCAATTTGCAGCGAATATCCATACCCAGGATATTGAGGTTGTCCTGCAGTGGCGTGCTCTGAAGAGTGGGAAGGGGAAGGAAAGAAGATACCTTTGCTGTAAACGCACATGCCTGCGTCTTCTTGGCATTGAACTCGACCAAGTTCTCAGAGCCCCATTGGGAAATGTGGTTCAGGATCCGGTCAAGCTCGGTGACAAGAAGCTGCCTTTTTTTCCGCGATATGCGTCTGCTTATCCGCAGGACGTCCATGATAACTCCCGTGCAAAGTGCTATCATCCGCATAGCAATGAATGCTGCCGATCGACAGCATATCATTGATATGCAGAAGAAAGAGAGTTGGCAATAGGATAGACCCCTGCGGTACACCGGCATTTACCTGCAAGAACTCCGAGGCTTGTCCATCACAAAGGACGCGAATACGGCGCTCCTGCAAGAAGTCGGCAACCCAGTCGCACAGTCTAGGAGGCAGACCAAAGGCTGGGAGCTTGGAAAGAAGCAATATGTGCCAAACGCCAATTGCCTATGACTCGCCGTGCTTGTCCATAGCCTCACCCCAAACATGGGTAACATACGCCAGAAGATCACCCGCTGACCGTTTCGGCCTGAAGCCATATTGCCGGTCATTAATTAGGGAGTGATCTTCAAGGTGACGCATGAGCTGTTTGTTAATTATGTGCTCGAACACCTTGTACAGCACTGAGGTGACGGCTATGGTTCGATAGTTGTTTGGGTCTGAGCGATCCCCCTTCTTGGGGATCGGCTGTACATTCGCCTCTTCCAAGCCGAAGGCACTGTACCAGAGCTGAAGGACAGCCGGTACAGCCGCGCAAGCATAGGAGACAACTCCGCTGCACATTTTTGCAGAACCACCGCCGGAATACCGTCCGGACCACTGGCTTTCCGGACATCGAGTGACTGCAGTACTGCTCGGAAATCGCGTTGCCTGATACGAATATCAGGCATTGCATGGTCACTGACGGGCAGTATCGGCGGCTCCATACATACATAATATACAAAATATAAATACATACACAATCATCGACTCGGGAGTTGGCCGCAAAGAGATTAACCAGCAAATTTGCTTTCTCTTGCGGCTCATGGGCCAGGGATCCATCGGGATTGCGCAGCGGGGGCAGCGAAGGCTGGCAGAAGATGGCTTGCACGGCTTTGGCCAGTCGCCAGTAGCCACCGCTGCCCGTGGGATGCTTTACTAGCTCCTGACCAGGCCGCGCTATGCGCTGGGCATCCGCTCTGACATAATCCCTCTTGCAGGCCTTTGTGGCTCTATTGTACGCCGCCTTGAAGTGGCCGACGTTAGGATCGCACGTAGCGCGCGCCCTCATCCAAGCACGGTACGCAGACTGTTTATGATTAACAGCCTCCGCGCACTCGCGCCCGAACCAGGGGCGCGCCCTGCGGACACTGGCGACATCAGTGTAGGGGATATAATATTCCATGCCCAGACTGATCTCACCGGCGACAGTAGTTGCGGCCTCAGATGGGTTCTTACCTTGAAAGCAGCGTTCAACCCACGGGATTGACGCAAAATAATCATGCAGACCATCCCAGTCCGCTGACGAGTAGTGCCAGAGACGCCGCTTCCCCTGCACGGGTCGTGGGGGCGCTAAAATGGGCACCTCGGAACGGACCAGACAGTGGTCGGATTCACGGCGCTCACCGAAACACTGTACTGGTCCGGGCGACTCGTCAGCAGAAGTGTAACTAGTGTTATTTATTAAGCATCGAACTTCTTTAAATTGTTATTAGCTAATTTATAGTATTTGAGCGATATTTACTTCATAGGTACGTCTTTGAGGTGCAAGTTCGGCTAGCTGACTGGTAAAACGGAGTTATGGATAATATTCCACCTACGCTGCAGCACCGCGCATTAAATCAAGTACTTTTATTTGTTTAATTTATGCAGTCAAAATTATTGCTACGATACCCTTGCTGTGATACTTTCATAGGTTCCGATAAAGTTATGTGTATGAAGCAGGTTCTTTGCAGATTTTTCTCTATAAAATATTTGTGAAGTTTTTTTTTTCACACGTTCATAGAACCCTAAAGACCTCATCAAAAGAAACGGCTTTTGTTGTATAACCTTTTAACAAAAATGGTGTTACCTACTAACTACAAAACTGTGACATCGAGTATTTGGTAATTTTCAGATATTGAACTTAGTATCTCAATTACTATATTATGCCAAAGTAACAGCTGGAATTGAGTGACCGAGGTCGTACTTTCTCGTTTGTAAAAGTGTCAGAGGGCTGACCTGTTATACTTCCCATTTTATTATTTTCTCTCGTCTTCTCTTCTCCCTAGCATGGTAAGTACCGCTTAATATCAGATAAATTACTGAGTTCACACTATAAGCACAATGTCGCAGTTTTTGACTAATCGCACAAAAATATCTAAAAGTGCTGACGAAAAATCAGATATACAGAACTCCCCAACAATATTTGAAATACTGTGAAATATCATATACAGGAAGTAATTATAAAAAAAATATGTTCAGAAATAAAAATGATTTTACTTCAAGGGAAAATTCAAGTAGGCACAATTTTTTCTAAATAAGGATCCGATGAAAAGTATAAAATATTGGATTCTATTAAGATCCAATATGTAAAAACGTTTACAGGAGGTATGGCGTCGCACATAAATTGTCACTAAAGGAATCTACTGCTACATCGGAGTGTCCAAATGAAAACGACGGTAATGTATAATTAGAGGTTGATAAGGGTCTGACAGTCGTATTCGGGACAGGAAGGCACGCTCACTAGCAATTTAGAAAGGTGCACCTGACGTACAAATAACAAATATAACATTTTCACTAAAATAATGGACAAACATTTTACCTACGCAATATATTGAAAGTAAGGTAACTGAACTAATTGAATCGCTGAACATTTTCTCGATCGTAATTTCAATTTTCATACACAAACTAGCTGATGTCCACAGTTCCAACCACGTGGATGCCTGTTATAGCGACTTTGGATCATGTCTCTGTTTCTACTCAACCAATTGCGATCTAACAAACATCAGATTTTAAGTCTGACGAAGACCTCCATAACCCAAGATTTTTGAAGTGAAAACTTCTTTAGCGGCGTTGGATGGGTGTAAAATGTTAAGGAAGCGTCAGGATTAGTTGACCTTTGAACCGTAACCGACGACTGACGTCATACAAGATTAGGTACAGACTATCTATTTTGCAAGTTACGATAGATAGCGTCGTAGCTTAAACGGTAAGCACTTCGACTGTAAATCCTTATAGTTTCAGATAGTATCGGGTTCAAACCACCTGGCCTTCAGGGACTTTTTGTGATTGCTTTTTCTTATTATAATTTATTACTTTTTACGATTGTTTTTTCTTTCTGTAATTTATTACATTTTGTGATTATTTTTTCTTTTCATAATTTATTAATTTCTTCTGACAGAAAATTAGCAGAAAATAAGTGATAGGTTCTATGATTAGCGCTATATTATATAATAGGTATGGTATGGTATGTTTTTTTTATCTTTTTCTATGTATATAACGAAGAAAGAAAAAAGAAAATGTTTTCACTTCTGCCGGCACTCCCAGAGTGCAACCCGTCTTTTTTTTTAATATTTTCAAGTACAGACATGAATAATTGTGAATTTTATAATTGTATTTGGCATAATAGTCATATAATATAATCAACATTCGGTTTGCATTAGATAGGTAATAATGATTATAATACAGATCAGCACCTGAATTTTGCAAATAGAGTTTGGATATTTTGTATTTCTGTTTAACAGTTTCTATACGTATACCTAAATGGTCAATACGTGAGAGATTATAGTAGCTTAAAATGAACAAAATCGAAATGTCATCTATGAGGTCAAATGGGGACATTTTGATGAATAATATTTGTAAAAGCTTCAGGAATATTTTATAACTACGGAATAAATAAGGATTTAGTGAATACATAATTATACACTGTTTAATTCATAAGTTATAAAACTTTTTATGTAGGTATCTCCAGCATTATTTCAAAATAAAGCTTCACTTAAAATTTTATTCTGAGTTACGAAAGTTAGAGCTGCAAAATTGTGCCAAATTTCTCAACCTCACAATCACATATAAAGTTTTATTTGTTCCAACTGCTCTAACTAATCACCAAAGTTATTTATACTTTCAACAATAATAGAACTATTATTTGCATTGAGAATGTGTTGTTCGAGTACGCTTATTTAATACTGCTAAGGTAGCAAACAATCACATGTCATGGTGAATATCAGTAGTGCTTGCTACTTGCAAAGGAGAGTGAGGTAGGTAATATGGTCTCTGGAAGTCTCACCTACCGCACGAGTACTAAGAATGAATATAATATTATTTTTATCTTATGTTATACTTAAGCTTCTGATATAATGAAAGGGTGGGTCGTTCTCCACACTAATCTCGATCGTTGAGTCTATAATAGAATTAACTGACTCTTCTTTCTTTCTTCATTTCAGGGCTGACCCGGTCGACTTTAACATTCCACATTGGGGCCGAATCCAGTTTTCCACTCCTAATTCATGTGTATTATATTAATTCACTATCTGGATAAATTTCAGTAAACCTTGGCGAGACATAACGTTTAATTTATTTGTTCGATTTTCTCCCTCAATGCATCACCGCTTTAATAAGCTTAGCTTCGAGTCTTTTGGCGCTACGAGCCCACCGAGACCACTAATCTGCTTATACCTTCATAGGGGATGCATCCCCTAATTTCATTACATCCATCCCGTTCCTCTTTAACACCCTACTATCTATTTTACTCTCACTCGTGAATCCATATATAAATTGCTGTGAGAATATGCTATGCATTTTAATTTTCACAAAGAAAGATATTATTAATGACGTCAATATGTAGACGATAGTGCCACTGTATAAAATTAAATTATCAGTCTCTTCAACCTCGGTTTTAAACTATTTAGGAGGCAGTCAACCATACGAACCACTTGATAGGTAGCAATTACCAAGCCTATGGACATGTGCAATACCAGGGACATTACTCACGCAGCCGAACCTGTAAAAACTTTATAATACCCTTCTGGAAAATTCCAATATTAGTTATATTAGATTAAGCTTTCTATAAAATAAGTTAAGACTTCTGTAAGTATCAAATCATAATGTTATATTAATGTAATCAGTCCTATACAAACTCCAAGCACAAATAGAAAGCCTTTATAAATAGAAGCAGAAATCTGTTCATTACAGGCGATTCAAAAAGTGTTACACATTTAATCAATCACACTGCATATCTTCCTGTAAGTAGAGAAACGCCTCTCAACGTGACGGGTACAAAGGCGGACAACCATGATGATGGTTTATATTATTCATTGAAAGCCTCACTCAATCACTTGGTGTTGGCTCAATTGGCCTTCCATAACCTTGACTTTTACTGCACGAATAGCTTATCAACTGTAGTGGTAGTTTAAGTGGTCGCTTTGTCAACTCACAATACGTCAAGTGCACCGTCATTGAGGTTCATTGCGTAAGTTTAAAGCTTGAATTATGAATCCGAATATAACACAAACAGCAATGAGTAATACTCTTAGAATAAAGAACTAAATCGGCATAAAATTTCTCTGAACAACATCACGGGTATAAATTACCCGTACATAATTGCAAAATTTGGTTAAAACAGAATACGTACTTTGCTTTAAATAAATCACGAACTTCAATCATATTTCGTTCTGTACACTTTCATCATTACCTTAAATTGCATAGCAATTATTCCTTTTAAAAGTTTTACTTCTAACTCACTTATTGCCCGTAATCTGAAAAGTAGTACTGAATGACTTAACGATATAACTCGATTATTCTTTCGTTCGAGATTCAGTAAAAATAGGTCACCGCTAGCGGATATTAGCATTCATTATTATTGCACT
Source organism: Eilema caniola (assembly GCA_949126895.1). Taxonomy (NCBI): domain Eukaryota; kingdom Metazoa; phylum Arthropoda; class Insecta; order Lepidoptera; family Erebidae; genus Eilema; species Eilema caniola. The sequence continues at coordinate 10,350,852 of OX421476.1, forward strand.
GCATAATTGTGAGACCATTACTTTTCCAATCATTGTCCACACCATCACAACACGTTATACCAATCAGATAACGAAAAGATGACTTGTTATGTTATACGTAGAACAAATAATGCCTTAAGAATTTTTTCAACACATCGATTTAAGAAAAAATTAAAGCAAAAATCGCGGGTTCAAACCCCGCCTAGACCGATTCAATTTTTTGTATTTAAATTGATTTGAACATATACAGTATAAAAATACTAAAAATATATTTTTAAATTTTTCAACACAGTTGCTCATAAACTGGCACTAATTTCACCGCAATTAGGCACATAATGACACCTATAATCATGCTGTGGCTTTTGGATTGTTATAATTGAGTTAAAAAGTGAGTTATAGATTCTTTTTTAAAATTATGTTGTACAGTTGCGTTTTTCTTAAAAAAAGTTTCGATCCAAAAAAGGTCGTGTTCAATAGTACGAATAAATTAATATACTTATAACTTGCTCGTTTCATGCAACTTCGTATTTAAATAGATAATTTGAACTTGAATGTGCCATTCAGAAAAAAATAAAAAAGCAACCTCTATTAGTCTATGGCCGATTGATAGGAAAAAAATCCTTCCGGCTATTGCGACAAAAAATAACACCCCTCGTTTTCATTTTCGAAATTATAGTTATTTATTAATGATAATGCCTACATTTATAAGTTATAAAGCAAATTATTTATGTTGTACAACGTCCAATATATATGATGTGATTGATGTGAAGTCCTTAACGTTATGGAATATTTACTACCTGAAAACTGCAAGGGTAAATGTCTCATCATCATCATCATCATTTCAGCCGAAAGACGTCCACTGCTGGACAAAGGCCTCCCCCAAGGATTTCCACAGTGACCGGTCCTGCGCCAAACACAGAATCGCCAAACTTAAGTGGCAGTGGGCGGGGCACATAGCTCGTAGAACAGATGGCCGTTGGGGCAAGAGAGTTCTCGAGTGGCGACCACGCGCCGGAAGACGCAGTGTAGGCAGGCCTCCCACACGGTGGACCGACGACCTGGTGAAGGTCGCGGGAAGGGCATGGATGCGGGTAAATGTCTATTTTAGTTTTATTTTATTCACAAGAAAGTTGAAAAACACCGTATGTACACGTATGTATTACCATCCTCGGCTCTCTCACCTAACAGCTCGGGTCTCAATGGCGCCACAGCGGTAACCACCAACTTTACACACAGTGCCCCTTTTTACCCGACTGCGCTAGCGAGGGTAATGTTGTAGCGTGAATGTATGTAGTTTTCTTTGTTCCTCTCATCAGGCCTAACAGGTGGATGGATTTCTATGACTGGGATCTCAAATGACAGGTATTCATCTCCCGAGTGTCATAGGGTTTATAAAATGTCAACAAAATATATAAAATATATATTTGTTCCTAAAATGCGAGTTGTAAATTTTCTTTTCATTCGTATTTATCGAGTAGGGTATCAAAAAGAAGGGAACTCCAAGGAGATTACAAAAATATAAACATATCTTATCATAACTAAAAAGTATAAAATAAAATTAATAATTCAAAAAAAATATGTTTAGTTTTATGATTGGTAAATGCGTTCAAGTTTGATAGTAGGCGACCATCAAACTTGTGGCGATCTTTTGACGGCAGTCGGGTTTTATTTAAATCTACAAATATTCATACATCAATATCATATAGTTATTATTAATAATAAAATTAAAGTACAATACTGCTTATTAATATTGCTTTATTGCTGGCTTTTCATTATTAAACATAGGGGTAGGTATAGTTGGATTAAATTTGCAATAGTTTTCCTATTTGTGTGGGTCATAAGCATCATTGTTACAAAATCGCACATAGTAAAATGGCAGTGGGTATTCTTTACCCACGCATACTCTCAGTTCGAGATAAAAATAACCCTAAAGTGGAGAAAAAGTCAGAATATTCAACATTAATACTACCTACTCGTATAATGGCACGGCCTTGAAAAAAATAGAGTTTTCTTGAATATGTAATCCAGAAAAGTATACGGGAAATATAATGGTTGGCAGTCACCTGGATTCACGATCACTCCCACGGTCACACCACGATCCTTCTTGCCTTACAAATAGCCTTTTGTATTATTTTTCAGGAACCACGTAGACTTTTAAGAAAGCTAAAGCGGGGAAACTCTTTAAACTTAACTTACGGTTTCTTGGTATTCAGAAAGATGAAGTGGCATTAACTGGCATATTTGGTTTGTTATGCAAAACCAAATCAATAAACATTACCACTATTATAATTTGACCATTTATCATTATTATCTATGACCAATTGGACTTTCTGTTCGTGATTTATATGGACTATAAAATTAAGTACTCTCTAATTTATTGTTTGTATTCAGGACACGTAATTTAAATAGCTACTATTGGAATTACTTCGATAGTCATTTATTTACCTCATTTTTTCGAGTGACAGGAGATAAGGAGTTATTTCAAATAGTTTTAATAATCACCCCGACATTGTTTTTATTGATTTACCTGAGCATCGTCATCATGGCGACGCAACTGGGACAGTTGCGTCCAAAGCCTCGTAAACCAGTAGGTGCAGTGCCTAGCAAATAAGGTTAGCATGGGCTTTTGGGGCATCGCGTCGTCGATAGAGCCTTTCTTTAAAAAACTATACAGTGTAAATATTTAAATAACAGTTATGTACTTATTCTTAACCAGTTCATTTCAGAGATCCAGAAATTTCTAGTACAAGGTTGATAAAATATATGCTCCAGTGGCAAAATTTCATAACAATACAATACATACTTTTCAGTAATAATTCATCAATTTCCATTTTCTTTATCATGCAATAATCTAAAAATGTGAATGTAAAAATAGCAGGTTGGTGCGATATCGACATTCCATTCAGTTGGGCACCTGTCACGAGTATGATTGATTGCTCGCTATATTAAAAAGTAAATGAAGTACCTTTTAAACGTACCCTCTATTCAGTAAGGATAAAATGGAGTTATGCCACGACTTGAACAAAAACATTGCATAAATCAAAGGCGTCTATACAGTAATAAATAAGCTTCTGATTTTGGAGACCTCCACCTACCCTTCTAACTGTGCCGGAGCGCCCAATGTCCACGTGCTCGCTTCACTAAATATATTTTATGGCAAATTATAAAATGTAGGTATGAAGTATTAAAATTGTTTAGAAGTTTCAATCTTTAGCATTAGAAACTTCATGAAAACAGATAGTAAATTTGTATGATAATCAAGTGAATAATAAAAAAAATTAAGTTTCTTACATTATGTAATTACCACTAATATAAAGAAGATGTAATGACATAGAAGAGCAGTAGAAAAACTAGTGAGTATTAAGAAAATATAGCTTTCGATTGGCTGTTCTGTCTGCCTAACATGAAGAAAATAAATCTACGTATTAAACTCTTTGAGAACCAAAATTATATCATTGCCAAGTACCTACGATAAATATTTTTGACCTTTATAATACTTTCATAACAATTTGCCGTTATGAAAGCTTATTTCTTAATTAAATTTGGAGATAACAATCAAGTTGTTGACGAAAATAACAGTTTGAGATGGATTTACGCCCACGTGGTTTATTTTTATTAAAATTTTGTTATCATTTTCTAGGAGCTTTCTGGTTTTTGATTCGTAATGTTAATTCATAATTCTTAATTATGAATTGAGATTACGAGTATTGCCTTGCGAAAATTTACGAGTACGCGTTCTCTCCAGTGATAATCACTTATCATTAACTACAATATAATTAGACTTAACGTGGGACCGAAAGCCACGAATTTTTGATTTAGAATTAGCTGTATCAGCTTGGCCGCATCCTCGATAAGAATACAGAGACTGAGAACTATCTATCTATTCATCCATCCTCTCTATTAACCTGTCAAGTGAGTAAATAATAGACACAATAGGTAAACAATAGACTCGCGGTGCAATCGCACCGCTTGGGATCTTAGACTTTAATCAGGGAGAAACGCGGAAAAACTTACTACTTTATAATAAACAATAAAAGTTTTAAATAAATATATGTTTAAAATGCACTATATTTCATTTTCCTTAACCGCAAACAACTTGCCAAAGAATATTTAAAACGTTCGTTCTTTGTTGACAGCTAGTAAATGAAAATGTGCATATGTAAACGTTTCAAGAGACTTTAATCTCGACTCACAAAGCTCTTGGAAATAGTTTATAGTCGACAGGGACGATAACCTCGCTATATTACAACGTGAATATAAATTTGTAGTCGCTGTATATACTTATCTTGGAGGAAACTGTTGTTTCATTGTTGTTCGTGATATGAGATAACAGTTAATGAGTTGTCAATTGTGTTACTGTCCTGTCGTCTAATCGATGTTACAGGTACACATGTTTGTTCTAAGAGAAAAAGAAGTAAACGCAGGACTCTGAGGTGAGGATCAGATTTGACCAGGATAACCGCATTGATAATGATAACACCTGTTTGATCTAGAATGTATATGGACCTCATCAAGATTTTTGAAACTAAGCAGCAAACAAACTCCACCTGCAAACTGGTACACCCGCTGATAGTCAGACAAATCCTTGGCAAACATGCAGGTTCGAGGTGCATCGTTTTCAATGATAACGGCATCATTTGACTAATGTTCTGTCGGACGGGACTGGCCCATGATTTTTAATTTATGTCGTGTCTCTCTAATTAGCAGAGAGGACTGCAAAGTAACTTCGAGAAGTTTGAGTGGATATTCTGTTGCAGTGTTTGTACTAAAAGTATCGTCTTATTGAAGTTTGAAATATTAATTACACATTTAGTCGATTAGTATCGATTTAAAATTATATTTTTGTCACATTTTAATCTGCCATTCTATCAGTACGTTTAGTTTGTCTCTGGCCGTGTGCGGTCTACCAACGTTTCGATACGATCGTAATGGCGACCGTACAGTGATGATGTAAAACCAGTGCTAATATATGTATAGCCCCGGAGAGGCAATTTCGCCATATCCGACACTACCAGGAGCGGAAGCTGGTCATGTGGGCCCGCCCACTGATTGATGTCTGGGGGAGGCTATAAAGCCCACTGCAGCCTCAATCAAATCCTTTTCTATTGACATCAGCTTCCTACCGCTAAGGCTTGGGTGAGAATTACTGATTTTTATACGCAGTGTGTGCTAATCTCTTTTTATTTCAGGTGGCTCAATAGCGACATGAAGACGATGCATCCCACCAAAGGTTAGTCCTGAGACCTTCTGTACTCATTGGCAATAATTTATTTTTGATGCCACGTCGTTTGCATGTAGCTAATGCAAAGCTCCTTCCAGGCAATAACCATGCTTTTTACGTGAGCATGGTGTGCCGTATTTTATTTTATCCATATAGTGTCATATATGGAATATTGCCACGTTGTGTGTGCATGTAACGGGGTGAAACCCCTGGGATGGATGCTGTTTTTCACGTGAACAGTGTCCATCATATTTTATTTAATATTAATTACTTCTACAATAGAGTTGCAAGGCTTATTTCGGTTTGTGCTTCACATGCTTGTGAAAAGGACATTGAACCATGCGGTCGTAGGGTCACTGACCTTGTGTCAACACCTTTATGTCAAATTTGTTTCTGTGCACCTTTTTCTGCTGTTGCAATGCTTGTGAGCTGTGGCTTTTACGGTAATGACTTGTGCACCACGTGCCTTGGGGAAGCTTGACCACCTGCCTCCTGCCTACAGCTTGCCACGCCGCACTTGCAGTATGTCAGTCCGACATATTGAAAGACTTTGCTTGCGTTTTTCAGATGTGACAGAGCGGGCCACGCGACTATCCAGGCGTCAGCGCGGCACGTGCTTGTCCAGACCCGGCGAGGCGAAGCTAAGTACCCACCACCTTCACCGCCGCGGGTTGTTCCAGTTCCATATCAATATTCATTAAGGAGGTCGTGTACTCCACACCCTGAGATTCATTTCTAATAACTATACATAATTTATGTAACGACCCCTTTAAATCGATTATAATTATTATTTCTAACTTTTATTTATACATCTCTGCTTTTACCATAGCCGTCAGCTCATCTATCTAAGGTGATTAAAAGTAACTTAATTGCAATTAATCTAACTAGAAAACAATTCTTACGTTTCACCACTTAATATAATTTACCTTGGCACACTACTATCTATTGAGTCGCCCACTTGAAGGATTTCACTAGACTTCCAGCTACTGGATACAGTTTAGTCCAGACCATGGAGAAGGAAATGATAGCGGAGATGTTGCAAGGCAATCGAGTCGCGAGCCTTCCATAAGTTAAAACGACTCAATTGGTCTATGACGTCACCATCTAGTTCTAGTGAAACGTTCTTGCGTACGGTTGTCACTTTTGGTCAAAAGTCCAACGATAAAAATAGCTTTAACCTGGTTTAAGAATGAAGTGTACAGTACGAGGATGCACAAAGTGTACAGATAAACAATTTAAACATTTTAAGGGCATACAATTTCATCAGCAAGTCCACATATATTTTTATTTAAATTTTTTGAAAAAAAATTCTTTACAGAACCATCTAGCGTAGAAAAGAAATAAATAACCTTGTCTTACATGTATAATAATTGTAATAATAACTTAATCCATTTTATGAAGATTTCATCACAATAGTCTCGCCCGAGTTCATAAAAATAGTATTTTACTTATTAAATGGTATATTTAGTTGAAATTGAATAATAAATTTTAAAAAATTGGGCCTACAATCGGTGTAAGGCCAAATCATTTAGGGGGCCTAAATGATTTAGCTATAACCCGATAGATGGCCTTATTTGTAAAAAATATTTGCCTTATTATAGATTATTCTAGAATTCTGTGTAGCGCTTAGTGGAGAATAGTCAAACTACAACTAACATTACAAGACCATGTTTCTGTTCGGTTTTACTATGACGCACTAGATGGAGACGGGGGATAAGGTATGACGTCATGCCCCCCGCGTCTCCCTTCCCACCCGCATTTGGTCACGCGTTTTTCTTAAGAGAAATTTGACAGTGGTATCTCCGCTACTTAATCATATTCTGTCCTCCATGGCATGGGGCCGGTGGATTGGGACACTACATAAATACGAAAAACTTTATTCCGAAAGTCAAAACCACGAATTTCAAAATTCCGAATGATTCGAATTCCGAAAGTCAGAAATCCAATGTATTTTAAATACTATTTATTGAAATCCCGAATTTCCTAATGTTCAAAACTAGGAATGTTACAATTTCGAATTTCAAGATACCGAACCATTACAATTCCGAATTAATAATAATCCGAAACACCACAAACCCGACAGTCAAAAATGTTTTTAAACTTGTTTGTTGTTTTGAAGAAGGATTGTTGCTATTCTCGGGGTACACGATAAAAACCACATGAAAATTGAATAATTGAACTATGCATACTAGCATGCAGGCAAGTATGCAAGCAAGCATGCCGGCAAGTATGCAAGTAAGCATGCATACATTAGTCTTGCTCTTCTTTGGCGCTATGGGAAGTGCAGTCCTGCTCCAGCTCGCCCTGGCGCCCGGGCGCCCGAGCTGCGTAACTGCAAACGAGGACTGCCCTCCCTCAGCACCTCTGGTTTTTAAATAACACTCTAAGGTAGGGCAGACAAGTACCACGGCAGTACAAACTAGGTAAGTCGGGTTTAGCTGAATCTTTATATAATGTAATTGAAGAGTTAAAATTACTTAATTAAAAGTAAACATTGATTACTTGCTTCTTCATGCGTGACATGGCACATCATTTTAAACTTTTATCTATTTTTCATTCTAATTTTCAATTTGAACAATGAATTTTCGAATCTTTGAAATTATGTATGATGTTTTTCAGGTTATTAACACAACGGATTTTTAATTATTCGTACAAATGAAATTTGGAAGAATAAAGATTCGTATTTATGACTGTTGGAAAAATTATTATCGTGTTTTTGAATAGTCGGAGTTTTTTTTCTAAGGAGTTATAAATATTCGGAATTTTGAAAATCGTAATATTGAAATACGGAATTAAATATTTCGGAATTTTTGGGTGTTCCCCTCTCGATTGCGATAAATTGTTCAATAAGACTGTACTAAGTTTCCATTATATTATATGTACCTTGTGCCAGTTGCTGAGGGCTCGTTTGCGCTACCAGCCGTATTGTGTAATTAATGGCTTTGACTACCCATAGTGCCCATATTGAATAGGTATATTAAAAAATAGTAATAATAGAAAATACAAAAATTCATATGAACTCGAATTACCTACTGCTACTACAAAATAATTATGTGCTCGACAAGGTCACCATGCACGGGATGTATTATTTATGAGACAAATTAAAACAATAAAGTCATGATTAAAATTAACTGTTTATGAGGATTAAACATGATTAAACATCGTTCAGGTGGGGATTCTCAGATGGCTCTAACTTGGAGTGCAAGTATGGTGCTGTTCCCCAAACGATGAAACACTTGACTTCGAGCCCTGCGTGCCCCAACAACTGCACGCAGGAAGATCTAATGAATGCTACTGACAATGCGATTTTAGTAGCAAAATTTTGGGCCGATACCATCTAGGTTTGCTAACGACACGATAAGAAGAACATGATTATATAAAATGCGGTTACAGTTATCACATAAGCTACTCATTAAATACATTTCCATCTTGTTTCTTTAACGACCTTTGTTACGTTCATACATTAGGGTCAAAACATCAGCATTAGTTAAATCAACATGGGTTTGTAAACAGCGCATTGAAAGCAATCAATAATGTCATGTCATAACAGTCATTAATCAATTGCGTATTCAATTATTTTTGTTCTTCCTCTAAATATTGATCGCTGTCAACGTATCGTTATAACTATTTCTGTGGGGCTTCCTTGGGTCTTTTAATAATGTATGATAAGTACTCATAAAAATATCGAAGTTCAGCCAAATCTTCAGTTAGATTGGAATAACCGAACTCCAAACTCTGAGATGAAAGCATCGGATACGACTGTGACGTCTGAAACAGAGAAGATATTATTATAATGATAAAAATATATTAAGGCAACATCTAGTTAATAAAAAATGTATATAAACTCAAGGCCGCAGATCACACAGTATGGGTGTATGTATCCCGTTTTCAAAATAATTGCACTGAGGCAGATATTGAAGAGTATATTAAGGAGAACAACCAGAATGCATACACGATTGAAATGCTGAAACCAAAAGTACCCACAAACTTCAAATCCTTTAAATTGGCCGTTGAAAAGAAAAGTTTAGATGTTATCCTAAGAGAAGATTTCTGGCCAGATGGCATTGTATTCAGAACGTTTAAACCGCAAAATGCCTAAAAAATGGATCAGTGTGATATTCAAACTAAGATAAAAATGGTGACGTTTAACTGCAAAGGTATAAAACGTGCACTGGTACACATAAAGAAATTATGCACAGAGTGCGATATTATAGCACTACAGGAGACGTGGTTGTACCCGGATGATATTGATTTTCATAGTAGAATAGATCCAGAGTTTTCGTATTACGGAATATCTGCGGTTGATACCAGCCAAGGGTCTCTGAAAGGAAGACCATATGGGGGCGTAACGATTATGTGGAGAAGAAGCTTGTTTCCAAATGTGGTACCAATTCAATGTACTTCTGATCGTGTTGTGGCGGTGAGACTGCAGTTATCGGATCGGAGCATCGTTGTTATAACCGTGTATATGCCTATAGATCATAAAGACAATTTACCGTTATTTACACAGTGTATGGGTGTAATCAACTCAATAGTTCAGGACTGCGAAGAGGAGTGCGTGTATATAATAGGTGACTTCAATGCTGGGAACGGAAGTTTGTTTGGAATTGACCTAAAAAGGTACTGTGATGAACAGAATATGATATGTGCGGACCTGGTTTTCTTGGGTGAGTCTCTGAACAATTATACCTTTCTTAGTGATATGCACGGCACTACTAGCTGGATAGACCATTGTGTTGTGACACCATCGGGTTGGGATACTATACGCAAAATATATATACGTAACGAAGTGAACTGGTCAGACCATTTCCCCGTTATTGTCGAATGTAATTTGAGTGTAATTAGAAGAAAAATAATGATTACGGAACCGGTAGATAATAAAATATCCTTAAATAATAGAAATGAGGCGCAATTGTTTATGTATTCAAAACTCTGTGATGAAAATCTATATTATATAAAAATCGACTTGAACAATTGTAACTGTGTGGGCTTAGGGTGTAGGGACCGGAGTTGTTACACCTTAATAAATGACTACTATCAAGCCGTAGTTGAAACCTTGGTAACGGCAGCAATTAGTACGCACAAAAATAAGTTAAACAGAAAATATAATCGCATTATAGGCTGGAACGAACATGTGAAAACACTTCACGCAAGTGCTCGCGCGGCGTTTCAGATTTGGTCAACACACGGTAGGCCCACACACGGTCCTATATACGAAAACATGTGTATATGTCGTAAACAATTTAGAAATAAACTAAAATGGTGTCAACAGCACCAAGATCAATTAAAAATGGATCGGATTGCGGAGCAAAGAGCATCTGGTGATTTTAAGGGATTCTGGAAGTCAACTAACAGTTTAACGCATAAACCGAGCAGAGCTATTATTGTAAATAATATTGACAATCCTAAACAAATAGCAGATGCCTTTGCGGCGCAGTTCAGGCAAGAAGTGGAAGGAGGCGCGCACAGTCACAGTAACAGTGCGAGCAGTCGTGCGCCGGCGGCGCCCGTGCCGGCCGCGCGTATGATAACACCTGATATGGTGCACGAATGCATTATGAAAATGAAACGAGGTAAGTCACCGGGGCACGACGGCTTAACACTGGAACATATTATGAGAGCGGGTCCCCAGTTGGAGGAGATATTGTCTATATTGTATAATAAATGCATAACGCATGGGTATTTACCATTAAACTTTATGAAAACTGTTGTTATACCATTAATAAAAAATAAAAAAAGTGACATATCTGATATCACAAACTATAGACCAATATCACTAGCTACTGTTTTGTCAAAAATATTTGAAAGACTGATACAGCCCCAAATATTTAAATATATAAACCTGCATAGCTCACAGTTTGGTTTTCGTAACAATCTTTCGACTGACGCTGCTATTTTCTCTTTAAAGGAAACTGTAAAATATTATTTAGACAGAAAAACAAATGTATATGCTTGCTTTCTGGACTTAAGTCGCGCATTTGATAGTATAAATTATGAAATGTTATGGGAAAAAATCAAACAGCAAGGTATACCTCATGATATAATTCATATTCTGAGATTTTGGTACGAGGGCCAGTCGAACGTTTTAAAATGGGGTGAAACCTTGTCTGAGATGTACTCACTGAAATCCGGTGTGAGACAGGGAGGGATAACATCTCCCACCCTTTTTAATCTGTACATGAACGATTTGTTGGAGGGGCTGAGCAGTGCGAATGTTGGCTGTTCCATTGACAATGTATATATAAATAACCTTAGCTACGCTGATGACATGGTGCTGCTTAGCCCCTCTGTCAAAGGGTTACAAAGGTTGCTGGAGATGTGTGAGGAGTATGCACGGAGACACGGGTTGGTTTATAACGCAAAAAAAACTGAGATTGTGGTGTTTAAACATGACAATAAACCGGTGCCTGCTCCTGACATATCTCTTTTCAATTCCCGGCTGAGAGTGGTGGGGAGTGTTAAATACCTGGGGCATATCATAACAGATAAACTTAAGGATGATGAGGACATGGAGAGACAGCGCAGAGGAATAGCAGCGAAGAGTAATATGCTTGCTAGGCGTTTCGCTAGATGTTCAAAACAAGCTAAAATCACTCTGTTTAACGCGTACTGCCGAGCGATGTATACATGCCAGCTCTGGCGCAACTATACACAACGTGCGTATAACTCAATACGAGTTCAGTACAACAACGCTTTTCGGTGCATACTGGGGCTGCCGTGGAGGTGCAGTGCGTCCGGTATGTTCGCGGAAAACAGAGTAGATGATTTCTATGCAGTGATCAGAAAAACGAGGGCCTCTTTTATGGAACGGGTGTACGAATCTGACAATGTAATATTGAGGGCTATAAATGAAGCTAACCTGTTCTTCGTATATAGCCTTCAATATTCCAGCTAATGTTATGTTTATAATGTTGTATGTAGGAATGTAATTAATATAACCTAATGATTTCTTAATGCTACTAACTTTAATGAATGTGAAAAAAAAAAAAATGTAATCAATATGGGTCTAAATGGCCTGAAATAAATTATTTTTATTTATTATTTTTTATTATTTTATATGTTGTTGATGTGATGTATAAAAAGCCACACATATTTGTGATTTCTAAATTCATTTTAATTTAAAAAAAGTATCTGGTCTTAGTATTTAATAGTTTGCAGTCTCACTATTAACACTTACATAAAAATATAGTCGTATCATTTTGTAATCTGTAACGACTAGATTACATTAAGATTAATAGAAAAAATATTTGTAAAATGATAAAATCCTAATGTACCGGTGTCATGTTAGTTACCAAACTAATTTTGAAAATGTATATCTTTAAGATGGTAACAATTTGATGTCTTTTGTCGGTAGATGTTTCTTCTATCCAATAAATTGTAATCTGATAGTAGTTTCTTATTATACCTTACATTTAAAATAATTTATTATATTCGTCCTTGGCTAACTAAACTTAAGTAGCTCCAAAATGTAAGCGCCCACACATGTTATTTAGCTACATATTGAAAGCGAGTCGCAAAGATAAGGTATACGTTTATCCACTTTATACGATACTTGATGGCTGGAACTTTTACGAAAATTAAAGTCATAAAATATTCCAACACTACACGACTTTGCTGTCATCACAATAATTACTTGAGCCCACCGCCTACATTGACCATGAAATATGTTTCACCTGCTTGTATCTATGATTAAAAATATGTTGTAAAAATGATGTATAATTCGGTTCGTTTATCATTTAGGATGGATAATTTACTAATATTAGGGGTTAAAGTATGAAATTGCCGATTTGTACTGACAAATTGAAATTCGTTTTTTTTTAATTTAACGTATTTATTTAATCAAAATAATTACCATTATTATCTATACATTGCTACCATCTAGTAGGAAGGTCATTTATGCCTTTGCGATAGAACTCTGGTGATCTAGATTCGACAAACTGTGTGAAAGCATTTTGTACTGCCTCCTGAGAAGAAAACTTTTTATCACATAGAAAATTGTTCAAATCACGAAAAAAATGGTAGTCTGTTGGAACAAGGTCTGGCGAATACGGAGGGTGACGGATAGTTTCTAATTGCAGTTCCTGTAGAGTTAAAACGGTTTCTCGTGATGTATGAGGTCTCGCGTTATCATGGAGCAATAATGGTGAAGATCGATTCATGAGTCGGGGCTGTTTCACTGCTAGTTTTGCTATCATTGTTCGGAGTTCGGCACAGTAGACATCTGCCGTTATTGCTTGACCAGATCGTAGAAAGCTATAGTGAATAACACCATGCTGAGACCACCAAACAGTTACCATTACCTTTTTATTGGTAAGCTTTGCTTTAGGACACTGTTGTGGCGTTTCACCTGGGGTCATCCATTGCATTTTTCGCTTACGGTTATCGTAAAGAATCCACTTTTCATCACATGTCACAATTCGATCCAATATTCCTTCATTTCTGTATCGATTCAACAAGGCAACACAAGTTTCAACACGCATTTCTTTCTGCAGATCAGTCAAATCATGAGGTACCCATTTTTCACATTTTTTTATTTTATTGATTTGACGCAAATGAGTCAATATTGTTGGTAAGGTAACGTTAAACCATGCAGCTAATTCCTGGGTAGTTTGGCTCGGATCGGCTTCCACCATGTCTTTCAATTCATTGTTATTCACCTGTGTGGACGGCCTTCCTCGTGGTTCGTTCTTCAAATCAAAGTTTCCATCACGAAAGCGTTTAAACCAAAATCGCACGGTGCGTTCATTAGCAGTCCCCTCTCCAAACGCAACATTGATATTGCGAGCTGTTTCTGCCGCGTTAGTTCCGCGTCGGAACTCGTATTCAAAAATCACTCGAATTTTCGAAGTATCCGTCTTTCTTGTCTAAGCTGAATAAAAAAAACAACTGAAAGTCGATAATCGAATGTTGCACATTTTTAAATGAAGAACTACATAGGTACCATGTGGAAAAAGTTTCACTCAAAAATCTCAAACCATGAAGGTTCTATGTCAATTCGAAGTACCTATTACAATGAAACGGCAATTCCATACTTTAACCCCTATTATTATATGTAGATTTAAATTATGTATGAACCTTCTAACCTTAATATTTTAAATATTACATAGATGACCCGTATAGTCAGCTTTAAATTATTTTTTAAGTCCACTGTAGAGTAGTGGAGAGTTTTTGTCCTGTCAACAACGAAAATAGGCTTCTCGCTGTAAGCAAAAATCTTACAAAGCCTAGATGCAGCGGCAGTTCGGGATGCTAACACTAGGGAATTTAAAAAGAAGTTTAACATTGCCTCCAGATCCTTCAAAAGAGATATTGCCAGAGAGCACTGCACATTGGTAGAATTGACGAGAAATTAGAGCGCCTCCCTTCGGGAACTCGTGCGTTCTGGTCTCTTGCCAACGCTATCCAAGGAAACTTCTGCACGCCGTCTTTTCCACCTTTGCACATGAGTGACGATACATTGGCCCACAGCGCAAAAGACAAAGCCGATCTCCTGGGTAAACTCTTTGCGTCCAACTCGTCTCTGGATGATGGGGGATGCGCACCGCCGACTATACCGCGGTGCGAGAGCTGTATGCCGGATATCCGGCTCAACCAAAGCTCAGTGCGTAAAGCACTTCGTTCTCTCGAAACTCATAAGTCGACTGAGCCCGATGGAATACCTGCGATTGTGTTGAAGATGTGCGCTCCTGAGTTGGCACCGGTTTTTACGCGTTTTTTCGGCTCTCTTACTCTTCTGGCGTAGTCCCGTCTTCTTGGAAGTCAGCTTTGGTGCACCCGATCCCTAAAAAAGGCGACCGCTCGATTCCGTCCAATTACAAGCCCATAGCCATAACCTCTTGGCTGTCGAAGATAATGGAGTCCATTATCAACTGCCAGCTCCTTCGGTACCTAGAGGACCACCAATTGCTTAGTGATCGACAATACGGTATCCGTAAAGGTCGCTCGGCCGGTGATCTTCTAGTCTACCAGACACATCATTGGGCACAGGCGATCGAGGTAAAAGGTGAAGCATTGGCCGTTACCTTGGACATGACGAAGGCCTTCGATCGCGTCTGGCACGGGGCACTTCTTTCGAAGTTACCATCCTATGGGCTGCCCGAGAACTTGTGTGTATAGATCAGTAGCTTCCTAGCAGACAGAAGCATTAGGGTCGTAGTTGACGGTGAATGCTCTGAATCCATGTCTGTGAATGCTGGTGTCCCCCAAGACTGTGTGTTGTCACCTACGCTATTCCTTCTGCATGTCAATGATATGCTGCAAATCAGCGGCATCCATTATTATGCTGATGATAGTACGGGTGATGCTGCTTACTCCGGCTGCACCAATGTCTCTCGGGAAAAGGTCATCGAGAGCCGAAACAATCTTGTGTCCGAAATTAAGTCTTCCTTAAAAGAAGTATCTGAATGGGGTCGACTGAACCTAGTCCGATTTAACCCTACTAAGACACAAGTTGGCGCGTTTACGGCAAAAAAGCTAGAATTTGTCATGTCACCACGTTTCGCTTTAAGAGCACTCAACTGACAGCTTGGCGTCGATATCTCGAGCGAAGTCCAGTTTCGCGGCCATTTAGAGGGTAAGGCCAAATTAGCCTCAAAGAAGCTCGGTGTGCTCAACAGATCGAGACAGTATTTCACACCGGCCCACCGCCTTCAGCTCCATAAGTTCAATCAGTTCGCCCTCACATGAAATACTGTTCTTATCTATGGGCAGGTGCACCTCAGTACCAGCTTGCCCCTCTGGACTGTATCCAACGACGAGTGACTCGAATTGTCGACTGCCGTATTTAGGATCGGCTTGACCCTTGTTACTGCGTAAAGATGTAGCTTCGCTCTGCATTTTCTATCGCATTTTTTGGATTAATCCCTGTCGCATTTTCATCCTCACCACTTTCAGTCCTAAACTGTGCCGGTTCCGGCCTCGCACAGCTAAACTGTGGAATGAACTGTCGCCTGCGGTATTTCCGGACCGATACGACCTTCAAACCTTCAAGAAGAGGGCGTACTCCCACCTTAAAGGCCGGCAACGCACCTAGAACCCTTCTGGTGTTTCAGATGGTCATGGGCGGCGGCGATCGCTTACCATCGGGCAATCCGTCAGCTCGTTTGCCTCCTATGTCATAAAAAAAACTGATCTAACTGCACTGCTTCGATATTGACTTCAAGTTGAAAAGCTTCGGATGCGAGTGCGATAAACGCTAAAATGAAGAAGATTACAGTATTATTTGAACACCTGCCCGGGAAAATTTGTAGGTATGTTATGTGGTGGTGTCAAAATTAACTTAAAATATTATGATTCCACTCTGCCTTAATCGAATTTAGAAAATTTTTTTGAGATTCAATCTCTCCTGACGTATACGGTAAATACTAACTGAAAAAATAGGCTATGTCCTAAAATTTATTAAATTATGAGTATTTAGTATTTTTAAAGGCTAAAAATGCACCTTCTTTTACTACACATAATATGTAAGAAAACAACTTACTTCTTGCAAATATTTTACTTAGATCTTTTTACAAAGACTTATTATAATGTCAACCCTTTCGGGTCTGCAGGGCAGACACATCATTTGTTAAAATTTAATAGTGTTCAGATTCTAAGCACTTCAATATAAAAACGGTATAACTATATATAGCCATTTGAACGACATGTTGCTCACTTGAATGCTTATTTGAAATTTCGTTTTAATCAGCATGTGAACCTAATCTCTATTTTACTGGAGGTAAATTGCACAGATGTACCTATATTTTTAAATAAAAACACCGTCGATAAAAATATTTTACAAACCTTTGAACTAAAACTGGCAAAAGATACGGTGTCAATATTTAAACAGTTGTTTAAACTTTTACTGAGCATTTATTTTGTACACATTCCATTCTATTTCGGTTTTTCAGAAGCACATCAAAATTCAAATGCTTACGTAGTCTGCTACACTGCGAATGTCGAGTTAATCGTAAATCACTGAGCGAAACTGCCTGTTTTCACAGTTGCAGGAGAGACTAGAGGAATAAAGGTAACCTTGAAGTTATTGACTGGCTTGAAGGAGAACCTTACTTAAGGAACGCTACAATTTGAAATTATAAGAACAGAAATTAGGCCAGTGAGAGCGTTTTCCATGTGCTGTTTTCACATTTATCCGATAAAATCGGCCCGATACAGCCATTTGCTCGATAGCACACACTAGTTAGGGATGCTAGGAGTAAAAAAAAAGTGCAAGCAATTTTCGGATGTTTTTTTTCTTATATTCGTGATCAGCGTCATCAATTAAAGCGAAAAGACATTGTAACTCAGAAAATATAATTAAGGACGAAAATTGCTTGCAGTCGCTGTTTTAGTTTCTTTGTGTTCCGATATCGGGCCAAAACAGTGGTGTTGGCTCCTATAACCGATATCGGGCCGAACAATGTGAAAGAGAGATACATATCTCATACATTTGAGTTCCTCCGATATCGGATGTCGGATATCGGATATCGGATGAGTGTGAAAACGCTCTGGCGGTAGTATTTAAATATTTGATTAAGTGTAGTTTTCGCAATAAAATATAAAAAACTTTTCATAAAATACTGAAAGTAGTCTTATTGGTTACTCACTGTTGCGTATAACCACAAATTTAAAGTTATTTATAAATAATGCCATTACCCACAATGGAATTATCGCATAAAGTTAAGAACGTTTTACGTAACTTAGAATACCAATTTCAAGTTAATTTTAAGTTGCATAAAAATAATAAAACATTTTATTCAAATATTCTTTAAGCACCGACATCGCAGTAATGGCTTGTTAAAAAGTTGGGAACGATAACGGATCGTGCTCGACAAGCTGATAGTTGTCGTGAAACTGCTACATACCACTTATTGGACATTTTCAAAAGAGTGTCATGTTCATCGGTGATAGTGGTACACTTACGTTGAAGAGCCGATCTTTTTGTTCAAGAGGGGCTAAGGACGGATTTTATTGCGGACAACTGTTAATACTTTCCGATAACAAAGGTTTCCTGACTCACGAAATTATACCGGGACAGGGCTTGCTATAGTTGTGTAAACCCACAGTGGGGCAATAAAAAACTACGGTAAACTAAAAAAAGGATATTTGAATGTTTCTTTTGAAGAAAATGAAGAAGCCAAACAATGTTTGCTAAAATGATTTTAATTCCTATCATAAAGAAAATGATTTCGGGCATTTTAAGACATCTAAACTCTCGTTATAGTTGCTACTGATAAGACGGAATGTGACGTCAGCATAGTTAGCTTATAGGCTACCAATATTTTAGGGCAGTAATTGGCATACTCGTTGCGTCATGTGCGTGACGTTACCAAGCACTTATAGTGTCGCTATAGCTCTTCACTGAGATGGCGAGCGTTTAAACCGTTCAGTAAATTTTTATAAATTCTTTATTCTGACACTATCTTCCTATAACAAATTCTAATTACTGCCTGCTCTATCAAGAAATCACTCATTCTTTTTTTCAAATTACCTATACGACTCTTTCCCCTTCCCGTATAGTCAATTTTACGGTTACTGCTGGTCTGTAACGGTCAGTGATATCAAATTATTTGGAGTGAGGAAATCTGTAGAACCCAAGTAACTGTAGTGAAAATATGCGGGCCATTATAGTTCGCAGCTCCGATAAATATCCGGTGGAAAAATTTTCAAGTAGCAACCATGAACCGAAAAGTGTTGCATGGAATGTCCCTTGAGTTGGAGCGGGCGCAAAATGCCTTTTAGTAGCTTTTGCAAAAAGCCTATTTTTTAGGACAGGACGTCAGAATAATCAATAACCATTAACCATTTTGAAGAAATAATTATCATAAATTAATTTACTACTAAGAATATTCTGATTTATTAGTTTAAAAATGAATACTCACTAAATATGACTATATTATGGTGAGTTGCATTTAATGATATCCACAAATTACAACTTCTTCTCGTTACAGATAGAAAAGTAATCCGGGTATGGATGCACAAAATGAGGGTCACGGAAATA
This sequence comes from Eilema caniola, assembly GCA_949126895.1. NCBI lineage: Eukaryota > Metazoa > Arthropoda > Insecta > Lepidoptera > Erebidae > Eilema > Eilema caniola. Next base: position 10,370,030 of record OX421476.1, read on the forward strand.
TGTTTTATAATAAAAAAAAATTACAGTATAATATATAGCCTCCGCCAAAATTATGATAAACTATCTTGAACTGAATATGGATATGGGCTACTGCAACAGAAAAGTGTTACGCGTATTTTAATATATAGGATTAAACCTTTAGTTATTTCACCCTTTTCAGCATTAATTTACATTGTTAAAACTGCTTTTCAGAACCCTTTAGTTATTGAAGTCGGTTTAATTTTTTAAAGTTGTTTATAGAAAAAAAATGTTTCCTAGAGTTAAAAGATTTTTTATACGTATATACGTACACATTTTATTTGAATGAACTTCATGTGCTCTATTTGACACCCACCATAAATATCGACTTTCCATTTTCTCCGTCACAAAACCGCTACAAAGAAAATTCTTCCCATCATGACAGAAAATATATATATATTTATATATATACTTTCATATCAAGTATACATATAGATGGTGTGATATGAATCTTATATTTCCTCCAGAAAGCTTAGAGCCATAACAATCTTCCGGGAAATTCAGTCGCAGCCTGCGTGAATATCGCCATTTCCTTAGTATAATCTATTTTAGAGGTTAATGCTCGGCTCGGTGTAGTGCCGTGGGAATACTATAAAAATATACTGCTTAGTGCGTTATATAGTTCCATGAAAACCCACAAAAGTTAATATGGTGGTTCGTAGATATGATCATTTGGAATTGGAAATCATATATTATTTTCAAAGCAGAAATACAATATTTTTTAAATATTTTAAGCAAATTCTAATTGGCAATCTAGAGTGTTTGATTATGACTAATTAATCACTGTGGCTGCTAATCCTCTCATAATTTAATGAAATTAAACATTAAAAATATTTACTTAGTGCTATGGGGACTACAAAACTACATAAAACAAGAAAAATGACTTTAGATTTTTTGCAACTTTAGATTTGTAAATATGTGAGTGTTAATCAACTTACGAGGCTGACTGTACATTGAAAGATGAATTCACTCCTAACACATACTTTGAAACAAAAAAAAACGGGTTTATTAATTACTGAAACTACTAGGATTTCCCTTTATCCCTCCAGCTATCTGAACATCCAACTAACGTGGTGTACATTAATCTATTATTATAATGGAATTTGAAGCCAAAATGACTTGAAACAAGATGTCACTATGTCACTACATTATCTTTTACGAAAAGTTACTCTTTACCTAGTTGAACCGGTACGAGTGGGTAACAAAAATATTGACTACTGTCTAAGCTATATTCATATAAATATTAATATAGAACTTGTTCTTTCATTTTACCACCGTAAAACCACCTATAGTGTTAAAGTTCGTTGTCCTAAAAGGTGTGCTATAAAGCATACCTTCCTATTCTATTCTTTTTGTAATTTCCGCAAACCTAGTAATTTTCGAACGGATAGCGCCGCTTGGTTTCACATATAATTGTGCGAACTAACAGCTGAGCCTTACACGTTTCTATACCTTTCGAAATGTATATATTATTAAGTATAGGTTTACCACCTATTCGAATGTGAAGTCTCTTCTATTAATTTTTAATGTATCTTATTGAGAATTTGCAACTTTAAACCTTATTCACTTTTGACGTTCAACACTGACCTAATTGTAGCTTTCTACAAAATTCAACCGACTGATAATCCTATATAGAAGGAAATCGTCAAACTTAGAATCAAAATGAAGTTAGTGTGAATCTCCGACAATATCTTATCGATATTATCCACATAGAACAATGGCCAGTTCAGTTTACTTATGCCTTGTCAAAAATGTTAGTTAAATATTGCTAATTTTAAGTCATTTCATGTTTCAACAACCAATCCATCTAAAAAAATAGTCACACCGCACAAGTTACAAGTTATTTTACTTATTTGAATATATGCTGTTCAAATCAGTAAAAGCCGCTATAGTTCTATTTTATTAAATACTAGCTGTTCGCGCGGCTTCGTACGCGTGGATGTCGGTTATCGCTTAGTGTTGAGTCAACACTATTGTGAATTAAATTTTTCTAAGATAAAAGTAGCCTGAGTTACTCCTTATAACATCAGCTACCTGCTAATAAAAGTCCCGTCAATTCGGTCCAACCATTTCAGAGATTAGTCAGAACAACCAACAGACAGACAGACAAAAATTGTAAAAAATATATTTTGGTGTATGTAAAAAAGGGTCATTACAATACTATAAACAGACACTTCATTTTATTTATATGTATAGATGTATAGAAGATGTATAGATTAAAGAAAATCCATATTCACAGGTCTGCTAGGATAGCTGCAACTTAACCTGAAGGGAGCTTCGATCTGGAGAGGAGTGAATCAATCTCCACTCGTACCGGTTCAACTAGGTAAAGAGTAACTTTTCGTAAAAGATAATGTAGTGACATAGTGACATCTTGTTTCAAGTCATTTTGGCTTCAAATTCCATTATAATAATAGATTAATGTACACCACGTTAGTTGGATGTTCAGATAGCTGGAGGGATAAAGGGAAATCCTAGTAGTTTCAGTAATTAATAAACCCGTTTTTTTTTGTTTCAAAGTATGTGTTAGGAGTGAATTCATCTTTCAATGTACAGTCAGCCTCGTAAGTTGATTAACATTAACATATTTACAAATCTAAAGTTGCAAAAAATCTAAAGTCATTTTTCTTGTTTTATGTAGTTTTGTAGTCCCCATAGCACTAAGTAAATATTTTTAATGTTTAATTTCATTAAATTATGAGAGAATTAGCAGCCACAGTGATCCATTAGTCATAATCAAACACTCTAGATTGTCAATCAGAATTTGCTTAAAATATTTAAAAAATATTGTATTTCTGCTTTGAAAATAATATATCATTTCCAATTTCAAATGATCATATCTACGAACCACCATATTAACTTTTGTGGGTTTTCATGGAACTATATAACGCATGAAACATGCTACGTCGAGGTATGCCAGGTCCGGCACGAATTTAGGCGTAGGCATGTACGGATGCCACTATACGTACGATAACAGGAAGTGTAGTAAGGGCGATAGTTACGATAGATTATGATTAAGGAGGCTACGGCGTAGTAGCCGTAACCTCCGTATTCGTAGACAAACTCTACAGCAAGAGACGGCGGCTTACGAACGCTTACGTTAATCATCATGAAAATTGTATTGTATTATCAAAAGATTACCTATTTTTACTCGACTTTAATTTATACGTCATAATCTAGGTATTTATATGATATTATTCAAGCTTGAGCTTATAACTAGCTAGTCTAATAAGACGAAACACCGGCTACAGAGCTTTTCTTTATTTACACAGATGAGATGTTTCGTGATATAAAACTTTTGTGAAGCATAAGAAGTATATTTAAGCGCATAGTCGCATTTTCTTACTTTATACAAACTAGTCAAGAATAAGTAATTTTAATTGGTCTAATCTAGTCAATTCACATCCCCCCGGCCCCGGAGCTGGGAGGTCAGACGGCAATTTCCCCACAACAAATTATGGAAATGAGGACTAGTATTCGCCGGGCTTCAAAGTACAAGTTTCTGATATAATCAGGGTTGGCACACGGATGAAGAAGAATTGTCCTATTTACATGGATTATTCTACTACCTTATCAATAATATTAATTGCTATATCCCTTGTGGGGATTCGTGGGGGATTATAACTGTCGTCAGCTCACGAAATAGTGTACCAAAGCATGAATAATAGCTTTATTACTATTAACTCAGCTGATCGCGCGACTTCCACCGCGTCATTTGAATCTGAGTTCAAGTTTACCTCGCGGGTACTAGAATGACAAGATTCTGGCGCATACTTTCCATTCGAGATTGGGACGTCAAACGGTAGTCGCTCTCGAAAATAGTAATTTAAGCTAAACAAAAAGGGGAAAAAAGAGTAAGCGAACCCTTTTTTTGGCTGAAGGTGGAACGATATATCCCTTGCACCCCGGCTGACCCAGGGCCATCCCTCTTGGTCTGATCCTCCTTGGGGGCGAACCCCAAGCATGGAGGTGAAAACCTCGGATTCAATTGGGAAAAATGCAGTGCTGCATGATGATACTCGGAACTTGAAGTATCGAACCTGCAGGTTCAATAAAAACAAACGAATACACATAAACCATTTTATTGATTCGTTAAACTCACAATAAATTAAATGGATGGGTATCGATATATGGGATTAATTATTATAATGAATATACATAGAATGTATGCGCCAATGTGTAGACCGGAATTATTATAAATACTAGTAAATCGATAGTGTGAACAACAGCAATAAATGTGTTATTCGGTTGCATGTATGTTATAAAATAACGAAATCTCAATTCGTGTACAATTTTATAACTTAATTTTTTTACAAAATATACAATTTTAGTCACGCAGTTTGTCAGTTTGTAATTTGTTTACAACTTTAATGCTGTTCTGATACCGAAGTATACTGACAAAATATCGTGTTATGATATAAACATGTATAATCTTTTCCTGAATGGTCGAACGATTAGTAAACATGCAGAAAGTAAGCCAAAAAATGACATCTACAATGAACTTGATATTCTAAGTCTAAAGTATTTGGATTCAATACATTAATGAATTGAGGTCGATGTCAACCGCCGTTCGTCAAAAGCTTTGGTTATAATATTGTCAGCAAGTATTTGATTTGTTCGATTAGAATTCTATAATAATGAAAGGGTTTTACCATACATGTGAGTATAATAATTTATTCCGTCACATGTATTCGACTTTTCATAGAAAAGGAAATATTTCTACGTGACACGAATTCCATGGCGATAATAACCCAAATACATATACAATTTTTCAAATATGAATTTATTTCTTATGATAAAAATAATTGTTCTATATCACTATACTTTACTTATATTGTTTTTTATTCAAATTACTACTTATTTCACTGTATTACTATGATTAAAATAGGTATGCGTAAAATAATGCGTAAATAATTAAATAGTTTGTCGTCGTGTATAGTGGTGATATTTGTCATATAATTTTGTTTTTTATGACTCAGATATCACGGCCATGGAAATTCAATGACGTTTTATTGTTGTTTATAAATGTATAATTACTTTTTATACATATTAATTTTCATTGTAAAATAATGATATACGTATAATAATGATAATTTTTGGTTGTAGAAGCCATATTTGTATGCAAAATATAATGCAACCGTATGTACATTAACAGCATAAAAATTCAAAATATACTTGCTTATGAATTAAGATAAATCAACAAACAATAATATATCATCAATAAAAAGAATTCTTCAAAGTATTCGTTAATAAATAGTATCCTGATTATTAATATTAGACATGTTCAGTGAATAAATATTGTTTGCGATTCTAGATTGTTACTAGTAGGTGTCTATATTTATACATGGAAATGTATGATTTAATAATAATATAAAATACTGTTCATTGACAATTACATTTAATATCTGGCTATGTAATTCTTTTAATATAATGAAATAAAACGCCTTATAATCGTCTTAAAGGGAGATAACATATCATATTTTTGAAACCTAACTTTAAAAAAAATTCAAATTATAATATTTCAAATTCTTTTCCGACATTTTATTAAAATATTGTCTGGTCTTAACACTTGATAAATCGTGCCATATTTACACTTACACATCATAAATTATAAATTATTTACACAATAAATATTTTCATTTCCATTTCACCGATATATAAAATATTTACAACAATTATATTTATAAAGTTTTTTATTTAGTACGGCTGAAATTGCATTCAACTCTCCACGGTTTTTCCATTATTTCTTTCTTACGCTAGCTATTACCCAATTCAGTGGATATAATGGAAATAGTTACACGATGTATCCGACGAGCTTCAAAAAATTTCCAGCTGATTACATCTATTAGTTGACGTACTTCTAATTTGGCAAACCGTCGGACCTCCGCCGATGATGCGAGCCGTGATGCCTCAAATGGATAAGAGCTTCTCGCCTTTTTTGTTCCCTTAACATTCGTATATAATCCTCGTCGATCAAGTGTTTATTCTTCACTTCCTGTTTATCTATTCTGTCGGTTTCTTTAAACAAAACGCACCACAACGACTTATCCTTATTATCCCACAGTAAAGATTTCGTATACTCTTTTAATCTTCTGCTGTTTTCCTCAACCCGCCTCATCGCTATTTCTATTCTTATCAAGTCTTTATAATGGTCCGACATAGGTGGTGCCGTTGTGATATTAATACCGTCACTTTTACCCGCGCTTATATTAATTCTCGACAAGTAATAATTCTCATATTGGTTGTTTAAGCTTCTCGTTCGAAGTAACCACACTACACTGGCGATAAATGTACACGAAACTATGAAAGTTAATATGAGGAGAGTCAGTCTGATTACTACGCTCGGGGACGCACAACTCATATCACTATTTGTTTATGTTTGCAGACGCACTGTGTTGGTGGTTCGTACATACCGCGTCGGCGTACTCGCTAAGTCGTGCTACGACCGTCCGCTCTCTACGTAGTGCCGCTACGAACTGGCGTAGACGGCAGGGAATCGAGACTCGGCGCATAAAGCCACTGTTTATCTCAGTTGTAAATTTCAGTTCAAAGCTGTATCCAAGCTGCAGGATGCTTTCAAATCTCTTTGTGCGAGTTTTCTTTGCACTTTTGTGCAGTCATTGTACTGGAATATTTAAATTCTTAACTACGGCGTAGCAGTAATTGCTCTCTGTTTTATAAAACTCTATCAAAAGAATATTATAAAGCAAAAATACTGGCGTATGCGGATAAATAAACGCTGAAATTGCTGTTTTAACTCTTACAAAGAAGTAAATTGGTGTTTCAAGTCTTAATTCTCTAATTTCACTGGAGGGCGTCGGCGATAACGATCTTGTCGTTGGTGCAATTATTGTACAATGTTTTGGAAAAAGCTATACTTTTACATAAATTACTGAGCAAATACACATTCAACTAAATTACTGGGTCCATTAATGTACAGCAAAGTAGTTTTATGGTTTGATTTATGTACATTATTTTTGGCAATGTCATTATTCGCTACATACTTTTTATTACACATTTGGGAGGTTTGCTTCTTTGCCAATCTTATAAAATATTAAATATAAATAAATAGGACATTCTGTCTTTACTGAAAGTTTAACTAGCTTGTATTGTGGGTTCAAGAATAAACTAACTTCTTCATCCTAGCGTTAATCCTGGTCACAACTTTCGCCTTGGAGTCTGGGGTTCCTTTTTCCAGTCCAGTTCAAAATAAACATACATACTTTATATTTTTTCCAATTTCATATCAATATACATTAAGACATCCAGATTAATGAAAATTAACATAAGCATGCATACACATATGTGTACTAAGTGAGCATCGTACCTGCCACCTCTAACTCAGAACCCTTTACCGCTACGCCTCAAAAACCATTTGCCATCATTTCCACCGTAACTAGTTAGAAGTTATTTTAAATGATAAACCTTGAACCTTGACCAAAACAATCAAATTAGAATATTATATCCTCTCATTGTAATTAATAAAACAAGATGGGTATATAAAAGACTTATCTTGTTATGGTCCGGAATCCATTACAAGAAAAAGTACATCTGCCTTTGCAGCAAAATGGAAGAACATAACTCTCGTAGCCAAACAAAAATTCTGGGTAATAAAAGAATATTTTAAGCAAAGAACACCGTAATTACTTAGTAAAAATATACATAACTCCTTAGAATAAAAATGTTACCATGTAATTTCGTATCATCTGTTCGCTAAACACGAGCATTATGCGAGATTTCCCGTTTAAATTATATTTTTACATTTCCTTCGTATTATTATATGACACTGTCCTTAATAAATATGACATTACTAAATATGACATTAATAAACATGACATAAATAATTATACTATGACATCAATAAATCAATAGAATGTATTATAAAATGGCTGGATGAAAATAATCTCAATGTTAACTTAACAAAAACTAAATACAATTTGACACATATGGACGTAAAAACTTAAACCCTAATATTATGTACAAAGATATTAAAATCGAGGAAGTAGATCACACTACATTTTTAGATGTTATTCTGGACAAACATATAAATTGGAAAGCCCACATAAATAACATAATGTAACATAATAAACAGATTTGTATATGTCTTGGCGAAGTTAAGTAGAATATCCTCGCAAAAAACGGTTCTTAGCGCGTACCATGGTTATGTGACCGCAGTTCTTAATTATGGTTTGATTTTCTGGGGAAACTCAACTCACATAAATAAGGCATAATATTGTTAAAAAAAATGCGTCAGAGCGATTTGCGGTGTGGCCCACTGGATATCCTGCAGACCGCTATTGCAATCACTTAAACTGTTGTCTTTGCCCTGTTTTTTTATTTTTGTGTGTGCAAAATATCAGACTGAATAAGCACCTCTTTACAACAGCAAAGGAAATGTACCCGAGAAATACACGCGACCCAGCTACAATAGTTTATATAAAAATAATTGCCTGTCTATCTGTGAATATATTTATAATTGTGTACCTGGCGAATTTAGAGCTTTACCATACAAGAAATTTATAAAATCGTTAAAAGACTGATTGCTAAACAAATGTTTTTACTCCGTTACTGACTTTTTTTCCATAAAATGTAAAGAGTATAGATAAAAGTGTAATTAGTTGGTATAAGCTTCATTTTAAATTCGTATAATTTTGAACGCCAAAGTGTTTTCATATATTAATGAAAATTTGCATGCCCAATTTACGCAGAACATGATGTGCCTACCTAGTCATAAGACATCATTTGTAACGTCCTTATCACAATGTTCTAGCAAATAAAGATCTATCTATCTATCTATCAACAACCATCGTTCTAGAAATTATTTTATTTAGGCCCTGATCCGTGTCATTCATGTACATGTATGTGAGTGCCTGATTCATGCAAATTATACTGACATAATTTTGTGAAGATATTTTTCATAAAATTGTGCATAGTATCCATACGATTTTATACGACGCACGGACAGTATGAGGCACGGGTGGCGGTCATACAACAAACTTTTACAAGATTATACATATCATTATACATCATGTATCATATGTATAATACAGTAGGTATTGGATTATGTTATTAGTTTTATTGACACAAACAATTAAACAACCGTTTGTTACAAAATATGACGGGCTTTATAAGTACAGTTAATTAAAACTATAATTGTTGAAACAATAAGGTCTAGACTAATTATAACGTTACGTAAATACTACTTACAATGGAATAGTAAAAAGGTTTTACCTAAACTATATTAAACTAACGAACAAAATCCCCGTTTGATCATGTCAGAACATTTGTTTCAAGGTCAAAATAAATTTGTCGCTAAATAATATGTTTTATTATTTTTCATGGTTCGAATTTTGAACGGAAAACCGTTTTTCTGTTTGCCTGATGCACACAAATGTTTGTGACTTAATTTGCTGATGGCGATATGTCTGGTCTGCGCACTGCCGGGTCCCGGTAGGAGACATGCGTGCCAGTGGTCTCACTATCATGGATGCCCAAGATCGCAGGCAGTGGAGAATCAAAAGCCGCTATCCCGAAGCGAGGCCTCAGATGCGTTCTGGAATAACACCAGAATAATGATGGTGAACCAACTATGAGTAATTTTAGAACATCTCAACTACGAATCTTCATCATCTGCATGAAGGCGTATATCCCTGATTGCATCCGAAGCCAAGGTGCCCTCGGAGCTCAAAGTCCGCCAAAACCTTAACCACGAATAAACACCTGTATTTATACGTTATGGGATTAAGGTAGGACTTGAACCAAATCAAAGAACCCATTATTGGTAATAGTCACCGCCTTGTTTACCGAAACGAGTGCTATTCGTACCTCAACCATACATTGAAAATAAGAAAATACAGAAAAAGAAAATCTTTACCTTTTAAAATACAGAACAGATACGTTACCAATTGTCACTTTGATTTTATTAACTACTAGCTTTTGCCTGCGGTTCCGCCCGCGTGGATGTCGATTATCGCGACTAAACATAGCCTATGTCCTTTCTCAAGGTCTTTTTTCTTTTTACGTGCGGGAAATCCCCACGGATACCCACCCCTCCGGAGCCGGAGGGGGAGGTTATGTCGGACTCGAACCGACTAAACCGCACGCCGTCTCTGGGTCGTAGTGCTAGGCCGAAGGTGAGGTTGTCATGCGACATATCCCTCGCACCCCGGCTGACCCAGGGCCATCCCTCTCGGTCTGGCCCTCCTCGGGAAGGGGGGCACCACGCGGTCCCAGACTCAACCCCGGTGTGGGGAGGCGCGCATCGTCCTACGATGCGCGCCGCCGCCGTGGCCTGCTTCTGCTAGGGTGACGGGCGTCTCCACCCGTCACACTCAGGCCCGCGCTCATGGGGGGCGGAGGTCAGTTTGCGCCCTCCGACGCCCGAGCCGCCTTCGGGCGCGTGCAGCGATGTCAGCGAGCCTTTCTCGCTCATCGCGCCGCGCCCGCTCTACTGTCTCCTTCGCGAGCATGACCTGCTCGCAGAAGGAGGCGCTGGCCGCCCACGCATCCGCGCAGCGGACCATCGCCGCGAGCAGGGTGGAGAGCGTGAGCACTCTCACCCCCAGGGCCGCCACAAGCTCCCGCCTCGGCGTCTCAAACGCCGGGCACTCGGTGAGCGTGTGCAGCCCCGAGTCCACGCTCGCGTCGCAGTGATGGCACTCGGGCGTTGGCTCTATACCCATCAGATGCAGATACCGCCCGAAGCTACCGTGCCCGGTGATAATCTGCGTCTAACGGTACGAGAGGCTACCGTGTGGCCTCTCTAGCCACTCCCCCATGATGGGCCTTACCGCCGCAATGACGGCGTGCCCAGCGCGTGGTTGCCCAAGTCTTCGCTCCCACTCGGCCACCATGACCTGGTGGAGCCGGGATTTCTCGGCCCGAATATCCTCGGGCTCGGGATCGAATCCCCGCTCCCGCGCCTCCTTTCGGAACTGATATAGTGCCGTAAAGGCCCTCGCTTCCAGGATCCACGGTGGCGATCCGGCGAGGAGACTCGCCGCTTCGAAGGATATCGTGCGGTATCCCCTGATGGCCCTGGAGGCCATCGTGCTCTGCGCCGTACGGAGCAGAGGCAGGAATCTGGCATCCAGGGTGTCCGCCCACACGGGGCACCCGTATAGGGTCATGGACCGCACGACACCCGCGTAAAGTCTCCTGCAGGAGGACTCTGGGCCCTTCAAGTTGGGCAGCAACCGGCCCAAGGCATTCGCCGTGAGCACCAACTTGGGGCGCAGACTTCGGAAATGCTGTCCGAAGTCCCATCGACCATCAAGCACGAGCCCCAGGTATTTCAACCGAGGCTTGATGTCGATGGGAGTTCCTCCCACTGTTAGGCTGGCTCCCGGGCCTGGCCTGCGCCGAGGGCCATGAAAGAACATGGCCTCGGACTTGTGCAGAGCCACCTCGAGACCCAGCCGCCGGATCCTGTCGACGACCTGAGCAACCGCGGTCGTGGCCCTCAGGGTCGCTTCGCGGTGCGTAGCCCCGCTCACTGTCACTAGCGTGTCATCCGCGTAACACGTGACGGTGGCAACGTACGCGAAGTCACCGCGAAGCACCCAGTCGTAACCGATGTTCCACAGGAGCGGCCCCAGGACCGACCCCTGTGGAACACCGCACGACATCTCACGCCTACCGACTCCCGTCGAACTTGGGTAGATGACGGCTCTCTCCGTCAGGTACGCCCCGACTATGCGGCGGAGGTAGAGAGGCACATCGTGGTACACGAGTGCCTCCCTAATGCAACTCCAGGGCAAGGTGTCGAATGCGTTGGAGATGTCCAAGGACACCGCCAACATCACCTCGCCCCGGGGCAACCGGATCTCCCGCCAGAGTCCTCACACGCATGATGGCATCCACAGTGGAACGCCACCGGCGGAACCCATGCTGGGTGTTCGCCAGGTCCGGCCCACTCTAGAGAGATGCTCGACGAGGCGCTTGGCAATAACTCTTTCAAAGAGTTTGCCCACCTCGTCGAGCAGCACTATGGGCCGGTACCCGGACGGCCCCTAGTGCCCCGCTCCAAGCATGCGCTGAGGAACCCTCTCAGTCGGGGTTCGAGGCCGTCTTCCCCTAGAGCTAGGACCCGCGCGCGGCCTGGAATGCCGTCAGGTCCCGGGGTGGTGTTTTTCTTGGCTCTGAGCCTTCGCACCGCCAGCTCTAGTTCTACCCAAGTGACCTCGGGCACTTCGTCGTCAATCACCACACTGGGCGGCGTAGGCGACCGAGGCGGCGGAGTCATCTGCGGCGGAACATGTTCCGCTCGCGCCGGGAACAGGGATTCCACCACTCCTCCGAGCAGAGCCGGTTCGAGCACCTGGGTCAGCGGAGGGGCTCGGGGGCGCAGCTTTTCTCTTACCATAAGGTAAGGCCGCCCCCATGGGTCCCGCTCCAGCGTCTCCAAGAGCTCCCGGTAACAAGCGGCCTTTGACCGCTAGATCTCCGCTCGGAGGGCATTCCGGGCCTCCCTGTATCCCTCGTGAAGCGCCGCCAATCGGGGCTCCGAGTCTGCGGGACGAGTACGCCTCCTACGGGATCGGGCCCACCGGCGGTGCGTGATCACGCAGGCCATACGCAGCCTCGCGATCTCCGCATTCCACCAGTAGACCCGACGCCTCGGATTATAGACTGGAGCCCTAGGCATACTCGCATCGCAGACCCGTGTCATGGCCTCCCGGAACCACGCCGCTTCATCGTTTATGTCGACAGGCCTGTCCGGCGCAATGGCCCAGGCCTGTACGATGGCGGCCTCCAGGAGGTCCTCCCGATTCAATCGCCCCAACACCCAGCGCGGCTCGCGTTGGGCCGAAATGACTGGCGCATCGCTCGGGGGAGGGGAGACATCAAACCGAACGTATCGGTGATCCGATAGTGTCTCCACCTCCGCGGCGACACGCCAGTCCCGCACGCGGAGTGACAGGGAAGCGCTCGCGAACGAAACATCTACGGTTACCGACCGTCACCTCCGCCTTGCACTGCACGCCCACGTGGCCGGCCGACAGGCACCTGAAGCACCTGTCCGGCCGAGCCTGTAGGAGCCGTACCCGGACTCCCACAACGCCGCCTACCGCGAGGATCCGCCGGTCGGCAGCCTTTTGGGCTGCTGCGATGGGGCAGCCGACAACTGTTGCCCCCTGTCCGCGACGGCCGTAGCGAATTGCTCCGACCTTAACCGCCTCCAGGGGACAACCCCCGGCCTCCGCCACGGTCACCCGAATTTCTTCGGCCGTGATGGAGTCGTGCAGGTCCGAGATGCGCAGTTCTGCGCACTTGGTGGGCCTGGACACCCGGACGTCGGCCGCATCCAGCGTCTCCCTCAGCCTAGCCGCGATGGCATCGGCCTTGGGACCGCTGGAGGCGCCAGGGACGTGGATGACCCCGCCATATCGAGGGCTCTCATATCAATGAGGCCCCTCGCCTGTTTCACCAGGTCCACGTACTGCACGCCCCTCTCCGTCGCCTCCGGTGTCATCGTTAAGACGACAGCGGTGGTACGGGGGACGCGCAGCCTACCTGACGCTCCCTTCGCCGCAGCCTGGGCCTTCTTGGCCCTTTTGGCTGCCTTTTTACGGGCGTTCCGACTTTTTTTGGCCTCTCCGACCACCTCCCAGCCCCCTGCCGGTGCGGAGCTCGTGGAGGCAGTCGGGACCGAAGCCAGGGCCGGGGCTGGGACTGGGGACGTCTTCCCCTTGCCCTTCCACTTCCCCTTGCCTTTGGCGCTCCCGGCTGACGCGGCGATAGAGGCCGGAGCAGCAGGCGCAGTGGGCACGCTACGGGCCGACTCCTGCGGGGTCCCCGCCGTCACTGTACGGTTGGGGCCCCGCTTCACTGCGCCGGCGTAGCCCCCACTCGGCGGCGCCAGGGGCGGACGACGGATGGAGTCCATAATGGCCTCCAGACAACTCCGCGTCCACTCCTCATGCGCCGCCTGCCGCTTTTCCATAGCGGCCATGGTCGCCATGCAGGCCTCCACCGGATTGGTGGGCCTCGGCTGCGCCGGCGGCGGTGGGACCGGTAGGCGCGGCGGGGCCGGCAGACGCGGTGGCAAACGTGGCGGCACCGACGGTGAGACCGGTAAACGCGCCGGCAAAGGTGGTGGCGCCGGCGACACCGTCTGCGCCGGAGGCGGCAATCTCGGCCGCAGCGGCGACCTCGACCGCACCGGCGGCAACAGCGGCACTACAGATGGCTCCTGCCTTCGCCGTGCCGTGCGGGTCACGCGCTCGTCCGGCAGTTGAGCACTCACAGCGATGGCCTCGTGGAGCGCTGCCACTTCAGCGGCCATCTTGGCCATCTCGCTGCGGTACTCCGCCGCCTGCCGCTCAGTCTCCTCGAGCACTGCAGCCTGCCGTCTACTAAGCTCAGCCCGCTCGAGCTGCGCACTGGCCAGCTCTGCCCTGAGCAGTTTGTAGTGCTCGATGAGGCTCAACGTCGTCCGCATGAGCCGGTCCTCCTCCGGCTTCATAGCCCCGATCTGGGCCTTGGCCAGGCCTTTAAGGGCCTCCATCACCTCTGTGGAGGTGCTGTCGCCTATCAAGGTCTAGTCTATCACTGTACCAAATTTCCACGGCTGGTATGACCTGGTTGAAACGTCAGGCAAATCAAAGCTATCTAGTACCTATACCTTGATCACGTTAATTCTCGTTAACATTATTGTACATTCATTTGTAATTATAACAACATGGTAAACATATTTTCCTTTAATAATATTTTCTTCATAATCACGTGCTAATAAACTTATAATGTTTGTACTACAGTTACCTAAAGTTCAAACAAGGCATACATGTAGCCATGGTTGCGTGGAACAAATTGCGAGCTTGCACATACTCCCATCATGAAACTTTATCACGAAATGCTGAAAGTAGTGACAGCGTTCCCGATTATGTAGGACACGGACTTTATGCCTTGACAACAATGCCACGCAATGAAAATAACACGTGTATTGCATTGTAATTTTTATGTAAAAATGTCATTGTTCATGTGAGTGAATTTTGAAATTATCTTTACTCCAAATTCTCGTTCACAAGAATAAGCTATAATTATTAAAAGCTACCAGCATATTTGAACAGCTTATCAATATAAAGGGTCAATGATTGATTTTTAATAATATATTTTATATAATAGGAAAATTATGAAGAAAGATTTATAATAATATTAGGTTCCTGGTAGTCAATAGAAAGACGAGCATTCGTGTAGTTGAGAATAAATAACATAATGGAATAGATTTGACCTTTGAAGTAACTGGTGCTTAAAGTAAACCAAACTACAATCGCATGGATTCTCGTAAAAATAATTAGACTTTTTATAAAATAAAGTTCTAGCATCGGGCTAAGTGTAATTGAATTATAACAAATAAATCGTGATAAAATCAATTATATATTTTTTTTTTATTCAATGAGTGATATTCGCGTAGACTCACATAGTATCAATTATTATTTACATATCATTAATATAAAAGCCTTTACTTTTATATTTCATACGTTTTAAAGTTGTATAATTACAGCTCCACTTCTGTGAACTGTGGCGTAAATTTATACAACATTGAATTTACCAACATGATTAAAAAGGCTCTACTTAATTATCGCGATAAGTTGCTATGAATATTTTTAAATTTGTATTTGCGAATTCTCATTTAACGATCAACCGCACAAACTTTAAATGTAATTATATTAGTCGCGTATTATTTTAATGTGTTGTTGACACGGAGGACAGAATATGATTAGGTTGTTGATGAGGTATTTCTTTTAACTTTTGTTTCTTTCTGAGATAGTAACATAATATTATAAAATTAAGATAAAACCTGCTGCGGTCTGTAAATGGCCTCCAGTCTTTTGTACAAAAACTTGCTTTGAATAGGTTATAATTATCATTTAATTTATTACATATGTACTTGATATAATATTATGCAAAAGCTAGTATTATATACAAGCTTTTGCCCGCGGCTCCGCCCGTGTGAATGGCGCTTTTCATGACTAAACATGGCCTTTTCCTTTTCTAAAAGTCTAATCTAGCCTATACCGAAACGGTCCAGTGGTTTAGGCGGGAAAGCATTACAGAGTTACTTTCGCAATTGTAGTATTCGCGTGCATATGGATTACTTAATGAGAAATATAGGGAAAGTGATATTTTAGTGAGTTATTTATTGACCATTGTGATTACAGTAGGCATTTTTATTATATCTATCATTAGACCCTGACTGATATCACCTGGAACCAGATGATTGTCAAGAGGATTTAAAAAAAAACAACTTCTAGAACTCAAAAGTATAAAATAACTAAGAGAAGGAAAACTGAATTTACAGATTTACTGTTCTGTTAGAAGTCGGTGCCTAGCCCGAGAGGTCATATTTCAATTGTTTCCAGCATAGTAGTTCAGGCACCACAAACATAGTTGGCACAGAAGAACTAAAAAAGAAATCACGTAAATTGGTTAATAAATCTTAGAGTAATCGGTGTTCATTCAAAAAAAATGTCGATTGAATTGAGAACCTCCTCCTTTTTGGAAGTCGGTTAAAAGTTAATTTATTTGACCTCAAACAACAGAATTTTTATGGATGATCTAGATTCAGAGTACCTACCTAGTCATAAATGTGAGTCAAAGTTGTTGTTGGTATTGTACTTAATTGAGTAGATCATTTTATTCCAAAGTTCTTAGCCGCATTACTAATTAGAGGTACGATCTTACTAATATCAATATAGTTCAAGATTCATCTCGATGAATTGACATCTTAGTGTTTTAAATACATCTGATCATTATCATCATTACCTTAGCGATGATCCTGAATGCACCTGAGAGTATTACCTCACAGCTGAGGGTCCGCTGATCCAGAGACTGACGCGTAAAGGTTTAAGGGCGTAGCAGATGTAGCGTCTGTCCTATATGACTGACCTACTTAGTTATGCCAGGCCTTTACACGTCAACAGAATTAAAATAAAAACAAATAATTTGAACAGAGAGATAGGAAAATAAATAAAGCAGTGAAGACAAGGGAGCTGAGAGAGGAGTCAGCATATTATATTCTTCTAGTGGAATATTGAAGTAAAAGTGCTTTAGATTCCGCGATCCTCTATTACGGAACAGTTATGTATATAAAAAACGTCGCGGAAATTCCCTAAAACTTGTATAGGAATACTATACTACTAAATAAACAACAAATATTTCAGTATAAAAGTGTATCATTTGCCGTAATTTCGAAAAAACTGTATAGCCTAACGCCCCATTCACTACAGTACCTCAGGAATCTAGAACTTGAATACTTTTCAAGACGAAGAAAACGGCGCTTAACTCAAGTTATATAGAATTTTTGGGGATATCTTCTCACTCAATCTTCAAATCAACTGGTTTGGTTGGTAGAACTCCAAATCATCATAATAAAAAGCTTGACGTTAGACATTAAAACACACTCAAGGTGTTAGATTTAATACTAGACATTCAAATAGGTTAAACAAAGAAAAAGTATTTTCAAAGACAATACCCTCACCTACAATAACGTTTCTTAATAACGATGCTGGGTATTATTACTGAAACGTCTTTGTCTATAATCGCGCTGTCTGGAGAGTGCTCTGCTTCAGAAAATAGCGTAATAGAGAGGGAATCGTGAGCCGCGGACAAATACAGTTGCTGAATAAATATAGAGAAACCTCACTCAACCAGTATCCTTCATTTTAGATAGCTCCAGTAATTCTCATTTTTCCATATTATAATAATGGCCAGTACGTTTTACCCAACTGCACAAGCAAGGGTAATGTTTTTCGCGCGTATGTGTGAGTAGTTTCTTTGTTCCCCTCTACAGGCCTAACGACTAGACGGATTTCGATGAGTGGGGTCACAAATGAAAGGTGTTCATCTCCTGAGTATCATAGGGTACATTATATGGTAATAAAAGTATACAGTGGATACGGTAGTCATTAATTTGATTTCGGTTTATGATTGGTACATTGACCTTCGTATGGATTCTTGTATTTTAAACAGCCACTACAACTCTAAATGAACTGTATATACATAATATATATACTGGCGGTATTTTATTTTTTTATTTTTTTTTACGTGCGGGGAATCCCCACGGATACCCGCCCCTCCGGAGCCGGAGGGGAAGGTTATGTCGGACTCGAACCGACTAAACCGCACGCCGTCTGTGGGTCGTGGTGCTAGGCCGAAGGTGAGGTTGCCTTGCGGCATATCCCTCGCACCCCGGCTGACCCAGGGCCATCCCTTTCGGTCTGGCCCTCCTCGGGAGGTGGGGACCACGCCGTCCCCGACTCAACCCCGGTGTGGGGAGGCGCGCATCGTCCTACGATGCGCGCCGCCGCCGTGGCCTGCTTCTGCTAGGGTGACGGGTGGCTCCACCCGTCACCCTCAGGCCCGCGCTCATGGGGGGCGGAGGTCTGTAAGCGCCCTCCGACGCCCGAGCCGCCTTCGGGCGCGAGCAGCGATGTCAGCGAGTCTTTCTCGCTCACCGCGCCGCGCCCGCTCTGCTGTCTCCTTCGCGAGCATGACCTGCTCGCAGAAAGAGGCGCTGGCCGCCCACGCATCCGCGCAGCGGACCATCGCCGCGAGCAGGGTGGAGAGCGTGAGCACTCTCACCCCCAGGGCCTGCACAAGCTCCCGCCTCGGCGTCTCAAACGCCGGACACTCGGTGAGCGTGTGCAGCCCCGAGTCCACGCTCGCGTCGCAGTGATGGCACTCGGGCGTTGGCTCAATACCCATCAGATGCAGATACCGCCCGAAGTAACCGTGCCCGGTTATCATCTGCGTCTGACGGTACGAGAGGCTCCCGTGTGGCCTCTCTAGCCACTCCCCCATGATGGGCCTTACCGCCGCAATGACGGCGTGCCCTGCGCGTGGTTGCCCAAGTCGTCGCTCCCACTCGGCCACCATGACCTGGTGGAGCCGGGATTTCTCGGCCCGAATGTCCTCGGGCTCGGGATCGAATCCCCGCTCCCGCGCCTCCTTTCGGAACTGGTATAGTGCCGAAAGGGCCCTCGCTTCCAGGATCCACGGTGGCGATCCGGCCAGGAGACTCGCCGCTTCGAAGGATATCGTGCGGTATCCCCTGATGGCCCTGGAGGCCATCGTCCTCTGCGCCGTACGGAGCAGAGGCAGGAATCTGGCCCCCAGGGTGTCCGCCCACACGGGGCACCCATATAGGGCCATGGACCGCACGACACCCGCGTAGAGTCTCCTGCAGGAGGCCCCTGGGCCCTTCAAGTTGGGCAACAGCCGACTCAGGGCATTCGCCGTGGTGACCAACTTGGGGCGCAGGCTTCGGAGATGTTGTCCGAAGTCCCATCGACCGTCAAGCACGAGCCCCAGGTATTTCAGCTGGGGCTTGATGTCGACGGGAGTGCCTCCCACTGTAAGGCTGGCTCCCGGGCCTGGCCTGCGCCGAGGACCATGAAAGAACATGGCCTCGGACTTGTGCAGAGCCACCTCGAGACCCAGCCGCCGGATCCGCTCGACGACTTGGCCAACCGCGGTCGTGGCCCTCAGGGTTGCCTCGCGGTGCGTAGCCCCGCTCACCGTCACCAGCGTGTCGTCCGCATAACACGTGACGGTGGCACCGTACGCGAAGTCACCGCGAAGCACCCAGTCGTAACCGATGTTCCACAGTAACGGCCCCAGGACCGATCCCTGTGGAACACCGCACGACATCTCACGCCTACCGACTCCGGTCGAACTCGGGTAGACGACGGCTCTCTCCGTCAGGTAAGCCCCGACTATGCGGCGGAGGTAGAGAGGCACACCGTGGTACACGAGTGCCTCCCTGATGCAACTCCAGGGCAAGGTGTTGAAGGCGTTGGAGATGTCCAAGGACACCGCCAACATCACCTCGCCCCGGGCAACCGCATCCTCCGCCAGAGTCCTCACACGCATGATGGCATCCACAGTGGAACGCCACCGGCGGAACCCAAACTGGGTATTCGCCAGGTCCGGCCCCACTCTAGAGAGATGCTCGACGAGGCGCTTGGCAATTACTCTTTCGAAGAGTTTGCCCACCTCGTCGAGCAGCACTATGGGCCGGTACCCGGACGGCTCGTCCGCCGGGCGTCCCTTCTTGCGGATGAGGACCAGTTTCCCCGTCCTCCACATCTTCGGAAACTGGCCCCGCTCCAAACATGCGCTGAGGAACCCTCTCAGTCGGGGTTCGAGACCGTCTTCCCCTAGAGCTAGGACCCACGCGCGGCCTGGAATGCCGTCGGGTCCCGGGGCGGTGTTCTTCTTGGCCCTCAGCCTTCGCACCGCCAGCTCTAGTTCTACCCAAGTGACCTCGGGCACGTCGTCGTCAATCACCGCACTGGGCGCCGTAGGCGACCGAGGCGGCGGAGCCATCTGCGGCGGAACATGTTCCGCTCGCGCCGGGAACAGGGAGTCGATCACTCCTCCGAGCAGAGCCGGCTCGAGCACCCGGGTCAGCGGAGGGGCCCGGGGGCGCAGCTTTTCTCTTACCATAAGGTAAGGCCGCCCCCATGGGTCCCGCTCCAGCGTCTCCAGGAGCTCCCGGTAACAAGCGGCCTTAGACCGCTTGATCTCCGCTCGGAGGGCATTCCGGGCCTCCCTGTATCCATCGTGAAGCTCCGCCAGTCGGGGCTCCGAATCTGCGGTACGGCTACGCCTCCTACGGAGTCGAGCCCACCGGCGGTGCGTGATCACGCAGGCTTGACGCAGCCTCGCGATCTCCGCATTCCACCAGTAGACCCGACGCCTCGGATTATAGGCTGGAGCCCTAGGCATACCCGCATCGCAGACCCGCGTCATGGCCTCCCGGAACCAGGCCGCTTCATCGTCTATGTCGACAGGCCTGTCCGGCGCAATGGCCCAGGCCTGTACGATGGCGGCCTCCAGGAGGTCCTCCCGATTCAGTCGCCCCAACACCCAGCGCGGCTCGCGTTGGGCCGATATGACCGGCGCATCACCCGCAGGAGGGGAGACATCGAACCGAACGTATCGGTGATCCGATAGTGTCTCCACCTCCACGGCGACACGCCAGTCCCGCACGCGGAGTGACAGGGAAGCGCTCGCGAACGAAAGGTCTATGATCGACCTGCGCTCCCCCGCCACAAAGGTGCCCACATACGTGGCTTCGGCCCCGCGATTCTGGAGAACTAAGCCGAGAGAATCGGCCCAGCTCTCCAGAGCCCTGCCCCGCGCGTTTGCGCGCCGAGAACCCCAAGCCTGAGACCAGGCGTTGAAGTCCCCGAGCACAAGAACCGGACGAGGCGTACAGGCATTGACGACGTCGGTCAGCCGCTCCAGCGACCGCCGATATTGCCCGATGAGTCGGTGTGACCCCGGCGTGAGATAAACGGCCACGACCGCAATCTCCCCTACACGCGCCGCTACGATGCCATGCTCCCTTGCGATCACTACAAGGGGAGGGGCACCCGCAGCGGCGTTATGCACCAGTGCCGCCGATCCATCCAGGTCGACCACCCAGGCGGGCCCGAGGGGCCGGTGAGTGTATGGATCGGCGACAGCGGCGACGTGTATGGACCACTGTGCCATGCTCTGGAGCAGAAGGGCCTGAGCATCGACACCGTGGCCCACGTTCGCCTGCAGGATGCGGAGCTGGGGATCCATTATGGAACCATCTCCGCATCCCGCACCGAACCGTTGGCGGAACGCCCGCCTCGCGGCAGCGGCTCCCCGCGGGTGCAGGCCTTGCTGCCAACCCTATGGTCGGCCGGCTTGCCCTCCGCCGCACACCTGAAACAGTGCGGCGGAGCTTCGCAATTGCCGGCTCTGTGACCGGGTTGGCTGCAGCGGAAGCAACGGTCTCCGACCGTCACCTCCGCCGTGCACTGCACTCCCACGTGGCCGACCGACAGGCACCTAAAGCACCTGGCCGGTCGGTCCTGTAGGAGGCGTACCCGCACCCCTACAACTCCGCCCACCGCGAGGGTCCGCATGTCGGCAGCCTTTTGGGCTGCTGCGATGGGGCAGCCGACAACTACTGCCCCCTGTCCGCGACGGCCGTAGCGTATAGCTCCGACCTTAACCGCCTCCAGGGGGCAGCCCCCGGCCTCCGCCACGGTGACCCGAATCTCCTCGGCCGTGATGGAGTCGTCCAGGTCCGAAATGCGCAGTTCTGCGCATTTGGTGGGCCTGGACACCATACTGGCGGTATTAATCTTTTTGCACGATATTATGACAAAGTAATTAGTTGCCAACCTACGTAATCCCATTACACTATAATTTAATATTCTGTGACATGGTATAGGATTTAATTAAGCTTCTAAAATGTGTTATCACGTGAGCATGTTTAATTTCAGGGTTACAATAGTGCACATTAAGATTCATAACAATATCATGACCAATGATTTTGATGCATAATTTTAAACCTATAGGGCGATAAATATACCTACACGCTACACGCAAGCATGTGTCTCTCAGTCATAAGAGTTAAAAACACAACGTACTCTAACGGTAGCCGAAGAGTAAGGTTAAAAGTAATTAATATCAAATAAATCTTTATAGAATCCGTTTAAAAGTGGTTTTATTTTAATAAATATTTCATAATTATATTCCTACTTATCTGCTATTCTCCAACTAGAAATGTGTCAAATAACAAGTTTAAACCCAACGAACAGCCAACAACAACATTTAATAGATCTATCAGACGTATCCACCTGGTAAATTTAAACGTGTAATAGCCGAGATAACCGCTGTCAATATGTCTCAAAGTGGATGTGGCTGACTGTGGAGACATTAAATATGCAAGCATTAGTGGACTGAGCCTATTCGTCTGACCCAACTATCTACCGAATTTTATATATTCATTTGATGGTCCCTACACACGACTACGTAAGTGCCGTCGAAAAAAGAAAGGATTAAATGAAGTGGTGACCTTCTACAAGATATTGCGCACAACATATGCCTACGTAAGTATATATATGCGTGAATGTTAATATTTGTATCATTGAGTTTCACGAGTAATTTTTAACAGTAATTTATAAAGCATTATGTCAACAGAAAGAAATGTAAATGCTGAGACATGGTATGACCATTTAATTCAGATGCATACATCATGGGTTCTTATGTGAGACGTAAAGAAAGACCCGCATCATATCATTCCAACTTACGTCAACCATTTGTCATACTGGATAACAAAAGTATGTTACGATTTAAAAGTTATTAAGTTAACGTCAAGAAACACAATTTGTTACATTTCCATTTTAAGGGCTTTCTAAAGTCATACGTCAGATTAAATTATGTCGTAGGTATTTCAGAAAAGGTCAATGTTTGTCGTTATTCTTTTATTTAATTTTTAACATATTTATCACATTATAAATAAATATGATTGAAAGAAAAACCAACCTACCCTACGAGTATCAGAGACAGGGACCAAGCTGCCGGTAGTTAGGGCTTCGGAACTTTTTCACTATACGTGTCGTACGTAGCAGAGCTGTTTTAACATCAAGTCCTGGAGCCAGGTGCCTAACGAGAGCCTCTTAAGATGTTGATTGAAGCTCTTGGTTACGTGTTCGTGAACTGAAATTACTCTCGGTAAAATAATAGCTATGTTGAGTTATTATTATTGTTGTCAAATCATTCCACAAGTTTTTCTCTTTACGTTACGGTTAATAAATGTTTATCTTAATAATAACTCGCCTTGAATTATAGTTGAAGTAATGTTATAGATGCATTATGATAGATGCTTTAAGTCATAGAAGGTAATTTGGCACGATTGGAACGAAACATAAAACTATTATAATTTACCAGCTTTTGTCCGCGGCTCCGCCCGCGTGGATATCGGTTATCGTTATAAATTGTAGCCTATGTGTTTTTCTGATGTATCAGTTATATTATTAATATTATTCTCTTTATTGCTTTTAAAAAACCTTATTATTATGATTATTATTATTGTAAAGTTTCATTAAAATTCATTCAGTAGTTTTAACGTGAAAGATTAACAAACAGCCATCCATTCGTCAATCCATACTTACAATCTTTCGCGTTTATAATATAAGTGGGAAGTACGTAATAAGAAATAACACCTCATAATACTCGTAGTACCTTTAATAATTATAATGCGATAGATTTCAGTTTAAATTACTACAATATACTATGACATGATTCTTTATTTCTGCGAGACCTCGTAATACAGCTACGTTCAGATGTTGCTGTTGCCATTTCGGCTGCTAGAGACAAGGAATTATTATTGTTTTTGTTTATGATAATAATAGCGAAAGTAGCAGTAAAAGTGTATAAATAATAATAAAATTATTAATACACATTAATATGTTTTAATTTACCCCAGCTCATATCCTAATCCTAATATCAACATTAGATATATTAAAACGATTAAGCCCGCTAGATGGCGATAGGGTCGCCCCCTAATACATGGAACCTAAACTCATAGTTGTGGGAACGGGGTGTTAATAAACCTGTGCCTACCCCTTCGGAGATTTACAAGCGCGAGTATACGTATGTATGTATGTTACCGTTTGTTACCTGAATCGACTATTCTCACAATAGATTTGAGACACTCCAGCCCTACACCACAACTGTCAAAATGTACTTATTAAATTATTTCAACTATTAATGGTACATAATGCTATTTATTGTAAGAATAAAGTAAGAGTAAATTTTCAGCCAGTAAACATACTGGCTGAAAATTGAATATAATGTACAATAAAGATAACGAGAATTAACGCGATCATGGTAAAGGTACTTACATACCTTACATACATTTGATTTGCCTTTGTCGAAACTTCAGGCAAATCAAAGGTATGTGAGCACATATACCATGATCGCGTCAATTTCTGTTATCTTTATTGTATATTATAGAACGCACTAAGTAGTGGACATTCGAAGATGTGACTTGTCTAAGTATTGTCTGTCGAATAATCGTATGCCGAAATAGTGGTAACTCGAAGGTGTGTGTTGTCTAATAAATGTCTGTCGAAGTAATGACTTGTCGATCTATGTGTTTTCGAAGTTCGCTACATGTCGAAATATTGTACTGTCGAAATTCAGTCCGTAACTCCATGGAACGAGAGAATTTAAAAGTGAAAATTTAATATTTCTCATAAATGATTTATCAACTAAATTTTATGAACGCTTAACTATGAACAAACAATAGAAGATTAAATATTTTCCTAATGAGAAACTGGTCATTAGTAAGCGATCATAATTACGATCAGTAACATAAATCGTAAACAAACCTAGTTTTTAGTTTGTGTGTCACCAATCTTTTACAAAAATGATAAAATCTATCTACACAATTATAGCCTTTGTTTTTCAGCCTCAATTTAAAGAGCTAACAATGAATGTTTAATTATTATTACCTTGACTATCGCTAGAAGCGTGTAGTATTTTATGACTGTCCACTAATTATAACTGTGGGCGTAACTATATACATATGTAGTATCGTTTACATTGTCTACAAGAACCTATAATAAATCTGAGTTGATTTATTTTGTCTAATGCTAATACTATTTGTATGCCATTAAAACAGCTAATTTTAATAAAGTTCTTATTCCTGCAATTACTACAATAAAAGAATTGAAGAAGATGATGAGCATTAAAAATCTATGTTAAACTACCTTTTAAACGCTCGCGTTCCATGGTACAAAATTAAGAGAACGGGAATTAACGCGATCATGGTATAGGTACTTACATACCTTTGATTGTCTTACGTTTCGACCAGGTTACACCGGCCGTGGTTACAGGCTGACTGACGGAATATGAGTAGGTACAGTAGTCTATTTTCACCGAAGTCACACTAGCCACCCAAGTTGTATGGTCTGCCAAAAATACATAAGCCCAATTTGCCACTGCGGCCAATTGTAAGTCAAATAGCATCTCCTACTTATGAACTTGCGAAGTACGTTGCGTCAATATTGCAACCACTGGTAGTCAGAACACCATCTTTTGTGAAGGACTCACGCCACTTTATGAAGATAATAAAAGATCTAAAGCTAGAACGAGATGACATCATGGTGAGCTTTGACGTGGAATCTCTTTTCACCAACGTCCCTATAAGAGAATGCTTGAACGTCGTAAAATATCTATTGATTTACAACGAGCCGCCTTTCAACTATGTTGATCTACTTGAGTACTGTCTAGCTGACAACTACTTCTTTTTCCAAGGTCAACATTACCTACAGAGAGATGGTGTCGCAATGGGAAGTCCTGTAGCCCCTGTACTTGCCAACATCTGGATGGAACATTTTGAAGCAAAAGGCCCTGAGTCTTGGCCCGAAAACCATCAGACTGTGGAAACGATATGTGGATGATATCTTACCTATACCATGATCGCGTTAATTCTCGTTCTCTTAATTATATCAAAATCTATGTTATCGCTTACAGGTAATTACAAAACAGATTCTTAATTAATTCGTTATTAATGTAATTTCCTATAAAAGATTTTAGAATACGTCTTAACTCTCAATTAAAAACCTTAAAAGAGAAATAGTACAGGTGGGTTCCAAGCTGTAACTCCAAGTAACGACAGGTAGACATTATTGTTGAAACCTTAACTCTAACTGGAATAAATAGATGCGATGAAAACAAAAACGTCAATTGTATGTATCCAGAGAATCCTTTATTTTAACTCCGTGGCCATCAACCTACGAATAGTAACAAAACAGTAAATAAACAGATGCGATGACAATTAAAAATTGATCCACAGAATCCTTTATTTTAACTCCGATAAATATATCAATTTACGATTAGTAACAAAACTGTAAATAAACAGATGCGATGACAATAAAAACGTCAATGAAAAATTGATTCTCAGAATCCTATATTTTACTATTCGTAAATGGATGGCCCATTTACAAATAGTAGCAAAACTATATATAAATGAGAGACGATATTCTTAGCAATCCATGGATTCTCCGTGCGGGTGCCGGGTCCATCGCGTTGCTGAGTTGGGAACTCAGGACAGTGCCTGGGACTTGCGACCCAAGTGTAGGTTTAGAAGGGGCCCCTTTTGTTGATGTACATCAACACTCACCTTCACTACCCAAGTTCCCCTCCCTGCCTAACCAAATTTGATACGAACCTACTAGTGCCGCTTTAGACATTCGTCCTAGTAATGAGCTTATTGTAGCTCTCGATAGGCCTAGATCTTTAAGTAGGTTATAGAGAGATTTAGCTGGTATACCTCTCGCTCCCACTTCTACTGCATACAAATTAACCACGTAACCGTTTTTGATTAATTCGTTTGTGAGATCATAGTATTTATTTTTCTTAAGTGTGTGGTCCTTCGGTATATTTGTTTCCCACGGTACAGTAAGTTCCACAAGGACCACATATTTAGTCGTTTTTGAGTAGAGAAATATGTCCGGTCTAGATGACGAAACCCCATAGTAAAAGAAATTTTGAATCGTGATTTATTAGTTACCAATGATATTATTTTTTATGTTACATTACAAACACAAACTAGTTTAATGATAACATAATATTCGAAAACTATTGAATCTGATTACATTCTGAGTTTAGAGACAATTTAGAGTCTTAAGAATTAAGATGCACTCATTAATGTCAATCATCGTAGAAAATCCTCAACACCGAGCTTATATAGTTTCAAAGGAGCCCAAATAACAAAATTAATATATAAGTACCATAGATAAGAGATAGATAGGAAGTTTTCTATGCTTATAGTATTGAAGTGTTAAATACTATGGAATAAAATGTTGCATGCAAACGGGTGGCGTGTGTTATTTAATCATTCAATATACAAATAAACAGAATATATTATACACGACATGTAATGTATTATTACCTATTAATTACCGCATGTGCACCAATGTTAAAACAATCAAATATTGCAAGTTATTTTATTTTTATCTGAAATTAGCGTGATCCGATCATTTCGCCGATCTCCAATCAACAGTCTTTGTTTCAAAAAATGAGTATCTTCTGAATTATTTAGGTTCAGCAGTTACAATAATAAACTAGACTGAAACTTTTCAGAAAAAAAGTTAAATTTTGAAAAGCGATAAGTAAATTAGATAATTATTAATAACTTCTGTAATACTACGTATTTTCGTTCTGAAAAAACAATCAAGAACATCAAATTTCCTGATTCACGTCAACGTTTGTATACATATCTGTTCTGTCAAGATAATTACTCCGAGATATACATAATTCTGTTATCTGTTAACCTGTCAAGATGATGTCCGTGATTAGTTTAGTGGTCACCTCTTGTCTCCACAACCATGCATGACATCGTAAATATTATATATACCTACCTATAATCGTGGTTCTAATCTATTTAGGTTGATAGCCAGTAATATAAAATTTAATGTAAATTATCTTACTTATTTTTACAATGATTTGGATCGTACGAAATGGTGCTCTTTGGGAGAGGTCTATGTTCAGCAGTGGACTGCAGTGGGCTAATTGATTGATTGATTTCATTGATTGTTGCCACTTAGTTTAATTTCGTTCCCTGTGGAGTAAATACAAGGGAAACTGTACATTTACCTATACTCTGCGGGATGCTCTTGAAGCCCCAAAAATAAATCCAGTATAGCCTTTAAAAATGTCCAGTTTACGGTTGCTTAAACCGTTAACGTGTGAAAAATAAAGATCGAATTTTATAGGCGCTAACACGTCTTCCCTTTCTGGAGGATTATAGTGTAACTATATTTATGTAAGAACCTGCAATAAGCATATTGGACCTACTAAACTGTCTAAATATTAGAATAGTATCGTTCGAGGGCGTTTATAGAGTACAATGCAAACGATAGAAACAAAGGGCGATCCTGATAAATGAGTACATCGCACTACACAAACACTACGCATACATTAAGCAAATAATTGAACATATTGTTTTTGATATCAAAGAGAATCTCAAACAAACAGCGACGCATAAGTGACGGTGCTGTATAAACAAAGATTCCAAAATTATTCATGTGAAAAGTATCAAATGAACCGAAATCAACTCGGTGAGTGAAAACCACCAATGAAAATTGAGTTAATAGCCGATGAATATGCAAAACTGGACATTGTTCGTCACTGTGCTGTTTGTTCGATTAAGCCCACATTGTTTTCAATCTCTGACTATTGTTCTACGTCACGAATTGTAATACCTATCTTTTCCAAAGCAAGATATTCCTCTCGTCAAAACTCATTCGCATATTGCTTTCAATGTCAAGCCAAATGTTATTTACAATAAAATACAATTAATTGAGTTATAGGAAACACATTTTGTAACCATGAAATGTAATGTAAACACGTTTGAGGTTCGAATTCTGTTCTCTGAACGCAATTAATTCTGTTACCTTGATTATTATAGAAACTCAAATTTGTTATTCATTTTTCGATTTACTCAGACGCAAAACACAATTTGCGGATCGTGGGATGAAATTGAAAAAGTTTTCAGTTATTTATTTGGAACGTTTTGTAATGCCACCGCTGTTGGCATTAAATTTCTTTTTGAACTCACCGAAACAGGTCCCTAATTTCTTCAGAGTTTTGAGTATACGTTCCTTCAGTAAATCGAGTGACTGCGTGAAAATTTTAATGGTTAATTTTCATTCAGTCATTTAGTTACTTATCGGCTAAGTTCATAGCGAATATCGATATATATATAACCGATATCTAGTTTTGTCACTGTGAAGGCCGTGAGCAGATACCGTACTAAGCTCCATTAGCTAAGGGTTCAGCTTAAATAGAGCAGCGCTAACATCAACAATCGGTGTATGATGACCTTAAGCCTCGAATTTCACTACATTTATTAACTAGTAAAATACTCAATAATCGAATCCTACATAACTACTTAATATTGTCGTACTTTATTATTTTCATTCCTGTTGTACAATGAAAAAGTAAAGCTCAGCAGGAAACTGACTATCGACAGTCACTTTCAAAAGACAATTGCATGTCAAAATATTATTGTAAATATATTTGCTCTTATCGTGGCTTAAACCTTGAGATAAGAACTTTTACTGACCACGATTGATGTCAAAGTCACTCAATCAAAATATCTTGTCATGATATGTCAAATATTAGATGCGATCAAGAACCATTTATCTTAATCTTAAATGTTGGAATCGCCAAATTTAACAAATGTAAAATATGCTGTGGATGCTGTTTAAACTTACCTCAATTCTTCGTATTGCTTAAATTCTAAATATTAAACATAATATAGATATTATGAAAATCGATTAAGTTCTTATGATATCAGAATCAATTGAGTAACAAAATAAATTTAAATGCCAAATATCTAGTAAGTAGGTGCGTATTCTTACTGTACCTAATTAATTAATGGGAATTGTACATTTATCCAAAGTTTTTCGAATGCTTCACTTTTTAAGTTATAATGAAGCCGTTTTAATTACTTGGGTAAGTACCAGCATATACTAAATTTAATTTAAGCCCAATGTAGAAGAACTTGTGTCAGTACTCAATAAAGATTATGGCACAAGAACGGTAATGTCTTCGCCTTAGACAAGATTTTAACGAAGTAGAGCTTGCTAAATATTAGTACAAAAGTTTATTCACAATTTTAATAGTCCCTGGTTTAGTAGAATATAGTGGTATAAAGTTTACGTATGCAATTTCTTACTAAAACGCTGCTCTTAGCCTTTTTGTTTTGGTGTACTAAGAAAGGATTTTTTGAAATCAAGCCCCAAGGGCTTAAAAAGGACAAATAAGTAGATACTTTCTTATAACTCAAGGTCAACAGATTTTCATTTTCAAAAGATTTTTAGAATTTATCTTTGTTACCGAAAAATATCGTGAATTTACTTACGAAATAATGTAATATTAATGAAAGTACGATGTATAAGGGCGCTATTATCGGTAACAGGATTGTTCTCATTGCAACGGGAAGTAAAAGTGAGTTTGTGAAATGTCAATTGTGTCAACGATCCAACATCTGCTGTCAAAATAAAATCCTTCAAACTAAGGATATTTTCAGGATTATTCAGTTAATTATAAATAAAATTACAGAGCTGGAATTCAATAAAGTTTCCAAAAGTATCTTAGGCTAAGTTCAGATGAACGCGCGACGAAGCGCGGTTGGCTCGGCGCGCGGTTTAAGATTGTAACAAATCAATGTTGTTGTGTATATGACCGCGCGTCACCACGCATGCCCGCGCGCACCGCAATGCACCGCGCGCGTGCAAACCGCCGCCATACATACTTACCAACCGCGACTGTGAGTAACCAAATCAGGTAAATTATGTAGTGTTTGTGATGTTATTTATAAAAAATACATTTTAATTGAGTGATCTTACTAATATTATAAACGCGAAAGTTTGTGAGTATGGATGGATGGACGTATGAATGGATGTTTGTTACTCTTTCACGTAAAACTATGAATGGATTATAATGAAACTTTACAATAATATACCTACTTAAGTATATTGTTTAATATGTTAACTGAGTTCTTATTTATGAAGGTGATGTGTATTAAACACAAATGAATAAAAATCAATTGCGATATAATTATATGTGTATTATATTGCATGACAGCCTCTGTGGCAGGACACACTGGACGGCGACGATGGAGATGTGTTGGCTAAATATTTGGCGTACATGCAAACATGCAAATACAGACAAATGCAATTTACTTACGGTCTTGTCCATATTTATTAAATAGGCAATAACGCTAATGCTTTGTCAAATACATTGTCCACACGTGGTAATTGTTTGTCAAAAACGCAAATAGTACAAGAAAAAGAGCTCAATTAACCTAGAAAATATTCCTAGTAGCAATTTTCTTTCGGAATTCTTAGAGGGAGTCACTGGTAGTTTTAATCTCGATTTGCATGGTATTCGTTTCGTTGCATTCTCCGCCATCTTGAATTTAAGGCTAAATTTTTGTTTATTAAATAATTCGTTTTTTTTAATGTTATTAGAAAGTGGTTAGAGCTAAGTTATTCAAAATTAAATTTGCTACAATTTTGCAGCTCTTCATTTTGTCTTAGGATTGATACGTGTCATTTATACCTCAAAAGGCGGTAAAATTTTGTTCGATTTTTCTACCATAGGGAAAATGACGTTAGACGATGAGTATTTAACATTATGTTTAAAATTTTAAGTTACAAGTAAGCTTTAATTATTGGGGTACAAAAATATACCGTATGTAGGTGTATTGGAATGAAAACTATTTACTGGTCGGTCCCAAAATTAGTTTACTGACCCATTAAAATTAAGGAGATGGCCTTATCTAAACACAAGTTAATTAATTTTTGGATTGAATGTTTAAAATACTTGGGTTGAACTTGGTGTAAATTTTATCATGGGTTGGGAACTTGGGGCATGTTTACGGAAACCATATTATGTACGTTAATGAGATATTGTAACCCTAATGTTGCATTCGTCTATAGCCCATGTTAATCATTTTTCGTCACGTAGACCGTGTGAATACTATTGTCTGAAAAATGAAAAGTAACTGATAACTTACAATTTGTTTAACTTAGAATTAAAATGGTGTAATAAGTTAAACATAAAGGAAATTCCTAACTGATTCTGCAAAGGGTAAAAGTAAATATTTTGTCCGCTCTGTGTTCTAACCGCAGTTGTTTCCTTTCTTGACAGTTTTGACAATGATCAAGTTTAGGCTTGTCTAAAAGGTTTCCCTTGAGGTAAATAATAGCTTTTTACTTGGGAAAAGTTGACAATTGAAACGAAAGCAATGCTCCACTGTTGAAATTATAGCAAAACAAAACTTTGAATTATGCTAAAGCTTTGTTCTGAAACGTAATGCTTAGCAATTTCATCCAGACCTTTTGTTACACAGACCTTTTGTAATTTTACATAACGTGTAACATATTATAGAAGTTTAAAGGTAAAAAGGTGATGCTGTTAGGTGTGAATGACTGCTGTTATATTTAGACATGTTTATTTCTTATACATTTTAGTAATAAAAATCTGCTTCTTCTCTTATATAAATGTCGAATTATCTTTATGTTCTTCATATTAATATTAAAGTTCTTTTTATTCTTAATTGAAATAAAAATAACTAGATGCTGCTATTACATATGCGTAGATATGCACTCCATGGCCTCACAAGAGCGATCGAAAGTCAAACAGAATCTTTTGGAAAAAGTAACATATAAGCCCCTGTAGAGAAGTGGGAAAACGTTTGTAGCATAGAATGGATTGACATATGTTAACGGCTGGCAAACACGTCTAAATTCACGTCAATCTCATACATTCATCATTTAATGTACAATGCGCCTGTCAAGGAATTTCCACTTGTCTAGGGGGCCGAATGATTAAACCCTGGTTTTTTTTGTCCACAAATTTTATATTCATTATAAACACAGTACAAACTACGTGTCTGTGTATAAAATTGTCGTTTAATTGATAAACTGGTTTTAATTCATATACCTTACCACAATCTATGCAATTCAAGACGACTACCTCACTTTTATGGACCTGTACAAAACATTCTTTCAAGTCATTATTTACTTGCACTAACATCGATCAATACCGTATCTGTATAGTTATATGGTTCCAAAAGAGAGCATTAATGCAAAATTGCATGTCCATCTCTCTGATTGAATTCACTTTAGAGAGTGCTTCCTCCAATGGCGCAATTTGGATCCCTCATCCCTTTTCGACATCAGACTACATGACGTACGGCTCAGTGCCACTGTATCTAGGCACTTTGACGACAATCTGTAATTTGAGTGCTCTAGCCTGACGTATGTAGGCCTCGTAAGTAATGTTAGGCATATAACCACATTGGATTCCAAATAGAATAGAATTTGAAGGTTTTTCCTGTGGAAATAACATCAATAATGCGGTTAAAGAGTCTGCTTTACGATTAAGTGATCCCGGGTTCGAATCCTAGCCTTTAGACCATCGACGTGAACCCACTCTTAGATGACAGACATTACATTACAGGTTATCGTAAATACAAAAATATTATTTAAAATGTAGTGATACTTAAGTTGCACTGTTGCACTAATTGCCGACGTCTGTAATAAATCATAAAAGTTTCATACATTTCATTACATATTCTTCCGCATGATAAACGAACTTTACAATTAACAGTATATGAATCATGAATTCATAAAGAACGGGCTCGGTGCGATAAGCAAGACAGATTCGCGGACATCGCTGCCTGCGTGCATAGGCAACTCGGGCGTTGGAGGGCGCAGAACGACCTCTGTTCCTCATGAGCGCGGCTTAAGGGTGACGGGTGGAGCCACCTGTTATCCTAGCAGAAGCAGACCACGGTGTGGGCGTGCATACCAGGGGTGAGTTGGGGACCACGTGGTTCCCCCTTCTTAAGGACGACTAAACCGAGTAGGATGGCCCTGAGTCAGCCGGGGTGCGACTGATATGTCTAAGATAACCTCACTTTCGACCTAGCACAACGACCCACAGACGGTGTGCGGCTTAGTCGGTTCGAATCCGGCCGCACGTAAAAGAAAAGCAGTAATGAAATTAACATAACAAAAAAAATTCCTATTTTTGATAACGTTTTCTGGCGGTGTAGTTATAATCCACTCACTTCGATATCCAATAGCACTCACATGTCATAAATTATTTATTTTCTATTTATTGATCATAATTGCTCAGATATCAAATACGTATAAGCTAGAATTAGCCTTTATTCATAGTGACGTTAATGATGATAATATCAAGATATGCTCACAGTCCATAAATAATTTGTGAAAGTTTATCCTGTGTGGCCATGACTATAAGCTCTACAAAATTAATTAATTCTAATGAATGTACTTTGTGCAAAACTCGAGTTTCCCTTGCCAGGATTATCCCTCGGGTACAGTTTAATTTCTTCTCACTGAATATAACGGCATTATGTTAAGCAGTGCGTTGTGCAAAGATTGTTATGAATATAACCTTTTCTTTGCGAGCCTCTATATCCCTTGTGTACCATACTTATTTTATTAACTTCTATTTACTCTCAATTTTATAGAACAGTGAATTATCTGGTTTTCCTATTAAATTGGTTATGGATGAAAATTGGTAGATCTTGTCGCTAAAAGAAGGTGAAATACAGCCCACTAACAAACGGTGTGGTAGTTACTTCTTAAAAAAAAAAAGATTTCAAAAGCTTATTGTTAAGGTCTGTTTCTTTATTTCTGTGCAAAATTTCTATTCGTTTAATATTTTTTTACTCAACCAACTGGATTCTGTGTAATTTCAAGAGTAACTGAGGTTCGGTTGCTCACAAAATTGATCACTTATACGCGAAGTCTGGCAGGATGAAAGCGAGATCTATGTTTCTAACTCGAATGAAGAAAATACCTTTTTTTTTTTCACTTTCAACGAAATATTTCACAAGGAAAAATAATATTCCTTTAAGAAACTCTTATCTGTGCTAAATCCGAAATCGACTAAATGTGTTTTTTCTTTGATGAGATTTTTTGGGAAACTTACTCAATCCTAAAAAGTTTAAATAAGGAATATTACTTATTCTAGAAGAACAGTGACTATACTTGATTAATATCATTCTTGAGGTAGGCTTGCTAACTGAGAACATTTTTATCCTGGAAACGATTGCAACCATGATAAGTTTCTAATGAATTTCTGGAATGTTCCAAGTATCCGAAAACCCTATCGGAGATGCTGTACTGTCAACTTACAGGATTGCAGATATTTTTTTTTTACCAATGCAGATATTAAGTTTATAAAGGATATTGGTACAGAGCGTATAATTCAAGAAATTATAAAATTATTAGTCGTCTTGCTTACGCGACTATGGGAAATGCGATTCTTGTGATTCTAATGTAATAGTAGCACGACCTATTAATGCAGTTATATACCACTTAAGTGTAAAATATGTACTTTAACGAAGCATGTAAGTATTTAAAGAAATATATATTTTCTTATAATACTTCAATTATATTACTTAAGGAGGTTTATTATAAATAAAGTCTGAAATTGACGGCTTCCCAGCGCTCCAAAGTTCGTAGTCTCGTTGTGGAAAAATTTCGATCGCACGAGTGAACATTATTGCGAAACCAAGAAGTTCAAACCAAAATATTATAATGCGACTATAGCCAAATACTATACATAACATTCGGTTGAATATTTCTTTAACAATAATAGTAATTATCTTGGCCTGTAAAAATTTTACAACCACGTCCAGATGTCAAAATAAGAATTGAATAAGAATATGAATCTAGGTGGGTATTAACTCTAAGTCGTCTACATTATTGAATAATGTAATCACTTGTACTGTTTCCACACTTTATTTGGTTTTTATTTTTAACCTGACCGGTTTCACCTCACGGCATTATCAAAGGTTTACTAAATACAATAATTTTTACCAATATTTCTAAATGTGCATACCAGGTTAAATAAAAACCAAATAAAGTGTGGAAACAGTACAAGTGATTACATTATGTGTAGTAGATTCCATCAAGTGCCATCAATCTCCAGTATAAACAGTCGTCTACATTACGTTATCCTGATTGCATTCGAGACCAGGATGGCCTCGAAGTTAGGGTCCGTCTTCCGACTCTTCCTCCTCCACTTCGCACGATCTAGGGCGTCTATGGTATTGTGACTATTAGTACGCATGTCACCCTCCACGACGTCAAGCCGTCTTGGGCCTAACCCTTATTAACTCTAAGTCTTAGCATCTAAAAATATCAATTTCATTATAAAATATCAAATGATTCTTCATCAGGTTATTGAAAGGTACCACCATGTGGTTCAGTATACGCATAATGCATCATACGCTTAATTAAAGACTAAGCAATGTACAACAAGACTGCGGGCCAATTTGAAATCATTCTTTATTAGAAGAAGAACAGTTAAACCATTTTTATGACAACAGTGGTAATAATATTAATGGTACACATGCATTAAGCTAGGTACTAAAAAATAAAACCGTCACACGAAGTGTATTAATCGAGATGAAATTCGACGAACAGTAGTTTGATTGAAACTGCTCACTTACATTAAAACATTATTTCCTCATTGATTAAAACGCCTTTGAAAATTCCATTAAAAAGGAATTCAATTTCAATCAAGAAATTGGAAACGCTAGACGGAAGTCGAAAGGAGGGCTAGTGGAGATGCCTTTTTCACTTTACGTATTTCTTATAACCCTTTAAGCTCAGTATGCTCCATAGGTATGAAATCTCAAGAAATCACTCTTTGGTCTAAGCAATAACTACAAGATAATTGGTTTTTTTTTTCATCTTTCATCTTAACTGCTCGTACAGATAAAAAGTTCATCATAAAATTGTTATTATCCTAA
This sequence comes from Eilema caniola, assembly GCA_949126895.1. NCBI lineage: Eukaryota > Metazoa > Arthropoda > Insecta > Lepidoptera > Erebidae > Eilema > Eilema caniola. Next base: position 10,407,198 of record OX421476.1, read on the forward strand.
TAAACAGATTGTTATTTTTCTATGTAATAATTGGTATTATCATTGATCTGTGTAGCGTAACAGTAGAACGTTTGACTGTTAAATCATAGGTCGTGAATTCGATTCCCGTTCAATACAAAATACTTATTTGTTTATTTGAATACGGTAATTTGGGTTGATAGATATCAATACATATATGATTTACATACCTGTAAAAGACTATAGTTAGAGTACTTAGAGTATGATTATTATAGCGGTAGTGAACGCGGCCGCTGCGCAGTTGGGGCGGTTTCGATCCCCGCTCAGTGCAAATATATGTTTGCATGAATATGGGTATTTGCATTTTTCTGGTCGTGGCTCGGAAAGCACGTTAAACCGTCGGTCCCGGTTGTCATACAAACATCTATAGCAGTCGTTACGGGTAGTTGGAGCCCTCAAAAATCCAACATCTGGTCTAGCTGCAATGCTTCGATATCGCCTTTGGGTTGTGGAGGTCACATGGCAATCGCTTCACGGAAAATATCGAAGTTTAGCCAAATTCGCAGTTAAACTGGTAAAAAGCGGACCCCAGACTCCAAGTTCGGATGCGACTGGGATTAACGCTTGGATGAAGAAGAAGAAGAACTCCAATCACGAGCTTTTTGTTGCAAGAATTCTGGAAGAAAAAATAAGTTCAAAGTTTAAATAAACTTAAAAAATATTATATTAATTTTAGAAAACCATTAAACAGTAATATTTGGTTTATATTCAATCGATAGCCGCTTATAACTCGCAGCTGCCCCAATATTTCAGAGTAAGGCTACTCGTGAAAGCCGACCTGCCTAATCGATTTACAACGTTTCCGTACTTACAAAAATGTATATTTATTTAACCAAAACATACTTCATTTCCCTTTCCATTACATAAATGGGAAATTCTTGCTCCTCTGTATAAATAAATCTTTAAAGCGCAGATGAAAGCCAAGCAAATTATTTGCTATGTTGTTTTAAATTATGTTATTATTTGTTTAACATTTTTAATATTTTATTACGGGTCGTAAGAGCCCTAATAATGTTCAACAACTGGTCAAGCTGGAATATTTTAATATCGCCAATGGGTTCTGAATGTCAGTGACTTCACAGAATATGTCGAAGTTCAGCCTGCCACGCAGTTTGTGACGGTACGTCGTCTAACCAAAGCTGAGTAAACTTTGTTTTTACGTATTTAATTTAAAAATTAAGTCAGAAGCCCCCGCTCTTTTGGCGGGAGATATTAGTGCCCCTCAAACCGCACTCATATTGTGAAATTCATTCAGAGACAGTAAGAGCGTTTTCACACTCATCCGATATTCGATATCCGATATCCGACATCCCATATCGGAGGCAGTCAAATGTATGAGATATGGATCTGTCTTTCGCAATGTCCGGCTCGATATTGGTTATCGGAGCCAACACCACTGTTTTGGTCCGATATCGGAACACAAAGAGACTAAAATAGCGACTGCAAGCAATTTTCGACCTTAAGGACGTTTTCATGTGTGACGTATTAAATAAAAAAAAATGTAAACGTGTCTTGACGAAATACTACCAGCCTCTTATCTTTATGTTATGTTCTTACATAGTTATTACCTTTCTTTTAGTTATTTTGTAGCGAGGTGAGTGTCAACATGTCACTGTTAAACCCTAGATGGTTTATGTGGTCTATACATATTATACAATGTACCTTTGTTTGAATTAAAAAAATGTATTTTCGCTTTAACTGATGACGCTGATCACGAAGATAAGCAAAAAAACTCGATACCAGGTCATGTTAATAAGGTCGAAAATTGTTTGGACTTTTTTTTTACTCCTAGCATCCCTAACTAGTCTGTGCTTTCGAGCAAATGGCCGTATCGGGCCGATTTTATCGGATAAATGTGAAAACAGTACAAGGTGTCGGCTATCGGATGTCGGCTATCGGCGTCCGACACCGATATCGGAAATCGGATGAGTGTGAAAACGCTCTAATTAATCCGATTCGTATAATGGTCCTGAGTGTTACAAAGTGTTTTGTTTTTCCTGATCTTGATTGTTTAACTATTACTCTTCCAGCGATAAGGCCGCCCATTGTACATTAAACTGTTTACATACTATCTACTTGTCCTAGTGTAAATTTATTGGTGTACAATAAAGAATTATCTATCTATCTATCTATCTTACCATGTTGTGAAATTAAATATATTTATACACTTTATAAGTCCCACCAAGATCGTTAGGGCTCAAAACTATTTGACCTTTGAGCCTGTGCACCTACTGAATACCGAATGAGACTCTGGCTCAGGCTTTCCTCCAGATTTCACACAGTAATCGCTCCTCTAATAAGGTACATTAGGATAAAGTTGGGATAACGGACTTTTTCATGCGACAAGGATTTACGCTGAGATGATAATGATTTTGTTAAGGTTTGTTGAAAACATCTCTTTAATTTAATATAAAGGGGATAATCAAAGTAAATTTCAACTATAAATTTATTTTCATTATACCTACCTCACAAAGTTTTACCTCACTAATTACATAAACTAAGTCCCACGACGCCGAAACATTCCTGTAGGTACGTTGTGTTTGTTTTCTAGTAGGTACTGAAGGGTAAAATCAAAACAGTTACATTATATTATAAAACATGTACCTACACAATTTTGGAGCATTTCATATTGACTATTTATTTGCATTAAGGTTTTGATTGTAGGATACTGGGCTTCAAAATCTTCTTATGGGCAACGAAAGTTCCAATTTAGGCTCTTTATTTTCTGACTTTTTTATCTTAGATACGTTAATATTGCTTTAACTCACCTGATGGTAAGATGAAGGTAGTCTTAAGAAAGTGGATCACCATTACAGATATTATTAATATCACAATGGTGAACCTCGGTACTATTTTCTACTTTTTGACAAGCACCAATAACAATGGTTACTTTCGTAATTAGTACACTTGACAAAACACAAATGGAAGACAAATTTGTTGGAATGTACACACCTACCTAATAACAGACATTATGTAAATAATATTTTCTGAATGGATGGTGAGAAACCTTCATGTAAAGTATAAGTCGTGTTATATGTAGAATTATATACGTGCATGATTTTGTTTATGTTGGATTGGCACTAATGTCCTCGGTAGTGGAGTCAACACACCGGATGACGTTTAAGTAATGTTTGCTTCCACTAAAAGCGGGATCGGTCTCGCTATTTATAGCGATCTATTATGTTATGGGCACTTATATTATTATATGTGATAGTAGTGAAATAAGATTTAGTAATAAATGAAGAGTCTCCGTGTTGCTTTCGTAAAAAGGGATCTTAAATAATATCTCAGTTATGCCTTTAAAATTATATAGCTCTTGAATGAAGATGGAATTAAAAATGACAAGAGAACATGCATGTATATTTTTAGTCTCTTTTAAGAGTGTATTATAAAATTGCACAAACGCGTATTTTTTCAATGGACTTACTTTGCCAGGTTTTGACTAAACATACAATGACAATGAAAAACATATTGTTTGATAATAAAGTAACTTTTAAAACAAGCTTTTCTTTATAATTTGTACCGATACGAATATAATAACTTTGTGCAAGGGTTGTGCTGATTTCAAAAAGCTTGTATCACGGAAGTTCTTTGTTTGCTACAAGCTTCTAAAATCAGAACAACCCTTGCATAAAGTTATTATATTCGCTTGGGTACAGATTGTTTAAAGAAAAGCTTGCTTTAAAAGAATTTTTACTAATAATTTTAATTTCAAATTGTTTGTTACAGTTATATCACGTAACAGTCTGGCTAGTATTGGTAGACGCTACCAATAATAGCCAGACTGTTACGTGTTTAATTCAAATATTCCTATGACCACCCACTGTCTCCATCTTCAGACTCTGAAGTACGATGTAATACAAGACAGTTTGTTAAGAGAAACAAAATGACCCCAAACTCGATAGGTTTATCTTGTTTAGTTTAGAAATTCCTGACTGTATCTTCATACTCTGAATACCATGCACTTAGTACCTGATACTTTAGTAAGCTAAAACAAATGAGTCCAAGTTTAATAAGTTTATCTTATTTAATTTAGAAGTTGCTATGACCACCTTCCTACTCCATCATCAAACCAACTCTATGACACCACAAAACGTGATTGGAAAAATTCATCCAAATCGGTTGGAGATATCGGCTTCATAATCGAGTTGCAAGTTTGCCTCGAACAAATTACATATAGAGCAAGTTAATAAAAAGTTTATTATAACCCTTCTTGGCAGTCTGGCAAAAAGTGAATACAAACATTCTAATAAGGAACCTTCCTTTTCTAGTCAGATAAAAAAAAATGTTGTACAAAATATATTTAATGTTGTACAAAAAATAATAAACCTATATATAAAATATTGTTTTTTTTTTTTCACTTATATTAAAATTATTCTTCTTCATTCTTGCGATTATCCCGGTCACATCCGAAGTGTGCACCTATCATTTCCAGTCTAACTTGTGATAATTGTAGACTGGTCACTCAACAATAAGTTATTAATAAACCCTAATCGCTAATACACTGACAATTTGATGTTAATTAATATTAGTCCACTTATGGTCTATCTGGCTTGCATCGCTGCTATTTTAACCCTCCATAAATCAGACCTCTTGTTTGAAATTCTAAAGCGAGGGTCATTGTTTTTGCGAGACTTCAGGAAGAAACTATTTGGACGCTAGTTGTTACGAGAAATCTATAGAAATTGGTAAAATACGTGCAGGCTTTATAAAAACCAAAGGGTGAGAGCGCCTCGGGAAGGGTTTTTTACGAGATCTGACCGGACGTAGAATCGAGGTATTTGTCTTGGGGTCTGGAGAGGAGATCCGATGGCGGGAACTAGTAAAGAAGGCGCCTGTCCCCAGATGCGGGAGATTCGAGTAAGCTACTGGTGTTAATATTTCTCTAAAGATCAGTCGTAGTTAATATACTTTCTGTTCAAAAACAAATCCATAAAGGCGAAGAAAGAAAGAAGTACCAGATGATTTATATATCTATAGCTGTTGCCCGCGGCTCCGCCCGCGTGGAATTCGGATTGCGGTTATAAATTGAGATGTCAGCTATCCTATCTTTTAAGTTATGGTTACAAAATTTTATCGAAATCACGAACATACATCGTGACACTTAATTTGTATATTATATATATATATATATATATATATATATATATATAAGAAAGATATAAGATAAAGTCAAAATGCTGCCAAAGTTGCACCACTCCGAACTTCATTAAGCTCCATCCAGTAACGAAGTCACCACAACTATTGTTCGATTTTGTTCACGGATATATTGTAGTAATATAACAGTAGCCGTAACACGTACGGGGCCTTCTCGTCATTCCTTCAACGCCAAATTGAGTTACAAAGCAGAGTTAATAAAGAGGTCTGATCGTGCTCAGAATCACAAGAGTATAATAGCAGCCAAGACTTTAATAACAAGCAGCTAGAAATTAGAAAAAAAAGCCTTACGGTACAACAAACCGAGATTTGTTCAATGGCAATAGCTCCCTTGATGGTTATTAAACCCGGGATTTATTGAAGGCCCTATCATGAGTCGCGGACTATTAGAGAGTTAGCAGGGAATTTTCAAGATTAGATGAAGGTGACAAGTTTATTATTTGAATTTAATGTTCGCCGTTTCAAACAATCTTTGTCAAATATTATATTACCTACGCAGAGTTTTTTTTTTAAAAATTGAATGGCATTGGTAAGACAGTCAGAGTATGGTTTCTGATTACTTTTTTATGGAATAAAATAAATCAGTATATATAATCAATAAAATAAAAATAAAATCAGTTATGTTAGAGGATATAATTAAAATGAATTATGACCATCTGTCTCAGAAAATGAAAAGAAAAACATCCTTTCTTTAGTTTGTTTGATAAAGTCACTGAAAGCCGTATGTATATATTCTGTCGGAAAGCTGTTATGTAGGAACTGCCAATGTTTCTAGCGCGGCTTATACTCCTATAACTTTTTCGGTAGATATGTCGCCGCCAAATAGCTTAGTCAGCCGTCCAATTAACTGCCTAGGCAGTTAACTAAGCAGCGCCATTCAATTAACGGCCTGAATGATATTCAGCCGCCTCGTTTATTACAACATTTAATAACCTGGCTGGCTAATGCTCAGTTCAATCGTAACATGGGGTACTACCTCGAAATAAGATAGAAAATTACCTACATACATAAATATTCTTGCACCTGTAAATCCCCGAGGGGGTAGACAGAGGCGTATTCACAGAAAATTAGTGATGGGTTTATTGTGATAGCTGCGCAATCCGACTTAATTTGGTTAGGTTAGAAGGCTAATGCAAGAGCGGAGCGTAGCTCCCGCATTAGTCCTTCGTAGTTTTTTTTAATAAGTAATTTTTCTAAATGTTTAATTAAATGGCTAGGCAAGCAGTTAAACGTCATCGATCCAAACTATTTGTCTAGCCGTTTAATTAAATGGCTGAACACCATTCAGGCCGTTAATTGAATGGCGCCGTTTAGTTAACTGCCTAGGCAGTTAATTGTACAGCTGTTTAATCTAGTTGGCGGCGACAGATACACGATTAAAAAATCTAGGTATTGCAAGTATCCTTGAGCTCTGAAAATTACCGACCATAAGGTATACCATTTGCTAATTACCACCTCTATGCTCTAGGGAACCTTTTTACAAAACTGTAAAACTGCAATTTAGAACGCAAGAAATATACAGAGGGAAGCTCCTACTCACCTCTTAAATAAACTACTTACGACCCTAACATATCCTTAAGTGAGCTTGATATGAAGTGCTCTTATGAAGTTCTTTAATCTACTAATCTTTTTTTACAAGTTATTAAAGAATACAATTTAGTTAAAAATAATGTGTTACAAAAAATTCGTTAATCAAATGCAAACTTTCAAATTCATATGAAGCTAAACCCTAAACTCAGTAGTTAATTAGATCCAACTTTACTTTTTTTGACCTTACCTGGAGGGGAAGTCCCTACTCTAAATACTGAAGATAACGATTTTACTTAGAGGAAACATTCCTTTATTTTTAAAAAGAAACAAAATCTTTTCCGGTAAGTCCCCTGTATTGTATTCTCTAACGACTGATCTTTAGAGAAACATATTAGTGAAAGTTAATCTATTTGTATGAAGTTAAATTAGTTTTTTAATAAATTCCAAAAACGTTAATAAGATATAAATTATAAAGAAACACCGAGAGGTATAAAGTATAACACATATTTATTAACACCTTACGTTAGGCCCAGTCGTTCCTGAAGTCTTCACCAATCCGGAGTCCGCTAAAATATGATGCGATGCTTCTTGGATATTTTCTGAATGAATTTGTTTTGATTTTGCCCAATAATTACTTTTGATTAATCGATGATCAATTAATCAAAGGTAAAAACCACAATAAATTATGGAAATTATTCAGAAACTCAATTTTTAGCATGACAATTTTTAATATGAGAAGGAATGACAGAAAAATATATGTAAATTGATTACAAATCAGCAAAATTTCAATTATCTGCATGCCTTCAAGCCCGAATCCAAATACTTTGTAAATTTAACAGCCTGTTTACAAACGTCTCACCAGCTTATCTTATCTTTAAGCATCCTACACGCTGTCTGAGACCTTAATCCCTTATCGACAATATTAGTAAACCGCTAACACAAACATAACAACTCTGTATACAATAACACGCTCCATAACACAACTACATACTAGGTATTGACACTTTCTCGGAAGAAGCAAACACGGTTATATCTAGAATATTCATGAGTTTATTACTGCAAAGTTTACCTTTGAAGATGAGAACAAAATATAATCGGTTACCTACTCGTTTAGTATGATTACCTAAATTGTTTCTCAGAGATAGTTTCAAGTACTTAGCGCTTTAGAACTGTATAGCAAAGTTAAATAAGACAATATTCTCTCTGACAGAAATAGTTAGAACAAGGAACAATATGAGACCGGCTTGAATTTCTCGAACATCAAGCACGTTAAACTCTTGGCTGTAAGTGAAATGTACTGAAACTAAAATTAAATGGGTTTAGGGGATTGTGTGATCTTTAACAATTGCGTAGGCGGTGAATAGCTTTATATCAGGTTTACTGTTACAATGGCTGCCATGAATTTTGAATATAATTGGAATGTAATTTTTTTTAACCAGCCTTATATAAGTGTTAAGGCGTATACTGCAAAAAAAACATGCTGGACAATAAATGTGAATGGGCTCCAAGGCCCCGATTCCCCAACACCCTGACACCCTCAGGTAGTCTCTGGTAACATACTATCATCATTAGCACAGTAATGGTCCAGATGGTACACAAAGCATATACTTTGAAATCCAGGTCCGCTGTCACACTCTTTCTCAAAATTTTGCTATTTGGTTTTACGGTAGCGACTGCTGTCTGACCTCTTAACCCTCGAAAAACAGTCAAAAATCTTCGCAAACTTTTTTATAACATTATTAGGATTTGGATCAAACAAAGTTGTTGAAAGAACCGAACTATAAATAGCTTGGTACTGTTTGGTCAAACAAACCTCCCTCGCGGAAATCCGACCCGACGTCAAGGTCCCATCATTTTAAATCGACTTATTCCTGATTATCCTGGCAACTGATATCTAACTTTGAAAAGGCTTGCTATATTGTATATGAATAGAAATAGTTTGTGATAAATCATATTCCTGCTGTTGTATGTTTGCACGGACGCGGATGGAGACACGCAGTGCATTTACTTATGACAAACGTGTCTGTAGTATCAGGCAAGAGCTTCTTTCCACGGTGCGTATTCAGCGAAATCACGCACGCTTCTGTAAAGTCACGGATCGTGGAGAGGAGTCCTAAGAAGTACGAGGTAATTTTTCTTTTTGAACAAAATTGTACTATTATCCAAATCTTCAGAAAACCCTTCTCTGGCCTCGTTTGTGTTTAAATTACCATATGATATTTATTTGTAACTCATAAATGATAAATTTCCAGTGCAGTACAGTACAAAGATCTTGACTGCAGTCTCAAAATAATCTTGGGTATTAAGAGTAAATCAAACTGTTTTATTGATTTTATTTTGAATAGCTACAGCACATAAAAAAGGTTCAATTTTGACATTAACTTGTACATTATACATAGCCTGACAGAAACTCCTTAAAATAAACTTGTACGTCTTATTAAAAGATTTAATTATTTTTTCCTAAGAAAGTAGTGAATATATTACTTATACTATAATCGATATAGTTATAATCACACAGTTTGTCCTGTTAATAGGTAAGAAATTATTTCTATGTTTACAAAATCAAACCTATTATATACAAATTAAATTAAATTAATAAAGTTACTATATATACATAATACTAACTAAAAAACTAAAACTAAAAGTTAAAATGCGTCGTGGAATTCATCCGCATCGCATGCCTCTTGTGGTAGCGTTCCCAGAAGACTGGCAGCATTGCCACGTTGTATGGCAATGCTTAATCTCTGACCTAAAAAGAGGCCAGCCTTCTGGTCACGAGAAGCGTCGACCATACGCTTCGCAATCTCCCTGAAGAGATTGCGGGCGCTCGGACCCCAAGGCCCAAACGTTTCGACTCCAAACGGCACAAATTCATAATCTCCAATGAGATTGGAGTATTTGCGCCGCTTAAGAGCCTCTGCAGAAGCTGCAGCAGCACCGGCACAACCAGCCGTGCCAGGTATATGGGTAGGGGCAATGGTGTCAACGCATGTTGCGTCCCACACCAGAGTCCTACCCATTTTCCAAGGCATTAATGACATACCATCCGGTCTCTTGCCATCGTCGCGCGCCAAACCGTTTGGTTCAAGCACAGCAGGCACACCAGCGGTGACAAGAGCACGGCGGATTATGTCGTTTATTGATTTATATTGTATTATTGTCCAAACTAAAGATGAGTACCAAATATCAGAACAATCTGTCAACAGAAAAGAGCCAAGGCATTAAGATCATTTTTCACCGACTTTTTTTTTTATGTGTGTACACCGTTTACTCTGAGATTTATTATCCGAATAAAGTGATTTTTTTTTAGTTCGACATAGAATGGTTGCCATTTGGTTCCATAAAATGGTTTATATGGTTTGTTCTATTAGTTTTCATTTCATGAACATTTTCGTATTATTTTAATTAAAACTTTTAACAAACATATTATTTATGATGTCCCATATTTCCACAGGTGGTCCCATATCAATTTCATGGATACTGGACCTTGGACTCAGGAGACACATCAGAGAATTCCATAAAATGAAATAGGATGATTGCTTTTTAGCTATTTTTAGGACGATCCTGTGACAAGGTAAGCTACATTATGATAGTCAAGGACGTGCTGGAATTACCAAGTCTTGAACTATGGAGGTAGACAACAGCACTTCTTATATAAATATATATATATATAGCATGAATGTCTCGTTCATGTTATTAAGAGCATTGTCAATCTTATGAAACAAAACTCAAAATCTATGGTCGAAGACATGCTGAAATAGATTACATCAACAAATGTGGAAAACACTGAAAAGTAATAAATAAAAAAAACTACGTTTCAAAAACCGACTTCCAAAACTCAAAAGAATAAAATAACTTAGCCTTAGCCAAAAGGTAAAAAACGGAAACTTCCACCGCAAATTGGTTTGAACGTGATCTAGTGAATGACGTGATAAGTAGTTTTTTTTAATACGTCATAAATCGTAAACCATACACTATTATTAAAACATCGATCAAAGTAACAACGAACTACAAGAACTTTTATATTATATTACTTGCTGCTAACCCTTCATGGGCGAGTCCGACTCGCACTTGGCCGCTTTTTTTAATAAGTAATTTGTTCAAAAAGATCGATTTGACTGTACTATTCTTAGTTGAAACATATTGTACAATGTTTTTCTTTATTGGCGCTCAGAATCACAACAAAAGATGTAATGAATCTTTAAATGAATTAATAGATCTGAGTCAAAGGTGAGCTGTGCCGGTACTACCTCTATCTCAGGGCCATAAATTATTCTTTCAGCAACATACATACCCCATTACACAAATTACGGGCAAAATATGTTAATTCAGCAGTTTGGCGACAATTTTATTGCCACGCATGGTCATTTACCGTGGCCTGGGAGGATGCCATACAATATTGTTCTCTTTGGGGACAGGTAAACATGAAATTCGTAGTGAAAAAGAACATGCTAATTATTTGTGATACTTGATTCTTAATTCGTTTAACAGAAAACTCGAGGATTACGCAAATGTCAAGTAGAGGACAGTAGTACATACTAGATAATATTCATAAGAAGAAATTATCAAATTGGAAATTAGCAATTGTCTGATGAAAACCAACATGCACGCAGGTGAAACTGCGTGAATTAGGTAGTAATATTTTTTTTTCCTAGTTTTGCAGTTTTTTAAAGAAGCAATTCAATTTATGTCGCCACGGTATTAAATAGAAACATTTGTAAGACAAATAACGTAATAAACCGAAAAATATGATCAAAACACGGGTCGAGAAGACCTTATTAGCCGAGACGAAGTTAATGTAGCATATTTACATAATTATCCTCCGTCATATCTACTTACAGTTTTGCCCCTCTGTCGCAGACTGAAAAGAAATGAAATTTTAAACAATTAACTATCCTCTCATAATTCTTAGGTGTTGCGTACCTACTTTATGTTTGTAAAGTTAAATTAACCCGTTTCACTTCAAGTGTGAGGTTTTGAAGTTTGCAATTTGAGTCAAAGTATTGCTATGCAATGAGACAGAATCTTGCCAGTGGTCGGTCGAAAAAAAAGTCATGATGACATAGTCCTGGCAACACTGCCGCGCTAACTAAGAGTGCAATAACTCGATTTTTGTCGATTTTGAGTTACATATATATTCGGAATCAGCGAATCGAGATCTACAATTCTCTCTAAGAAACTTTTCATGAAACCTTCTGGAACCTGATATTTCAGTAAGCATGAATACAATAACTATTTTATATTACAAAATTTACTAATGAAAAATACAATAATCAAACTTGTGGTGACATTCACTTTTAACTATGATTACATTACTTGTCATAAGTACAATAATTTTTAGTTGTTCCACTTATGATATGAGGCACTTGAATTTTAAATACTTGTTTGCTCGTCATAAATACAATATCTTAGACTTATTGTACTTATGATTGGCGTCTTCCAACCATTTACAAAGATAATACTTATGCTTCACAAAAAAATAGAGTTATTGTATTTATAATGAGTAAACTGATTCAAAATAAAGTTATAATGCAATTATAATTGAATTGACATTATGAGTTATTGTATTTATTATTAGTCAAGACTATGCAACGGGGTGTGTCGGGGGTAACATCAACATCGATACTACATTGTTCAGTGAGCCTCAAATACAAACGACACCTGTCTTCACCAGTGGTTCTCTTTTTTGTAATGAGTCAATGCCATCAGATGAGGAAGAAAGTAATCCGTCAGTTGATTTTTATGATGATTCAGATGACAGAGTTAAAGACAAAAATTACAAACCACCAGTACAGAAAAAGAAGAAGAAATTTAATACCGGTATAGTTTTACAATTACCCCTTGAAGACTTTGATCCAATATCTCAAGTAGTGGTAGCTGAAGTTCATAAAATTCCTGTTGCTTCATCTCAAATATGCCATAATGATTTACCTAGACAAATATATAAAAGAACATTACAAGAACAACTTAGTGATGAAATTGAAGTAGTTAAAGAAGTAGTAGAAGCTGTAGAAAGTGATCTTAATACTGACGCATTGTCTGAAACTGAAATAATTTACACTAAATCGGGTGCTCCTAGAAAGAAGCGTAAGTTTAATACACCATTATCACAGCGGGTGCAAGAGAAGAAACAGAAAGGTGACGCAAAGTTGACCCTTAAAGAACCATGCACAGAAAAATGTCGTATAAAATACACTTATAAAATTTCACCGGAAGAGAAGCAAAATATACATGATCGTTACATTAATTTGAACTGAAGAACTGGGAGGCAAGAGGACTGTTATAAAAGGATTAGTAGAACCAATAAATGTGAAAATGAGGACTGTAAAAGACAATAATAATTTGTTACCCAAGAGAAGTATTTCATATAAATACAAGTTTTTTGTGAACCAGGTAAAAATTGAAGTTTGTAAAACATATTTTTGACAACACTTGGATATCACCCACAGAATAGTACACACGTTTATAGAGTATTCGAAAAACCAGTCGATGAACAGAAGGACAAGAGAGGCAGCTATGAGCATAAAAATGTTATTGACAAAGATGTTATAAGAACACATATCAAAAGCTACAATCCTGTTGTCTCTCATTATCGGCGTGAACATGCTCCTCTAAAATTATATTTGCCAAGTGATGTCACGATAAAATGAATGGAACAGAATTTGACTGAGACTTATCCTAATATAAAAGCATCATTTGAGACCTACCGCAGAGTACTGAGAGAACTCAACATTTCGTTTGCCCATTTGGGAAATGAAGAGTGTGAGCAATGTGCTCTCTTTAAATCTCATGAACACAGCAACGAGTGCAGCCAAGATCAGTCGTGCGAGAAATGTCTCTACCGTAAACATAACTTAAGATATAAGACAATTAGAGAAGCCTACAAAACCGATGTAAGTGCAGCTTCGACTGATAAAGAAACCGTTTACTATTACGTTGATTTACAGAAAGTCATTATGCTTCCTAGAATAGACCAGTATAAGATTGCCATATTTTGTCCTCGTATCATGGCTTTCAACGAAAGTTTCGTTCCTCTTGGCAAAACCAAAGATGATAAATTACCTTTTGCTGTGCTATGGAACGAAACAATATCCGGAAGAAACCAGGAAGACATCTTATCAGCTTTTAGATGTTTTCTGTTACACACAAGAGACGCTAAGCATGTTGTTATATGGGCTGATAACTGCGCAGCTAAGAATAAAAATTGGGTTTTCATGTGTTTCTTAATTAACATGATCAACAGCAATCTTACTGCCACTGAAACCATCACAGTAAAATATTTCGAGCCCGGACACTCTTTTATGTCAGCCGATCATTTCCACCATCAGGTGGAAATGTCATTAAAGAAGAAAAACAAAGTCTACGATTTCAACGACTTTGTCGATGCCGTCCAGAATGCAAATTCACGAAAAAACAAAGTGCACGTTATGTCAGTAGCTGATTTTTTTATTTTTGAAGACTCTTCATCGCAGCTTAAACTTAGAAATATCGAGCCAAGGGTGTATTTGAGGGACATAATATCTGTAAAAGCCGAAAAAGGGAATTACACTATTAAATTCAAAGAAAATCTGGAATCAGACTGGAAAGAACTAGACTTTCTACAAATTAAAGTTAAAAAGAGCAAGATCTTTCCAAACGCTGTTCCGAAGTCCGTGCCTCGAGGGATAGCCAAAGAAAGAAAGCAGGAAATAATTTCCTAGTTAGTTCCTCTGATGCCTGAGAACCGAAGACTTTTCTGGACCATGCTACCAGAATCAACAAAGACCCTTCCGAATTCACATATTGAATAAGAACTAAGAAATACTAATCTCTAATTTACCAGTGCCATTTTAGTTATTTAAGCTAGATTTTAAGTGTTTGTCAAAGTGATATAATGTGCCTTTTACGCTGATTGTGAACAATATTGTTAAATATTAGTAAGGATTTATTAGTGTAATTGTTAAATTTTACTAAACATTTATTAGTGTAAACCTTAAATAATAACTTTATAAGACTTCTGTTACTACTTACTTTACAAGTGATCACTGATTAGATTTTTAATTTAAAATATCCAATATTATGCTGTGATTACCTAAAAAAACAGGTTGTGATTGTCTGAAAGACAACTTTAGTTATAAGAAGTAATATTTTATTATTATTTATGGTTTCATACCAATCCTTGAAAGGTGCGATTTTTTTTGTAACTAAAGATTTTTTTTTTAATAAATACTTAATAAAGAAAGATTAATATTCTTTTTTTCATTGGGTTTCTTGATTAGTCGTATTTACATAATAGTACTTCAGTTTATAGGTTTACTAAAAAAGAATACAATTACAGTAAGAATACATTACATCTAGATCTAATTAAATGGCCAACCTACCATTACTGGTCATTAATACAATAACTACATTAGTTATCGTATTTACAACAAGTAAGGTTAGGCTGATTTTTTACTTAAAACTACAATAAGTGCCTTTGCTAAGGATGAGTACAATAAATAACGTAGTTATTGTATTTAGGACAAGTGATGACAGGTTGATTATTAAAACATTCCTAACTATGAACATTATTTCCATGTTCAATGCCATAAGCTTATTTTTTTTTGACGTTGAACTATATTTTATCTTATTCTTTATTTGTTCTTCTTTTAATTGGTACCAGTTCCATGTAGATATGTTCACTGGTTCATGAGATACAAGAAAAACAAAGTTCAAAACTTTGCGCGCGTTTTTCTCGAAATCGTCAAAATCGAGTTATTGTATTCTTAGTTAGCGCGGCAGAACAGCAAACACGATAAAAGAATTACCAAATTTCGCGTATCCGTTAAGAAGTTATAAGCGCACATACATTTCGAAGGTTATAAGCGAAACAAATTCCAAACAGCTCACCTTCATTTTGACGCACAACTTGACTCATCTCACTTTAACTGCAGCCTAGCGTATAAAAGGTTATTCGGTGAGCATAAAATGAGTACGTTATGAAAGAGCCGGGACAAAAACGACCGGGCATTTTTAACCCACGCTCTTGATGCGTCAATGATGTTTACCCTCCCTAAAAGCCTTTACGGCGAACAACCTTATACCATCATATATAAGCGTACCTTTACTGTGTGAAGCAGAAAGGGTTTTAATATAAAAGTCAAATGAGATCAATCGGTCTATAAATGTGCAAATTGAGTACACCGGCTGGCTCTCTATAAAAAATAAAATTATTTAATTTTATATAGTTTCGAATTATAGTGAGTATATCATTGAAAGCATTATATTTCGTTAGGATATAAAACAAATATATTGAATACTAGCTCCTGGGGTATTCATTAACTTTGTAAGGTATAAGTCGCTGCATTTGTAGGTACAATGGACAGTGACCGTACCAAATGCTCTGCTGACAGTGCAGCATCCCTATTGTATAGCATGAGAGGCTACTCACTGCAGCGAAATAACAGAAAATTTAAGCTATGTTTATAAAAGCAGGGTTATAAATGGACTTATACCGGTACGTGAAGCTTCCACGGTGAAGTGTTGGGAATGTAGTGGACGTGGCATTTGTGGGTTTCAACAGTGGGCTCTAAGACACTGTCAGCTTTGCATCGGCAGTATGCTTCGTAATACACTTATTTTTTATTTGGCAGACAAAATGCCGTCTGGGTTGTTGAGAGCTCGTCTACATCACTGTAAACAATATACAATACACTGCATTGATTGGAGCACCGGAACCGCGGTGTAAAGCTTGATGAATGATTCAGCGCGCCCTAATTCAACCAGTTCTTTAAAATCTGTATTTTACGTAGTCTATATAATTGTATATAAAATAAAAAATAAAAACTTTCTATGTCTTTATTTATTACTTGAGCAATTACGCTTTGAGGTCATATGTTTGTCGAGGGCACTAACTTTTCGGTTACGTATCAATTCGCCGAAGGTAATTTCAACTACGGTTGTCTTTACTACCTTTGATACACCTACGTTTATATCGCATTTTATATCACATTGCACTATTGAACGATTCATCGAAATGTTGTTTAAGATATTGTTTATTTCAACTAAAGGACGACTCACCTGCAGTTCATGTATGGGGGTGGTTATAAAAAAATAACCAAGAAGGCTTATTCGCTCCGCTCCCGCCTTAGCCTTCTAACCAAATCTAAGTATAACTTCGCGCGGTGGACACTGCGCGCCTCGACTTGGATAGATATAGGTTAGAAGTGGTTATTTTTTTAAACCAACCCATACATATTCATATTAATACATAATTTATATGAATAAACCTTAAATAACATAAACCGCGGGTTCAATGAAAAATATCTAATTTTCGGGCTTTTGATCTTCGGGATTTTAATACTAACTAAATCAACAGTACCTAGGTGAATAGTTAATTATTTCAATCAACCTTAGGGTAACTCACTTATAAGAGGTAATTAAATCGTAGATGAGTTAACCATAGGTGAGTTAAACGTCGGTGAGTCGTCTATTATGTATTTCATACATTACTTATTGTGAACATATGTGATACAACTATTAGATATGTCAACCAGAAAGTGAATCAAATGTAGTTGTGTCAACGATCAACCAAACTTTTCATATTTTTTTAAATTTTGGATGAAACTATACGGCGTGTATTTTTTAACATGGAAACACATTCGTGTGTCGTTTTACAAAAAACTTTTCACCAAACAGGCACTAGGCAAAGTATATGCTATTCGTAAAAATATTTGATAAATCAGCTTTTCCAAAAACTAGTTTGAAACGTTTTTCTTGTCACATATTATAACGTCCCTGACTACCGTCATATACGGTATACGCACGTATTTAGTTTATAGTTATTTAATCAATTATGGTGGTTTAAAAACTTTATTAAAAGCGATTGCCAAGTCTGAGGACATTTTACCTACTGTTTGCTGCTAGCAGGAGCTATTAGTTATAAACTCACCAATTCGAGGGATTTACTAAAAGCCGTTGAAGAATTTCACTATCCCTTGCCTGGTTCAGATCAGCTGGATCGTGTCAAATTATACGATACCATAATTTGAGCAAAGCGCTTCCATTGTCTCGTCTTAACGGTGGCAATGCCAGATCTGAAATTAGTTTAATTCAACTTTCAAACTGACTACAAGTAAAAAAGCCTTTAAAAATTATGTTTTATGAAACAATTTCTTTTAAATAACAATTTAAAAGCATTGGGGACCGATATCTAGTAATAAATTAAAGATTTATGTTTTTATCTTGTTGCCCGTGCTTTGAGACTACAAATCTCCAATGATTAAAATGTTGCCGTAGTAAATCGTGAGGGGCTTGGTACCTCACTATCTTATCCCATGGGTATCTAATAAGGTAACTAATGGTTATGGCTGCCCGCCAACTGATAGTTAACACATAGCACATAAAAAGTGACCGGTGGATAACAACAGATACACTCTTCAATACTCCATATTTACATTAAAATTTTAAAACTCATCTCTATGAACTTATGAAATTATACAAAGTTTTTGAGACACATTCACATACAAGATACTCGGTACGAAGTTAGTGGTTCAAGTAAGTTAATGTTTACCAATATTATTTGGAACAGTGTTAGATTGTAGTTTTGACTGAAATATTACGTATTTTTATTTTTTATTTGAAGTGTTCAGATAGATTCTAGCGAGTTTTGCATCACATGAATCTACCGCATGGACTTTTATGAAGTCGAACAATAAAAACAGAAATAAAGAGATAGAAAACAGACAAAGCTTAAAAACTGTTCGAATAAAAGATAGATATAGAAGGAGAAATTTGAATTGGTCAGGGCGAGGTCTGGTAGCTTAGTGGTCAAGCATTGCCCTTGTAAGGCAAAGATCACGGGGTTCAAACCCCGCCTAGACCGATTCAATTTTTTCTCTTAATTCGATTTGAATATAAAGCATGAAAAATGCCTAAAAATTTAATCCAAATTATATGGGCGGAGTAGTCAAAAATTAATGTTTCAAAATGATTGAAAAATCATTCATTGATTGCGATAGTTCGTAAGTATGTCGGAAGATGCTCCACTGTCACCTCAAAGACAGATATAGAAGGAGAAATTTGAATTGGTTAGGGCGAGCTCTATTAGCTTAGTGGTCAAAGCATTGCACTTGTAAGGCAAAGATCGCGGGTTCAAACCCCGCCTAGACAGATTCAATTTTTTCTCTTTAATTCGATTTGAATATTTAGCATAAAAATGCATAAAAAATTAATTCGAATTAAAAACTGTTATTTTAATCTAACAAATAGAAATTTCTGTTTGATTTATTGGTATGTATGTCATCGCCAACTAGCTTAATCAGGCATTCAATTAACTGTCTAGGCTGTAGACTAAACGGCGCCATTCAATTAACGGCCTGAATGATATTCAGCCGTAACGTCTATTACATCATTTAATAAACTAACTGGGTTATGCTTAGGCCATTCGTAAGATGGGGCACCACCGCGAAATAATCCGAGAAATTACATACATAGATATAATCACGCCTGTAAATCTCCGAGAAAATAAGCAGAGATGTATTCACAAAAAAATAGTAATCGGTTTATAGAGAAAGCTACGCAATCCGCAATTTTTTTGCCATGCGAAATAAGTAATTTTTCTAGGCAAGTAGTTAAACGTTATCGATCCAACCTATTTGCCTAGCCGTTTAATCAAATGGCTGAACATCATTCAGGGCATTAATTGAATGGCGCCGTTTAGCTAACAGCCTAGGTAGTTAATAGAACGGCTAATTAAACTAGCTGGCTGCGAAATATATGTATATATATTTAAAGAAAGGAACTCGTAACTGATTCCGAAGATAATATACGAATAATTCATCTTGGAGCACTGCCATATAGTTTGAACAATTAGAAAGGGAAACGATGAAGCAAAGCGTGACACACTGGCTTGGTGCCGAGCCAAGAATATCTTTACCGTTGTGCTTTGTGACAGCGCCCGATAAAGACTACCCGCAGTTTAAAAAATCTAGAAAAAAGCAATACGCAGTACCTAGCATTATCATGCATAAAAAGGAAATTTGGGCCCACATAGTCCACGTATGGCATCACGTGAGGTTCTAAGCACTCACGAATGTACCTTTCAGTATTTAATGTTGGCAACCGTGGTCCCGTAACCACCTCAAGTTATGTTTTACCGCTCGCGGATATACCGCCCCAGATAGTCCATGAGCCACCACCATAAGCAACCCTCTCTTGAAAGCAGCTTTGCGCAAAACGCTCTCCCTTACGTCGGTAGACCATCTTCCTTCCATCATTGCCATGTAACGCAATTTTAGACTCATCAGAAAAGAGTACACGGCTCCAATGATGCTGAGTCCAATTTAAATGAGTGCGCGCGAAAAGAAGACGCGCTGTTCGGTGGGTTCGCGTTAGTTTGGGGCCATTAGCTGGTTTGTGTGGTACTATATCGCGTTCTTCTAACCTTCTCCGAACATTTCGAGCACTCACAGATACTCCGTGGAAGTCGCGAAGTTGGTTTGTATCTCCATGGAGGTAAGGTGACGATTTCTCAAGCTGGTCGTCACGATGAATCGATCCTGCCTTTCAGTTGTGACCCGAGATCGTGGCCTTCCTTGGCGACGAACAAAGTCGGCAGTCTCTAGGTACCTCCAATAAACATTTCGGACCGCAGATCGACTTTAATTAAGTTAAGCACTCACATTTCTTTGGCTGTATCCGGCCTGGATAAGTGCCACAGCTTGGGCGGCGACTTCAGGCGAAGTATCCATAGATTATTGATAGAACCTCACCTTAATGCTTAGAATAAGTAATGTTTGTTGCAAAACCAAAGAGAAAAATCACACTTTCAAGAATTAAATCCAAGTAAACGAATAAACTCAAGTGTTCTTAGTATTCGATTGTTTAATATCAACGAACAGGCTCCAAATTGTCTTTTGTTTCTTTAAATTCTGTGTTCGAAATTCAAAATAAAACTATTGAATAAAATTATGAATGTGCCTGGTTCAAAACTGCAATAAAACTTTTTGCTCGACCTGATATAAATTTTTAGCTAGGACTAAACGAAACTTAAAATGCAAGGTGGGCCAATAGATGTGTCCACAAGTGTACAAAACAGTATCAATTAAACAGAATATAAAAATCAAACGTTTCTTTTCTCACTAACAAACACTTGAAAATACGCAGTAATTAAAATTGAATTTGTTATAAGTCAAGCACAATTTCCTCCAATTTTCGCAGTAAGAGTATCCACCCGTACCGGTTTATTAAATGAAGCCTTTCAGTAAACTTGCTTCTTCGAACCCTCCTAATATAAGACACCGGAGTTTACCAAATTAATTCAAGCATGGTGGTGCATCTTACTGAAACTGAGACTAATTAATTTTAGATCCTCGATTTATTTATACAGTTATATCATGATCATCATCATAATGGAGGCGTATTTTCTTGATTGCATCGGAGGCCGAGATGGATTCGGGGTCCGCCTTTCTCCTCCACTTCACATATTCTTGGGAGTCACACTTATGTAACACACCTATGCAAAAAAAAGCATATGAATACTGAGCGAATGACACATTAAGTATGTAAGGCACGTAGAAGAAGGTAGGCCGGTATAATAAGAATCTATTTATCGCACTAAGACAAAATGTAGCTATTTTTCATTTCACATCACATTTCATGCGGCTTTTTACCTTAAGTACAAATCTGGCCATTATATACCCACGCTTTTTGTTTTTAAACTAAGTTTTAGTTCTTCTTAGTTAATATTTCAGCTTTTAAACTTTAACTCCTTGAACTTTACCTGCCTGTGCTTTGATGCAGCCAATTAACACGTTTAATTTGCAGTCAAGTCAAGCTTTAACCTGAGCAGAATTTTGGGTAGTTGGGATACATTTTTAAACGTGCCTAATTAAGGAATTAAGGAAAAGCAGAAGAATAAACCCGATGGAAGTAGGATTGGTGGGTATTTCTATAATTTAATAATGTCCAAAGTTGCAATATTAATGCTACTATATCTATTATGTCTAAAAGATTGTTAGGAAAGGCTTCACGATCATAAACATTATACTGAAAAAACATAAAATTATACTGAAATAATTCTAATACCGATGTGTTATTATGATAGTAACATGTGTATTGGTCTATTAGTATTAGAGGGATTGGAATATTTACCACGTTGTATTGTTTGGAGTTTTCGATATTTCGGAGCTGTTGCAAGCACCCTGATCACGGAGGAACTGAAGAGTCGGCGGTTAACGATGAAAAAGTCTTTAGAAGTAAATATATCGAAATACTACCCACTTTCGAGTTCTTTTACTACGAGTATCAGCACTGTCACTAATTTCGTTTTCACTACAAACACGAACTCGATCTCAATCACCTTTACGACATACGGTGCACCGTATCCACTCACGATTTTGTTTTGGCTTGTTCGCGGTTGTTTTTGCAGAGACGGACACTGGATTCCAGACGTTTGACAATTGAAACCCATCCTCCCGATTGAAATTTCTATGCTTTTTTATTTCAATCGCTTCGCTATAGTAGCATTCAGTCGAAAGCTTCTGGGGTGCTCGATCGCTCGATCCAGTGGTCGGTACCGTACCCCGATAAATGTTGAGAGATTGCAGATATATTCGGTTCTTAATTTTTGATTGCCCTGATGTGTTCCTTAATTCGGCATGTAACAGTTCTTTTTGGGTTCCTTCTGGATGGTAGCGACGTTATCTGTCATGATAGTTTAAATACCTATCTTTATTGGTCTAGCTTAGATAACCATAGCTTAATTCACATTCTGACAGAAAACTTGTCCCGGCTCTCATAAACTACAGTTTTATGTATATATAAAGGTAAGTATTCCGAAATGTTGAAAGTTGGTTTAAAAACACCTCAAATCTACGTAGATAGCACACGATGGTTGGCTGAAATGTCTAATATATTCTAACAAAAAGTTGTTTAACCCATGTAAACCTTAACTGAGACGAACTAGTTTTTATTTACTTAAAGTTTTAACTTTCCACTAAGAACCATGACCTACTTACTATTAACTTTATTCGTTTAAAATGAATTACTCACGAGATAAGAGGTATATTTGAAGTACAGTTGACAAAGGAGATACGATCGCACTTTGTCATATGAAGTTGTATCTAAAGGTGTAAACCTTATCTCCTTTGTCGACTGCACATAGGTCTTTTTTTTTATGCCACTTAGGTGGCAGACATGCACACGGCCCACCTGATGGGAAGTAGTTACCGTGGCCTATGGACGTTTGCAACACCAGGGGCGTCACAATCGTGCTACCGACCCTGTAGATACCTTCTAATACCCTTCTTGAAGAACCCCATATTGTAGTCGCTTGGGAAAACCACGGCAGGAAGTTCATTCCACAACCTGAGCGTGCTTGGGATGAAGTTCCTTTCAAAACGCACGGTGCGCACCATTTCCGGTCGCAGTGTGTGAGGATGAATTCCCTGCCTATGGCGAGTGGTGCGATGATAGAATGCAGCGGTGGGCATCATGTCAAACAATTCATCTGAGCACAAACCATTGTATAGGCGGTAGAACACACAGAGCGAGGCAAAGTCCCTTCTGAGGCTGAGAGGTTCCACATCGCCTGTGAGTATGGGATTGTCGACGAGCCTCAACGCCCGTCTTTGCAATGAGTCGAAGGGGCCAAGCTGGTATGCAAGCGCTCCGGCAAAAAGGTGACAGCAGTACTCCATGTCGGGCCGAATTTGTGCCTTATAAAGCAGAAGTCGTTGCCCCGCAGTGAAGTACTGCTTCGCCCTGTTGAGCACTCCAAGTTTCTTTGAGGCCAGCTTGACCTTGTCCTCCAAATGGTTGCGGAACTGAACGTCGCTTGAGATATCGACACCTAGGATCCCAATACTCGAAGAGATGGCAAGTGGTGTGCCCAGGAATTGCGGCGCCACAATAAATGGGGTAGTTTATGTTCGATCATCATTCTCATAGAGATTTCACAGTTGTGTCAAGTGGCCTGAACGCCGCTTAATGTTTTGATAGGTTTATAAACTGTTATGAGAGCACCGACCGTATGTCTGACTTCGTAACTCTAAAAGGAAAGCCTGTGGTGGAACCTAGTCAATTCTTAAACAGGTGGTGGTCTTAGGTGGTACACCTGTTTAAAAATTGATGATTTTCTAGCAAGTGAAGTTGAGTTGGGCCTCAAGGGTGTTGGTAGAACCCTGTATACTCCTATATAGCATTCTTTTAACGTATGTAGGTAGTTTATGTTGACTAAGGTATTCTAAAACTGCTCTAAAACATATTAGGCTTAAATTATACCAGTCGCGCATCGGTTTAATGCGAGTCTAGATGACTTTTATGTGCTTTTAGGAGTTTAATTTTATATTCTTAGTTCCCCATCTAGATATTATTTTTACTGACTTCAAGACGAGTAGATTTATAAATTTACCATTATGTCCCGAGTAAGGTATAAAGCTAAATAACTTTGTTTCGATCTTTTTATAAAATATAGCTTTAAAGGCTTTTATGCCAACATGCCATGCCAACACCATTAATTTTAGATTTATAGTCACAAAGTAGTTCCATATTAGGTAGGTATTCAATAATTTCATTTATATTATACCAGTGTTTTGCCTGCGGCTCCGCCTGCGTGGATATCAGTTATCGCGACCAAGTATTTTTACCCGACATACATACACATAGCCAAAGGAGGGTTATGATTTTATTTAAGTATGTTCATCTTCCTCATAGCTCCTCAACTAATAATTACTTAGATCTGGACAAATGAGTTATAGGTTGAAGCATCTTGGTCGACCGCTGCTTATAATCTATACATCTAAATATATAAATAAAATTGGTGGGTCTGTTTGTAATATTGAAATAACCTTTTTTTAATACATGCATAATGAATATAATACGGGACATGCACCAAAATAACATTTTTACCATTTTTATCTGTCTGTCTGTTTGTTCCGGCTAATCTCTGATATGGCTGGACCGATTTTGACGGGACTTTTATTGGCAGGTAGCTGATATAATAAGGAGTAACTTATGCTCCTATTTTAGAAGTATTTGTTATATAATTTGTTATTACGTGCTATAAATTGTATTTGTTACCTGCATACAAAATAAATCTGTAACGAAGTTGTGAAGAGTTTCCTTTCTACAGTATGTTTATCCGCATTCTACATGCCATAACACAAGCTAGTTAAGCTATGCTTACCATGGGTCTAGATAGCATTTTGTGAAATGTTGTGGAATATTTATTTATTTATTTCTATGAGTTTAGTAGATACCACCTCCATCAATACAAACTCGGTTAACATGTTAAACAGAATTAAGTAATAACGAGTAGTAATTAGAGAGTAATACTGTGGCATAGGTTTGTAGTAGCAGTCCATTAATGTACACATTACTATTGAAGATTTTTGGGAAATCATCACTTCAAACAAGGGAGACAAAAAAAATATTATGATGATTCGTGCATACTGATGATATCACTGAAAACAAGTATCATAATGGCCTTCAAGAGGAAGCGTACCTACAGGATAAGTTTCTGCGTGTGGATGGCAGAAACCTAACGATAGTGGAACTAACTCAAACCGCACGGTGTTTCGTTATATTAACCTGTGGGGCTGGGGAATCCAAAATGTGCTGGAAAGGATATCCCAGAGATTACGACCGCCCTTGGCTATTAACATTGACTACAGCGGGATATTGTTGAGGATCGAAATCACCCCCCCCCCCCCTTTAGAAAGGTGCGTACGAAAGCACAAAGCGTCGCTACCATGGGTCTGCATCTTTTATAGCGAAGGTTAGCCCCGAATGCCATCCCCAAGCCCGAGCTTATGGACAATGATATCGTTTTGCGATTTTCACCGCTCGGCGCATCTATGGCATGGGCGAGTGCTAGATCTCTTCTGTTCCAGACACTCTCGTTGTCGACCAAAATCAGCACCAGAATCTGCAGTGGGAGGCTTCCCACATCAACGGCTCCTTCGAGGACACGGTACCGTTCTACCGACTCCGGGCATTCTACCATATTGTGAAGCGATACGTATCTACGGGCAGTGGGATGTCAGCTCCCAGCCTATACGAAGCAAGTACTCACCGAAACAACCATATCCAGTGTGCATTGCGTCAGTCGGTAGAAGAGGCTGCCGTGGCGCCTCTCCAACCATTCCTCCATAATGGGTCTTGCCGCCACAATCGAGGTATGCCATACAAATATAAGTATATAAATAAGACCAAAATAGCACAAACAACATTTCAAACACACAAACATTGCATAATATAACCGATTTGGTTGCTGATGGTCGTTGGTCGTGATGATTGAGTACTAGAAACCTGTTTGAATGAATTTGAAAATGAATTCCAGTTCTGGATGACTTATCAGTTACCTGATAATCCGGGATTGGGATATCGCTTGGCAACAGATATTTGATCACTGTCACGATTAACATTCCAAACCACACAATCTTTGTTACTTCCGTGTTCATGGCAATAATTTTGCTAACTAAATAGGGACACTAATATAATAAATTTTGTTTAATATTACATTATTTCGTGAATTTACCTCATTTTAATAATGAAGATTGCTATTCAAAAAAGAGACGAATTTAAAAAAAAATGATCATGGAAATCTGTTCAGCCGTTCTTGAGGTAAAAGAAAGTACGTTTTTGCCCTTTTTACTGCCTTAGGGTTTGAATTTCAAAAAATCTTTCTTAGTACACCTCCACGCACCAAAACCTTCAAAATTCCCTAAAAAAATAAAGTCTCTACGACCAGCAGTTTAGGCTGTACGCTTTCTCTAAGTCCATCAGTCAGGACAAAGGGTTTTATATAAGAGATTTAATATTTATATTTATGTTTACTGGTAAAGCGATTCTTCTCTACAGTCTGTTATTTGTCTTTATACAAATACTCAACACAGCTAAATGTACCTATTAAGAAAACGTCTCAAGACTCCAAATATAACCATTCCACAATAAACTGCCAGTTACCTCAATCCCTTATCGACAATATTCATAAACCGAAAGTGCAGATATACCCATCTTACATTCAGTAACACGCTTCGTAATACTGTAGTGCTAACAATTTCTTGGAAGTAGCAAGTGCTCGTTATTTCAAAGTTTGCTTTTGTAGATTAAAACGAAACATTATTGGTTAGAGCTGTGTGCTAAAGCTATATAAAACACTACTACTAATCGAACAGCAATTGTAAGAACGAACGATATAGACTAGAACCTATTAAAATGCTTTAATTAGGTAGTAAAGAAATGCACTCAATTGCACTGCACTAACTAAAGAGGCGGTAGGGGAATGTAAGGAGGAACAAAAGCCGCAACATAAACAAATATATTTACAGAATTCAATGAAACTGTGATACTGAATCGATATGTATTTGTGATTAAAAGCGTCGGTAGCTTAGTGGTTAAGGAGTCGGCCTCACGATCGAGAGGTCCCGGGTTCGAATCCTGGCCATTACACTACCGACGTAAACCCACTCCTAGCACAAGCAATTTAGCTTAGTTGGAGGGGTTAGAGGGAATATTAGTAATTTCGATAATTTCGGTTGCTAATATTCTTTAAAAAAAAATGTAATTATATTTGACCCGATTGTATTGGATAAAGAGTTCGAAATTTTAAATTAATTCACGATTAAAGGCAATGGTTTTACATTCTTCCAACTTTATTCAGCGGTTTTGAATGTACAAAATACGAAAAAAGCTGACATTGATGGCAAAAAACTGTATTATGGACATTTTTCCTTTTATTTCATGCTCAGAGATTCTTTTAAGCATCAATCTTCAATGAGTTCTTCAGTACATTCGACTGCTACCTGGCGATAAAAATAGGAAAGAGGCTTAAAATGGAGTAATTACGACGCACTTGACATAAAAATTTGAGATAATGTTCCGTATTTGAAAAGCTTTTGCCAATTTACGTGGAGTTATTTTAGCTTAACGTTTTGTTTATTTTATATTGTTAGATAAATTTAGGATAAACAAACGGGAACCAGTGAAGGTTTAAAGATTTAAATTTGTCATATAATTAAATAAAATGTTCTCGATTTTTTTTTTATTAAAATAAAAAAAAAAAACTCAACAAACAGGTTAATAAAAATACTCTATTGATCAACGCCCAGTCCTAGTGTTTCTTAAGATCTTCATGTCTTAGGTCGGCGCTCAGCCTAGCTGTTATAAGTACATATAGCAAATTTGAATTACAAACATAAATCACGCGGAAATCCTTTCTTGGCAGTTCCGGTAAAAATAACATTATACATAACCGTTTTATGTTATACAGCGCAAGATTTATTCGAAAATCTACATGCAGAACTAACAATGAGTTATTCAAACTAAATTATTAAACCATTGGTTTCCAGTTCGATATCAAACTTGTATAGTTTAACCACTGTTCCGACAAACAGTTGAAAACTCGCACTGTGTAATTAAAATTAAATTAGCTATAAGTCTAGAGCAACTGCGTCCAACTTTTCCAGCTAAATAGTATCTACCCGTACCAGTTTATTAAATGAAGCCTTTCAGTAAACTTGTTTCGAACCTGTCTAATAATAAGACACCGGAGTTTGCCAAATTAATTTAAGGACAGTCTCGTCTCACTAGTATGGAACTGAGATTTAGCTCCTAATATAAATTCATATAAACATGATTTTATTTATACATGTAAAAACATCTTGGTAGTATATAAACATGATACCTATAAAAATAATTACAATAAATACACAAGTGTCATTGATAATGGTGATTTTATGATTTGTATTTATTTTAAAAATAAATTTGAATCCACGAAGAGCACCTGCCAATGTATCGATAGGTGCTTTTCATAAACTAGGCCAAGCTACCCTAGGTGGAGTATACCTTTACTTAGATCTATTATATTATAGTCTAGAACTCATATGACAAGCTCTGCTTAGTTTGGGTATGTCACTGTATATAAGCTCTAAAATAAAAAAATATGTTAACTTGTTTAGTTTAGATGAGAAGTAATTATGTCGTGTCTCGTTCAGACCTTTCCACAGACACGAAGACTAGTTGACAATATGTCAACACGTTATAATATATTCAGCCTTGTCCATTAACACGAAAGCTGTAAAATTAATAGCACCATTTCTTACTTTCACAGTCACGCATGCTTCGAAGGATCAATAAACCAGCAGTGCTACACAAATTATGTAATCGAATGATTCACTATAAGTAAATAGCACCCCTCAGTTTTATTGAAATAGTACGCGTAAACTGAAAACAACCTACATTCATTATTTTTTAAGGTTTAAACCGGCAGGAAGTGTGTAGATTGTTATCTCTGCCTCTCCCAATGTAAAAGAGGCGTACATACCTGTATATATTTTTGTAATATTTTAATATGTACCGAAGTCAGTATTCTTATATTGAAATTGTTCTAGATTGACGATGAATAAATTGAATGGCTATTCAAAATCATTGAACATGCATTTTTCCGTAATACTTTTTCATTTTGAGTTCTCCGTGGAAGCATTCAACTGCAAAATGTGAATGACTTTAATCAAGGCAAAATGGACGTCCGAAAACTGGCGAAGAGTTACATAAATTTTGTCCGGAGTTTGTTAAATTGTATTTTTCGTTTGACTGAACTTTGCAGCTGGTGAAAGGCGTCCAAAAGTGAAATAAATAATTTTCCAAAAGAGATCATCTTAACAATAGAGAAAGTATCCTTAGAAATACAATAATGTTAAGGGGAATTAATGCGATCATGGTATAGGTACATACATACCTTTGATTTGCCTGACGTTTCGCACAGGCTAACTAGTTCAGTGGTGCACGCCCACCTTCATGTTCGTGATGCAGAAGGCTAAATTGTTTTAAATTGATTAGTATTCTTTAACAAACTTAATATTAATTCATAAATTGGTTTTTATTATCGCTATAAACATTTGATAGCTATATATGAGAAGTTGCAGAACTACCGAGCAATTTATACACTGCTAGTTACTTGTTCATCTGTAAACTAGTGATGGGATATTTATATAACAGGGTGTTGGGCTAAATTTTGTATAGCGTATTGGGCTAGAAACCATCCCGACATAATACTTAATTTTGCTTAGCTAGAGGGGTTAGGGGGGGACTACTAGTAATTTTGATTACTAATATTCTTGAAAACAGCCGACAGCCTTCATGGTGCAGCGGTAGTGAGGTTGTCAGACGACTTATCCATCGCACCCCGGCTGACCCAGGGCCATCCTCTTGGTCTCCTCGGGAGGAGGGACTACGCGGTCCCAGACGCCGCAGTGGCCTACTTCTGCTAGGGTGCTCAGTTGGACGGAAATACCGTCGTTTCCGGTAGGCAAATAGCGAATATCTGAAAATATTCGTAATTAGATACACGTAACAAAACCTGAACACAGCAGAACACCATTATGCTATACCTATGAAATACCCTACGGTAAATTAAAAGCCGTATCGGTTTGGCTGTTAATTTGGATTTCATCATCAGGCTATATTAGTCCACTGCTGGACATAGCCCTCCCTTAATGAGCGCCATAGCGCCCTATCTTCAGCTTGCCGCATCCAGCATCTGCCTGCAGTCTTTCTTAGATCGTCATCCCACCTGGTCGGAGGGCGTCCTACACTACGCTTGCCGAGTCGCGGTCTCCACTCAAGAACACGTTCACCCCAACGGTTGTCGGTTCTTCGCGAGATGTGGCCAGACCACTGCCACTTCAGCTTGCTGATTCTTTGAGCTATGTCGATAACTTTGGTTCTCTGTCGGATGTATTCGTTGCGGATTCTATCCTTCAGAGAAACTCCGAGCATAGCTCTCTTCATAGCTGGCCGAGCGACTTTGAACTGATGGACCAACCCTGCCGAGAGTGTCCATGTCTCGGCTCCGTGGGTCATGACGGGTAGGACGCACTGATTGAAAACTTTCGTTTTCAAGCATTGCGGTACGGATGACGAGAAGACTCGACGTGGTTTCCCAAACGCTGCCCAGCCCCTCTCCTCAGCTAGATCCTCCTCTTGGCCTCTCGAAATTGTTTTTACCTAACTTCAGAATCTGCCCGAGGTAAGTGTACTCAGAAACGATTTCGAGAAGGTGACCTTTTACGACGGCCGGTATCGGATCAATGTGGCCATTGATCATGACTGATGATGATTGGTTTTATCCAAAAAAAATTGGATTTAGTGAACTATATACCTAGAGTAGAATAGAGTAGAATTTGGGCCACCCCTTCTGTTTAGGCGTGTATCCGAGCGTCATGCGACGACGTCAAGACAGGAGGGGTGGCGGGGGAGCCCGCCATTGCGAACTTGCTAACGGTGTCATCGATACACGAATTCCATCATTTTATTGTTTTTTTATAATTAATGTAAACCAAAGTAAACAACGATTATGAACAAATTTGACGTTTCATTGAAGATATAGCAAGGCGCTTTCATTTGGTGACCCCGACGTGATTCGCCGTAAACTATCACTACCTACTAAATACTATATTTGGAGGCAAACTGATTAAAGGAGACGGACTTGTACCAAGGATCCCGACAGCCTACGTCTGCATCGCACTATCCAAGGGAAGTACGCCCAATCCTATTCTATTTAATTTCCTATCCAATCTAGTTTTTTGTTTGCGTCGATAGCGTTGATATTTTTTCATGTGTAGGTATCTACCCGCAATACTACATTTCCTAACTAAACCTTACTTAATTGCCTATAGTTCAAGTTTAGATCAAATTTAATGATGAAACATCGCAATGTTAATTAACATTTAACTGCTATAAACTTATTATAAAT
The DNA here is from genome assembly GCA_949126895.1 of Eilema caniola. Taxonomy (NCBI): domain Eukaryota; kingdom Metazoa; phylum Arthropoda; class Insecta; order Lepidoptera; family Erebidae; genus Eilema; species Eilema caniola. Next base: position 10,438,618 of record OX421476.1, read on the forward strand.
TATAACTTACTTACTAATTACTTACCCAATACAAAAAAAACATACTTCATAAAATATTGCTCATTGTATAGCACTATTGTCACTTTTATTGTAAAACTAGCAGCTACGATCTTCTTCATATAATATTATTGACAATTCATTAATCTACTTGTTTTGAATTGGTCGGTTTGTTGATTCAAGTTACCTACTGGCACACTACAGCTGTTAATCTTTTAGAATTAACTAATTGTGGTCAGCATTTTTAACAGTGAGTTCACATATATAATACATGTAATTTAATGTGAATATTCTCCTAACTTTAGGTGAGGTGTGCGTGAGTGAGTCAAGCGAGCTTCAGAAGGGTTCATTGTTTTTATGTATTCATCAGTGTGCTGCCCGCATAATTAATTCATAATTGCATCAAACCGTTAGCTGTTCACTGAGCAGGTTGATCAGCTGATCCGGCCTGGTATGTTATTGTTTGTTTTTTGATTGAATATTATAACTTATTTACACTTTGTTTCTTGAGATTGTAATTGTCGAGGTTTGTTATTTGTGCCACAAAAATGAGTCTTAAAGATTTAAATAAGCAAAGAGGTACCATTAGACAGCGGTTGACCTTATTTGAAACATATCTAACGCCTTTATTGAAGGTAAAGGAGACCAACGTTGTTGATGTAAATGAGTTACGTTTGAGGTTGAGTAAAATACGGGAACTTTCACTGTCGTTCGATGACATTCAGTCACAGATAGAATTATTGGCTGAAGATATTGATGTGCAAATTAACGAACGTGAAATAACCGAAAATAAATTCTTTAAATTAATTGCCCAAGGTCAGGCGTTATTAGAGTATTTTGAGAGGAATAGTAAGGACGAAAGGTCATCCTCCAAGTCCTCTTCTGGACGTAATTTTAAATTACCACCGCTTAAAATACCACCTTTTAATGGAGATCCTCGCAATTGGCTTTCCTTTAGGGACATGTATTTATCATTAATTCACGATAATGAACAATTAGATGAAATAAGTAAATTCCATTATCTCAAACAATACTTACAAGATGTCGCTAGTAAGGTGATTGAATCTGTAACAGTTACTTCTAACAATTATAATATTGCGTGGTCGTTACTTTGTGACCGCTTTGACAATAAACGTTTGTTAATAAACGAGCACATGAGGTGTTTGTTTTCGCTGGAAGTTTTACAAAGGGAATCTGTAACTGGAATCCGCAACTTAATTGATAATTTATCAAAAAATTTAAGTTCTTTGAATAGTTTAGGCGAGCCCACTGATAAGTGGGACTCGATAATTATCTACATGGCATCGGCGAAGCTGGATAGCACCACTGCTCGATTATGGGAGGAATTTAGAAATAATAAGGATTTTGCATGTCTGGAAGATTTTTATTTATTTTTACGTAATCGTGCGACGGTTTTGGAAACATGTAAATCAGGCAGGTCCTCCACCACTCCTTCTAATAATAAAAATGAAAGACGTTCATCAAGGTCAAATTCCTTTCTTTCTTCATCTGATGAACCTCCGCCAATAGGAACTTGCATAGTCTGTAAACAAAATCATAAATTATATGAGTGTCAAAAATTTAAAGCCTTACCTTTAGATAAAAGATTTGATACTGTTACTCAGTTTAAATTATGCACAAATTGTCTCCGTGCTGGTCATCAGTCTTACCAGTGCAGATTGAGTGGTTGCAGGTTCTGTAAAAGGAAGCATAATACATTACTACACAAACAACATCAGCAACCACCTCAACATTCGTCACAACCAAATGATAACACAAACTTACCTGTTACTCCAGTTTTATCTAATTCTAGCGTTCCTTCCACGGAATCCGTTCCCACCACTTCGGTGTCCATGTCTGCTGTCTCCGCCAATCAAGCCCTTCTTTCTACGGCGTTGGTCCAGGTGACAAACAATGGCAATTCCCACATTCTGAGGGCTATACTGGACAGTGGAAGTCAGTCTTCATTTATAACTGAACGAGCACAAAGGCTCATTGGTTATAATAAAAAGAAAAATAAGTTTCAATCAGTGTCTGGGCTAGGCAACAGTTCTTTCAATGTAGTCGAGCATTGTAACATTCAAGCTTCTTCTCTTTACCATAACTTCCATATTTCTGTCAAATGTTACATCCTACCTATAATTTCAAGTGAAATACCCCAAATACCGATCAATGTTCAATGCTTAGGCATACCAAACCACATCAACTTGGCTGATCCTCAATTTTATCAACCATCTGATGTTGATTTACTTCTGGGGGCTGATGTGTTTTGGCAAATAATAGGACCAAATAGAAAGACCTTAGGACCGCAAAAACCCATCTTGCATGAAACTCAACTTGGCTGGATAGTAGCGGGTCCCATTGGGAATTGCTACTATGATCGTAATCCAACAACTGTCCAATGCAATTTTTCACAAGAGATTCGAGACCAATTGTCACTTTTTTGGGATCTCGAAGAAATACCTAAATATAATAAACCTGAATTACAGGAAAACTTTTGTGAAAAGTTGTTTGCTGAAACAACGCATAGAGAAGGTACTGGGCGTTTTTGCGTACAAATTCCTTTGAAGGAATCCCCAGATGTATTAGGAGACTCTTACACAGTCGCTGAGAAACGTCTTTTACAGCTTGAAAAAAAACTTAAAGGTAAACCAGAATTTAAGGAACAATATAAAAGCTTCATTCACGAGTACGAAAGCTTAGGACATATGACGGAGGTAACTAAGCCCGAGTTCGGTTGCTACTTGCCCCATCACGCTGTAATAAAGGAGAGTAGTGAAACCACGAAACTTCGCGCAGTTTTTGATGCTTCATGCAAAACCTCGTCTGGTTGTTCGTTAAACGACATCCAACATGTAGGCCCGGTCGTCCAAGACGATTTATTTTCGATTTTACTGCGATTTAGACAGTATAGATATGCGGTGTCTGCGGATATCGAAAAAATGTACCGCCAAATTTTAATTAAACCGCAACAAAGGCACTTGCAAATGATTTTGTGGCGGGACGAACCCACCCTACCAATTAGATACTTTGAACTAAATACGGTAACGTACGGTACGGCATCAGCGCCGTATCTAAGTACACGATGTCTACTTCAACTTTCACAAGAATGTAATGATAAACTTACAGCTGTCTTTCTGAAGGAAAATTTCTATGTCGACGATTTTTTAGCCGGTGCTGAAACTGAAGATGATCTATATTCTATCGTAAATTCGGTTATAACTACGCTAAATTCAGCTTGCTTCCCTTTGCGCAAATTTCGCACAAACGCTACAGTAACATTTGAAAATAATATAACGTCTAATCAGTCACCTAAAAGTCTCGATTTGTCTGTCCAGTCCAGTGTACTTGGACTGAATTGGAATCCGTCAAGCGATTTTTTGCAATTTCCCGTAAACGTGCAATTTGACCCGAACGTCACCAAAAGAACAATTTTGTCCAACTCAGCAAAGTTATTTGACCCTTTGGGTTTACTCAGTTTGACAACAATCATTCCTAAAATTATGCTACAACAGTTATGGCTGTCAAAATTGGATTGGGATGATGTAGTTGCACCGACCTTACAAAAGGAGTGGTACAATTTCTTCACAGAACTAAAATATTTGTCCAAAACTGTAATTCCTCGCTGTGTGATTATACCTAATGTGACAAGCATTGAGTTGCATTGCTTTTCAGATGCATCTGAAAGGGCTTATGCTGCTGTCATCTACATTCGCTCGATTGACAATGAGGGCCAAGTTTTAGTGCGCCTTCTGTGTGCTAAAACAAAGGTAGCCCCCGTAAAACCTACCACTATTCCTAGACTGGAATTGTGTGGAGCCTTACTTGCAGCGCGTCTCAGTAAAAAGGTTCATAAGGCGCTCCGCTGTGAAATCCAAAGAACGGTCTATTGGACTGATTCGTCCATTTTGTTGAGCTGGATAAATTCTGAACCACGGGACATGAAGCAGTTCGTGGCTAACCGTATAACTGAGATACAAGATATAACTTCTGGTTCTTCATGGAGACATGTACCTGGAGAATTGAACCCAGCCGATTTAGCATCGCGAGGGGTAAGTCCTAAGTCAGTTCAGTCTTGCACCCGCTGGTGGGATGGACCTCCGTTCTTGTTGAAGGAGGAGCTCGACTGGCCGGAAACAATCTGTGCTAAAATAAATTCCGACTCACCTGAAATGAAAAATCGTATGAAACTTAAGCTTATCACTTTAACTAGTCTAAATAATAAACCTATATTATGCGTCAACACCAACTCTTCATTAGACTCATACAACGTTGTGAACTTTGAAAGGTTTTCGAAGCTCACCACTTTACAAAGATCCATAGCATACGTACTTCGCTTTGTCCATAACTTGAAAAATAAAAATAATAAATTAAGCGGTCATTTAACTGTCGACGAACTGACGTCATCATTAAAGGTACTAATTAAACAACATCAAGTAGAATGTTTTCCTAATGAGTTAAATTTATTAAGCAAACACAAGAGCTTACCTTCAAATTCCGCTATTCTCTCTCTAGCTCCATTTTTAAATGAGGAAAGGATTTTGTGTGTCGGCGGTCGTCTGCAGAATTCTTTTGAAAATAGTAATAAAAAGCATCCAATATTATTAAATCCGAATCATATTTTTACTAAACTAATTTTCATACATTACCACAAAAAATTCCTACACTGTGGTCCTCAACTATTGCTAAGCAATATCAGAAATGAATTTTGGCCTATTCGTGGCAGAGTTCTGGCAAGGTCAACAGTGAATAGCTGTAAAAGATGCAAAATTCTAAAGGCTGAGTTTAAGGGACCCATAATGGGTACATTACCTGCTCCTAGAGTCACTCCGAACCTTCCATTCCAGGTCACTGGTACTGACTTCGCCGGTCCATTTTTCATCACTGATCGCAAGGGCCGCGGTTGTAAAATAACGAAGGCTTACTTGTGTTTATTTGTTTGTTTTGCCACGAAGGCCTTACACTTAGAGTTAGTGAGTGATCTCACTTCTAATGCGTTTATTTTAAGTTTAAAACGATTTATCTCCCGTAGAGGAAAGCCACTTGACTTATATTGCGACAACGGAACGAACTTTGTGGGCGCAAATAACGAACTTATTAACTTCTTAAAATCAACCAGCAGTGACATATCCGGCTTCGCAGCTAGCGAAGGCATCAACTTTAAATTTTCACCGGCTTACTCACCGCACTTCGGGGGTATTTGGGAATCAGCGGTTAAATCCTGTAAATTTCATTTAACCAGAACGTTAGGCAATCAGCATTTGACATTTGAGGAGATGGCGACTCTTTTGACGCAAATAGAAGCTATCCTCAATTCCCGCCCATTAACTCCTCTTTCATCTGATCCTAACGACTTGGAACCTCTTACTCCTGGGCACTTCTTGATTGGAAGGAAGCTGACTTCGCTGCCTTCCCCATGCTACGTGGACGTTAATTCTCACAAACTCGACCGATACCAAAGACTACAGCAGCTTAAGCAAGAATTCTGGAAACGCTGGCGCAACGAATATCTCTGTGAGCTACAACAAAGGACAAAGTGGAAAACCAACCAGGATAGTTTCAGAGTGGGAGACTTGGTAGTCATTAAGGAACCAAATCTGCCTCCTCTTAATTGGCGAATGGGTCGCATCTGCAAACTGTACCCTGGCCCAGATGAAGTCATTCGAGTTGTGGACATCAAGACGTCGAGGGGAGTAGTGCGTCGGGCTGTTCACAGACTCTGTTTCCTGCCTGGCTGTGCAGCCGGTGACGGGATGTCTGCTCGAAAGCCCATGGCTCTCGAGGGGGGCGAGGATGTTTAGGCGTGTATCCGAGCGTCATGCGACGACGTCAAGACAGGAGGGGTGGCGGGGGAGCCCGCCATTGCGAACTTGCTAACGGTGTCATCGATACACGAATTCCATCATTTTATTGTTTTTTTATAATTAATGTAAACCAAAGTAAACAACGATTATGAACAAATTTGACGTTTCATTGAAGATATAGCAAGGCGCTTTCACCTTCTCTTCCCATGTGGTGTCGTACAAGGCGACTAAGGGATAGGGCTGATTAACTTGAACATCAGACAGATATGTACAGCCCAGACTCAGCCTCAGATGCATGGCTCGAGTCAACAATAGTGCCCGGAATACGGCAATAGGCTCACCCCCCATTACGTGTGACCGAATACAGATTGGTGAAATGTGGGTGTTAATTCACCTCTGCCTAACCCTCCGGCGAAAAAGGCGTGATTATATGTATGTACCTATTTCAAGAAAGCTGTACGAAATAAAAAATTATCATCTAATGCTAGAACCACACTACGTCATGTGTTATTTGTTATGTGACTCGACTGTATTCGCCCGAATATGTGTCATATGAGCGAACAACATACATGCCATCCAACTTCATGCCAAGACGTAATAAAAATAAAAAAATATGAGTCGCTCTTATGCGTTATGTTAACAAATATAAAAAGATAATCTCTAAACACCTCGTTATATTTGGCCGAATTCAGCAAATTACAAATAGCACATAACAAAATGTGCATTCGCTTTGAGGTTGTGTCACTTACAGCTGCACGTAAGAATATTGTAGTACAAAAGTGAACGAATCTCGTTGGTTACGAAAAAATGGTCTCTATTTGAATCCTTGAGTTAGACGACTAATTTGTTTCAGCGCTACTGCGAACTTTAGTTTAACTCTTGCCAAAATGGAACACGAATTTTATTTTGAATAGCTTCTGTAGTACGTAGTTGATATAACTTTAATGTTGATGAAAAACGGTGATTTATGTAATTTAATTATTGTAAATTTAAAATGAGGTTTAAATAGGATGTTGTGGGGTTGTGGGCGTGGTCCTATTAGCATCAATGAAGAACAGGTGCGAGTCACACCATTACGTCGGAGCGCCTTGCGTTTTAGGCGGTTCGAGTCCAACATAATCATGGGGATTTGGCGCAAGTGAAAAAAAAGCAGGGCAATAGAAGGTTTTTTCAGGGTCAGCAGCACGAGACTAACACCCCTGATGTTGCATACGTCTATAGGCCGCGCTCCATTTTTTCATCAGGTGAGCCATGTGCTGACCTGCTTCCTAAGTGATATAAATAAATAAACAAGCCAACCTTACCTGCAGGCTGTAAGTCGTTGCATTTACTAAAGGTACTAGGCTCTGACGCAGGTGTTGCCGTCATGGTTCGGAGAACGGAAAAGCCGACGACGGAATTTTCTTAATTTCGATTGACCGTTTATAAGCGCTAGTGTCATCTACCTCTTTTAAGGGTCTCCCCACTAAAACAGCAGCGGCCGGCAGTGGCTGGCAGCATCCAGACTTTTGTATTAGAAATGATTACGAGAAGGCTCCCGCGGTCCCCCCTTCGCCTTCGAAAGACTATGATATTTGTCTCTCATAGATAAGATTCAAAATATTTTGTTATATGTTACCTAAAAAATCTACTGCCGGCCACTGCTCTTTCAATGGGAATTGACCCTCAATGTAAGATCGTAACTCACAAAGTTAAAAACTGATAGACCTCCTCGAAGAGGCTTTATCTAGGTAGATAAAGTCAGCATTACGTTAGGAGGTTACCATATGGTATAAAAAAGACGGATTGCACTCCGGGAGTGCCGGCAGAAATGAAATCTTTTTCTTTCTTTCTTTCTTCGTTATATACAGAGAAAAAGATAAAAGGAACATAACATACCATACCACACCATACCTATAATATAGCGCCAATCATAGAACATGTCACTAATTTTTGTCAGAAGAAATTAATGAATTACAAAAAGAAAAAATAATCACAATAGTAATAAATTACAAATAGAATAAATAATCACAAAAAGTGTCAGAAGCCCAGGTTCGAACCCGGTACTATCTGAAACCATAAGCACTTACAGTCGAAGCGCTTACCGCTAGGCTACGAAGCTTCTTAGCGTATCAAACAAAATGAACAATCTGTAGCTAATGTTATATGACGTCAGTCGTCGGTTACGGTTCAAAGGTCAAGTGATCCTGACGCGAGTTTAACACTTATTACCCATCCAACGCCGCTAAAGAAGTTTTCAATTAAAAAAATATAAGTACAGCCAGCATCAATTCGATCTTGATGAACAAAGTGCTCAAAATTATCTTCATTCCTTGGCTTTCTCCCCTTCCTGTTGACGAATTGTTTGTATTTGGTACACACCTTTAGTTCGGACAATAATACAATTTAATGTAGAATATACTGCTTCCGGGCTGTTTGGCCGTGGTCTATGTGAAACTTGCGTTCCAGACGTTTCATCGATCACTGCGGTCGACATCTTCAGTGGCGCAGGGCCGGGCGACGACGACTTCGGAGACCGGCGAGGCAAGGTCGCGCAAGTTTCACATAGACCACGGCCAAACAGCCCGGAAGCAGTATATTCTACATGCAACGCCGGCCAATACAATTTAAATAAATAAAAAAGTTATACGAGAGTGTTAAGATCATTTTGACACTTTGTGGACAAGATATTTCTGACGCTGACTGTACATGCATTAAATTTTTAAAGAATACATCGTAGGTATAAAACCTGTAAGAATATACATCCTACATAATCCAAAGTTAATATTTGTATGTTATTGTTACGATGTTGTATGTTATTGTTAGATATAATTGGAGTCACGTTTTGCAATTTATTTTCAAATAAGGTACAGTAGACTTCCAAAAGATTTAGAATGAACGTGGAAAGCACTATTTGTGGATAAATCACGTTATTTTTTGTTGTAGCTGCATTCCTCAGATCCACTATTCGGTCCAGGAATTCTGTTCCAGTATTTTCGTTGGTTTATTAGATTATTTATTGTATAATAGGATGCATAAAATATAAGCCAGTGTCGTAAATTAGTAAAAGAAATAATTATATGATACACTACACTAAATTACACTACATTAAACATACATTTACTCACTCATATTGTACTTATTTTAAATCTATATTTCTTTATTATATCAATGAAAAATATGTAAAACTGTAACACTACTGTAACTTCAACTGTAAATAACGACAGCAACGCAATACCGAATATCAATGTATTACAGATAATGTACCTAGTATTTGGCACACACGGGACAGGCTTGCCTAGTGCGGCGTCACCGGCAATCAATGTAGCCTTCGTGTTTTTACTTTAATTTTTTCATTTGTATTTTTTGAAAAAAATTAAATATAAAAGTTGTAGGTAATAACAAGTTCTACAACATTTGTCAAAATTTAGTGAATTTGTACCTCTTAGGCTGAGATTCAGAGACATGAACATAAGACGGGCGAAGACCGGTCTAAGCCAAGTCGTGGCTAAGCGCATCTTTAAAATTCGTATTCAGAGACACAGTCCCTGTCAAACTTACGTCGGTCTTAGCTAAGTTTACACTCTCTTCTCTATGGCCATTTTATGATGCTAATACGTAATTTAACAATGTAAAAGAGAAAATAATAGCACGCGCGCGATTAAATGATGATGTTTATTCAGACTTGACAACTTTTTAATCACAGATAACTATTGTCGATATTAATTACACCTTAGCCCACTTGGTGGCGCTAGTTCCGTCTTAAGTAGTCGAAATCGACTACTTGGCTTATCTTAGTTTACGCTAAGTTTAAGTCGTGTCTCTGAATACAAATTTAAGGGCCGTTGATTTTGACAGATGGAAGCGTAAGTTCAAGCTTAGACTCGTCTCTGAATCTCAGCCTTAATGATTCAAACACGATCAGCTTATTATTGAATATATTTTATTGACGCTCAATAAATAAATATATTTTGATGTACAAACAAAAAAAAAGAGACCTCGTTTTAAAACGCAAATGCCCAAGTCTAAAGTGCATAATATATGTCGAACTGTCTATTTTAATTTATTGAAAAAGCAAATTGGGCTCAATAAACAGGAAATGCAATAAACTGATAATACTAGATTTCAAAAATTACATTAAAATAATACGGAAATTATTCATTATTTACAATGGAAATCCTTATAAAGCTGTATAGTGTATAGTGTCCTTGTATAGTGTAACATTATAGTAGTTTATGATACTGTTGCATAATAAGGGTTCTTATAACACGAGTGTGTTTTAAAAAAACAAGCCGTAGGCGAGTTTTTTTATATTATCACACGAGTGTTATAAGACCAAGTTATGTACAGTGTCATACACTACTTTATCTACTCTCATACTATAATACATAAACTAATTTATTTTACAAACCAAACCAAACATTGTTTAATTTAAATGTATAGAACAAAAAAAAAAGTTCGCGCCAAGGCACAAACTTCGATTGCGCATGCGTGTTTCTTTTTTTTTTCTTCCGAAATGGCGGATTCTTTTTTTAAAGTAGAGGTTCAGTCGAGATGGAGGTTGTATAGGTGTATCGTTATGATTAAAAAGTTATTTAATGATATAGGTGTCCATACAAGACCTGTATCGTAATAAAACTTTTTTTTTGGCCTGTGCGTAATGTTTGTCATAAGAGTTCTAATTTCAATTTTATAATCTTTGTATTATAGTATCAGAGTAGATAAAATATATTATGTTATAACAAATGAACTACATACGGCTACGTGGGACCGATTACAGATTGGTGAGATGTGGGTGTTATATTAATTCACCTCTGCCTAACCCTCCGGGGATAAAGGCGTGATTATATGTTTGTATGTAAAAGACCAACAATTACTTTTAATTCCGATATTCCCACGGAACCGGCACTTACGCTGGTCAAATCACGAGGTGATACTACTTAACTGTAGTTATGTAAAACTTTATGGGTTTTTGGTTGATTTAAATTTTTTATATTGTAATAAATAATCAATACAATGTAATAGTGTTCAGAAAATAAACAAATATAAATAATAGTATAAATAAAACAATTAGTGGAAAACGTACTAATAAATGTATTATTTATTTGTACCCACTTCGTTTCTAGTAATGAATTGTTGTAAGGTTCCTATGTGTTGTTAGTTTTTTATTGTTTTAATATGGTTTCTTATATCTCATTAAGGATAGGTAATAAGGATTTCCACTGTAAATAATGAATAATTTCGATATTATTTTAACGTAACTTTTGAATCTAGTATTTTCAGTTTATTGCATTTCCTCATTCAGCAGTCATTATGTTTTTCAATATATTAAAATAGATAATTCAATCGATATAAAATTTAATTCGTTAATTCGTTCGAAAATGAGACCTTTTTTTGTTTGAGCAACAAAATGACACGTAAGTATAAATATGTTAAATAAAAAGCTGTTCGTGATTGAAACATACAGAGGCACAATTTCACGAAACATACAGAGGCACAATTTCACGAAACATACAGAGGCACAATTTCACGAAATTTCGTGAAAAGGAAATATTTTTTGTGGCAGATAAGAACAAAAAACCAAAAAGCCCTTTTTACCAATTCTGCTCGAAAACTGTAAGGTAATGTGAAAAACGGTTCAGACAAAAGTTGTAGACCTTGTTTTCACCTACAACTTTTGTTTTTTCTTTGTTTCGAGGGGAGGTTTAGTTTCGCTGCAATTCGCAATACACCATATTTCACCATTAAAATGCACGCCATTTCAGCCCCTAACTTCAAAGCGAGTTTAATTTATTTTTTAAAGTGTTTTAACCATAGTTCCTCTCATTTTCAACAGGTTTCATGCTGTTATTAATTATTTCTCATTTGCATCATTTTTGATGATATCTGCACTGGCCTTACAATAAACTACTGTAATTAATATACGATTATTCGCTTCACCTGCCTTTGTCACCTACATTTGACTCGGGAGTTGCTTCTTCATGAGGTGAGGTTTCGTTACATACCCAAGCTCCCAACAGGAACGTACTATCTTAAACCACATGTCTCTCTTGCCTTGGACCCTTCACAGAGTGTCTGAACTGCCTCTGTGGCGTAGCAATAGTGAACACGGCCATTACGCAGGAGGCGTGGGTTCGATCTCCGTATGAATATGGCTATTTGCATTGGTTAAGCCATCGATCCCTTTTGCCATATGAACATCTATATCAGTCGTTACGGGTAGTCGGAGCCCTAAAAAGACCAACAACTGGTCTAACTACAATGCTTCGATTTCGCCTTTGGGTTGTGGAGGTCAAATGGCAGTCGCTTCACAGAAAATATCGAAGCTCAGCCGAATCTGCAGTTAGATTCGTTAAGAGAACCCCAGACGCCGAGATGAAAGCTTCGGAAACGACTGGGATTAACGCTAGGATGGAGACGAAGAAAAGTGTCTGGACTCCAAGAAAAGTGCCCCGGCACACAATATAGTTTTTTATAAAAGCCTTCGACCGGTTAATGTCGGACTAAAACCGCAGGCCATCTCAAATCTCAAATACCGGGACTTTAGGTCGCCCAATAAGATATATTATTATGTCTTATTGGGCCACTTAACATCCCTTGTATCCCTCGCAAGCCAGCTGACCTTTATAAAATAAAAATACTTTGCCGCTTTTTCCATACGGCTTTTTGCCGTCACAAAATTAAATACTTTTAGCATCATACTTAGAAAGCAATTTCTAAAAGCAAAGCTTTTTTCCCTCCTCTTTGTTTAAAATATTATATTTTCTTTAACTTTGCATAATTACTTAATTTGCCTGAAGTGTACTGCAATCGTTTTGCACATAGCCACTTATTGCGCTCAAAATACGGACCCGTTTTTAACCTAATTTTATCAGCACTATTACTTCACCTATACGTAAGTAGGGATGTTTTATCCCTAATTGATTGGACTCAGCGTTTCATACTTTTAAAACCAATTTATACTATTACTAGCTGACCCGGCGAACTTCGTACCGCCAATATTTTTCCGCCCGCGTTGCTTCGGATCCCGTTCCCGCTTCACCTTCTACTATATTAAATATGTATTATACATATAAAACTTCCTCTTGAATTACTCTATCTATTAAAAAAAACCGCATCAAAATCCGCTGTGTAGTTTTAAAGATTTAAGCATACAAAGGGATATAGGAACAGAGAAAGCGACTTTGTTTTATACTATGTAGTGATGATGAAAATCTCTCTACATAGGTATCATCCCTGCGAAAATAAAAACTAAGATGGTAAACGAATGGTCACTAGAGTCAACTGGAGGCGACTGGATTAAGGACAGACTAGGTGTCGAAGGTTGATGATCAGGTGTTATGGGGTAGGTCTATCTCGTTATCCAATAACAGACCCCAGTTAACTAACTGGTTTCATTTTTAATTTAATATAATATAAAATGTTGCGCTATTAGACCTTGCTTCTTAAAAACGTTCATGTCGTGACCCTATACGTTCTGCTTTTGTCTATGTTAGTTCTTATTGACTAAATATGCTGCTTATACGTCTATCTTTATACTGAGGTAACTTTGAAGCTTGTTTATATTTGACAATTTTAAAGTATTCTGGTTTTTTATACCATTTAGGTGACAGAAAAGCACACGGCCCACCGGATGGAAAATGTTTATCATGGGCTATGGACGAACACATGAATATTTGATATTAATTTTTATTAGATAACTCGACGTATTTCTGACAAAGGGTTTTGACAAATAGACAGACGGATAGACATACCTACAAATTGACCACGAAGTGATTCTATTCATGTTCCGTTTTCCCCTTTGAGGTGCATAACGCTAGAATGTACCTACCTTTTCATGAATATTGCAATGTATCGTAAGCGTATGCACAAATATTGAGCAAAAATATTTTTAAATTGAAAAAGCTTCATTTATTCATGTAAATTTTTTACGATCTGAACACTGAGGCAAAATATTAATGATATGCATGATAATTTTAAATACAATATTTACAATTGATTTAAATAAAGTAAATGGAAAACAGTTCAATATTGTCGTTCTACCTATTGTTATTGAAAATACAAAACTAGACCCAAAGTCGGTTGGAATTGAGAAGAAGAATAAAAACATAGAATGATTGCATTTTTTTTATAAATATAAAAAAAAAAATCCACAACATACACAACACACAACGCTATCTAGATTAATGGTAAGCATAGTTTAACTAGCTGGTGTTATGAAATCTAGAATGCGGATAAACATACTTAGATACTTTTTTTGTAAATATATACATAATATACATAGAAACAGCCAGAACAATGCAAATAGACATATTCATGCATACAAATATTTGCACTGAGGACTTGGTTAGACGCTGGAGGCGCGGGTTCGATCCCCGATCGAACCCGCGCCTCCTGCGTTTCGATCGCGTTCACTACCGCTAGCGCTGTGCAGAATATTCTACGATATGTATTAATTTAACTCATAATATTACTAGCATAATACAATCATTGTCAGGAATACCCAAAAATAATCTTAATCATGTTAAAAAAAAGCTGTTGTAAATAAATAGGTATCTTTGACATGTTCAACAACATTGTTTGCTAAAACTCTCGGAGAAACCTTCCCGGCGGATATCCGACCCTATGCGCAGGTCCCATCATTTTAACTCGAGCTACGCCTGTGTGTCCCGGTAACAGATAACTGCTTTCGATAGTAAGGAAATGTATGGGTTGAGGTTTATAGAATAGTTTGACCAAACTTTTATTTCAATTTGACGGACGAGACTATCTCACTTCCATTACTAAAAATACATGAGTACATTACTTCATGTACATGTACAGTACATCTTGCCTACGTGCTTACATACCTCAGCGGTGAGTATGAGAGCATTTTCACATTGTCCGATATCCAACATTCGATATCGGAGGAAGTCATTTGTATGACATATGTACGTCTCTTTCCCATTGTCCGGCCCAATATCGATTATCGGAGCCAACACCACTGTTTTAGCCCGATATCGGATCACAAAGAGACTAAAACAGCATGCAAGCAATTTTTGAAGTGAAAACTTCTTAAGCGGCGTTGTATGAGTAAAAAGTGTTAAACTCGCGTCAGGATCACGTGTTAAACTCGCGTCAGGATCACGTGACCTTTGACCCGTAACCGACGACTTTGTAGGACGACATGACGTCATACAACATTCCTAGCTATAGAGTGTTTATTTTGCTAGGTACGCTAAGAAGCTTCGTAGCTTGCGGTATCACTTCGACTGTAAGTCCTTATGGTTTCAGATAGTACCGGGTTCGAACCTGGGCTTCTGACTCTTTTTGTGATTATTTTTGTTTTTGTAATTTATTACTTCTTGTGTTTTTTTTTGTAATTTATTAATTTCTTCTGACAGAAAATTAACAGAAAATTAGTGATAGGCTCTATGATTAGCGCTATATTATAGGTATGGTATAGTATGTTCTTTTTATCTTTTTCTCTGTATATAACGAAGAAAGAACGAAAGAAAAAGTTTTCACTTCTGCCGGCACCCCTGGAGTGCAACTAGTCTTTTTTTTCGTTACGTGTCTTTTCGCCTTAATTGATGACGCTGATCACGAATACAAGAAAAAACTCGATACCCTGTCGTGTCAATAAGGGCGAAAATTGCTAGCACATTTTTTCTTTTTTTTTTCATCCCTAGCATCCGAGCCGAAGGGGGAGGTTATGTCGGACACGAACCGACTAAACCGCACGCCGTCTGTGGGTCGATGTGCTAGGCCAGAGGTGAGGTTGTCTTTTGACATATCCCTCGCACCCCGGCTGACCCAGGGCCATTCCTCTCGGTCTGGCCCTCCTCGGGAGGGGGGCCACGCGGTCCCCGACTCGCTTCCGGTATGGGGGGGAGCGCGCATCGTCCTACGATGCGCGCCGCCGCCGTGGCCTGCTTCTGCTAGGGTGACGAGCGGCTCCACCCGTCACCCTCAGGCCCGCGCTCATGGGGGGCGGAGGTCGGTTTGCGCCCTCCGACGCCCGAGCCTTCTCGAACGCGGCCAGCGATGTCCGCGAGTCATTCTCGCTCGCTGGCCGTATCGGGCCGATTTTATCGGATAATTGTGAAAACAGCACAAGATGTCGGCTATCGTATATCGGCTATCGGCGTCCTACACTGATATCGGATATTGGATGAATGTGAAAATGCTCTAAGTCGTAGCACTCGTACCCCCGAGGTCCGACTTGCGACTTTTTCTCCTCCTCTTCATAGGGTCTTATGCATCCCTGACAGTGAGACCTTTACTATACATGTTCCCAAACCCGTTCCCAACGCTTCACAACAGTTCCATTAAACTCGAGATAAATTAAGTTATGGAAAAAGTATAAAGCGGAGAAGACAAAAGCGGACACCGGACACCAAAGTGTAAGCTTTGGATGTAAATGAGATTGGCGCTCGCATTGTTGACGGCCACCTTGAGAAGACAAATATAATGTTTTATTAAACTTTCATGATCCAGATAATTAAATTCCAAAATATCACAAACATTGGAATTTGCCCAAGTGAAGTTAAAAGGTCAAATTATAAGGACCATAAAGAATGCTTTTTATAAATAAAGCGAGCACAAAACATTTTGAGAGGGCCGTTACTTAAAATTTTACTTCGTTTCAAGCCTCGACGACGAAGGCGAAACATGGTAGATATGATAGAGAATAATTATGTAAATTTACACGTGAACTTCATCTTGTCTAAAAGGTTTCCACGACCCCCGTTTTGATCATACATTAAGATTATTATGTCATTAATTTGAACATTGTTTCTATTGTATTATCATACTGAACCAACGGCTGATGTTGAGTTGTTGTAAATTATGTTAATCAGCGTGAGGAATTTCATTACGTGTTGTAGGATTAGCAGATTCATAGAACTTCAGTGTGAGTTACTTCACTAGATGGCTGGATGGATAGATGGATATATTAAAATGTAATCTAATCAAAAATGGCAAAAGAATGAGATTTTAACCATCAAAAATTCAGTACTAAATATAGATTTCGTAATATCAAAAGTCCTGCTAATAATTATACTGTGACATTACGTTTTACCACATATATACGATAAGGCTGGCTGTACACCACCCTTTACACACGTAATACCACTCAATAACAAGAATCTAAACTTTGCCTTTGTTGAAAGTTCCTTTAGATGAGTCTCAAAGCGCTGGTAGTAACGACGGTACACACTGGCTTCCAGTGTACTCCCACACTGACTTGTTAAATCTACAGTAAAACAGATATGAATAAACCTTATGTTTACTAAAAATAAGTAAAGATCTACCGCTATGAAGTAACATAGAGTACATAAACTGCTAGAAACGCATAATATTTATGAACAAGACTTTGAGAAGTTTACTTAAGTTCTCTTAATATAAGTAGTTTATGTTTCCTAGGATTATTTAAAGCCACATATAAGTGAAATAAAGTTAGGGTTGCGCATAGGATTAATGCGGGTCTAGACGCGATGATGTACTTTTAAGAGTTTAAGCTTAGTTTAAATTCTTACGGTACATAAAATATGAGATTTTAACCATGAGTTACAAGTAATTGGAGATTCAAAAGGATTCCACTAAAACCGAGTTTATTTCAGTCAAATCCTTCTAATTATTTTATTTACACTAGTGACTTAGATAGGGAAATATACTTTATAACATTTCAAAAGTAATTTACACTATTCGCAGACAGATTAGCTAACAAAAAACACGTAAACATTCACAACAATATATGACTAATGAATTTCTAATGAAATTAGTATGAAAACTGTACAGCTGGATAAGGTCATACTCCAAGACGGGACTTGAGCCTGCAACCTGTCTGTTTCTAGAACCTGGCATTTTTAATAAAGAATTTTGCACTGATCTTTTACCATTAGAAAAAAGAATGCTAAGAATGTTTCCTTTTAATACAGTTCGAAATAAATTCTGCCCGGAAGACGCAGTTTGCCACGAAATAAACTAAATTAATTTCCAATACGAAAAAGGAATGTTGCAAAACTCCTTACCTTGTTAAAAGATATTTCAAAATTCATTTTACGGTTGGCGATTCCAACTTTAACGTACTTTTAAAGTCAGAACGTTAAACATTCTGGAAAATGTAGTTGAAAGTCGCCATTGAAATTGTTCTTGGTAAAAAGAAGCGAAGTTTAGAGGTTCAATACGTTTTATTTTATGGACAATTATAGATCTTGATGGACTGAGATGTGATTTACAAAAGTGACTAACCTAAAACTAAAGACTAAGTAAAAGTAAGATTGGTGACCTATTTTTTTAAGCTTAATGGATAAATGTCCTTACAATCGAGATATTCCGAGTTCGAATCCTGGCCATTACACTACCGACAGTGCGACGTGAACCCACTCCATACACAAGTAATTTAGGTTACAGAAATACCAGTTATTTCGATAAATAGTACTCCTGAAAATATTTTGAGAGTTTCAGATAGTCTCCTCACCATAATCTCTTTTTAACGGTACGAAATAAAACAAAAAAAACTCTTTCATGTGCGAACGTCGACTTCGGTATAAATAAAAATAATAGCAGATAAATCACGATAGAATCTGTTAAAAATAGTTTTATCTCAATGTGCAATATTCACGTAAACTTTCGACAATATCATCTTATGTAATAGAGTTAAAACTTTTATAACTGAAACTGAACAACCATACAAGACCAGCAAACAGCAAAAATGCATTCGTACATCTAACATCACTGCCGTAAATTCATGAATGTATGCACTATCAGAATAGCGTGTTATTCATCTTGGAGCACTGCCATGTTGTTTTGAAAAATTAGAGGGGCCAGCGAGGAACCAAAGCGCGACAGCCTGGCTTGGTGCCGAGCCAAAACGTCGTTACAGTTATGCCTTGTGACAGCGCCCGATAAAGGCTACCCCGTAGTTTGAAATATCTACTCCCAGCTTCTAATTTATATGAAAGGGAATTGTATTTTCTACTAGATTCGGGTACTGTACACTATACTTACTGAACTATTGCTCTATATTGTTTAGAAATGGCGAATCGTTCGAATAATACTATTTTTTGATCCACAATTCTAATTTAAATGAATATACTGACCCATTTTCACTGGAAACGGTTTCAATCCGTTGATTCATTCAACTGATCTATTATTTTGTTGTAAGCTTATTGGATTATTAACTTTTTATTTTTGTTATTTCAAAATTTCTCTGAAGCAAAAATTTATTTTAATGAATAAGGAAGCTGTTATTATGTCTTGTTTTGTTACACAATACAGCTGAAAAACAAGGCTGCTTTGAGAAAGACTACGTTATTAAAACTAGATTGACATTACATAATTAAAACTATGAAGTACGTAATGTTCGACTTACAGCAGCGCTATTTAGTGGCTAGTTAGAAAAAATTAACAGTATTTATTTTTATTTATTTTTTATTTTATTATTTTTAAACTTTATGCACAGTTAGTACAAAGGCGGACTTAATGCCGAAGGCATTATCTTACAGTCTACCTTAGGGTGATGCAGAGATACATTGAGGTAGGTGCAGGCAGAAGAATTAACTAAAATTGTACGGAAAAGATACTGGTCTAATTTGTACACAACAATAATAAATATATTATAAAAGACGAATACATACACACTATACCTAATACATTCGAAATTCATACATACACATTTACATATTATATTACTTATATACCAATATTATAATATACCTACATATTATATATTAACATATAATGAATGTTGAAATAGAATATTCTAATTTTACCCATTGCCACTAGGGGTTCCTGTAGAGTTGTCGTACTTTGTACTTGAACGTAGCACGGTTGGTGGTCATCCTGATTTCGAGAGGAAGCGCATTCCAGAGGAGAATAGCTTGCACGAGGAAAGAAGAATGTACTAGGCTAGAACTATGAGTGGGACAGTGGAGAAGACGGTTGTCAGCTGATCGTAGATTTTTGTCGTGATGAGAACCAAGAAGCAGAACATGAGATGATAAATAAGTGGGGGCATTAGGGGAGCTCAAAATTGTATGAATCATCGTCACCGCCCTCAAGCTGCGTCGCTGACGTATCGGCAACCATCCTAACTCCGAACGATGAGCTGAGACGTGATCATATTTCTTAAGGTTGGAGGTGAATCGAATGCAATTGTTGAGAAGCCGGTCGAGTTTATTGAGCAGATCTGCATTCAGGTCGAGGTAGCATACATCACCATAGTCGAGGACTGGAAATATTAGAGTCTGCATAAGCATTGCCTTGGTTTTGGCTGGTAGAAAGTTTTTAAGGCGATAAAGACTACGCAGCATCCCTGTTACCCTCTGACAGACATTTTTAACTTGAGCTTGCCAGTTCAGGGTGGAGTCAATATTTAATCCCAGGTTTTTAACACTTGTCATGGGAGAAATCACTCTACCGTTGAAGGTTATTGCTGGCAGAGCTCCATGGTCTACCCTATTCATCATATGGCTACTGCCAATTAAGATACCCTGGCATTTATCGGGGTTGACAGAAAGACCGAACTTGTCACACCAGCTGCTAATTGACCGTAAATCGGCATTAACCCTGTCAACGGCCTCTGAAAGGTTCTCCACACGGGCTTGGCTGTATATCTGCAGGTCATCGGCATACAAGTGATACGCACACTGAAGTTTAGAGGTAATGAGGTTAATGAATATAGAGAATAAAAGAGGAGAAAGAATACCGCCTTGCGGAACGCCAGAGTCGAGATTGCGCCAGCCAGATGAAATCTCGTCCGTGCAAACCGACTGCTGACGTCCACGAAGATATGAAGAGAACCACTCCAGCTCGTCGGCTGAGATCCCAAGATGGGCCAGTATTGCTAAAAGTATGTCATGATTCACACAATTGAATGCATTAGAAAAATCCACCAACACTAGCACTGTGACAACACCCCTCTCCATGCCGTCCCTTATGTCCTCCGTTACTTTAAGAAGTGCAGTTGTGGTACTGTGTCCCGGTCTGAATCCGGACTGCAATGGATTTAGTATCCCATTGTGTTGCACATAGTTGGACAGCTGGCGATGAACACAGGCCTCTAGCACATTGGAAAGGAAAGGGAGGATGGAAATAGGACGAAAGTGATTAGGAAGCGAGGGATTAGAGATTTTAGGAAGCGGACGTACATAGGCTTTTCGCCACAAGTCGGGGAATTGACCAGACTCAAGGGAAAAGTTGATGATATGTGCAACAGCGGGAAGGAGTTGGTCTATGATAGTGGTTATCATACGTTGGCTGATGTCATCACAACCGACTGCCTTTGATTTAATTGCGAGAATAATCTTTTTGATCTCCTCCGACGTGACTGGAGTGAATTGAAAAGGTACGTGATTGGGACTGGGCAGTCCAGCTATAGAGTCAACCGTTTGACACTTGGTTGGGCCATCAATTGTGTACGAGGTAGAGAAATGGTGGTTAATGGTATCCAACTCAATTGTCTTGGGTAATTCCACCTGTCTTGATTTACCAATGCCCAGTGTCCCCAGAAATCTCCAGACATCAACAGATATCAAAGAAGATATATTATCAAGAATATGTCGGCGTTTAGCGTTGCGTATCACCTGGTTACACCGATTCCTGGCAGTTTTATAAGACTCCCAGTTTGTATCTGAACGATTCTTTTTAAATTTACGAAAAGCCCGTTCCCTCCCTTTCATAGCAGTTCGAACATCACTCGTTATCCAAGGAGCTGGTCTATGTTTCATCTTTACCCTCCTAACGGGCGCATGGGTATTATAGATGCCAATAACTGTTTCGTTAAAAGCACGAACTTTATCATCAATCGTGCTTGCCTCCGCTAAATGCTCCCAACTGACTTTGGCAGCTTCACTGCGCAATTTGTCGACATCCATACGCCCGAAGCATCTTCTCAGCAACACCTTGGGATTGACCTTAGGGGGCTTAAGCATGTAAGAGATGTAGATCAGATCATGATGGGAAAATGCCGGAGCCAGATACCGACCGTGTGCTCGTACCAGCGTGGATGAAGACGTGAGTATTAGGTCAAGCCAGGTATCCTCGACGTCTTTGTTGTGGTGTGTGGCCTGAAGCGGTAAAACCTGAAGACTGGCCGACTCGACTATATTAAGGAGCTTTATGGCTCGTGATGAGAGTCTAGGGAGAAGATTAGTATTAAAATCGCCCATGATGATGTGATGCATGTAATTAAACCCCAAGGATTCAAAAACCAATTCGATATCGGTGAAGTAGTTGACAGTTGGAGGACAATAAACAACACCTAAGAGAGCCTTGACACCCCTCACCCAGACCTCAAGAAAAAGGAACTCAGCAGTGGCAGCGTACTCAGAAGGAGATGATGCAACTATTTTGTAAGGAAAGTCACTACGTAGGTATATCGCTACCCCTCCACGCTCCTTGCCTAGTCTGTCGTTCCGTATCAAGATAAATCCGGGCAGTGGGTAGGACGTAGATGGTAGGTGTGGTTTGAGAAAACTCTCAGAAATCAAGATGGCATGAACGTGGGAGTCAGCAAACGTTGCAACTAGGTCACTGTAGTGGTAGGGCACACTTTGTGCATTTATATGACATACGTTGAACGTCTGCCCCGTTTCCCGAAAAGTCTCCCGTAGCTTGTCCCCAAGTGTAATATCAGTGACTGAACAGAAACTGTCGTCACCAGACGTAGAATCCGCCTCATGGGTTGAATGATAAGAAATACTATCATCAGATGAGTAACTCATAATAAAAATAAGTAGATAAACAAATGAAATAGAATATGATTATATAGACTATTGTGTGAAATATATACAACTATATAAAATTTCGATAAAAGTGAAGCGGCGTTGTGTCTCTGCACCACCCGCCAGCCAACAACACATTATTAAAATTTAACACTATTTTTTTAAGTCCAACACAAATCATAATAAAAAGAAAACATAGAAACAAGAAAAAAAAAACATTAGTCAATATAAGTAAACAATTATGCAACGAAACGTAGCGTACATAAAAATAAAAAAATTGTTCTTCGGAACGCACCTATATGGTCCACATTTGACAGTTGAAACCAGACACTGACAGCTTTTGACAGCTGTGCTAAGCAAAACATTGGGCAAAATAAAAACAATGTACATTTTTGTTATTTTGATAGGTAGTATCGAATAAGTGATATTATTAAATTTTGTTGTGATACCTGCGTTCCTAATTCGACGGGTTGCATGAAGCACGACGTTTGTCTTAACAAAGTCGTTACACGTTTCGCGCTATGTTTTTGACTCTGCTGGATAAATGTGCACCGAGGGGCTTGGGATGCGCCTTCGTTATGGTCTGTAAATCTTCGGCAGTGGTTATTTTGTGTCTTCTGCCGTCAGGAATCTTAACCACGATTACACCGTCCTGCGTCCAACAAGCCTTAGTACCGAAATGCAGCCTTGCCTTGATGAATACCGCCTGCCGGACCCTGGTCAGAAACTCTCTGATTGAGACGGGTGAGCCCTTTAGGGCTGTTTTGGCTTTCCATATGGCTGATCTTAAGTCTATGCTGGAAAAGTGCACTAGAACTGGCCGATGATGCTCCTTACTGGCAGCTCCTAATCTGTGACAGGTGATGATTGAGGCCGATGAGCAGTCCTTCAAAGCCAGATTCTTTTGAAGAATGTCCAGGATGACATTCTTACAATCTTCATCCTTTGCCTCTACAATCCCCAGGAATAACAGTGCCTTACGCCGATGTCTAGTTTCAATGGTGTCAATGGTCTTAGAGCACTCATTAATTTGCTTACGCAGTACACCAAGCATACCGTATATAAGCTCCCTGAAGGTACGGAACTCCTCAGCCACTCTCGCCACAGTATCTTTAGCTGGACCTCCACTTTGAAGCTGTGCTTCCAACTGCTCCATCCTCTTCGTGAAACTTTCCTCCAGTGTCCTTTGTGCTGACTCGATAGTGCTGAGTTGAGACATGATGTGACAATATGTTGCTGTTGTGCTGGCAGGTGGTGTATTTACAATTAAACCTTTGCTAACATAAGTGGTGTTTAGTTAGATTATAAACCACTTGTTGTACCAAAAAAATTGTAAGTAATTTTAATATTTCTAATTAAATTTAAATTTAGATGCTTTTAAATTGTGTTAACTTTTTGACACCTACCGCTTTGAATTAAATTTTTAAGCATTTTTCATGTATATTATTTAAATCGATTTTTTTAGGGCGAGGTCTCGTATCTTAGTAGTGTGTATAATGCTTTGATTGCCCTTGTAAGGCAAAGATCCCGGGTTCAAACCCTGCCTAGACCAATGCAATTTTTTCTCCTTTATTCGATTTAAGTACTTACGCTATAAATTATTTGCAACCTTATGAAAAAAAACTCATACTAAACCCGCGGGATCCTGGTAGAAGTGTTGGCCGAGCCAACATACGATACAATGTTTTATTTCCAAGGATGCTCTCGGTTTACCACCATATAATTATATGTTCAATATACTCACATAAACATTCAGATACGGAAATTATATCCGTGCACTACATGCATTTTGCTATAATTTTTCGATGCCGATATTTCAAAACATGTTAAACTTTCCAATTTCAATTAATAAAGTGGATTAAAATCGTAATTTACCATTCACACTTGGGAACAAACCAATGTTTTCTAAATAGCTTTGCCTACATTGGTCCACACTTTTAAAGAGCATGACCGCGCAAGTATGAAAACGAAATAAACGTAATCGCATATGATCAAAACCCACTTACAAATTGGCCTATGAAAAATAATTCTTTGCTATTTTTTCATTTTCCCACAGAAAAGAACCTTTTAGAAAATATCCGGGTGTGTGAAAGCAATAAAAGTCGAATTACTGTTCGAGTCATGCATCACCAAAGTTTCGGGTTCGAGAGTTACAAATTGAATAAAATTAAGGCCAGTATTTTGCCTTGCCATGCCCGATGTGTGTCGACTTCAAACGAAACTATTCAAAGGAATGTTAACTTTTTAATCTGATTCATGAAAACGTTAAGGGTACCGATTCGTATTCGAGACTCAAGACGCAAAATAAATTGGTAACATCCAAGGTTTTATACCTTGGTTATATAACTTAAATTTCGTTTTCAAAAGCAGAGCGAAATATTTTGTTTTAATATTCGACATAACTTAAGCGTATCCATACTTACTTAAGTACCTTAGTAACCCTGTCTGTCTGTATGTTACGCTTTCGCCAGTGAACCAATCTTGATAAAATTTTGTTTAGAGGTGAATTAGAGCTTGGGGACGGCCATAGGCGATGAAAGTTAGTATGAAAGTTTGTTATTTTTGTAGAAATTCGGAAGAAATTTGATACAGATATGGATTAAAGCTTGGAAACGCACTTGGATCTACGCGCTTTGCTGTAATTTAAGTGCAGCTGAATAAAATATGTCTTCTACGGTTGTTCTCGCATTTTCTATTTAAGCCGACCCCCACGCTCGTAACGGTATATAGAGGCGAGTGGAGAAGCAATAAGAGGTCATTCTAGAGAGGCGAGTGAATAGGCATGTAAAATTCGAATAGAAAGTCGAGTATAGAGTCGAGTATAGGGCGAGTAGAAATGTGACTAGGGAGCGAGTATACAAGCGAAGGGATATCGAAAAGATAGATAAGTAGACAGTGATGTAGAGAGGTGAGCAGAGGCAAGTATAGAGGAGAGTACGGAGTCAAGTACAGAGGAAAGTAGAGAGGCGAGTGGATGCTCGAGTTTAGAAGCGACAGATGGCGAGTAGAGAGGCATGTAGAAAATCGAGTAGAGTGTCGAATATAGAGGTGATTAGAAAATCGAGAACAGAGTTGAGTACAGAGAGGTGAGTAGAGAGGAAAGGAGTCGGGCGGAGCCGCGGCCAATAGCTAGTAATTTATATATTTGTACAATATTTCAAATCGCACTTGCCCTTGAGAGTGCCCCACCCACAAAAACTAAATGAATATCTTGAACTGAAACAAATGAGGCCAATCGCAAATATCTTAGCCTTACCACTAAAAGGCTACGCCTAAAGGCTCAAAAAAGGGCGTTGCCTCGCTTTGTGACAAGATTGCGAACTGCCTACGATAGTATGTTACGTATTCAACACCTAACGTGCCTATGGATGTTCGCTTGAAGCAGTAGTGAGGCAAGAATGAACTGAAACATTATAATGTTTTCACTTACACATGAATGCAAACCCTGGAAGTACAACAACCTGCCTTTTGATTTTGTACTTACAGATCTCCTTTTTTTTCTTATTTCTTTTATTCAGTCCATCTAGGGTGAAGTTCAGAAGATGCAGGCCACTATTTCAAGTTCTGACGATCCGACAGATGCTTTTTCTTACCCAGTTTTTTGAACACGGTGCACAAAGTATCAACACCAACTTAGTTTTGAATGATACTGACTTAAATAGTCTGTTATATGCCTAATATGATTTCATGTAGAATATACTGCTTCCGGGCTGTTTGGCCGTGGTCCATATGATGCTTGCGTTGCAGACATTTCGTCGATCACTGCTGTCGACATCTTCAGTGGCGCAAGTATAGGTGGCGACGAATGCGTAGACTTCTCCTCGTCGGCGACCTCTCTGCGACTGATGTTGAATCCCGGTGCCACTGGCGTATTTATCAACGAAACATCTGAAATACAAGTTTCAATGGACCACGGCCAAATAGCCCGGAAGCAGTATATTCTACATGCAACGCCGGCCGTGAAAGTCTAAAGACTTACATATGATTTCAATTTATTATTTTCAATAGAATCAATTAAGGCCATAATATGTTTCGCTGCGGTGTCTATCAAATTTGTAGATTACGCCTCAATAATTGTTCGCCCCAGCTGCGTATTTATGTACCTCACTGAAACATTTTCGCCATAATGTTTTGTGCATCGCTGTAAAATCATTCCAAACTAGGTACCGAACCTATTTTAACGTACCGAATACACTGTATTTCAACATAATCTGTAGAGGGCACCAAGCCGACTTCGGTAGCAGGTAAAGTAAGCCGATTTGCATTGCACTGAAATAATACGAGTGAGTATGGTATTTCTGGATGTTGATATTTTGTTTTGTTTTGAGGTGAAACTGTTTAAACTCTGTGTTTTTTGAACTTCGTACGTTCAATTAAAATCTTTTTGTATCTAGAATAAGTAATGCCGTTGTCGACAATTGTGCCATTGTATTTGCACATACAATAGAAATCCACATTATTGTAAGAGTAATATAGGAAAGGAACAAAAAATACCTAAGTACTGATGGACCGTTACGTCATACACATGTTTTATTTATGTAATATTCGGTACCGATAAACAAAAAAAATAATATCGTATTTTAGCTATGGCCAAGTGGCACACAAGCATGTGGTCCACTTGACGGATAAAGTAGAAGAAGTAAGATAAGGTAAGTTGGTTAAATTATTATGGAGATCCCGCTGCGTTTCACCTCACTCAAGAATATTTAGTAGATTTTACATCAGCTAAGATAATATATTATGTCATATTTTATTACCTGCATTATTGAGAGTTCAATTTTATTTTCGATTTAGAAGTGAATATTTTCTGACGATCAACCAATTTATGAAAACAGGTTAAGTGTAAGTTAACGAGTATTAATTTTCACTAACATAATTCAACAACACAGTGGTAAAATATTTATAATATGTTAGCTACTTTCAATATCAGAACTTATAAGTAACTAATATTTAGTATTGTATAGTACTTACCGCCATAAAGAGAATATGTAGTACCATGAGTAAATAACAAATTTTCCGTTACTATCTAGAAACGAATATGTTCTCTACCACAATATTATTCTAACAAAATACTACAGGGACTTTGGTTACAATGACTGTGTTTCCAAGAACCAATTTTCATCAAAACTTTAAGATCGCTTGAATTTAGATCGACTTTGCCAAGTGTTAACTTAGATTGATATTAGATTTGATTTGGGTTTATATAAAAAAGGAAAAAATTGTAACAATGCTTATAGTTGCCAGAAAGTACTTTATTTTAATTTTTAATGTATGATGCCGAGCCCGACCGCAGACTGCAACAGCAGATGCATGCAACAGATACAGCGTACCATGAAATAGACTTGAATATGATAATTTTATTTATTATTTTAATTAAATGTGCCTTCTTAATAGTCACCTTTGTCCGTATTGAAGTTTAACAAGTATTATATGCAAAAAGACGACACGTCATATAACTACACTAAATGGTCCCTAAAAATAAAAGAAAATCAGTTCCGCAATCCTTTCATTTGTCTATGACATTTACATCTTATCACAGTGGCTGCAGATCGAATAATAATTCAATGTATTGTAAAAATTATAGGTGACTATAAAGCACCGGGCTATGAAATTGAATACCAGCTAGAAGCATAACTCTGTCGCATTCTTAACTGTAATCTTACTCGTTTTGATAAAGATACATACATACATATAGTCACGCCTCATTTCCAGTGGAGTATGCAGAGATTTTTTTAAATTTCGCTGTAAATGGACTAAGAATGTCAATAAATTTTTGGTGGGCTACGATGGAGCAACGTTAAAATAACCAGATCAGAACATTTGACAACGTTCCGCTAGACTGATGGTTACTTCTTAGTAATGTCGATGAAAAGTGATCATGGTTAAATAGTGTAAATTTGTTTTTTGATTAACACAGTGTTAATCAAAAAATAGGATAATATAGTCATGAGATGTAATAGAACCAATCTAAAAAAACCTTTATTATCGACTTTATACAATAAGGATAAATTTTCTGAGGTATAACATATAAATCAATTCATATAGACATATTCAAATAATATAGACATATTAATAGTAACCGAGGAAAGGACATCTGACAGAAATTTATGAAGGAAAATGACATGTTGCGCCGACCTCAAATAATTGGGACTAGGACAGCTAGATGATGATGAGACATATTTATTAAAACGACCCTTAACATAGTAATTGACCCCTGCCCCCTCATGACCCCTTCATCTATAAATATTAGGGCCAACGGTGACATAAAAATTTTCGCGCTCTGCAATTTTTAAAATATACAGTTTTATACAAGCTTTTGCCCAAAATGCCGTGATTTTTTAGTTGAAATATGTTCCCTTATCAGCATATAAGTCGTTTTTTCCGCATGTAAATTGTATTTTTATTAAAATTACCGAAGCATTAGAGTTTTATCAAGAAGTTATGATACGAAACTAACGATAAGAATTTGTAAAATTAAGTCCATGTGATATTTTTTTATGTAAAAGGATACTCTATACAGACGCACATTGTTTTATACCATGCTATTATGAATTTTAAAGTGTAAGAAGCTTAGTTTATATTTAACGTCCATTGTATTTTTTTATTATTATATTTTAAATTAGTTCTACACAAAATTAAACAATAAAAAATGAAATAACTAATTAGGTATATAAGCATACCAAATTACTACTTTTATAATAACCACCTTTTATACCCTTCAATTATGAATTCATTCGAGTATCTCACACATTAAATAATATGTTAAATTCAGAACGTTGAATGGCAAATTATTTATTTATACCCATTTCAGTAATTTTCCGTTTACATCAGCAGCCTGTATGAATTAGCAAGCGCATAAAATAATTTATATTTCGGTGACTGTCGCCACCGCATTAATTGTGCAACCGGTACAATTTATATTGAGAATAATTTAAATCGCTTGTAATATTTTAATCAAACGTGTTATATGCCTTTTAACCAGAAACTATCGTACAACGAAAATTTCTTCAGATGTTCGCGGAAAAAATACGGGTAATGGTATCATTTTCCTGAAATTTCGATTCGAAGTTTGGTCCTAAATTTCAGAAGTACGTTTTACAGTAGGTTGGCTTGTATATTTATATTTCTGTATAAATGTCTACTACAGTATGTAATGGTTGATGTATCATAACTATTTTTGGTGGCTGCATTGCATTTGATCGGGGAATGAGAATGAAACGTCCTGTTAATTTAACATTTAATTTAATTTAAATGAAACTGTGCGTTTGTACAGTGATCGATGTAAGTCAAGAAGGGTTGTGTCGAGGGCGTTAAGTTTTTAACTAAAATAATTATCACTATACTCACATAATATATATTTTACACCTCTGAAAATATATAAAATAGGTCTTAAAGGTCGTTATTTCTCTAGTTATCAGCTAGAAAGTATTTTACATTGAGAACAACTGAAGAGGTATATTTATTCCTTTTTTGTTATTCAAATACAGCTCAGGCTATCGACCTGAATTCTTTGTATTGTTGTACCAGTTATAATTTTAATCAGAACACAATATGCTACGAACAATATACTCACCAAGCGTACTTTTATTTAGAAAATCAAGAGTGAAGCCTTTATATTAAAAGTTTAATAAGCGAACCAAATTCAAATTTATCGGTGAACGAAAATCTTATATAGATAGACCTCTAGACTAAACATTCCAATATAATGTTCAATTTTAAAAGAAAATATAATACAAACCGATTACAGTGAATGTACGATTTTATTTAGAAAATCTAATTTCCAGCAAAAGCATTGAAAATATAAATCTTTATATCGGAGTCAGAACAAACTTCTTAATTTGACAACAAATTATGTTCATTTACATAGTTTGTAAACAAACGAATGGTAGATTTTTCATCAAGATAAAACAATAGCTAATATTATCATAAATGAGAAAGTTAGTATGATTGGTACACTTTTTAAATTAAATGAATAAACTGGTAATCGAAAACAATCACTGTTTTTACCTTTATCAAACAAACTAAAACTGTATTTTAATGAATAGAAACTTATATTCTTCATGAACATACTATAAATATGCTACATAATCCTAAAGATGGCAGTCTTGATGGATGAACGGATTGCCTTTAGTTCCATTATCTAACTGTACCGGGGCTCACACGCTCGGTATCATGTACGGTGTTCACGTGAGAACTATCTCTGATCTGCTATTGGGAGAAAAGAGTGAGACTACCAGACTGCAGATTCAATTTAATCTTGCGTTACAATATATTTCTACGATTATGAAACCAAATAAGATGCTATGTTTGAATAGATTTAATGTAAGAAATATATTCATACGTATTATAACAATATAAACTGCGTTCACTATACAATTGAAACGCGATTCAAAGCAGAATGGCGTGGTCGAGAAAAATTAAATTATAATTTCATGAGAGCGCCTTTACTTTTAATCTGACTCACTTCAGCTTTGCCGATATTCATATGAATTTCTTTTGTCTTTAATGAAAAAGAAAAAGTAATCTTTTTATTATTCGTTGTTTGTTCTGAGAAGTAGTACGGGCGCAATGTGCTCGTTAGAAATGGCCAAGTTTTAAACTTTAAAAAGACTAACGTTGAAAACATCTGTTCTATGTTTTATATGTCGTCTTAGTAGGCAATAATGATTAATTACGATAACTTGGGTCGCGGAGCTTGGCGTGGGCTTTGGAATGCAGTGTGAAAGATCGTAAGGTCGAGTCTCGGTCAGATCGAATATTTATAGTCTGAGTACTCAGTAACTGTATATTTTTATAATAGCGTGTATAAAAACCCGTATTTCTAGTATACATCCTAAAATGATGTAACTACCCAAAGACATTCATAGCATCCAGTCATGAATACCTAAATATCTCTACTTCATTGTCCACTTATCTCAATATACCTACGGGACACCCTTCTTGCGGTTGAGTAAACGCTTCCGTGGACAATGTTGTTCATTGTCTACTCTTCTTATGTCCCACTAAGTTACAATGCACAATGTACCAAAACTAAAAAGGACGCACTCGTGTGTGTGGAACGGCATCTCGTTCATTCCTAATGTACGTGACAAATACAGCCAAGTATACAGAAGGTCAAGTTTACACTTAGAATACTTTGCAAGAATTTCTTAGAGGCAACTGTGATTGACAATTAGACTTACACTCACACGCATAATATAACAGATGGTTCTACTACTTACTTACTAGTTAGTACTTACTTAAATTCATTATAACATGCTTTGTCCCTCGCCTCAATTTTGAACATACATTCACCAAAATAGATTTTCTTATCAAGTTTTGTTCTCAGTTATCAACACTACTGAAAAATAACCTGTGCTATGACAGTCGTAACGACCTCGAACAATGGTGGTAATAATTGTGGTGCACGTTTTCCACTGCACTGAGCTCAAATCACCACGAACTGCTACAACTTGCTTAATTGTTATTGCAGAACGGAATGTATGGCTACGTAGTAGGTACCAATTGCAATTCATACTATAGATATACATGAAACAGCTATGGCTGTAATAACCACGTGAACTTGATGGAAATGGGACCAAACAGTATAGATTTTTTACTGGTGAAATTCAGTCTTAGGCCTCGTTTACAAAGACGCGGTGCTTCAAGTGTCAGGTATGGCGTGGTGTTTAAAGACACATGTTGGAAGTTTTGTTTTTCATTTATTGCACGTGGTGGCAGCAACGCGTGCAGACTTCGTCATTGCAAGTGAAAACTAGAACATTATCGCAATATACGATGATGTTTATAAAAGCGACACTCACTACAAACCATTTAACTAACTACTGCACTTCAAGCAAATGCTTGCTAAGCTATTTTACTATCGCTTCTCCATAAATGCATCCGTACAAAACTGTAATATTTGAATTGAGGCCTTAGTTAGACGTTAACGTAAGCGTAACCTTAGAATTACTGTTATACTTAGAACATAATAAAATTTATAGTACTTACGTGTACACACTTTGTACCATAAATTGTACAATTACGTAACTTGTTGAGCATATACCAAGTACAAAACGGTATTTAATTGAATTAAAGTCCTGTATCGAATTTTGAAATTTTATATTTCGTCAGTCGGTCGAGATTTGGGGGGATTATATAATAATGGTGATATTTACCGTTAAATATATGGAAAACTTGCGAGCCCAGACTTCCAATCAAAATAGGCAAGAATAGACCAGAAATTAGTAATACGAGACTTCCGATTATTTTATTTGTGGGATAGTATGACATAATAAGTTTATCAACAAGCCAACGCTTGGCGTGTGACAGTTTTTAACCAGTCTACACGAGCACGCCATGTTTTATTCCATTAGTGTCCACGGCGACCAGGAGCTGTTTGAACACTGTAACTTAATTATGGGAATGCCCTTTCTTAGCTCAACATAATGATATCTACACAAATTAACTATATATAACTGACTATATCAGTATCTAGGTGTAGTAATAAAACAATTTGGTAAAGTACGCTATTACGAAATGGAATATTGTGATGACGTTTTCATTCATTCTTCTTCTTGTTTCATGGTGGAGAACTCCTCCCTTAGATCACAGAATAGATAATAGTACTAGCGCTTAGATTTATATTTAACTTATGAGAAGGACTGCAGTCTGATGATGATAAATTTTCATGGTTCCTAGTTTGTCTAAGAGAAAGTGTACCGACTTGCTATTGAGATTGGCTTAGCCCCGAGGGCCTTAGTGGGTCTAACAGAATATAAATACACTTTATTGTACACTAGTAAATGATCTTATACCTTGGTAAATATACGTACTTTATACTATAATTTTGATAATATTCAGTTATATAGTTTGCATGTCTATCATAACAAAAATGGTATTTTAAGAGAGAAATTTTCACAGATCTTGCCCCTGGGTACTATTAGCACCTATCAAATCACTCTCTTCTCGATTAAAGTGGGAAGTAGGCAAAAGATTAGCATTAGTAACGGCCCGATGACTTCGGATCGTTAATTTAATATTCACATGCGAAGGGGATTGCATCCACTACGAGTGGGTAATAGAAATGCGACGATAGCAATCAATTAATGTATTCTTGAAATATCCCATCTACATTTCATACGGTCACACCTTTTTTTTTATAAAATGTGATTTCACACAATATTCACAGCAGAGCTAATACAGACATAATTATAGTCTGTCATTCGGTTGAGAAAAATAATACTAATACCTTAGTTTCATACTGTTCCTCGGGCCAACTCGATACATCTAAGTACTAAATTGCGGTCCGAAGTTTCGGGCAATTAGTACCGATATCCCTGAATAGAGGCCGAAGATGACATGTGACACTTCATTCAGCCTAAACGAGAAGTAACTTCAAAGTGTATCTAAATGCTGTGTCTTTTGTAAATGTTTCATATGAGTTCAATGTTTTGGATATACATACACCCACACGTAGAGGTATGTAAAGGTGTATACTTATTTCTTTGGTCTTGTGTACATTTCATAAACAGCTCTTTATACTCCATGAAACATTTTATGAATAGCCTTTCTTAATAACAATCGTAAATAAAGTCAATGGTCTTCTCTCCGAGACAGGTTTTAGTGTGAAGTCTGATGAGTAGTCATCGCCTCTCAATACAAATTTACTTTCCCAGATGCATAACGCTGACCCCTCCTATAAATAAGAGTACGGGTACACAGGTCAAATTTAGGTTGCTCTAAGGTTGTAATTTGATTAACTGCTCCATCTAAGTATCTTCCCAACCGATATCTTGATAATTCTCCCCTTGTCGTCTTGCACAATACCCACGGGAGGAGATGGGGTGTCTTTGACACCAACTCTATACAGCAATCATTTTCTTTTCAAAATAGAAATATTTTCAGAATACAATAAGAATTCTTTTCGATAAGGTTCTTTAACACTAATTCAATCAGAATTAATTCAAATTACATTTTATACGATTTATAAATACGCTGTATAATTGCTTCAGAATAAAGTTGGCTTATGTACCTTGATATAATATGTACAACACAAAGCATACATTTGTCTGTGTATTCATGTTAATTGGATTCACAATGAGTAATGACTACACGATGATGAAGCAAATACACCAAATGGTTTATCTCTATGTGAAAATAAGCACTGTGAAGTGTTTTCTGTATTTCATATTAGTATCTTAAAAAGAAGTTTATTTCTTCTATTTCATGTGTATGAAACAATGAAATTACGATATTCCAAGGACAATATACATAGTTAACACAACTGGTATTTAATTAATAAAAATCGGAGTTTTAATCCTAAATCTTTTAATATTGTACTGAGTAATATTTAAACACGTAAACACTTGAAAATTATTTGTTTATTGTAGTAATATCAAGTTGGCTCTAAAGAATACATTCGTCTTTTTACTAACATTATTGGACCTAGTTAGAGATATGAATCAGTACAAATTAATGCTGGATTTTTAAAAATTATGTTAGTAAAATGAAACCTCATATGTCAGTACTGATTGACGTATGAGGTTTCATTTTACTAACAGAGATGGATAGGCCCACCAAGTTTTGGTACTAAGTCAATGATCCCTGAAATTGGTGGGGCCTCGTTTCCGAAGTCTGCGTCCCAAGTTGGTGCTCACGGCGAATGCCTTGGGCCGGTTGTTGCCCAACTTGAAGGGTCCAGAGGCCTCCTGCAGGAGACTCTACGCGGGTGTCGTGCGGTCCATGGCCCTATACGGGTGCCCCGTGTGGGCGGACACCCTGGAGGCCAGATTCATGCCTCTGCTCCGTACGGCGCAGAGCACGATGGCCTCCAGGGCCATCAGGGGATACCGCACGATATCCTTCGAAGCGGCGAGTCTCCTCGCCGGATCGCCACCGTGGATCCTGGAAGAGAGGGCCCTTTCGGCACTATATCAGTTCCGAAAGGAGGCGCGGGAGCGGGGATTCGATCCCGAGCCCGAGGATATTCGGGCCGAGAAATCCCGGCTCCACCAGCTCATGGTGGCCGAGTGGAAGCGACGACTTGCGCAACCACGCGCTGGGCACGCCGTCATTGCGGCGGTAAGGCCCATCATGGGGGAGTGGCTAGAGAGACCACACGGTAGCCTCTCGTACCGTCAGACGCAGATTATCACCGGGCACGGTAGCTTCGGGCGGTATCTGCATCTGATGGGTATAGAGCCAACGCCCGAGTGCCATCACTGCGACGCGAGCGTGGACTCGGGGCTGCACACGCTCACCGAGTGCCCGGCGTTCGAGACGCCGAGGCGGGAGCTTGTGGCGGCCCTGGGGGTGAGAGTGCTCACGCTCTCCACCCTGCTCGCGGCGATGGTCCGCTGCGCGTATGCGTGGGCGGCCAGCGCCTCCTTCTGCGAGCAGGTCATGCTCGCGAAGGAGACAGCAGAGCGGGCGCGGCGCGATGAGCGAGAAAGGCTCGTTGACATCGCTGCACGCGCCCGAAGGCGGCTCGGGCATCGGAAGGCGCAAACTGACCTCCGCCCCCCATGAGCTCGGGCCTGTGGGTGACGGGTGGGGCCGCCCGTCACTCTAGCAGAAGCAGGCCACGGCGGCGGCGCGCATCGTAGGACGATGCGCGCCTCCCCACACCGGGGTTGAGTCGGGGACCGCGTGGTCCCCCCCTTCCCGAGGAGGGCCAGACCGAGAGGGATGGCCCTGGGTCAGCCGGGGTGCGAGGGATATGTCGAATGACAACCTCACCTTCGGCCTAGCACTACGACCCAGAGACGGCGTGCGGTTTAGTCGGTTCGAGTCCGACATAACCTCCCCCTCCGGCTCCGGAGGGGTGGGTATCCGTGGGGATTTCCCGCACGTAAAAAAAAAGGGGCCTCGTTAACCTTATTTCCTTCATAGCAGTTATCGTCATGTTTGCTTTAATCCCAGTTGGTGACATCCGAAGCCTTTACCTAGGAGTCCGGGTTCCGCTTTTTCCAATCTAACAGCGATGCTGCTGAAATTCAACATTTTCCGTGAAGTGACTGAAATCTGTGCCCCGAGCACAAAAAAATATTCGAATTCGTACGAATATGAGCGTTGCGATTGGTTCACAGTAGGCAGGCGGCCAATCACAATGCTTCGTTTTCTCGATACGTTTACGTTACGAATTCGACTATAATTCGTGCTCGGGGCATGGACCTTCACATAACTCCTTCATAGTAGTAGGTAACTGTTATAAATTCACATTGGTAATCTATTCCTTATTAAAGCCAAAAAAACTATTGTTCAATTAACACTTTAAATTAAGCACAGCCATGTATGAGGCAGGTATGAAGTTGTTTAAAACTACCCTCACTACCTTGTCGCTAATTAGGCCCGGTTTGCGGTATTGCCGCCATTGCCGGTACAATCGGTTTCACAGTACGTTAAATAGCCTTTGACTATACCTAAGGGATAATTGTATTTCTACTGAAAGTGTATGTTTTTCATTGTTATAAAAATTTTATATTTTATTAAACCTCATAAGGTTACTAATCTGTCTTGGGCTAAACAAGATCGCCTAGTCCCTCTCTTTGATAGAGGAAGCCAGTGACCAGAAGTGGGATAGTATACAAAAGAATCTGATGATAATAATAATAATTAAAAGGCAAATAAACAAATTAAGATTTCATCAAGTTTTGTTTACTTAGTTTATAGCATTAGTAGTGGGCATGCAATACTTTTAAGGAGGTACTGACACGCAAATAAGCATTTCTGCCGTGAACTGTACGGCTATTAATATTTACTTGAAGCATTATTCTCAAGTATAAATAACAATAGCCATTTTAAACAGTTAGAGGTAGAATCTATACTACTACCATTTTTGTATTTTTGTATTATTTGTGTGGGTGTTCTATCGTATTTTTATATTTATGTGTGTGTATGTGTGTGTTTAATAAACGTATTTTCTTTCTTTCTTTCTTTACCAAGCTATTGAGATCTAAAAACTCAAATGCGAAGGGATAAGAGGGTGAATCTATAAATATTTTAAACATATCCTGTGAAAGTATGGTTGTCATTTGATGGCTATGGAATATATTTTTTTTACACGTTACTACTTACTTTAATGTACTTCGCCTGAATTTTAATAGTGATTAGTATCTAGAACTCGTGAGTACACGTATAGAATTTTAAGTACTAGTCCACGTTCATGCAAAACATCGTAAAAACATATAGAAGATTTCATCTCTCACGTGGGATTATGCTACAATGAAGGCATTTGAATTTTTACTTCATTGTAATTTTTTAAACCGTTTTTTCATGGTTTCTTTTCTATTCTCTCTGCCAATCACAAACGTAGAGTCTACAGATTAAAATGAAGTACTGTGAATGTTGAAATCATTATGAGATTTGAATTGTATAAGTATTCTGTGACCTATAAATTGATAGGTATCTGCCATAAAAATGAGCATTTCTATAAAGAATTAAGTCTGTTTCGTCTGTACTTGTTGGTTTTCACCAAGAGTTGTCGTCGATTTTCCCCACGGTTGATTATTGTCAAAGTTTGTTCGTAGTGCAGACTTCAAGTTTGTTCAGTTTACTTTTCGCATGGCGAATACTAAAATGTGGTCGGGTAAAACTTCGCAAATTAAGGAATTGCTCGGGAAAAACTAGTAAAACTCCAATTTTAAAATCTCATTCGGTTCAAGGACGGAATGAATGAAAAGTGGTTGGCAATTAAAAACAGTATGTCTCACTGATTTGCTGAATTTTTCTTTTTTATCTTCGTATTCAGAATAATTGTTTAAATTTTCGAGGCGTGTCCTTTGCGTATCAATTTTATTTCGAATACCACCGTATTATAAAGGACACGCTTCAAAAATTTTGTTGTTTACGGTAGTAGCATGTCTGTCCTGGGAGGTACGTAGCAGCGCACCTTTGTTCTATGCGTGACTCATTCGTGCAGTTTATTATACTATCATCACTACTGTCTCTGTGCTGCTATCCTAGTACCGCACGTTACGTGTAGGTATTGGTTTTATTTTCCATTAATAAATCTCATTGCAATGCCGCTCAAACGCACGCCACCAACTACGCCTGTGCTGGATGTATGCTCAGGTCTATGCACCCCGACAATTCAACATTCCGGTTCCGCTCCTAACTTGTCAGGTATCGAACAAGATAACATTTCCAATCGTCTGAAGCGGATACGTCAAGATGAGCTGGAAAACATACATAGTTTATTGTCACTAAATGCAGCGCATCACGAAGCTAAGCTCACGGCCTTACAAACAGCCATGGATGCGATTATTGCGCAAAATAATGAAATAAAAGAGAACATTTCTTTTATCTCTAAGCAGTATGACGATATTCTCATTAAAATCGGAAACTTGGAGACTGAGCGTAAGGCTGACCGCTCTCGCATTCATCTACTTGAAGACACCGTGGAATCCCTTGAACGTCAGCTGAACGCGTCGAAAATTGAAATAAAAAATGTCCCAAAAAAGCCTAACGAAAGCATGGAGGATCTATGTGAGATTGTGATGGAGTGCGGGCGTGTACTCGATACTCCGGTTTCGCGAGAAAATATTAAGGATGTATTTCGGCTGGAGAAAAAGAACGACCCGTCGATACTTATCGTTGACTTTAACAGCACGTCTGCTAAAATTAACATACTGAAGGGCGCACGCGATTTCAATAGAAGAAATAGAGAATCCAAGCTTAACACGGTGCACCTAAAGCTGAAAGGACCTACTCTTCCTGTTTATGTGTCTGAGAGGCTGACATCAAAGGCTCGTCGTCTATATTATCTCGCACGCAGTTTTGTCACCGACAATAATTATAAGTATTGCTGGACATCGTTTGGAAAGGTATTTATACGTCAGTCCGATGGTCGGAAACAGGTTCACGTCTCTTCGGAAGAGGTACTCAACAACCTTCGCCAAATTAATACATGACTAGCTTATTGTAGCCCTAGCTTTTTATGTAACTATTCTACTTTGATCTTTATGAAATTAGTTTCTGATTGTTCATACCACACATTACACACACAAACACTTTTCTTGCACTTCACTCATTCTAACTCACAAATACAACCACAATTTGCCTTAATTACTAATACACCACAATTTATTACATACCGTTTTCTGTTTTTCATCGTTATATCTATTCGCACTGCTCGCTCCCTTGTGCCAATATTTCAGCGGGCTTCCCGGCCCATGTCATATTTACTTGATTTGGTTATCAATAACATTCTGTTTTAAAATTCAATAATCTAGATACAATTCACTCAGACTTAGACCAAGTCTCTGTAGCGGACTCGTTGTGTTGCATGATTGAGGATTGTCCCCGCTTAGCCCTGGAACACTCAACCGCTTTTGCTCTTATTTGTCAGAATATAAGAAGTATTAATAAAAATTTCGTTAATTTAAACACCCTTCTCGTAAGAAGTAAAACGTCTTGGGATCTTATAGTTTTGACAGAGTGTTGGCTTTTGGGCCAGCCTCCCATACCGATTATGCCAGGTTACGAATTCGCTGCTTCTACCCGGCACTTTACCCAGAATGAGGGCGTAGTGATTTACTACCGCAATAGTCTCCGAGTGTCTGTTAGGGAACCAACTCTCCAAGAGGCAAACTGTCTGGCGGTAACCGTTAACAACGACACTTTAGTGTTGGCTATTTACCGTCCACCGGGCTATCTCAATCTTGTACCATTTCTAAACTCTTTGAATGAGGTACTGAACTCCCTATCGACCTATAAAAATATAATTTTGACGGGAGATATAAATATTGACATCTCCGATGTTAATGACGCTAATACACAGAAGTACCTCAATATGTTGGCCTACTATGGTATGTTACCTTCATTTACGACTCCAACACGGCAGAACAAGTCCTGTCTTGATCACTTAATACTGAATACCAAAGACTCCGCCTTTTGCTACGTCGTGCACTCCTCTATGACGGATCATGACTCAATCATGATGTTTCTACATACCGCCGTTCAACTAAATGTCAATTCACCTAAAACGACTAGGATTATTAATTATGATAAAGTCGAGTTTGATCTTTCCCAGATAGACTTTAGTCCCCTGTATCTTTTAACGGATGTTAACGAAGCGACAAACTACTTCACGGATTTATTAAATAAAACTATAAACGCAAACTCCTCCTTAAAAGTAATCCCAAACCGCAAGAGACTTAGAAAGCCCTGGATGACCCCAGGTCTCCTGAGATGTTTGCGAAACAGGGACAACTTGCACCGGAAATTGAAGAAGGCACCAGATAATCAGACACTTATGATTACATTTAAGAGATATAGGAATTACTGTACAATGCTGGTGAGTACTGCAAAACGTAGCTTTGATAAGGAACTATTAAACACCAACAAAAATAAATATAAATATAATATGACTTATACTAAAAAACAAATTACTCACGCTGAGGCTCTCCTATCAGTTAATGAACCTTCAAAATCTGTTAACCAAGTGAACGCCTACTTTGCTAACATCGGCCGTTTAATGGCAGAGAAAGTACTCGCAAATGCTAACTGGCGTCCATTGTCTGATAGTGAGGCAGTATACCATAAAACGTTCGTGTTACTCCAGACAGATGAGTCAGAAATGGAAGTTTTGATAAATAGCCTAAGAAGTAACTGCGCAGTCGGTTTTGATGGTATCTCGGGTGCGTTCCTGAAGAGATTCAAATACAGGTTGACAACACCTATCACATTTTTGTGTAACTTGTGTTTCTCTACGGGAACTTTTCCGGATGCATTTAAGCTTGCGATGGTTCTCCCAGTCTACAAGGCGGGTGACAGGAATAGTCCCAGTAACTATCGACCTATTTCGATTTTACCAACACTCTCCAAACTTCTTGAGAGATTGATTAACAATAGACTTGTCCTGTTCCTGGAACAAAATCAACTTCTGTCGAAATCCCAATACGGCTTCCGTTTCGGTATCTCCACTAACAAAGCCGTTTTAGACTTGCTAAACCACGTTGTCGAACAAATCGACAATGGCCAGAAGGTTATAGGTATATTTTTGGACCTAGCAAAAGCATTTGATACTATATCTGTTTCTAGGTTAATTGATAAGCTTGAACGGATTGGTGTTAGGGGCCTTCAGCTGTCTCTGTTCAGGAGCTACCTTTCTGGCAGACGACAATGTGTTAGGATTGGTGGGTGGACCAGTGACGAGCTTCCTGTCTCGTACGGGGTGCCCCAGGGCAGTATCATTGGACCGACCTTGTTCCTGATATATATCAATGATCTTTGTCAGCTTCACCTTACAAATGGAACTATCTTCACGTACGCCGATGATACTGCCCTAATATTCCGGGGCTCCTCGTGGGGATCGGCATATGGGTGTGCGCAGGAGGGGCTTAACTTGGTAAAGGACTGGCTCACCCTGAATCTACTTACTTTAAACGTGGAGAAAACGTCATATCTCAACTTTTCTCTATCCAGTCGTAGTAAGCCTCGTTCTGGTGACTGTCT
This sequence comes from Eilema caniola, assembly GCA_949126895.1. Taxonomy (NCBI): domain Eukaryota; kingdom Metazoa; phylum Arthropoda; class Insecta; order Lepidoptera; family Erebidae; genus Eilema; species Eilema caniola. Next base: position 10,480,544 of record OX421476.1, read on the forward strand.
GACCGTTCATGGTTGTGGGTTGCCGCGGGCTACTACATGCAGTTGTGCCCAGCTTAAAAGCGCCAGCTGTATTAAATATCTGGGTGTCGAGATCGACGATATCCTTTCCTTCCAACCTCATATTGACACACTTACCACCAGGTTACGCAAGTTAATGTTCGTATTTAGAAACCTTCGTCAAGTTGCCGATACAACAGTTCTTAGACTCGTTTATCTAGCTCTTGGCCAGTCTCTCGTCCAGTACTGTATAGTGTCCTGGGGTGGTGCTATGAAAACCCCTATGATGAGACTTGAAAGAGCTCAGAGAGCTCTCTTGAAGGTTGGATGGGGGTTGCCCTGGCGTTATCTTACCAGCAACTTATACGTCACCTTTTTTTTTTTCAGTACGAAAGTTGTTTATTTTGAACCTTATCCTGACTACCCATGCCCAGGTCCCTTACAACCCCGTTAAGTTTGGCTCAGTTCGTCGTAAGCACTCGGTGTGTGAATCGACCGCTGTTAAATCCAGCTCTGCACAGCGGTGTTATTACTTCCTAAGTGGATATGTCTACAATAAGGTTAATAAATCTCTAAATATATATACGATGTGTAAATCAGAATGTAAAAGAACAATAACCCTCTGGCTATCCGAGTTGAACTATGATGAAACTGAATCAATTATAAAAACTATTGAATAATTATAATTATATGGCCGACACCCATATACTCACATACAAACACTCACACACACACACACACATACACTCACACCCTCCCACACACACACACAGACACACATATACACTCACACTCTCACACACACACACTCTCACACGCACGCATACACGCAAAACTAACTTGTAACTTTTCCTTTCTTTATGTACCTAACTTTATTTTTATATAACATGTTTGTTGTAACTCTCTCACTGCTTGATGTACTAGATTATTGTGACATAGTATCAGGGGGGCCTGGAGATCTGTCATACAGGTGTCACACCTACTACGGACTCCAGCTCTCTCAAGGTGAATCATTGTTGTATAAATTCTATGAACTGTAATGGTAATGAGAGAGAAATAAATTAATAAATAAATAAAATAAATAAATATGAATCTTTTATTGTTGATATTTATTCATAAATTTGTGAATGGAAGGGTTTCCACTTTTTCATGAACAGTAACTTAACGTGAACATCCGGGATGGGAATTTGAACACTTTTCCGATTGTAATTTATAAGAAGCGATTTATATACTAACCATAGTTAGTCAAGTTAGCTTGCTATTTTTGCTTCTACTTTTTACACTGGAGCATTACTACGAATTATTACGAATTTAAGGGTATGATTACCGTAGACTTAAAAGATATATTTTGATAGATTCATTTACGTTAGTTAAATGATGACTTATTATTAAAAAAATCTTTATTAAAATAAATATTATTAAAAGAAAAGTTATGAAGTTCAACTCTTGGCCGAACATTAATCTCATCATCGAATATTTATCTTTTTATAAGAGTGATTTTTACTTTCATAAAATACATAGAAAGTAATTTGAACTTCAAAGTTTAATAAATTGTGAAAGAAATTCTTTGTGAAGAAGATTGTAATCAAAGACCAGATAAACTTGCAGAAAAAATAAATTAACTAAAGATACTTAGGTAATTTGTGGAGCCTTTCATGTTTTTTTTTTCCACAATAATTAAAGAAAATAATATACCAGAGGATTATTTGAATTTCGTGATGGTAAATATTATTCAGTATAAACAGTTTTTCATCCAAGTTATATTAAAATTGAGAATCTCATTTACTTGTCAATAAGAGGGCTTTGATTTCCAAGGTTTTTTGGAGATTTTTATTTCAAATACTATATTAGATACTAACGCATAAAACAATAAATAAATAATAAGTTTATATCCAAGCAACATACTTTACTAGTTGATATTTTTCAATGTGCGAATAAAGATAGCGTGTTGGTAAGGCAATATGTTGACTATGTGCTCAAAAACATTGACGACTACTTCGTGTGGGGTTAAGGTTAAAAATATACAATTGCAATCCATTAAATTTAAAACTTGACTTCTGAGTTCGGTGAACCGTTAAGATAATAGCTGGTTTAATAAAAATATAAATGTGGAAAAGTAATTTACTGCTTCGTAGAAATCCATTATTCATTTGCATCTTTCACAACTTAGTTAATTGACTTTACTGCGACGCATCCAGCCTGGTACAACGGATATATCCACGTTAACAACCTTTCAAATTGCTCCAAATGACCACTCAAAGAAATGTCTACCTAAAGCTGCAAGGTATTGAGTTGAGATTTAGTAGCGAAGATGATGGAGATGAGCGCTTTTGTCCCAATTGCAATTTTCGACCGATGTTTTTTTTTTCATTTTCTCTAGTTACTAGTGGATTTGCATGCTATTTGTTCAGTTGCATGCTGAGTCCTTTGATATACTTTTGAGAAGACTTTTTCATTGACTGTTTTGACCAATTGAATGAAATTTTGAAGCATTTACTATGCTAACTTTTCAAATCGATTAAGATAGGAAAAAGTGAATGCCCAGGTGGGACTCGAACCCACGATCTTTCCCTTACAGGGAGAATGTTTTGACCAACCTCAATGAAAATTTCTAATGGAAACTGTTACTGAAAATCCTCTCATTATTTGTGCTAAACTAACAAGTTATATCAAATTGCAGGTAGAGGACGCTTTGTTTATACCTGTTAACTTAATGAAGAATAGTTAATTAACCTTTATAGATACCCATATTTCAGCGTTATATTGTTATTCATGTAGCCAAAAAATTAAAAGAAGCGGCCGAGTTAGAAATATTATTAATAGTGAAACCCGTTGTAACACTTATGTACTTTGATGATAAACAATAGTATTCAATAGCATAAATGTAAAAAAAAATCTGCAAAAATATATAACACACAGATATCTCATCCCAATCAAGCGGCTTCCAGTGTTACTTACATACAACGAAAGTATATAATAAGTAACAAAAACAATTGCATAGATCGAGAATAATTAGAAGCATTATTCCTTCAAGAACCAAGCGGTTTGATGACTCCTTTCTTTGTCGCACCATTAAGACCTGGAACTCCTTGCCAGCTCACGTGTTTCCTTCTTCCTACAGTCCCGGGTCCTTTAAGCGGGGCGTGAAAAAGCATCTGATGAGGCCGTCAAGCTGAGTGCCACCATTGTTAACATGGTACGTGTTTGTAATGGTGACCCTCTTTTCTGAGACTTTGCCTTCAGCTTACCATCAGGCGAGGTGAAGTCCAATTGACGTGTCCTACATAAAAAAAACCTCTTAGGCTAGGATTCCAGAATGCCACTAAGCTGAACCTCAATTTATCTGGGACAAGATTGCATACACATTGACAAAGTTAACAGGTTGGCTGGTAGATTGTCTATAGAATGTTTCGTCATATAAATCACGATTCAGCTAAGTGACATTCTAGAATATGGTCCTTAGACTCGTAAAGCGGACCCCAGACTCCAAGTTGAAAACCTCGGATGCGACTGGGATTAACACTGGGATGAAGAAGAAAACATTGGAAAATGTTTAATCTGCAACACGCATCTTGTGTTTAGGAATTTACAACACTTGTTTAAATGGTAAATAACAACACTAAGACTACATTATTATAATCCACTTTATAAAATAATAGGAAAATCTTAATTTAATTCAGAAAGCGGAAACACTGCGCTGGGGCCGCATAATTCAAAATAAACTTCAAGACACGATGCCTGATAACAAATTCTATAATTTTATTCAGGAGTAATGTGAACTTTTAACTGAAATATTATTTCTAAAGTTCTCCATAGCAACTCTTGTCGCTAGTCACAATAAATTCCAACGTTCGTTCCACAGCAACGACCTACAAAACACACCGACCCCTAAAAACAAGAAATGCTTATATATGACGTCATACAGGAAACCAGAATACTAATGTGACGGAAATACATCGCATTCTACGATACAGTAGTCAGCTCTATAGTTTTGATTTATTGTACAGTAATATACATTTATTCCATTATTCTGCATGCCGTAAGCAAATATGTGACTGAAGCAAAACTCGAATAAATCTTTACAATCACTACACCACTTTACGAAATGTACCTACCCTAAAATAAACTTTGTTTTACAATAATAAAAAACAATAATAATATAATTTTAATTAATTGCATAACAATATTCGTTAATTGCAGAGTATACGGGTGAAGTGTATAAATAAACAAAATACAATATAATATTTCCCTTTTGAATACGTGATCGGGAACAAATAATTATGAAATTTTACCACTTCCTTAATGGTTTTTCCTTTTAAATCGTTCAACAGCCGCCAGTACTTAAAAACAAATAAGTCATCACTGTATAGCCGCAATGTCGTTTGGATGAATTTTGTCCTTCAAATTTATAAATTCTTGCTCCACACGAATTCCTCTGAATTGCTGAAGATGGGTATAGTTCCAATTGCAATGCAATGTATACAGAGGTATTCAAATATACCATTTAAATGGCATAGTATAATAGTAGGATATAGTAGCTATCTCAAAATAGCTTGCGACTAACATTCACAAATCTCACTTTAATACCATGTGTCACTGCGGTTGTCTAAATATATAAATAGCTTTTTATATATTTAGGCAACAGCAGTGACGCTCAATTCCACCGGGTACTAAAATTTAAGCATGAGGTAAATATTATGTTTTTATAGCAGCAGGTAATGATGGGACATTACGGACCTTTTATTATCGAGTTAGTCCAGCCCTCCAGAGACCCAGCTATTTTATTGAATTAGGATAATTTACTGTTTGTGTGACAGTCCCGCGCTTTTTCAACGCTCAGGTTGAATTTTAAGCGACATACGAATGGAAGGTTTTATTTTATGCCAAAATTTAAAAGGATTTTTTGGTAAGCCGTAAGCTTCGTTAATAGCAAAAGGCTTATTGTGATTTAAATGAAGGTTAGAAGGATTAGCCATGTTCGTTTGGAACTCAAATATGTTCATAATATTTACAAATAACGTTTCATCGTCTAACTCGGACGAATGTGTATTGTAGAACATTTTATGCCAGTATAAATAATTTACGTGTATACAAAGGCATTTTATTCCACGCATTTCATAAACAGCAAAACATGAGAACTCAGTTTAGTTGAACATACTACTGAAATCCAATCTTAGTTAACTAAGAACATATTCTTAATAGAACAGGAAGGAAAATAAGCCCTTGGAAAGTATTTTTTTATCAGATTGAGTGCTCCCGTTTGACACATTTATCCCAAATTACAGGGGCAATATGGGCAGATGTTATCACGTAATTGATTAGACCTTTTAGTTATATCTCATATTGGCATCGCTTAATTAGACAAGAGTTTTTTTGTGTATTTTGCCTAGACTTGCTGCACTGAATCATAGAATATTATGACTTGAAATAAATTGGAAAAATATTGACAATTATGTATTAAACCTACGAGTACTGTACGAGTACTAATATGAATTCTTGAATATCGGTTGTTACAGTTGAACACACACAGTCTCCGATATCAAACATAATATTGTAGATTCAACAAACAAATTTTTATTTAAAAAACAGATAAGATTTTCTTGATTTTAATTATTTATTAATTATTCCTCTTGCACAAATATAAAATAAATGCACAAAGGCGGACTTAATACCGTGGGCATTTTCTACAAATCAATCCTAAGGTTGAATCGTTCACCCTAAGGTGATGCAGATATTTTTCGAAGTAGGTGCTGGATGTATCTATCTAGTACGGTGTACAAACAGTAAGTTAATGAATAAATAAACTTAAATAGGATAGTAACGATAATACATATCGGTACAATATATCAGCATACATATATACGGAAAAAGCATATAAATATTATTCTACCTATGGTTCGTTATAAATCAAGCGTACTCTGTTTTTGAAGGTAGAGCGATCTGGAGACGTCCTGACTTCTAGCGGAAGCGCATTTCAAAGGCGAATGGCTTTTACAGAAAAGGAAGAGTGGACAAGGCTTGAAGTGTGAGTGGGACAGTGAAGAAGAAGATTTTTAGAGGAGCGTCTATTTTTGTATGGTTCGAACCGAGAAGGTGGAGATGGGATTTTAAGTAGGACGGAGCGTGGGGGGAGTTTAACAATGTATAGACCAAGGTGACAGCTCTTAAACTGCGTCGCCGTCGTATGGGCAGCCAACCCAGCCCAGCACGATAAACCGATACGTGGTCGTATTTCCGAAGATTGTAGACGAATCGAATGGAATTGTTGAGAAGACATTACAGTTTTTTGAGCAGATTTGCATTCAGGTCATTCAGTCGAAGATTGAAAAGATTAAAGTCTGCATAAGCATTGTCTTGGTTTTGGTTGGCAGAAAGTTTTTAAGGCGGTAGAGAGCCCTTAGTTTCCCAGTCACTTCTAGTCTAATCACCATTATATTTTAAATTCATTTCCTTCCCACTACAACATTGAAATAGCAGGAGTAAACGGATCCTAGACTCAGGCAGATAAAATGAAAGCTTTGGATGCAACTGGGGACAATGCTAAGATAACGATGATGCATTTTCTTGGTCTAAATGTGTGCTAGTGTTTGTACATTTACCTATTATGGCTGTGAACCATACTATTATCTCTTGTAATCTAATGTTAGTGTACAATAAAGAGTTGTCTATCTCTCAATCTAAATTGTTTAACATGTTCTACAATTTTTTTTATTAATTTGGCACCTTTTTCCCAAGCGACGCGAAGTGATTGACGCAGTTTGCTAGGTCACTATTATTGAACAACTTAGATAGTTTTTGGCAGAAAAATTGCTTACTACAGGCGAGGGAAAAAATATTCTAAAGTGTTATGAAAAAAGTTGATACGCGTCAAGTCTATTACTTGATAAACCGCTAGCTTATTTACTTTTATGACCCTCAGATATTATTTTTCATACCCTAGAGTGGTATGGGAGTGTACACTACCAACTACCAATCTCTACAAGACCCAAGTCAACACATGCTAATTGGTGTACTTGTTAAATAACTCTTAAGATTGCGAGGTCAGATTGTACTTATTGCAAAAATCTAATTATTCTTTATATTAGCGTTAATCCCAGTCGCATCAGAACCTTTCCACTTGGAGTCTGGTGTCCGCTTTACCAGTCCAACTATGGATTTGACTTCGACGACTTTGACTTCGATATTTTTCGTGAAGCAACTGCCTTCTGAACTTCATAACCCAAAGTTGATATCGAAGCGTTGCAGTTATACCAGTTGTTGGATTTTTTAGGGCTCTAACAACCCATAACGACTGCTCATATATATATGCCAACCGAGTCCGACGGCTTAACGTGCTCTCCGAGGCACGACCACATCAATGCAAATACCTAGTTTATGCATACAAATTGTAACGTGATATTTTTTCACTGTTGCTTATTGTTTTCTAATATAGATTTCTTTGTTCCAGAGCCACCTAGAGTGTCTCACGGGAACTAGGCATAATTGTTTGGCAGTGAAACTTCTAATCTTCGATTAGGTGTGTTCTAGTTCTCACACTCGACCGGCGGATGGCGCTGGTGTCCTACAGCATATTTCAATTCTTATAATTGCACTCATATATCATTTTATTTACAATTTAACAATAATAAATAAATGATACTTACTTTCTCAGAAATTGTGACATATTCGTGAACAAGTCATAATTATAATAAATGTTTGTCATATTTGGTCTAGTCGTGTCTGTGGCCATCAGCGGCTGATTAGTTTGCTTGTCTATGGGCCGCTAATGATTTCGGTCGTGACCAGCAGAATTTTGAGGTTTGTTCACGAATATTCGATGGATTCGGGTATAAATAGGCCTGCGCCGATCCTCAAAGGAACTTCTATTTAAATCTTCGTAGCTGTCTCTGAGTAAATAAAATCTGTGTCTATTTCTCGTGATAAAATTGTTTGGTGAAAACTTCGTTCCCAGATATTCTGGTAAGTCGTATTCCTCTATTTATTGGGACACATTACGGGCCTGTATGTATATTCACGGCTTAAGAGTGGTCTGTTTTATACAGGGTCGCTGGTCTGAGCTCGTGTGCCCTCTGAATTCGCTCTTCTCTGACATTTATCTACGGCGTGCTTCGTGGTACAACGGCTGCTGTGAGCCGTATACATCGGCGAACGGTCTACTCCGAACATCCAAGAGGCCATCCCGCAATCACCCAAGGCCAGTACACTGTCGCCGTGTACCTGTTAATGTGTAGCTGTAGTGCCAACCAGAAGTAAACGTAGTACGCTTAGTAGCCTGTACTAGAATTCACGTACCTTAAATGTGTAGCTAGTGCTATAATTCATGTGCATATTGTGTGTTCATCTGCCTATTATCTGTGCCTACTGTGTGTGTTCGTCTGCCCATACTTCTGTATTCTGTGCCTGTCTGTCTGCTTACTTATCTATCTAGATACTTCATACTTCTGTCTACTGTGCTTTCCTGTCTACATTCTAATCTCTGTAAACTTCAACACTCTACTCAAGTCTGTCTACCTACTTTCATACTTATATTTCTCTGTTTTGTGTTTTTGTGTTTGTTAATCAAATATATGTGTGTACAATCCTGATAACCAGCTGTTTTCATTGGAGCCCTAGCTACCCTGTGCACGCACCTCTCTAGCTCTGTGAAAAAGGCGCCCTGGGAAAGAGTTCTCTGCAGCAGCCCCTGAGTGAGCCGGTGAGTACCCACCTGACTAGTTCAGTGGTTACAAAATATTTGCATTGAGCGGGGATCGAACCCGCGCCTTCTGCGTAGCTAGCGACCGCGTTCACTACTGCTATGCCGTAGAGGCTGTCCGAAAAATCATAATTATAGAGTCAAATATGACTGATCATGTCGCAAATCTTAATTTGTATATTCACATTCATATTAATTGATCGGTTGGTTTAAAATCTGTTAATTCGACAGGCATGCAAAACTTCTCACCATAACATAGGACTAACTAGAATAGGTATTCTAATATAAATACGATGCTGTTTTTTTTTTTTGTTACCATAAGTAGCTATAGTAGATTTATAGTCCAATTTATTAAATTCAAATGTTATAATATCTTTTATTTTCATAACATTCACAACATATTATTCAAAAACTTACATAGAACAACACCATAATGTTTTGTAGTAAAAATCCTTTACACAATATCTCGTTATTCATCGGACTGGAATCTTCAATAAACTTCCTCTCTACGTTGTGTTCAGCGTAGGAAAATCTATCGAGACAAAAGAATGGTACCTATATATGCAGACCAACATAAGTTACGTGAGTCGGCCTGAGCCGATGAGTTAAGGCAGGGTCTCTAAGAATAAAAAATGCAGGATTTGTGGCTTCGTGATGCCGAAATACCGCATACGTGACGTGAGTTATACAAGGCGGATATAATTTACATGGAAATATTGAAATAAACTACTCACCGGATTCTTCGCGATTTATTTGGTGTTTTCTTTATTATCTGTTTCGATTCCATTGCTTTTCAGCAGCCATGGTCATAGGAAGACTAAAGGTAATGATTGTGAAATTTGTTAGTAATGTGAAGTACCTGTAACTTCGAATATATATACAATGGACAAAAATAGTTAATGTTATACGTCTAATAAGGCATTAAAAGTAGGGTTTAAAATGTTCATTTGTTCATTTCTTTTAGAAAACGCTGTTACTGTGGCCAAGTATGGGGCTGACAGAAACTAACAAATAGATAGATTTTATTATTAGCCATTGACTTGAAGAAGCAGAAAACTTTATTAAAGAAGCTGACTGTTGTATGATCTGACGTAATTTTCCAACCAAAACAAAACCAAATGCAAGGCACAAGTATGTAAGCTTCTCCTGTTTGTCTTCTGCACTGACTATATTTGCTGACAGGGTTGACAGGACGAGTGTGCCTCCCCTTGCTTAGCACACGTCCATAGGCCACGGTACCCACTGTCCATCAGGTGGGCTGAGTGCTAGTCTGCCACCTAAGTGATATAACAAAAAAATAAGTGTATTAACGGTGTGACGATGGACAACTAGCTCATACTCGCTACGGTTTTTACCATAATCAAATAGTTAATGTAGTGATGCTTAAAAATCTTTAAGGGTTCTTGTACATTTTTATTTGATAACTTAATTATCTCTGCTTGCACAGAAAACCACCTATTATGCAATCTATGCACTCCTCCAGCACCTACTACTACTTACGTACGCGTTTACGTACCGATATACTCGTACAACGAAACCATTTAGAAGTGAATATAGACTTAAGTGAACACAGAAAATATTCAAATGCCTTGGAGAAATCCGCCAATATCGCTACATGATCTTGAAACATGTTGAGCAAGTATTTGCGCCTTGAAGGCTCTTACCGGGATTTATAAAAGTAGGGTGGTTCTATCGAATCTGAGGATAATGATCACAATCCGACCCGAAATCTCGCCAATTCGGTCGGTTTGTGTTGCCGAAAGAAGTTGAACATTGCCAGATAGGTGAATCAAAACTTAAGGTAATTTGTATTCTAAATGTTTTTATTTTCAAGGATTTTATTATCATGAGATGTTAAGGGATGAGTTTTCAATGACTTGTAAAAGGAATATAATATAACAGAAAGTATGCTTCAAGTGTAAATATCTTATTTTTAAACTATCACGGGGAACCGTCATCAAAAGTAAGTTTTTCAAAGTTTATACTGGAGATTGATGTCACTTGGTGGGATCTACTACACATATTGAGTAATAATGACATTTGTACTTTTTCACACTTTATTTTTAATCTGACCGGTTTCACCCTCAGCATTATCAAACCAAATAAACCTTTGATAATGTCGTGAGGTCAAACCGGTCAGGTTAAAAATAAAAATCAAGTGTGGAAAAGTACAAGTGTCAGTATTATTTAAAAATTTCCAAAGTTCTATCGCGATGAGTCTGGAACTAATAAACAAAACCTATGATGTAAATATATTATCCTAACTAATAAAATAATACGGCATAATAATTTTATTTGATTATACGCGCAAAACTTTGCGAGTGAAAAAAATTTTTACGCATTATTTTTATAGCCTAGTTCTCAGTGACGGTTCTAAACTGTAAAATATCACACTACAACGCTTAGAATCCTTGTTAGGCTTCGAAGTGTCGTAAGGGAAAATACCTCGAACACGATCAGACGCGGGTGATACCGTAGGCCACAGTCAGACTGAAGCCACACAAGAAATAAAATTGTAGAGTTATGAAAACATTTCCCTAAATGGTTATTAATTAATGTACACTAAATACATATTATTCTACTGATGTAATAAAAGGGATAATATTAGTGATTTTATAAGTGCTAGTAGTAGGTGCTCTAAATATTATGGTTTAACTCAAATAAGACCAAATTACTCATAGCTTGGTGCTTAATATGAAAATGAGTGGTGTTAACTAAGTTCCTAGAGTCATGATGTAATTATACCTGATACTTCAAAAAATAACAACCCATTTTGAACACAAAGTACCAACGGGAACGAGTGTCTTCTCGTTCCCATAGCCTAGCCAGCTAGCCACACCGAGGCTACCGTACTTAACCAAATATCTCCAAACATAAACGTTTTCATATTAATGTTATTACACCAAAATACCCATTAGCAACTCTGAAACTACACCATTTAATTTTAAATGTATTTACGCAGAAATAGTCAAAGTTACTATTTGAATAGTCACTATAGGGGTTAAACGGTTTTAAAGTCGAAAATAGGCGTGCAATTTCAAAATAAAATAACTTCACTAACAAGTTTTGAATATTAATTAACTTTGTATTTCAATATTTGCTTTTAAGTTGACCTAGTTCGGTTAGGTGCAAAATATTACATAGAATTTATGTAGTTCAATGTTACAAAATAATTAAGACCCATGTCAGTATATCTTAATCAACACTTATGTACTTACCTAATACAATAAATAGTAAATAAAATACACTGCTAGTAATGAATTGAATACGAACACTGATAAAATTAATGTAGGTAGTGATAAAATTTAATAATTTACAGACATAGATAGATAGGCTACTTCAATCTTCGCAAATCTATCAGCTGTGTAGCTTTAAAAAAATGCACTGCACACAATATTTTTTCAATTAAAATGAACTTATTTTCACCTAAAAGTATGATGTATATATCACAAATCCCTTTTCAATAATGCCCAGAACAAATCAGTCGTATGTAGCACAAAAAATCTAGACAAGTTTTCTTGTGCTTATGTTTTACTTATTCATTCCAAACTTACAACTATTATTACAACCTCTGTGGCGTGGCGGTAGTGAACGTGGCCGCTACGCAGGAGGCGCGGGTTCGATCCCCGCTCAGTGCAAATATTTGTATGCATCATGAATATGGGTATTTGCATTGGTCTGGGTGTTTTTATGTATAATATGTATACATTTACAAAAATTGTATTTAAGTATGTTTATCCGCATTCTAGATTCCATAACACAAGCTAGTTAAGCTATGCTTTCAATGGATCTAGATAGCGTTGTGTGAAATGTTGTGAACATTACCGGTATGAACCCAATACAACAATGAAGAAAGAAATTAGTTTTGCTTGGGTCAATTTCTCCATAACTGGGGACATCATTACAAAAAACATTTTACCCACCCCTTAGTTTTCTTTCCACAGAGTACCTACCCGAAACCTTCTACAGCTAATAAACTCCAAGTTTTACTTTCAATCCCTGATCTTAACAAAAAGGAAGCGTTTTATTAAAGACTTTTTTCCGGGTTCAAAATAATATGATAATTCCGTGCGTCTTCAGAGGGATGATATTTAATTGTAATTTAGTAGAATAGTCAGGAGTTTGTTTGCGTCGAGGGAGCTCTCGTACAACGTGTTGGCCTTGTTTACTGTAATTGTATAAACATTTTGTTTACTCATAAACTTTTAAGTAAACACGTTATTAACGTGTTTACTTGTGGTTGAATTATGTAACTATTATCTACTAATAAGTTATGGCAAACGATGTTTATACAAACGTTGTTTAGGCAAATGAAAAACTTGATAAATGAGAAGTAATGTATTTTTGATAAATAAACGGGTGGCTGGATGTTCTTAGATACTTAGCTTTATTTGTCATCATCTTCGACATTTAGAACGTCTAAATGTCGATGATAATGACAAAGAAAGATGATTGCATCCGAGGCCAAGGTGCCTTCGGAGCTCAGGATCCACCTTTCAGTTCTTCCTCCTCCACTTCGCACGATCTTGGGTGAGCTTTCTTTGTATTGGTACATTATTTTGTTTCTACCTTAAATTTTCTTTTTAAATTTTCTTGCAAATGTCAAAAAAAACGGGTTATACTATTTAAGTATTCTGCCCCTCTAAAAACGACACATCTTTAACAGCGTAACAATGAAACCAACGTTTTAGTAGAATGTAAATTCTAAGTTCCACTAAAACACCGCTTTGTCACACTGTTTACGATTTCGTTAATTAACAAAATATAAAGGCTTCTGCACAGGACGTGTCAAATGGAATGACTATAAGGCAGTAAATCCGAGGCTTTTTTAAAGGCCATCCGACCCTTACGAGTTTTTACGAGTTCCATTTCTATGCAGACGCGAAAGCCAGGAGACAATATGCTAAATTAAAGCCCCACACCGAATTGTCAAGCCCATTAATTACATGCTAACGAAGTTTATCCTGCTCCTACTGCATAATTGGACTCATGAACTGAATAAATTACTTTAGGGAAAGAAAAAAATTGTGACTGGCCCACGATTTTATATCATAGCGACGTTCTGGACGAGGGCCATATGGCTAGGAATACATATTAGCTTAAGCGCTGTAGAGCATTCGACGCCACGTTAGGGTTTGCGGGCACAGTCCCGGCTGGCTGCTAATATTTGTATGCATGAACGTGTGTATAAATTTATATCGATCTGGGTGTTACTTTGTGTATTACATATAAAAGTTATATACCTATAAATTCTTATGTAAAATCACACCAAAGACGATATTAATATACTTTTGAGAATAAAACTACCCAAGGGTATACAACCCTTCATTGAAATTTCCATAAACATTCCGTGAGAATAAATTTCCTAAAGCCAAATGACAGTACCGAGATAATAACGCTATCTCTTTTATGTGAGATTTTATTTCAAACTACTTGATGACGTAATTTTTATAACATCATATCGTATACGTCGTAATTTTGAGAATTAATAAGTAAATCTAACTATTGATTCATTATTTGAAATGACCGCTCTCCCTCTCTTTCTTTCTCACGAAGCAGTATTCACTTCTCAACCTACCAATATCACAATACTTCGTGCTCCAACCTTTAACATAAATAGCTCTGCATCACCCTAAAGTTGACTGGCAGGAAATGTCAATGGCATTAAGTCCGCCTTTGTACAATCATTTTGTATTTGTAAAAAAAGTTCAAATAAATACATAAAATAAATCATTATACTTATCATAATTACCGTAATAGTAAACCTAAACTAATTACTATTGTACAATAGTAAACTTCTGAAAGTCAATATATGACTGGTGTGATTTATTAGTGCCTTCAACTACTGACCCCGATACTTATGCCATTCACAAGTTTTTGAAAGGTACACAATGACGTCAGGTCGACGTGAGTGATTTATTCTGGTACCCATTTATACGTTCCCCGACTTTCTAATAAGCCTGATCTAAAACTGTGCAGTTTAAAAAAAAAGACGGGTTGCACTCTGGGAGTGCCGGCAGAAGTTAAAACAATTTCTTTCTTTTTTCCTTCGTTATATACATAGAAAAAGATAAAAAGAACATACCATGCCATACTATACCATACCTATAATATAGCGCCAATCATAGAACCTATCACTAATTTTCTGTCAGAAGAAATTAATAAATTATAAAAAGAAAAAATAATCACAAAAAGTAATAAATTACTCAAAGAAAAAATAATCACAAAAAGTGTCAGAGGGCCAGGTTTGAACCCGGTACTATCTGAAACCATAAGGACTTAAAGTCGACTACGATGCTATTTATCGTATCTCGCAAAACAGACAGTCTATAGGTAATGTTGTATGACGTCAGTCGTCGGTTACGGTTCAAAGGTCAAGCGATCCTGACGCAAGTTTAACACTTTTCACCCATCCAACGCCGCTATAGAAGTTTTCACTTCAAAAATCTGAGTACCTAACCCGATTACATCCTAAGCTTGCACTTTGAAGTCTATAGTCCGCTCTCCTACTTTTAATAGTTAGTTCATTTTATCTCTTACGGATGCCATTGCAATTTGATCCTCCAAGCTCGAGAAGAAAATCTGCATAAAGCCTCGTCTATCAAGTATGTTGTTTGACGGACGAGTGTGTATGTACCAGCCAGCAGGTAAGGTTAGTTTGAGCCCCGAACATCTTGATGGAGCACATACATGTCACAATTTAAATGACCATTGTAACCTTTCTAAACTCTGAATAACTGAATAACCTTCACCGGTTTATTTGTATATACGTAACGAAATGAAGTTATTGACTTTGAAGGCAATATATTCAATTTTCTTCCATCTACATCTGAATAAAAATATGAAAAATTGTGGTTGTCGTTATTCATTTTAATATTCAAGCGTTGTTCCAATATTTAAATATATTCAGTGAATTGTATCTTTAACTGTAGATAGGCGTTCAGGTAGAATTACAGCTGTCAATATTACTACCTTACCTTTATTTTTCGTTTAATAGAATTTTTATTGCTATAAATTTTCTTATACAGTTTATACACCAGAGAATAGTTACAGAATAGTAATTTGTGTTAAGATAATTCAATATGACCTCTACACGTAGCACTCGTAGACACTAGTCATGCTGCTACGAAGTGCTACGAACTTTTGTAACGCTAAACCTTTTCATTACTATCATAAATCTAATGTCATTGCATGTCATTCAGTCATTCTATCATTATCAGATAAAACTTTGATTTCCTTAAAAGCTGACCCACATACATATCTGAAAATCGACCCTAGCAAACTAAGATTTCCAAAAAGGTATCTATTACGTTTTATGGGTGTCGTTCAACTCCCTCGAGCTACTCTGAAAATGAAGGGCTATGGTAATAAGTAAGTAAAGTTTTAATTAGTGGGAGCAATTTAGCACCCCATTGAGTTTTCCCTGCAGCACGAGGACGAAACAAAGAAAAGGGCAACATAGGTGAAATGGTATTAGTCTGCATTAAGAAGTTTTAATTATACGAGAAATTCTGAAAATATATATCAACGTAATTTTATTCTCGGAAAAAATTGATAAAAGTGTATTTTATTCGATATTCCAACTTTTGGGTTTCGAAATAATGATGTAAATTGAAACACTGACTGTTTGGCACAAAAAAGAAACAGTACAAGTAAATTCTGAGCAATTATTTTCATGTTCATTATTAACAGCACTGGTTCAAATTTTGATACGTACTCACATATATTCATCCCTTATTTGAGCTCGAACTCTAAAGAAGAAAATAAGTATTTTAGTATTGGAACTGTTGTATTACTAATATTTTTATTTTCATATCATTTCTAACCCCAAAATTACGTTTACTATGATTATGTCCGCTAGTGACGTTATCATTCAAACTATGTATTAACATAACACACGAATATTCTGGATTCCGTAATAAAATTATTTTGAGTGACTGTTCTTTATATCAAAGGAACAATCTGTTAGCATGAATTGGTACGAACAAGGCCAAGAAAATAAATAGGTATACATCTTCAGACACACATAAATCAATACACAACTTCACATGTATAAAATATTCCTTCTACAAACTTGTTACCAAATGATATTTCATTTTCAAATTGAATTCGTTTCAATAACTCATCGATACAATAAACAGCAATTCCATTATTCCTAAACAATTTATCTCATGAGAAATATCATCGTGTAAATGAACATTTATAACATTGAAACCAGTATATTACTGTTCGCTCAATAACACTCTTCTCTTTATAAGATAAAACTACACTATTTCGAGAATTTCGTTTACGAATAGGTGTTAGAGCGTCTATCAGAGCTGACGCCGGCCCCACACATCGCTATCATCAATCAAATCGACTTATCGCGTCCCATGCAGTCCACCCGTAGACCCGGCAATAACCGTTCCTTTTTCTTTTGCTTGTCATACTTTTAGTTCCGATAATAATTGCATTGCAGTTTCAAAACAATATGTTTATGTTAAAAGAGGATTAAATTCTTTCGACATTTTTAGGAAGCGAGGGTGAATAGGCAACCTGATGAAGGCCGACGCAAGTCAATCAGATTGAAGAAGAGGTTTTAAAGAAAGAACAGAGTAGCAACCATGAAACATACGAAACTTCGGGCCCATAACCACACCCGTCGGCTTATTATACATGGGTGTTTTGGGCACATTAAATAAACTAATACAGTCTTTTCATTGGCCTAAATTTATCCGAAAATTTGTGGCTTAATCCGTAAAATTCACGGGTATGGTACATATCACTATTAGATTTCGAATCAACGACACAACACGTAATACAGAATGTTTCACAGCACAAAACTTTTCCAATTTTCCATTGCATCTCAGGGGCAGTATTTTATATTGCGTCGCATCACTCTTGCATGAAATACCGCTTCGTCTGTGTTTTGAGACATACTGTTTCAAATAAAACTGTATTTTTATTTGTTTTTGTTCATCATGTATAAAATTAGGTTGCCAGATACCTATTTAGTACCAGAGCAGATCTGCTGACCCCTGACTTGTTAAATAGTTTTGAAAGCCAATGGTTATAAAGTTAGGAGTGCCAAAACTTATAAAGTTCATTATATAATTCTATACACTTCTAATGTTACATAATAAAAAAATAACATACGATAAAATCATGGAATTTTTCTATCAATCATTTCGTAACATTCATACAATGAGTATAGAAACAATGAAAATTCACACAATGAAAAATTATACACACCCATTTCTTTTGTTATATATAAGAGATTTATTTTCAGCTTGCCCAGAAACTCGCTGTACTATTAACCACTGTAACCATTTACGCTGATCAATGCAGCTCACCACGCAATCTACCCGCCACATTGTTTCCAAACCCACTAAGTGCACTGCTGACGTAAGCCTACAATAATTCAAATCGTTTGCAAAAAAAAGGAATTGCAGTCACGTATAGCAACAGCTCCAGCGCTGTTTTGGCACTCGAGCGCTGGCTCCTAACAAATGCATTTACATCGACCGTATTTCAAACATGCAGAACTAAAACGCAAAATATTTCCAAGTCTAGCAATCCAGCTCTCACTCACTCTCACCCACTCTCAGCACTTCACACCTGCACTGAACGAGTTAATAAAACAAAGTGTCTATTCCACGAGATTCCTTTCACGGACTTCAAACAAGAATAATAACACGCTCGGTGACAACGCGCTCAGTCTAGCCATTCTAGGGAATGGCGCCTTTCACATTTTCTAGTAAACGATTATTTTATATGACACATAAAGTAGTCAGAGCCGGGTAAAGTGCTTCTCTATTTCTAAGTCAGTGTTTTTGACTGAGAATTGTTGAGAAGTTGCTATAAAGTTGAAGTATATTTACTTTTTCATTTTATATGTGGGATTCTAATCCACCTGAAGTGAAACAATGTTTAATACTAAATATTAATTTAAGCAACCTTTCATCATAGTCCATAGTATAGAAAATGGAAGAAAAACCCATCTTTATAGTATTTTATTTTATATTTTAAATCTAACCATGTACGCTAAAAATAAAATAACTTCAGTTCGTTGAAGTACGTACCGAAGTACCTAAATTCTGTAAAGTTTTAAAAGTAGGTAGAAATAGCTTTAAATTATTTAAAAGTTGAAGTTAGAGAGCCTGTGGCTTTTACAATCTTGGCAAAACTCTATACAACACAACTATTTGCTTTCATTCAAGCGTACCAAACTGTGTAAGTTAACGTAGAAAGAATTCAAGCGTTCGATTCAAAACATTTCACTTAACAATCTGTTACAAGCTGTCACACTATAGTTTAACACACTATCCAGTTGCACATCACGCAGTCACTTTAATACATTCAGTTTCGAATCATGATAAGTACATTAAATTTGATGCATTCAAAGTACCGGCCCACCATGACGTGTTTTAAGTGATCGTGTTTATGGCTACAATCCATTGAGAGAGGGATGTAAGTATTGCCGGGTATATAGCTCTATCCCTTATAACACCTCATAATAGGCCCGCAGGTCGCAGCTTGATGTCAAGAAGCTCTCGCATATGATGATTCAATGTACCAGGCGGTTGGTGCTTGCATTTCATATGGGGATTCTAAAAGACACTGTTTGTTTTAGTCCATTTAATTAAACCTACTTACCTGTTAACATAGTCCGTAATGAAATTCTGTAATACATTATAATAAAACCAACATAAGTAAATAAATAAATATAAATAAATATTTCCACAACATTTCACACAACGCTATCTAGACCCATGGTAAGCATAGCTTAACTAGCTTGTGTTATGGAATCTAGAATGCGGATAAACATACTTAGATACGTTTTTTTTTTTAATATTATAATCATTCATATGGTACTTGAAAGAAAAATGGCATCTCGTTTCTCGTTTCTCTTGTCATCACCACATGAAGCCAACTACAAGGTCTATCGTAAATGTGCATTGCAGATGGTCTACAGTCATTATGAGAAAATAATATGGTATAGACGTTGTACAAAGCACTATTTTATTCAAACAGTATACGACGGCTGACGACCTAAGTCCCATTCCAATTTCAACACTATCCTAGAAGATACTCTACAGAGACCGCTTACTTATAGTTAGGTAGGTATTTATTATTTTACAGTGGGTGGCAAGGCTACCTAATATGAAATAAATAAAGGAGACTATTTCCATACGCTTTATAGTTTCTGTTTAGTGTGTAAACAAATCATAGAAGTCGAACTTAAGCAATATCTAACTATCATATCGGTTTAAACTTGCAAAGTTTTTCTTTGAGTTACATTGAAATAACATTCAGTGCCTAAAACTATTATAAATATCCGTAGGTACAATCATTACGCCGCTGCGGGTGCCCCTCCCCTTGTCGTGATCGCAAGGGAGCATGGCATCGTAGCGGCGCGGGTGGGGGAGATTGCGGTCGTGGCCGACTCATAGGGCAGTATCGGCGGTCGCTGGAGTGGCTGACCGACGTCGTCAATGCCTGCACGCCTCGTCCGGTTCTTGTGCTCGGGGACTTCAACGCCTGGTCTCAGGCCTGGGGTTCCCGGCGCACGAACGCGCGGGGCAGGGCTCTGGAGAGCTGGGCCGAATCTCTCGGCCTAGTTCTCCAGAATCACGGGGCCGAAGCCACGTATATGGCCACGTTTGTGGCGGGGGAGCGCAGTTCGATCGTAGATCTTTCGTTCGCGAGCGCTTCCCTGTCACTCCGCGTGCGGGGCTGGCGTGTCGCTGCGGAGGTGGAGACACTGTCGGATCACCGATACGTTCGGTTTGATGTCTCCCCTCCCCCGAGCGATGCACCAGTCATTTCGGCCCAACGCGAGCCGCGCTGGGTGTTGGGGCGATTGAATCGGGAGGACCTCCTGGAGGCCGCCATCGTACAGGCCTGGGCCATTGCGCCGGACAGGCCTGTCGACATAGACGATGAAGCGGCGTGGTTCCGGGAGGCCATGACGCGGGTCTGCGATGCGAGTATGCCTAGGGCTCCAGCCTATAATCCGAGGCGTCGGGTCTACTGGTGGAATGCGGAGATCGCGAGGCTGCGTATGGCCTGCGTGATCACGCACCGCCGGTGGGCCCGATTCCGTAGGAGGCGTACTCGTCCCGCAGACTCGGAGCCCCGATTGGCGGAGCTTCATGAGGGATACAGGGAGGCCCGGAATGCCCTCCGAGCGGAGATCAAGCGTTCAAAGGCCGCTTGTTACCGGGAGCTCCTGGAGACGCTGGAGCGGGACCCATGGGGGCGGCCTTACCTTATGGTAAGAGAAAAGCTGCGCCCCCGGGCCCCTCCGCTGACCCAGGTGCTCGAACCGGCTCTGCTCGGAGGAGTGGTGGAATCCCTGTTCCCGGCGCGAGCGGAACATGTTCCGCCGCCTCGGTCGCCTACGGCACCCAGGGTGGTGATTGACGACGAAGTGCCCGAGGTCACTTGGGTAGAACTAGAGCTGGCGGTGCGAAGGCTTACGGCCAAGAAAGACACCGCCCCGGGACCCGACGGCATTCCAGGCCGCGCGTGGGTCCTAGCTCTAGGGGAAGACGGCCTCGAACCCCGACTGAGAGGGTTCCTCAGCGCATGCTTGGAGCGGGGCCAGTTTCCGAAGATGTGGAGGACGGGGAAACTGGTCCTCATCCGCAAGCAGGGACGCCCGGCGGACGAGCCGTCCGGGTACCGGCCCATAGTGCTGCTCGACGAGGTGGGCAAACTCTTTGAAAGAGTTATTGCCAAGCGCCTCGTCGAGCATCTCTCTAGAGTGGGGCCGGACCTGGCGAACACCCAGTTTGGGTTCCGCCGGTGGCGTTCCACTGTGGATGCCATCATGCGTGTGAGGACTCTGGCGGGGGATGCGGTTGCCCGGGGCGAGGTGATGTTGGCGGTGTCCTTGGACATCTCCAACGCCTTCAACACCTTGCCCTGGAGTTGCATCAGGGAGGCACTCGTGTACCACGATGTGCCTCTCTACCTCCGCCGCATAGTCGGGGCGTACCTGACGGAGAGAGCCGTCATCTACCCAAGTTCGACGGGAGTCGTTAGGCGTGAGATGTCGTGCGGTGTTCCACAGGGGTCGGTCCTGGGACCGCTCCTGTGGAACATCGGTTACGACTGGGTGCTTCGCGGTGACTTCGCGTACGGGGCCACCGTCACGTGTTACGCGGATGACACGCTAGTGACGGTGAGCGGGGCTACGCACCGCAAAGCGACCCTGAGGGCCACGACCGCGGTTGCTCAGGTCGTCGACAGGATCCGACGGCTGGGTCTCGAGGTGGCTCTGCACAAGTCCGAGGCCATGTTCTTTCATGGCCCTCGGCGCAGGCCAGGCCCGGGAGCCAGCCTAACAGTAGGAGGTACTCCCATCGACATCAAGCCCCGGTTGAAATACCTGGGGCTCGTGCTTGATGGTCGATGGGACTTCGGACAGCATTTCCGAAGTCTGCGCCCCAAGTTGGTGCTCACGGCGAATGCCTTGGGCCGGTTGTTGCCCAACTTGAAGGGCCCAGAGTCCTCCTGCAGGAGACTCTACGCGGGTGTCGTGCGGTCCATGGCCCTATACGGGTGCCCCGTGTGGGCGGACACCCTGGAGGCCAGATTCCTGCCTCTGCTCCGTACGGCGCAGAGCACGATGGCCTCCAGGGCCATCAGGGGATACCGCACGATATCCTTCGAAGCGGCGAGTCTCCTGGCCGGATCGCCACCGTGGATCCTGGAAGCGAGGGCCCTTTCGGCACTATATCAGTTCCGAAAGGAGGCGCGGGAGCGGGGATTCGGTCCCGAGCCCGAGGATATTCGGGCCGAGAAATCCCGGCTCCACCAGGTTATGGTGGCCGAGTGGAAGCGACGACTTGGGCAACCACGCGCAGGGCACGCCGTCATTGCGGCGGTAAGGCCCATCATGGGGGAGTGGCTAGAGAGGCCACATGGTAGCCTCGTAGCTTCGGGCGGTATCTGCATCTGATGGGTATTGAGCCAACGCCCGAGTGCCATCACTGCGACGCGAGCGTGGACTCGGGGCTGCACACGCTCACCGAGTGCCCGGCGTTTGAGACGCCGAGGCGGGAGCTTGTGGCGGCCCTGGGGGTGAGAGTGCTCACGCTCTCCACCCTGCTCGCGGCGATGGTCCGCTGCGCGGATGCGTGGGCGGCCAGCGCCTCCTTCTGCGAGCAGGTCATGCTCGCGAAGGAGACAGCAGAGCGGGCGCGGCGCGATGAGCGAGAGAGGCTCGCTGACATCGCTGCACGCGCCCGAAGGCGGCTCGGGCGTCGGAGGGCGCAAACTCACCTCCGCCCCCCATGAGCGCGGGCCTGAGGGTGACGGGTGGAGCCGCCCGACACCCTAGCAGAAGCAGGCCACGGCGGCGGCGCGCATCGTAGGACGATGCGCGCCTCCCCACACCGGGGTTGAGTCGGGGACCGCGTGGTTCCCCCCTTCCCGAGGAGGGCCAGACCGAGAGGGATGGCCCTGGGTCAGCCGGGGTGCGAGGGCCCTGGGTCAGCCGGGGTGCGAGGGATATGTCGCATGACAACCTCACCTTCGGCCTAGCACTACGACCCAGAGACGGCGTACGGTTTAGTCGGTTCGAGTCCGACATAACCTACCCCTCCGGCTCCGGAGGGGTGGGTATCCGAGGGGATTTCCCGCACGTAAAAAAAAAAAAAAAAAAAGTAGGTACAATCATTAACGTTTTTTAAAAGGTGTATCGCGGCTACTTTTATGCCATGGAACATGAATTAAACAGAATAAGCAAGGGTTAATAGAATCCCGACTTACAACTGCCTGACTCATAATTATTTATTTATCATCGTCTAGAAATAGCTTCACAGGGCCGACGAAAAGCCTTGTTAATGTCACTACTAGGTATGGGTATGTCTGGTGTCGTAGGCAATTAAATAAATAGGAGTTTGATATTTATACAACTAGTTGATGTCCGCGGTTTTACATAGGGATGTCGATTATATGATTTTATTGTTGGTCATATCTCCGGGTCTACTCATACAATTGCAATCAAACACACAACAGCTTTAAATCTGACCAAGACCTTTCTAATTAAAAAAATATCTTTAAATACAGAATTTTCAATTTTAAATTGTAATAGATCCATATATGTATTTAGTGATCGTTCTGAAACCAGCTCCTACTGTTTCAATCCTTTAATTTCTAAATATTTTAAACAAACATTTTCCATAAATTATTTGTAAGTTTGTTCAGAATTTTTTATATAAAATTCATGTCCTAGAGAAATCGATTAATGGTTCCTTTGAAATGGGTTGACAGCATCGCCTACTTTACCAATACGTTCATTCGCCTAAATATTTTCTTTGCTGCCAGCGTTTTCTGGACAGCTGAATTAATATTTCCGATACCAAACCTTACTAGAAAAAGGAAATTGAAAGATTTATTAAAATATAGCTCGCGTCACTGATATTGCATTAACAGATATAGATATACAGGTAAATAAAGAATAACATTGTAAAGTTATACAATGAGCTAAGTAGCCCTCATCTATTACACAGTACTACTGTTTAACGGCCTAGGTTCTGACTGAGGTTTTACTCTCAAAGTTAGGGTTTCAAACGGCAGTCACTTTTGTAAAATTCGGGATAAGAAAAATTTCTAAAAAAAGTGCAAGAATACACCCCAGCTTTCAAGGCACAAACTTTGGTTAATCTAAAGCTTGTATCTAACGGTGTGATGTTTATGAGTTAGTTGTACCAATCATATAGGTAGTTCTTATCGTAATCTACAATCTCTTACAAGCAAGTTATGCAAGTTTTTAAACTAGAGATGATTCTACTGTAGTAAAATAATATACCTACTGTCTTCTATTGACAACAGATGCAACAGTACTGTAGAAATATATTATACATGAACTGTGCCATCAACCCATCGTGTTCAGTGGAAGAAAATAACCAATAAATTGACCAGACCACACGAATGTTACAAAACTTCAATGCATTTTATCCCCAATAAGACCCTGAGTGGATTCACGTCGATGTTACAGCTGTTTTAATTGCAAGTCCAACCTTAGCCTCCTAGCTTTGTGCAATAACGAAACCGAGGTATTTTAAAAGTGTATATTCATTCCAATCTCACTATTGCTAAGCGTGAAGTGCATTTAATATAGGCAATACGGTTAAGGCATTCTAAGTAATTAATTGCCAGGTCGTAAGCGTTTATCAGCCAGGACTGATGATATCCTAAATAATTGCGGCCATTTACCCGCCCTAATTTCCTGGTTTCGTAATGGAAGAGGCAGCTAAATACGATGTAATATAAATTACTGTACACTTGTATTTAGTCTGTAGCTACATTAATAAAGTCGGTATAAACTGATGTCTGTAACCCAGAGGATTATAATTTGCTGATTGTTGAAAGTTTACTCAAAAATTACACATTGAAATAAAACTTAGTGTGCCCCACCGGGCGTCCATAAACATCCGGACACGTCTTAGCATTCTGAGTCTTCAAAACTCAACCTGGAAAGTGCATGACGAAAGTTTTGCAATTCTGCTAGAACATCCAGGCAAGAAACAAGATCTAAATAGCCAAGTAAACACTTTCCAAGATACAATTTACACGTATTTTAGTGAGCATTATCCACCGCCAAATTACCATGCTCCTAAAACTAAGGAAAACTCTTTTAAGACTAAACAGCGGAGAAAGAAAAGGGAACTAAAGAAAAATCTTCGAAACGCCAATGCCTTGGGCGATTATCATCTTAGTCATCAATTGTCTAGCGCATTAAGATCAATTCTTAAACTAATACAAGGTATATCGCAAAAATAGCAAACAATTGCGATAGCTACGATAGGGCAAGGCATGAAGTAGATTTTGATAAGAACATCATCTTCAAAAGCCAAAATGGTAAACTTCTATTGACCAAAGAACAAACTTACGAACATTACAAAAACACTTACGAAATATCTCAATGCAGAACACCATACAATCAACCGAAAACCCAAAGACCCCACGACCCTCTAGTACAATTGGGGATTGACTTAAATTAATTACCCTATTTTTTTTATTTTAGAATTCGAAAATATAGAGCATACTAAGAAACTTATTTGAATATTTTTGTTATATTCATCGTATTTTTTTTTAATTAAATATTTCAAAATGTATATCGTCCAACCATGCTGACGTCATCGATGGCTTGAAATCGGTATGCCTTTGCCTCAATCGATAGTTAAAAATGTGCCAACTCTGACAGCTGATTGACACTGACAATAACGTCAATTATCGCTTATCGCGCCATATTACTTCCCTCATTATCACGCCATTGTAAACTTTTGTTTTGATCGTAACTGATAGAACTTACACACAAACTTTAAGAACTATTAACCAAACAATCGCCATGTAGTATGTTTTGTCAAAGCTGACTCACGGAATCTGCCGAAAGTTGATAATGTAATGATATTAGAATATGTGGCTGCTAGTAGCCAGCATAATTTGGCCGAAATAAGAGGAGCCAAAATGTTAATGTAAGTTTATTCCTTTCTTTGGTATCTACCCATACTTCTACACTATTGACTTGTTTTGTAAGAAAATGTGATATTATACTTTCTAATGACAAATGTTTTTTTTAATGTTTTAGGTCATCTCGAGATTCTTATATTAATACTGCTGTGGGGTACGTCAAAGTGCACCGAACTGGAAGCGATTGTATAGTTACTGCCAAAACAGTCCCTGAGCATAGAATAAGCAAAAAATTGTACACAGTCACATGCAAAATTGACGAACAAACTAATACCATTACTCATGCGCCTTGTGAAGACTGTGCAGCATCAGCAGGTATTTTTACGACCTAAAAAAGGCATATCACCATTAACAATAACTTGTAGTGACCCAATTTCTGTCTTTACAGGTGGTTGTAAACATTCTCTCCTACTCCTTTTCTGGCTGGCGAAGAAAAGTTCAGAACCGTCATCAACTGCAGTTGAATGTTATTGGATCAAACCAACCCTTTCGAGTGCTAATATAGAACCAGTCCTTAGTAAAGAAATATTTTGTAAAGCAAAGGTTCCAAAGCTGATGCCTAAATGCAGTAAGAAATTAAGTGAATTTCAGGAAGAGTGTGGCAGAAGACAGTTAAGTAATTCGCTGATCTTGAAATTTGTTGATGGACACAAATCTGATTCAACGAATATCTTTGACATCATGTTCGCATTTATTGATCAAGAAGCTGTACATGATTACTCAAATTTCATAAAATATTTAGGGAACATCATTAACGACTCTATTATTAAAGAAATAAGTTCGAAAACTGTTGATCAAGCCGAAAGCAAATATTGGCATAGTATACGTCAGGGAAGATTGACAGCTTCTAAACTACATGAAGCAGCACATTGCAGTACAGACGGAGCTTTAGTGGAGCAAATATTAGGTGGATACAAGGTTCCTGAAACTAAACCCATACAACGTGGAAAGAGATTAGAAAGCAGAGTCATCCAAGCATTAGAAGGTAAACTTAACCTTAAAATAGAAAAATCTAGGTTTATTCTCATAAATGGTATTTTGGGAGCATCACCTGATGGTATATGTGAAGATTTTGTCGTAGAAGTGAAGTGTCCAGCCTCTGAAAGAGCTGTTAAAACATACATCAGGAATGATGCAATTGTTGAGAAGTTCAAGACACAAATAATGTGCCAAATGTTGGCTTGCAAGAAAAAGAAGGGCATATTCTGTGTTGCAGATCCAGAAACCACTAAAAATATACATGTCATTTGGGTGGATTATGATGATGCCTATATTATGAATATGATACAGCAAGCGGAAGATTTTTGGAGTAAATTTATATTCCCGAAATTACTTACAAGTGCTAAAAAATAAAAAACACATTATATTTTAATAACTTTTTATTATTTCCCCTTGTAAGTTAATCAGCCCACTAACTATTAACACAATTTCATTTAAATATGGTACATATTTATAGTTCACAACTGAGTGAGGTTTCAATAGAGCATACTCTCTTACTCGTCTGATTACTCTCTCTACATGGACTCGTAAACTTGCTATTACTTTACTTTGCAGTGCTTCAGAAGTAATTTGTTTTGTACCTGAATATACACTTGGTGGCCTTAAAAGTTTAATACCATGTGTACTTAATAGACACTCTATTTCTTTAAATCCTTGGTCAGCTAAAATAACTGAATTCGGATTTAGTACTTTTAGCAAATCGCTTTTTTTAACTATTGCTTTATCTGATATTCTACCCCCATATCCTTTAGAAATAAAGCTTATGAAGCCATTAGGAGTACACCCTATCAAATATTTGACTGTATTACAATTCTTGTACTGAGACCATGTCTGAGCTTGCTTGACAGGATTGGATGGCATGGAAATTTGTATTTCAAAGCAATCAATGATCATCTGCACATCTGAATACCTAATTTTAAAGACTAAGGGTAGATTTTCTTTTATTTGCTTAGATTGTGGACAAAAAAACAAAATTTTGACAAAAGTTGCATAACACTTCAATCCCTGTTAATATCATTAATGATAACTTTGATCTGGATATATTAAATTGGTCACTTATTCTCTCTAGCGAGTCATTTTGCTTAATTTTAAGTAAGGTTATAATGAGGTGAAGCGAGTCAATTGGTGCTGTATTTTTCTCAACAATATAATCTATAAGCCATAAATATTGTTTAGGTAATCCTAAATACATTTTGGATTAATAGCCATCTAAAGATCAGATTGTATAAAAATACTGTGATTGCACTGATTAAATAAGCTTTCACAATAAGAACAATAATTTCATTATCGTTTCATAAATGATAAAAATATCAGTTAACATACATAAAAAATATAGATACAGACGGAATTAAACCTGCTACGTTTCGAACTGGGCTAAAAATAACAAAAAATTCATAATAAATATCAGCCTTATTAACGTTTGGCCTACTTAAATGTTATGGTATGTGCATGAAATGGCCAGGTTACAAATAGTTCTCATAAAATTATATTATCAGTGCATGCAGTTAACAGCCTAATTGGCGCACGCCAGTCGTATATAGCTCAAGCTTAATTAAAACGTAACAAATTCAGAATATGTTAATATCGCTGTCATGTTAAGATCAGTAAGACTAAATTAACATAATGCTCGCATTTATGATTATAATAATCTTAACACTTAACAATAAATCAGTCTACTAACTTAATACACTGAACAATATAAAGTTAGTAGACTGTATCAGTAGACTTTTACTCTCTTGATGCTTATAAAAACGGTTGAATTAGCTGTTTTAAAAGATGCCGATTTTAATATTGTAATCGACCAACAAATCGAGCATACAATGGCTGCCTTAAAAGGTTGAGTAACCAACATGTTTCTAAGTGTATGTTTGTAAATGTATGTGTGTTTTGTTGTACTTAACCAATGGCTGTCCTAAATAAAATAAATATATATAAAATAATAAAATAAATGAAAGTAAATAAAGCTGATGGGTGATGGGAGCGAGATCTGAGAATAAGATATCCCTACCGTAAATCCTGAAATAAACTATATCAAGAGGAGAATGTGTAAGAGAGCTAACCCCGGAATGATGTTAACTGCAAGCTTCTGATGTTACCAGTTTAACGAAGTTACTGGTAACATTGCAATATTGCACTATGCTTATAACTTTCCTGTATAATTGTTTCAACAAGCAATAATTACCTAGGTTGCCATGGGCATGGTGGCATCTAATAAAAAAGACAAATTGTTCCTGGAGTTTCTTCGGGATACAGAGCTTCAGGTTCAGAGCGCTGTTGCGGCTGCCGCGCTTCTGTAGCGCATCGGCTATGTTCGCACACGCACGTACAGATGGTTTCGCAGCTTTGTGGCGAAAAAAAATGACGTCGATGATGTACAGAACGCGCGGCAGTGGCAATAGTATGCTCAAAGTACTTGTGGCCAGGCACTATGAGTGCTACTTATTAAGGCACATATATAAAATGCACGTGTCTTTTGTAAAATATAAATACTAACATAGATTTTAAGTGTACAAATGTTACTAACAAAATATGGATTTTAATTGTCTGATCAATAAATGAATTATTATTATTATTATTATAATATATAATATTATATCAATCGTTTTTAGGTAATATGCACGGACTTCAAAATGTCATGTCAATCCAGTATTCCGTTTAAACAAATATTTAATTTTATGGTCAATACCTTCTACAGAAGCTGAGTTGAGGGCCTAGAGGGCGTAGTCAGCTCTGCAGTGAATAATAAAATGTTGCATACCAAGTACATACCTTACTCATATTTAAAATTATTCATTCATTTGCAAATTTAAAACATTCGACTAAAATCAAAGAAAGGATTACATACATCATAATTTAACAGAATTCGCTACATGGTATGTATGTGATGATAAATCCTTCTAAACGCGATATTTGTTCGACCAGCTTTACCTTGATTTATTATAACGAACAAATTACAGTTAATTTCAATAGCCAAGAATACATATATCAACATAGGCTTAGTAACACGCACATTTTTAAACTATGCCCTTACCAACAAACTAGTGAAATGCCTTGAACCTGCAAACTCATACACAGTTGTCGCGTGTACGTGATTGCTTTCGAGGTTTCCCTGATTGGGCAAAGTGTGTGTAAGTTTTTCTGTTTGTTAACTCTCAGTAGCAACAAGGCATCTTGAACACTGCCCGATAGACACTTCATCCCTTATTACGTAGGCCGTAGCATATCACTAGGGAAATGTGGATGTATTTAATATCTCTTCTAGAATCTTCTTTGAAATAAATATCAGTATCTTTATTTCGTACTCAGTACAATACCTTGTAAAACTAATAATACTCACAATAATTCCATACATCTATACATATAAATAAAATTGAAGTGTCTGTTTGTAATATTGAAATAACCGTTTTTACTACATGCATATGAATTCAATACGGTACACACCAAACTAACATTTTTTATAATTTTTGCCTGTCTGTCTGTTTGTTCCGGCTAATCTTTGAAATGGCTGGACCGATTTTGACGGGTCTTTTATTGGCAAGTAGTTAATGTTATAAGGAGTAACGTAGGCTACTTTTATTTTAGAAAAATAGCGTTGACTCAACACTAAGCGATAACCGACATCCACGCGGGCGGAGCCGCGAGCAACAGCTTGTATGAAGTATAAACGTAATAGGATGTCATTTTATATAAAAAGAACCAAGAGTAACCTTAATACAAAACATACAATATCAACTTACTTATAAGTACTTTGCCACTTTTACTTCAAAACTAACAAAACCAGGAAAGTAAACAAAAGAGCCTAACTTCAATTGCTAACGCCGTTTGAAGAATGTGAGCAAAAAGGTTCTGCTAATTTGAAAACTGTCAGCAGACTGCTCCCGTGGCTTTGTAACAATTATTATGGTTAATTAACACTTCGTCTTGACATCAAAAATGCCTACTTAGAAATGAAAGTTTTTAACTGAATATTAAATGTACATTTTCTGTAAAACTGAGCTCAAAACAATACCGGGTGAGTGGCACAAAAGCGAGCGTGATTGCAAGTCTCATTTGCATGTTTCATTGACCGACAATTTAATTTCCACGGGCCCTCTCGGGGCGTTAATTTTCATTCATTTGTCCTCCGACACATTTTCATGAAAGTATTACGTACAGAATACATTGCGAATCAGAATTGTCGCCTAATGAACCATTTTACGTGATCGTTTTGTATAATGCCAAGTAGCTTATGATTTCGAATGTTAATAAACCACAGGATCACGTCTACTTCCGATAATTTCAGCCAATTGATTGGTCAATTGGCTGAAATGAAAACCAATGAAATTGGCTTCAAGGCTATTGTTTCTGCCAAGTCTTAAAATTAATACATAACAATATTCTTGTATTCTTCATTTATTTATACTTTATGCACAATGTACATTGGCGGACTTAATGCCGTAGGCATTCTCTACCTGTCTACCATTGGGGGTGCGAGCTAGTACGAGGTAGGCGCATTTTGAAGAAGGATAGGTTAGTATGAGCAACCGCGACAGCGACTATAGATTAATTTCATATACTTACATAAACGGTACATATACCTACATACCATATATATACATACATAACATAAATATACATATATCCATATGATTCGGAATATCATTATCGTTGAGACGATGATTCTACCATTTCAGCGGTGATCCCTGGACTTGAACACATTGCGGCTCGTGCTCTTCCTGATCTCTAGAGGAAGTACGTTCCACAGATGAACAGCCTCAACAAAGAAAGAAGAGCCTAAAACGTTTGTTCTATGAGAAAGAAATGCGAGGAGTGATTTATAATGAAGCTATTAAATATCTAATAATACTCGCCCGTTATAAGAGGAGAGCTTACCTTACCACAGTGTTGCCAACATTTTATACGCTTTAAATTGAAAAATTCTCTGTGTTCACTTCAGAGCTCAAAATGATAAATATTTTTCCCATTCTGCCAAGTGTACCTGCTTCCAGAAGTCTAGAAGAGATAATATTTACAAGAAATGCAAAACTAAAACAAACACATACATATAATTAAATTATTTATTATTATTTTATTAAGAAATATAAATGTTGCCTATTAACAAATATTGGTCTTAGACTCACTATCTTTTGTTAGGAATTTCGACAGATTCATGAGATCGAGATAGCTATCTCATCTCGATTAGAGATAGTTGACGACGCGCGCATGTTAGCCCTACTGAATTAAAAATAACAATTAAAATGGCTTCAAAATTTAATAATAAAATTCTTCGACGTATCAGCATTGATAAAATCGGCCTGATCTAACTTCTTTCCTATCTCGTAAAATATATCTACTTCGGCATCTACTGAATACTAAACACGATTGGAATTATTCTGCAAAGATCGCGTAGTAGGTACAATTGTCGACTGGAATTGCAAAGGAAATTCTTTAATTTCCTTTACGTGATCTTTTTACAATTGAATTATATCGTGCGATTGACAAATTTGACTTATAAATTAACATTTAATAGAATAGTACATTATGGTACAAGTAATATTAAAATAGTATGTAAAGTTGGTGATTACCACTGTGGCGCCATTGAGACTCGAGGGTTGAGGGTCTTAAGAGAGCCGAGGACGGTAATCATCAATACACACGTGTATCATTCAATGTTTTTCAACACTCTTGTGATTAAAATAATAGTAAAATAGATATTTACCCTTACAGTTTTCAGGTAGTAAAGTTTCCATAACATAACAAAACTTGTTTAGGTTAATTGATTGAGACTTTTGTTTATTAAATACGTACAAGTTAAAAAAAAATATTGAAGTACGAAGTTGCATGAAATAAGCAAGTAATAAGTATATTACTTGCTTATTTCCGCGTGGTTCCCGGCCGAGTAGAATTTGGGCCACCCCTTCTCTTCCCATGTGGTGTCGTACAAGGCGACTAAGGGATAGGGCTGATTAACTTTAACATCAGACAGATATGTACAGCCCAGACTCCGCCCTTAGATGCATGGCTCGAGTCAACGATAGTGCCCGGAATACGGTAATAGGCTCACCCCCTATTACGTGGGACCGAATACAGATTGGTGAAATGTGGGTGTTAATTCACCTCTGCCTAACCCTCCGGGGATAAAGGCGTGATTATATGTATGTAGAGAGACGAGACGATATTCTTAGCAATCCATGGATTCTCCGTGCGGGTGCCGGGTCCATCGCGTTGCTGAGTTGGGAACTCAGGACAGTGCCTGGGACTTGCGACCCAAGTGTAGGTTTAGAAGGGGCCCCTTTTGTTGATGTACATCAACACTCACCTTCACTACCCAAGTTCCCCTCCCTGCCTAACCAAATTTGATACGAACCTACTAGTGCCGCTTTAGACATTCGTCCTAGTAATGAGCTTATTGTAGCTCTCGATAGGCCTAGATCTTTAAGTAGGTTATAGAGAGATTTAGCTGGTATACCTCTCGCTCCCACTTCTACTGCATACAAATTAACCACGTAACCGTTTTTGATTAATTCGTTTGTGAGATCATAGTATTTATTTTTCTTAAGTGTGTGGTCCTTCGGTATATTTGTTTCCCACGGTACAGTAAGTTCCACAAGGACCACATATTTAGTCGTTTTTGAGTAGAGAAATATGTCCGGTCTAGATGACGAAACCCCAACATCCTCCGGAATTTTATAGTGCTTTTCATACGTGTCGATTAGGAGAGTCCAATCTGGGGCAGTATCTAAGATTGAATAAGGTTTGTTCCTGGATTTTATGGATGAACCTTCAGACACAAAGTTGATATGACGTCTGTTAGTAGTCAATCCTTTTTGGGCTCTAGCTACTGCCAGACTCATTGCTTCGCGTATGATGAAAAGCACTTTATCGTGGCGGCGTGAGTATTGGCCTCTATCAAGAAGCACCCTACATCCTACTAATATGTGCCTAGCCGTCCCTATTGCCTCACCACACGTATAACATTGTTTTTCTGTGGCTTTCCCCCACCTTACCAGATTACTCTGGTCTGGAAGGGTCATCTGAAAGGCGTTAAGATTTAACAGGGCCGGCGACCACTCATAGATCAAGGTGCGCCACTTTAAAGCCATCGGTATGCAGAACTCTCCCATTGTCAACCATTCGTTTTGGATTTCCAAATTCATCGCGTGCACTCGATATTTATCATTTTCGTCTTGCTTCAGAAAGGACCTAAGTATATCCTGGTCCCTTTTTGGCTCTCGTACTCCCAACCCCACTTTGTTCGACTGGGCTCCTATCATAAATCGTTTATGGAATATAAGTCTAGATTCAAGCTCGGACGCGTTATTATCTTTCGGGAGTGCCCTGACTGTGTCATCTTGGGATTTACCTAAGATGTGGGCTTTGGTAACTCTAAGGTGTTTATAGAGCTCCGATGGCTTCTTTAATTTCATCCCAAAATTATTCTGATCCCTAAATAAAGCAGAGGGATCAGCAGAGTGCGCTAGTCCAAGCCACGATTTAAGTGATTTTATGACAGTTGCATCTATTTTCGCGAGTAAGGTTTTGCCGAAATCGTATACCAGAAAGGGCCAAGTCAGACGTGATGTTAGGTAGTTGTCATATATCCAAGCTTTTTTGATATTATTCAGTTGTTCGTACTATTGAACACAATCTTTTTTTGTATCGAAACTATTTTAACAAAAATGCAAATAATCCAATTTAATTTAAAAAAAAGAATCTATAACGCACTTGTGAATTATAACAATCAAATCTGAAAAAAAAATTGTGAGTGATAGTAATTTGATGGCCTCTGTGGCGTAGTGGTAGTGAACAAGGCTGCTACACAGGAGGCACGTGTTCGATCGCCGCTCAATGTAAATAGTTGTATGCATGAATTAGCTGTGTGGTGTCGGCCTAAAAGAATAGCACCAACCCAACTCTGCCCGCGGGTGTCGTAAAAGGCGACTAAGGAACACAAAACCGGGGAGTGGGCAGCAGCGCCCCCTGCAGAGCAAACCCACAACCAAACTGCGATCCCCAACCCGCATGCCCAGCGTGGGGATTATGGGCACTACCCCTCTAAGATGGCACAACTAAAAAGATGGCCCTCAGTTCCCGGCCACCTCGCTATTCCTGGCCATGGCAGCGGCCATGGTAACGGCGGGGCAGGGGGTGCAAAGAATCACCGGGCTACGGTAGGCTGCCACAAAGATCTGACCCTGGCAACGTATAACGGATGCACTCTGAGGCTTGACCACCATCTAGCGCAGTTGGAAGTGGAGTTAGAGAACATTAAATGGTATGTTCTAGGGTTATGTGAAGTCCGTAGAGAGGGGGAGGACACCGTAACCCTAGACTCGGGCCATCTTCTCTACTTTCGCGAGGGGGATAAGAAATCCCAGGGTGGCGTAGGTTTCCTCGTCAATAAGGCCCTCTCTAACAACGTTGAAGAAATCTCCAGTGTGTCGACCAGGGTAGCGTACCTGATCCTTCGGCTGTCCAAGCGCTACAACATGAAGGTCATTCAGGTTTACGCACCGACCTCGACACACCCGGATGATGAAGTGGAGGATATGTATGAAGACATATCCAAGGCCTTACACAACACCACCAAGGCCCACTTCAATGTTGTTATGGGGGACTTTAACGGCAAGGTGGGAACACAGACTGGCAACGAATCCCGTATAGGCCCGCATGGTTATGGAGTTAGGAATCACAGGGGGCAAATGCTTGTCAACTTCCTTGAGAAGGAGGGACTGTTCTTAATGAACTCTTTCTTTAAGAAACAGCCTCAAAGAAAGTGGACATGGAAAAGCCCCGACACTGTGACAAAAAATGAGATCGACTTCATCATGACGGATAGCAAGCACATATTCAGAGATGTCTCAGTGATCAACAGGTTTAATACCGGATCTGATCACCGACTTCTCCGAGGCTCTTTGAATATCAACTTAAAGCTTGAAAGAAGCCGATTGATGAAGTCCACGCTCCAACCTAACCCAATCCATATCATGGCGGGCACCGAGAAGTTCCAGCAGCTTCTCGGGAATAGATTTGTTGCCTTGGAACCCATCGACGTCGTTGACGAGAGCCTACACAATTTGGTCGAAACTCTGAGAGATGAGGGCATCAAGTTCTGTAGAACGCAGCGGACTGGCAGGATATCCAAACTCTCGGCTGAGACTCTCGGGTTGATGACAAAAAGACGGGAAACCACCCAAGCGACTTCGTCGGAGAGGTCAGACCTGAACAAGCAAATTGCTAAGATGGTACGGCGCGACCTTCGGAGCTCCAACACACGCCTTATCGAAGAGGCGATAGAGCGAAACCGAGGGTCTAAAGTATTCACTCAGCAGCTTGGCAGGAGCCACCTGACGAAGCTAAAAACGCACGACGGGAGGACCGTATTGTCAAAGCCAGGGATCTTCGCCGAGATAGAAGATTTCTACGGCCGATTATACGCTGCACACTCGACGAGATGACCACGATTCCACTATCGGTCTTGGCATGAATTTGGACAAAACCAAAGTCATGATCAATGGCCACATTGATCCGATACAGGTCGTCGTACATGGTCACCCTCTCGAAATCGTTTCTGAGTACACTTACCTCGGGCAGGTTCTGCAGTTAGGTAAAAACAATTTCGAGAGGGAGGCCAAGAGGAGGATCCAGCTGGTCTGGGCAGCGTTTGGGAAACTACGCCGAGTCTTCTCGTCATCCATACCGCAATGCTTGAAAACGAAAGTTTTCAATCAGTGCGTCCTACCCGTCATGACCTACGGAGCCGAGACATGGACACTCACGGCGGGGTTGGTCCATCAGTTCAAAGTCGCTCAGCGAGCTATGGAGAGAGCTATGCTCGGAGTTTCTCTGAAGGATAGAATCTGCAACGAATACATCCGACAGAGAACCAAAGTAATCGACATAGCTCAAAGAATCAGCAAGCTGAAGTGGCAGTGGGCTGGCCATATCTCACGAAGAACCGACAACCGTTGGGGTAAACGTGTTCTTGAGTGGAGACCGCGACTCGGCAAGCGTAGTGTAGGACGCCCTCCGACCAGGTGGGATGACGATCTAAGAAAGACTGCAGGCAGATGCTGGATGCGGCAAGCTGAAGACAGGGCGCTATGGCGCTCATTGGGGGAGAGCTATGTCCAGCAGTGGACTAATATAGCCTGATGATGATGATGATGATGAATATGGGTATTTGCATTGGCCTGGTCGCGCCTCGAAGCACGTTAAGTCGTCGGTCCCAGTACGGACATCTATGGCAGTCGTTGTAGGTAGTTGTTACACTAAAAAGTTAGTTGGAGCCCTAAAAAGTCCAAGATTTGATCTAACTGCAATTCTTCGGTATCGCTGAAAAAAGTCCACAGTTAGACTGGTAAAGCGAACCCCAGATAAAGTTCGGATGCAACAAGTATTAACGCTAGGATGTAGAAGAAGTAATTTGATGAAAATTACCAATTTTCTACGAACCACATAATCCCAAATGAAAATCAATCCCACAACTAATGCAGTAAGTAAAAATCACTGTAAAGGCGCGGTTACAGCAGACATGGCAGCAAAATCGTGCACATCAATTTAAAACTTCCCTAAAAAGTGATTTAAAAGAAGAAGGAAAAGGAAAAAAGAAAATCAAGAAGATAAAATCCAAAAGTTCAGGCTGCGTCCGCACCTGTACAGTACATACTATCTGTACATCATATTAGATTAAGATAAAAATATAATTGTAAGAATTATATCTAATAATAAAAGACGGGTTGCACTCCGGGAGTGCCGGCAGAAGTGAAAACATTTTCTTTCTTTCTTTCTTTCTTTCTTCGTTATATATTTACATAGAAAAAGATAAAAAGAACATACCATACCATATCTATAATAAAAAGTCAAAAGAAATTAATAAATTACAAAAAGAAAAAATAATCACAAAAAGTAATAAATAACAAAAAGAAAAATAATCACAAAAAATAATAAATTACAAAAAGAAAAAATAATCACAAAAAGTAATAAATTACAAAAGAAACAATAATCAAAAAAAGTAATAAATTACAAAAAGAAAAAATAAACACAATAAGTGTCAGAAGGCCAGGTTTGAACCCGGTACTATCTGAAACCATAAGGATTTAAAGTCGACTACGATGCTATTTATCTTATCTTGCAAAATAAGCAGTCTATAGCTTATATTGTATGACGTCAGTCGTCGGTTACGGTCCAAAGTTCAAGCGATCCTGACGCGAGTTTAACAGTTTTCACCCATCCAACGCCGCTAAAGAAGTTTTCACTTCAAAAATGTATTTAATTAAATAATAACACAGACGCTCGGCTCGGTATTCGGTAACATTTCATTACAGATGCAGATACGGAGGGTTTCGCAGCTTCGTGGCGCAAAAAAATGACGTCGATGATGTACGGAATGCGCGGCAGTGGCAATAGTATGCTCAAAGTACACGTGGCCAGGAACTATGAGTGCTACATATTAAGGCACATATATAAAATGCACGTGTCTTTTGTAAAATATAAATCTACCAACCTAGATTTAAGTGTACAAATGTTACTAACAAAAAAATGAATTATAATTGTCTGATAAATAAATGAATTATATATATTAGAGTAGACTAAGGTTAAAACTTAGAGAAAGTACAAACAATCTTATTAATCTTATTAAACCGCTACAAGATTTCTCTGTATTTATATATTTCTATCATATATTCACGCTATCAATCCTCCACATTCACCGAATTTCTTTCTGCGTATTCCTTTGAGTGGAAGTGAGTGTAATGGTCAAGATAATATGTTTCGTTCTTCCGGTAGAGTAGGGACATTAATATTTGTCAAAACGTCGCTCGGGAGTGCCGCAAAACCTAAGAAATATTACAGTTGTTTTTATACAAAGTATAATTTTGTTTCATTCTGGAGAGGGTTATTTAAAAGATCTTTTAACTGAAAACTTATTCAGGCGCGTAAGATCGTTTTCGTACTATTCGATACCCGATATCCGATATAATGTATGACATAATATGTATCTGTCTTTCACATTGCCCGGCCAGATATCGGTTATCGGAGCCGACACCACTGTATTGGCCCGATATTAGATCAAAAAGAGACTAAAACAGCGACTGTAAGCAATTTTCGACTTCAATGACATTTTCTTAGTTACGAGTCTTTTTGCGTTAATAGATGACGCTGATCACGAATATAAGAAAAAGAACTCGATACTATGTTGATCCTTAACATCGTCTGTGCTTTCGAGCAAATGGCCATATCGGGTCGGTTTTATCTGATATTTGTGAAAATAGCACATGGTGTTGGATCATACATCGGAGGTCGGCTATTGGCGTCCGACACCGATATCGGAAATCGGATATCGGATGAATGTGAAAATGCTCTAACGCATTTTTGACATTAAGGTTAAGTTTTCATTTTGATATACGAGAAAGGCATTGGGCCTCGTTTCTCATATCAGTGTCCCGGATTGCCACAGTTTTTTAAAATTCTAAATTCTAGGATCCATGTTATGTCTAGAAGGATAAAATCTAATACCTAAGAAACAATTGGTAATTACAAAACCTATGAAACCTGTCTGAGATATTTTAAAGACCATTTTGATCAGATGATCTTTAAAATACCTCAGTATAAAAACTGCTAGTTGAGGAACTTGTTTAAACTAAACTGACTAAGTCTTTTTTTTTTCAGAATTAATAAGACTGCTATAATGTCTGAGCATCTACAAATACCTGAATTCTTTCATCTATCTTAAGATATTCAAGAATCTCATTAAAATAAATTAAATTAAAACACTTCATACAAATTACTCATAAAACCAGATAACTTTACTTTTCCTTTTTGAAAACTCAATGAATTAATTACACCGCAGGCCAACCAATTTACAAAACAATATTTACTTAATAAAGATGCGTAGACGTTTTATTCATTCCATTGGATTCCGCAAATTCTCCACAAGATCCTTGTTGCTGGTATTTCCAAGATATTTACTTTGAGGAATTTCTCGCTTAGTCGAGAGCCGTTGGACATTAATATAAGGCAATTTAGAGCTATCACGAACATGAACGACCCGCATAATATGACACAACCACTGAACTTTAGTACTTGTTATCAGATTGTTTTATCTATTATCTCTGTTTGGAATTTCAGTTAAATGTGAATTATGTCCTCGTAATGCAATATACCTTCATATAACGACATACGTGTGTATTTTCTATAATAATATTCCATGAACGGTTAGACGTGAGGTTTAATAGCTGTAGTTACTACTTATTAATGGCTATATGAAACACTCGATTTTTCAGTATTATTAAACTTAAAATTTTATTATAGATATTAACAGTTCGCAATTAGCTGATAATTATTTTCATCTGTTACTCCATCCAAAGGTTGTTTGGAAGGTATTGCTTTTTGAGAAAAGATCATTGTACTTACTGTATCATGATCATTGTACTCTTTTCGACTAAAATGTAAAATTACAGTAATAAATGGGCAATTATGTAATTACGTGTAATCTACTTATGTAGAACTGATCTAATTGGGAATATTATCCTCACAAGTCAATATTTAAAAGACGCCTTTTAAGTAGATATAGACTTGTGAGACGAATATTCCTAGTAGTTTATTAGATTATTAAGTGTGCTGAAAATATTTTTATTGTTACTATACAATACATATTTAATAAAAAAATCCATTACAGTAGAAGTACCTATACTGAAAATACTACTAACACAAACAAACCAACCTAATTTAGATACTATAGTATTTAAATTAACTTAACTTATAAAAATAAAACTAAAATACCATAGATGGAAAATTGATAATGCACTTTTACTTTTTCATGATATTTGTTAAGAACCAAACAGGTTTCGCCTTGCAGCATTCTTAAAAATTTACATTGATGATTACAAGTGCATGATCAATATGTGTAACAGCAAGTGCTCTCAATCATCAGTATAAATAGTCATATTTAAAAAGATTTACACCAAAGCCTATTAAAAATATTTCGTTTTCGGAGTACATAGGTACTTACTTTCGAAACTTCAAGGCATGGGCCATTGTACATCTGTTCAGAGCTGGAGATATAATTAAACAAAGAGAGATGCAAATAACTAAAATGATGTCGACTTTAATAACTAGCCATAAAAAAAAATGAACAGAGCACCTATTTTGAAGGTAAGCAGTGGCGCCAAGTGTTAACTCATTAATTAAAGCCACTTTAATTTAGTAAAGTGAATTTCTAAAACATAATAATATGCACTAAAGGCCGTTGCATACGTGATGGGTTTTAGCACGGACAGGACGGGAAGTTTTGGAAATATCGTTTCATACAAAATGTACCCGGACGTGCATATGTCACGGAGTCACAGACGAGACGGGCACGTGGCACGTGCGAGGCCAATAATTTTAATCAAGTGCAGAGAGAACTTGATTTAATAGCGATTAAAGCCAATTCTTAAATTTAAAAAATCACTTTTACTTGTTCACAATAATAGCACGTTAGATCCGAATCAGTTTCACGGTTATTTTGCATTAATACCACATACCCGTTCCCGTCCACGTACCCGTCCCGTCTGTGGTTTTATCCCGTTACGCATTACAACGTTAACAAATATGTTAACGTTATGATGTCATTTGCTTATCGGTAAACTGTCAGCGCATTTTCATATGACTTTCAACGTAGAAGGGTAGATAAGTTCAGAATATATTCACTAGTTATAAATAACGTTGTGAGACTAGAGAATAGCTTTAACTCAAGCTATTTTGGTTACAAAATCGTTATACTACATGATTCATTGTTTCAAGCTCACGTTATATACAGGGTGGAAGATTTTAACCTTACCTGGAGGGGAAGTACTTTAAATACTGGAGATAGGGAATTTTACTCAAAGGAAACATTCCTTTATTTTTAAAAAGAAACAAAACTGCATTCAAAAACTCGCTTGCCATACCCGGTAATCGAATCGACTAAAATCCCAAAAAGTAACATCCTGTATTTTTATGGCGTCAATCGATATTGTCAATCATAAGGATAAAATCTGTCTAAGAAACATGGTAAATTAAATTAAAGGAAGTTCATAAAATCTTAACTTATAAACTCAATGCCAGCAGATACAGCATTTTTACTCAAGGTGTCATCAGAAACCTTATCAACAATAAAGGTATCTTTGAAAACAAATATTTATTAAAATGAGTAGATACTAAATGACTGAACTTAATTTCCAGTTTAGAATGTAACTTTATTGGGTAACTGCACGAGATATGTAGGTAGGGTAGGGAGTAATTTAGGATGCTTGATTGGAAACCTCCACGCGGTGTACCCTGGGCAACGATGAAGGCGAGAGAATTGCTGTATTGGTGGTTATTTACTTACTTCTTCTTCTCCATCATCGCGTTAATGCCAGACGCATCCGACGCTTTTACCTCGAAAATTGGGGTTCACTTTACTACTAGTCTAACTGCGGGTTTGGCTTAGCTTCGATACGACTACCATCCAGCCTCCACGATCCAAAGGTGATTTCGAAGTATAGCAGTTGAACCAGTTGTTGGACTTTTTAGGACCCCAACTACCAGTATCGAATGCCATAGATATTTGCATGGCAACTGAGACCGATGATGGCTTAACGTGCTCTCCGAGACAAGGCCAGACCAATGCAAAAACTCATATTCATGCATACAAATATTTGCACTAAGCGGGTTCGAACACGTGCCTCCTGCGTAGCGGCCGCGTTCACTACCGGCACACCACAGAAGATGTTAAATGAGCCCTGAGACGGCGTGCGGTTTTAGTCGGTTTGAGTCCGAAGTAAATACCTCTACTGACCAGCGGCGGTATCCGCATGAAAAAAAGTAATTTTATTTAAATATCTAATTTTATTGTTAGTATGATATCAGATGAGCCTTTGAGTTTAGTGCTTTATTTTGTCAAATTTAATTTATAAGTTTAGATTTCAAGGGTCTCCTTTCATTTAATTTACCATGTTTGTTAGAGAGATTTGATCCTTATGTTTGACCCTATTGATGGATGACTTAAAAATACAAATTGTTATTTTTTCAGATTTTCTCCAGTATTTAGAGTACTTCCCCTCCAGGTAAGGTTAAAATCTTCCACCCTGTATATATGAGTATTTATGTATTC
Organism: Eilema caniola; assembly: GCA_949126895.1. Lineage (NCBI taxonomy): Eukaryota > Metazoa > Arthropoda > Insecta > Lepidoptera > Erebidae > Eilema > Eilema caniola. The sequence goes on from OX421476.1 coordinate 10,523,797, forward strand.
TCTTCAGAAGTTGCTGCAACCAGAAAACTAAATATAATTAATGTACCGTCGCATACAATCTGAAATCCCTGAATACTTTACTCGTATGTTAAATCCTAATACCACCAAGTCGGTAATAAGCACAAGGAGCACCTGATTGATAAGCAGTGCTCGTGATATATGAACCCTTACAAAGGCAATCACGGAAGCAAAGAAAGCATTTAATTTTAGTAATGGTATAGAAGTCTATACCATTACTAAAATTAAAATTAAAGAGAGCGTTTAAATGACCAATATTGTACAAGACAAAACAGAAAGTTTATGGTTGCAAGATGTTGCATGCTTTAGTTCAAATCCAGACGCAAAAAAGTTATAACATTGTTTTGTGTTCTATAGGTTTTTCAAGAGGTTACATAGGTTTTTGCTCGAATTTTTTTGTTTTATAAGATACGAAGAAAATTATAAAGTTCAAGATTCTTGTACCTGAAGTGCAAGTAAACTTACTTCCATTTGTAAAACTACGAACACGTTGTTGTCCATCTTAGAAATTATTAAATTTGTACATCAAAGATACGTCCATTTATTTCGTATATTTTGATAGTTTGCAAGGGAATTTAAACTCATAGGATACTTTCCATTAACATAGAATCACGGAATTTACCTTAAAGCAACGTTTTAAAACTGACCGACTGTAGTGTGTAGTACCTATGTATATATATACTTTGCCATGTAGCAAATAACAAACATTGTATCCACTGGAACCCCCCACACTTCACCGACAATTGGTAACTGACCACAACTTGTATATGAAGACAACAGTTTTCCAATGACAAAGTTAAATTTGTCCCTCAATTCAATTTATATTTTCGTTAGAGCAATATTCGGTAGGTCCTTCCAAAGTTTATTTTTCGATTCCAGTGATGATCAAACTATTTGCATACGAAAAAGTTTGAACGTCACCCTCGTTGCGCTAATCTGACTGAACCGGAGCAATTTCTTTAAACGACCTGTCATTCCCTGGTCTACAAATGATTGTGACAACATTCCCACTGGCACTAGCGTTATAATGTGAAACAAGAAATATCCCGTCCCTCGGTATCTTTAATCGTTGTAAGTCGGACCCAACCCTCCGTGTCCTCAGGCGAGGCGCTGTCCATGTAAATTCATCTGGTAACCTGTTTAAAAACAATTTACAAAACAGGAATGCTAAGGAAGCTGACATTTGCTTTACATTAAAGTACGAATTTTGGTAACTTTGTAAGGTGCTTTTTTGTAATTTATCATTATAGAGAGACTTTTAAGATTCGCGGTGCAATATTTGTATGAAATCTGAGTATTGCTATGTAGGGTTACAACATCAACAAAAATAAATACCTATCTTTAAAACATAAAAAAACACCGCCATTAACTTTTTTTCGATATTATCTTTACTATACCTATGCAGGCTATTAGCTCATCAATCCATGGAGCGACTATTGGATTGTTCTCCTGTAATGTTCTGAATATTATTGCACCAAATCCAGATACTTTAGTTTCCATTTCTATTAATACATATTTACTTTTTCTGTTTTCAAGGTACTCTCTTCATCAGGAATAGTGACATCGAGAATCATTGCGAGCACTTCCATCGATCTATCACCATTACAACAGACTCATTGATGAATATATTCCTGTCAGTGATAATACATCGATCGCACTATATTGTGACGCGACCATTTTGGGAAACTTAATCGGACATGATCCCGACCTGTAGTTTTGTAGGCACTTCTAAATTTACAATTATATTTAAGGACAAATTTATGATAAAACTTTTTGGCCCTAAAGTTATTTCTAAGCATATGACTACTGCTGTTGCCATAAGAACAATGACGAACATGAATGGTCACTGAGGCCGACGCGGCGACGACGTCGTCTCTGCAAGGCACGGACCCTTGCTTCATTTTGCAATATGTTAATTCGCTATGGAATAATTATGTAGTACCAAAACAAAAATAACTAGCATAAATACATTTTCTTTACAAACTTTACGAAAGTGAAACTGTAAAGAATCTAGTATCTTTTTAGTTAACTGCAAACGAACCTTGCCGCTTCGAATGTAAATTTAACGTGTAGCAGACGAGGTTTATAGCCCGTCTGTTTTACTTGAGTTTCTGAAAATCCCTGAAGTATCAACACAGAATTAACACGTACGAACTCTGCACGCTTGTAAACGTCAATAACGAAACAAGATAAATTATAAAAATACTGGGAAAAGACTGCAGCAAGGTTTAAACATAGACGCAGCTTTTCACCGATAAATGGTACTATTATTAAGAATTGTATTTTTATCGCAAGGCATATTTCGTATTATTACACTACATTTATATGTTTGGACTCAGGAATTTATCTTCTTTCATTTGATGACATATTCGATACGTCTGCTAAAAAAAATGTTTTTTAGTCCCCACATATTCAAATTTAATATCCAGTATATTAATGTTTTTCTTACAAAACTTAGCCTGTATCCTGATCCGTTTTATTTGTTGAGTGTAATCGAGAAGGTAACAAACGTTTAAACATCTTCATAAAGCTTCACATTTATAATATTAATAGAATGTAATTTCGTTATTAATGCGAAATTTAATTTCTCCACAAAATATTCAGATAAAGATTCTACGAAGCGTAAGTATATAAAAACGCTGTGTGCTATTTTCTTTTTATAAAGTATCTGTCCCAAGCAGTGGTCCAAGTTTTATTCTTGTAGGTTTTTCTTTGTATAATTTAATATTCAGTAGCAATACCTATATATTTTTATTACCTAGCGAGGAGTAAACATAAAGGACTCACGTTACATTTTGGTCAGACCTTATCGCCTTTATTGCCTACATTTTAGTATCTGAATTATTAATTGATTTCGCTCTTGCTTTGCTTATTTCTATTATATATTTGCCTAGTTCTACCTTTTTTTATTTCTTCAGGAGAAATTTCCAATAGCATATTAAGCGATACTGACAGTCCGGTTAAGTATGTGTGGCTCTCTCACGCTGCCATATTCAGAACCTCATCGACAGGGCCATAAACTATTTTAGAATACTTCTACAGTGACCCCCCACTCGTAGCGCGCGTCTACAGTGTCGCGTAGGCACCTATATCCATAAATCATAGGAATAATGAAATAATAAATAATGTAACAGTAAAATAGTAGATTATGGTACAAGCGTGTAAAGTTGGTGAGTACCGCTGAGGTGATATTGAGAGCTCTAAAGAGAGCCGAAGACGGTAATCAACAATACACACGTGTCTCGTACGACGTTTTTCAATTCACTTGTGAGTAATATAACCCTAAAATAGATATTTACCCTTGCAGTTTTCAGATAGCAAACATTCCATAACGTTAAGGACTTTAAATCAATCACATCATATATCGGACGTTTTACAGTATATGTGTATTTATCGTGCGGTGTACTTGGTACATAAATCGTTGTCTTCATAACTAGTACTTGTAAGTATTTTAATTATTAAATAACTTTAATTTCAACAGTAAAAACGAAATGCGAAACTTTTAGGTACTGGCGGACTGGCGAAAATAATTAAGTATATTTTCTATGCGCGCGCATGCGGCCAAGGAGTTAAAGAATAAGGGTTCTATTGTTTTGTTTATCGCGTATACAAAATGGTAACTTTACATAAAAAAAATTAACAGAGAAAACAAAAGTTTTACTTTTTTCAGTGAAAGTTTTGTTTATTATACACGTACAAAATGAAATTTTCTATTTAAATACGAAGTTGCATGCAACAATAGGTAGGTATATTAATTTATTTGTTCTTATGAACAAGATCTTTTTTTTTAAAATAATGCAACTCACGTAATTAATCTAAAAATGAATCCGTTATCTCACTCGTGAAATAATAACAAAAAAACCACAGTTTGATAATAGGTATCATTATGTGCCTAATTGCGGTGAGATTAGAGCCGTGTTATGAGCAAGTGAATTGCAAATAATATTTTGTATAACTAAGAGAACAAAACGCAAACAAAATTCACTAACCACTGAAAATTTACAGAAGAAATAAGAACGACGCAATTCAAATCCGTATACAACTTTTCGTGGAAACTTCGAGATAATCGCATTGCACCGTTTTTTAACATGGAGCCACTCCCGATGGCATAGTACAGTGATAGCCGATCAAACTTCCATATTTCTTTTTGAGGCGATCAGAGCTTCTACATTTAGTCGTAGGGCTTTTTCGACTCACTAAACGCTCTACAATACATATACAGTCAGCATCAAATCGATCTATATGAACAAAGTGCTCAGAATAATCTTCATTCCTTGGTTTTGTCCCCTTCCTGTTGACGGATTTTTCTGATATTTGTTAGACACCTTCAGTTCGGACAGTAATACTCGTACAACCATAAAAATAACAATAGATACTTGTCAAAAAAACAAGTCTCCCCTCAGTTGTTCTACCATAAAAAGTTTTGAGATCCATGGAATACCAAGTCGTTAATTAATTTATACAGTCTCTACTTAAGGGACCTTTTGTCTTAAGTTGTTACATAATTATCTAACCCAACATTTTATAGTTATCATATCAATATGAAAAAAATCTTAAACGTTTTAAATAAATATGTTGACTCGGCTATCGCATGAAAACAGAATATTTCTCACAAGCAATACATATGTAAATTATATTGTTTAATGCGATTGCCAAGTCAATATATTTATTTAAAACGTTAAAGATTTTTCGTATTGAAATGGTTCACTAAACAGTAATTATATTCTAAATCTGAAGCTTCTATGTCTGCGTGCCTCTGTGTGCCTTAGAATTTTGATGATCTGTCAGTGTGTGTGTTATAAAATTAAGAAATTTTAACTCGTTATAATTCTTAAACTACTGGTTCAAATTGAATAAAGTTTGGAATATACCGTGTATTGTACCGTGGCTTTGTGCCTGCTTGATTACTGAAAATTCAAGCTTCCAGTTTTATCCACAACGAAGGTATACGGGGAGGGGGGCGAAAATCGCCTGAACTGCTTCGAGAAAAGGATGGTACGGCCGTGCCGCTACTTTTGCTCGTCTTTGCAGGGGCACTACCATGCCTCCAGATTTCAATCAATAAAACAGTTTGAATTACTTTTAAAACCTTAGTTTCAAGATCATTTGAAACTTTGTAATCAAGGTATTTTTGACGCTGACTGTAGGTACCTATTTCTCTCAATGAAACGTATTTACGAATCATCAGATACATTTGATTTGCCTTTAATGAAAACACTTGTACTATTCCACATTATTTTGACAGAGACGGCATTATCAAAGGTAAACAGTGTTTACGTTTGATAATGCCGTAAGGGGAAACCGGTCTGGATAATAATAAATAATGTAATAAACAAGTGTTTTCATTGAAGATGTGTAGTAAGTTCCACCAAGTGCTATCAATCAACAGTATAAGCACATTTGATTTGATTTTAATACCTACAGATTTTTCCTACATAGAAACTTACAGATGTGACGGCCAAATGAAAGTTTTCACAGAATAAACAGAAACAGTCGTGATATTACGACAATAGCGCAAAACACGCATTCAAGTATCGAGAGAAAAATATTCGTAACACAATATTTTAAACATTTTCTTAAGATGTGTAGAACTTGTGTGAAGTCAATGTCGACTCTCCGGCTCACTGCATTGCATTCGTATTATATTGTATTATCCATGAGTAACTTTTCAATACCGTACTACAAGTCAGTCAAGTCAGTTATAGTCTTTTCTCACAAGCAATTGCAACTAGCTCTCTCTAAATAGGTACCTAACCAGCGAATAACATTTTCAATCTCCAAACGAATGCTGAAACTTCGATAGATACCACAGCACAGTTTTACCATTTTTATTGAACCCTGAAACTGTTACTGAGGTCACTGCAGTTCATACCAGTCGGCGAGACCAGTGGGTCATTTACATTTTACTCGACACATTTACATACACTTATGCCCACTCCTTTAGGAATACAGAGTCGTAAAATACAGGAACAACACTACGATCGCTGTTGTATAATTGACGTTGTATTTTGTAACAACTTATACAACAATCTAGGGGGCTACTACCATCTCTAACAATATTATTTACATTTTTGTGATTTTTATAGTGTGAATTGTACCGTGGTTTCGTCGGCGTCCGTCCATATATCTCACTCTGGTGGTACTTCACATGGCTATTTGTGTTTGCAATTGGGCGTTTGTTGTATTTGGCAAATATTTGACGTACATGCAAACAGAAATACAGACAAAAATAATTTACTTAACAATAAAGTATTCACTTCAAAGATGTGTCACATGTGAATTATCACACTTTATCTACTGTTAAAAGTTACTATTGGCCATACAGAATAAAAAGGAATTACTTGTCAAGTAGGTACGTCTATGGTATTGACCATATTTGTCAAATAGGCAATAGTGGTTTGTTAAATACAATCTCCACACATGGTAATTGTTTGTCAAATATGTCAAATGCGCAATTACAAATAGCCATATAAAGTGTATCATTACCATTACATAGTATCTTGTGAATATAAAATTTATACACCTCAATCAGGATAACGTTTAAATGTCGATGATGATGATATGCATCTATATATATACATATATATCTACTTATGTAAAATTATATACTTCCCTCTTTTCCACGTTACCTACTACTAAACTACTGAACCGATTTAGGTTAATGATTGGATTTGTCGTAATAATTTGAATATATTATTTACATTACATTGGGTATATTCATATTTCAAAAAAAAAACAAAGTGGGAATTTCTGATTTCATAAAGCAATTACCGCAACCAGCTTTTATAGTCTGTCTACTTCATCCTCTCCTCCGTTAATAGTATATAATACATTCTACATCACATTAAAATTATCTTATTTGCATGATGGACTCATATTCCCCAGTAAATCGACTTAAGCGCTGACTACCGCGAATATAAAAAAAAAGGCACTGCCCAAGGGACATAATATAAAAGTTCCAAAATCGTGGTACATAATATTCTACTTAAATCGAAATTTTATTACTAAACACAATGCATTGCATTTCGAACGGAGGATAATCGTATCGTATCGTATCAGATATTGGTTTGAACAGAACTTCACGCATTCATCGGCTTATATTTTAACAACTCGAGTATATTTCGTATAGTCTACATGATCTGGTTTAAAAAGGATTATAACCGGCGGCGGCGGCGGCGGGTACATTGTTAGCGTTATTCGTAGTCGCGCTTTCAACATTTGCGTTTCATGGCTAATTACGCTATAAACACATCATCGCTTCGTCACATATCACATATATATAGTATTTATCATTTAATGTAATTCTACGATTCCATATTATCGTCATCCCTCGATTCTTGGTGGGAGGCGATTGGAATGCCAAACACGAATGCTTCGGCTCTAGAATCACTTAAACCAGAGGCCGTAATTTGAAAAAGAGTATTGACGCAAATCATCTTCGCGTCTTTTCAACTGGAGAGCCAACCCATTGGCCATCTGACCCTAAAAAACTCCCAGATCTCATAGACTTCTTCATCTCAAAAAACATCAGTGACATGTACACTTGCATTGAATCTAGTCTTGACGGGTCATCGGACCATACTCTAGTGATCTTGACTCTTAGCTCGACAGTAATTGTAAGAGATCCTCCCGAGTCATTATTCAACCGTAAAACAGACTGGCAAGGTTTTAAAGAATACTTGGAATCCAATATTGTTCTTTCAATTCCTTTGAAATCCGCTAATGATGTCGATGAGGCTTGTCTTTACATCACGAACCTTATCCAGGTGGCTGCATGGACCAACACACCTGAACTGAAGGCATCCGAACTCGCCCCAACGATTCCAATGGAGATTCGGCTAAAACTCGAGGAGAAACGTCGTCTACGAAGAATCTGGCATATGACTCATAGTTCCGTAGACAAAAAACATCTGAATTACGCCACTAAAGAACTAAAGCAACTAATTCAGGACTCAGTTAACCTAACCACAAAAAAAAATCTAGAACTGATGTCACCTCAAGGTAACGATGACCACTCTCTCTGGAAGGCAACCAGAAATCTTACCAGACCTCAGCAATCATTTCCACCATTGAGGAATGCAGATTCTTGGCTACGCACTGATCGTGAAAAAGCAGAAGCTTTTGCGGAACATCTTGCTTCTGTCTTTAAGCCAAATGAGGGTGTGAGTGACGATAGTGACATTGACAAATCCTGAATCGTGATTTTCAAATGTGCATTCCGTTAAGACCAACTTCACCTAGAGAAATATCGCGTGAAATTAAATCTCTTGACTCAAAAAAGGCACCTGGCTTTGACCTAATCACCCCACTCATTCTAAAGGAACTACCAAACAAGGTCATTGTTCTTCTGGCAAATCTATTTAACGCCATTCTGAATACTTCTCACTTCCCCACCTCTTGGAAGATTTCTGAAATTGTTATGATTCACAAGGCTGGAAAACCAGAACACCTAGTCTCGTCGTATAGGCCGATAAGCCTCACCCCAATCCTCTCCAAGCTATGGGAAAGATTGTTTCTTATTAGGTTCAGGGATACAATTGACAACCAATCTGTCATCCCATCTCACCAATTTGGTTTTCGCCAGTCGCATTCCACGATTGAACAGGTTCACCGTGTCTACCAACTCATAAGAAAAACCTTTGAGGGAAAAGAATACTGTTCTGCTGCATTTCTAGACATTCAGCAAGCCTTTGATCGCGTATGGCACAAGGGTCTGCTTTGCAAAATCAAGCTACTTCTACCTCATTCTTTCTTTTTGATTCTCGAATCCTACCTGTCCAACAGAATTTTTCGTGTCAAACAGGGTGATGCCAGATCTTCATTTCACATTATTGAGGCAGGAGATCCGCAAGGCTCTGTGTTGGGCCCAGTTCTATACAATATATTTACGTCTGACATGCCTACATCTTCTGATGTCACAGTGGCTACTTATGCCGATGATATAGCATTCCTGTCAAGCAACGCGAAAGCCGAATCGGCGAGCCGCGCACTTCAGAGGTCACTGAATGAAACCCACACATGGCTCAACAAATGGCGTATTACAGCAAGTGCCCAGAAATCTCACCATATTACTTTCACTCTCAGGAAAGGTGACTGTCCTGCTGTAAAACTTGGTGACCATGCTCTCCCCCATTCTGTATGTGTAAAATACTTGGGATTCTATATTGACAGAAGACTTACCTGGAGTGAACACATCAAACACAAAAGAAATGCCCTCAACCTGAAATATAGAAAGTTAACATGGCTGATGGGAAGAAACTCCGTCCTCTCAGTTGACAACAAGCTCCTCATATACTTCAGCATCTTGAAGCCAATCTGGTCCTATGGGCTACAAATTTGGAGTACAGCTAGTAAAAGCAGTATCATGCGCATACAAAGGGCCCAGAACGGCATTTTTCGGGACATTGTCAATGCACCGTGGTTTACCAGAAATACGGAAATCCACGAATATCTGTCAATGCCAACAATCTTTGAAGAAATCGCAGCGGTTAAAACTAAATATGCATTAAGGCTCTCATCTCACCCAAACCCTCTTGTTCCTGAGCTTCTTAGGGAATGTACCTCAAGACTGAAGAGGAAAACTATATTTTAATGGATCTGTCAGTGGTTACTGCTAGCATCCTCATGTAAACCCTCACTCAACAAATCCGATTATAGTCCTAGATGACTGATTGCGGATTAATAAAACAAACAAAAAAAAATATTATCGTCATCATGTCTGAATTATAAGCACGTGATAATACTAACTCAGCTTTCATACATTTAGTGTATTGACTGGCTATGTACCCTTATGACCTACTTGTGTAGACCCTATCATAAAAACACTCACACGACCTCATTTTTGAACCATTTAGACCTTTGATATATGCTTATAAATTTAATTCAAATTGTGTGAGCGGAGTAGTCAAAAATCTGTGTTTAAGAATGATTTAAAAATCATTCATTGGTTCCGATAGTTCATAAGAATATCGGTGACTCCACTGTCGCCTCAAAGATAGACATACAAGGAAAAAATTGAATTGGTTAGGGCGAAGTCTGGTAGCTTAGTGGTCAAAGCATTGCCCCTGTAAAGCAAAGATCGTGGGTTCAAGCCCTGCCTAGACCGATTCAATATTTTCTATTTAAATCGATTTGAACACATTTACGACCCTAAAAAATGAAATTAAAATTATTAATACTTATATATACATACACTACTAGAATTTCTGAAGATGTTTGACAGGGTGAAAATTTCCGAATGAAAGTCCATCAAACGCGGGTTTCACTAATAAAGCGAAATGGCGATCTGTTTAATAAGTGCAAATTCAAGTCCATTTTTTGCATTTTCAGTTTAAAAAATGCAAAGAATGGACCTTTATTCACCACACATTATTGAACAATGCCTAATAAATCCATGTAACTGTTAATAGTCCAACAAAAGCTTAACTCTGTTTATTTGTTTTTTGCCGCTCAATCACATCCTATAGTAATTAATGGATGGCGGAAAACGTTGTTTTGTGATTACTTCAACGTACAATAGGCAACGCGTTCAAGTTATAAGTTGGTGTGGCTAACGTGGCTCTGGTAGAAATTCTTGAAAAATTTGACTTAGGCTTCTCACCACAGAACAGAAAAAGTGGCTTCTCACCATTAACACCATTAACAATAATTTTCTAAACATTTACTAGACACGGATAAAATTACGGCGATTCGCTGCAGAAGCCAGCCAAGAAAAACTTCGTTCATTTACGTCGGGTCACACACAGCAGTTTGCAGTGTATAAGTATAAACTTGAGGTAGAAGTATAACTCGTGTTCTGCTAACTTATAATCAATACCCTTGCCTGGGAAGCTCTGGCGACCCTACAAATCAAAAACAACAAACAATAAATCCTCACCGCTATATACGTTGAAGGTAGTGCATAACAAGTAAAGCATCGAGTTTGGCGCTTGTATCATACTTGTACAAACTCAAAATAACAAGTTTTACTTATAGTTATGCTTATGAATGTATTTTTGGGACAGCCTTGATTTGCAAACGTTCTGTCCTAATACACTTACTTTGACAGAACCGGCCTCGAACCCCGGCTAACCCTGGGCCATCCCTAGTTTTGTAATAAATTTTGTGGTCATAAACAATAAAATTTAAGTAAAAAGCGAGCTTAGCTTATTGTTAAGTTTTCTTACAGCAAAATTTAGACTGAACGAAAAAATGAAACAAATATAGATTAGAGTCAAATATACAATGGAGACAATATGACAGACTATGCAACAGAAAATGTTTTACAAGAAAGTCTTATTTTGATTCACATTCTTCTATTGTTTGATGTATATTATGATTGCTAGTTACTACAGAAACAGAACCACAGAACAGAAAAAAACTGTTAGAAGTGTGATAGGACAGATTCAATAGCGGAACCAATGTCGCCAAACTCACACATACAACCAGATAATAATACGTTGCACTACTAGTAAACAATTGTTTTGATTGGTCGTATATCTTTAACACCAAATTAGCCTAAATTATGCACACTGCAGAATGTAAACATACCTTATTGATTGGCATTAGTGATAACTTTAATATAGATAAAAAAAGTGTTGTTTCTGAATCAAACTTGCTTCTCACTCTAACTCTATTACGAAAAAGTTCAACTACTCCCCAACAGATGTTCATTCATTTTAAGAATGTTATTTAAAACCTTAATAGTTATGAATACGGTTGATATTACTTTGAAGTATTATCTCTCTCACTCTAACTCTCTTACATTAACGCTAGAGCGGCGACACAAAATTTTGGCAATATCGATAGATTTGAAATTAGTTTTCAACATGTCAAAGGATTCCAAAGGCTGTTAGTAATTATAATCTAAGAGTACTAAAAAAGACGGATTTTAAACTTTACGTACAGAAGTTGAACTGTTTTTTATTAACGATTAAAAAGGTATGAAGACGTGAATTGTAATAAAACAAGGGTCCATTTATAGTAGATATTTTATGTAACTGTAGCATAATAAAAGCGTTTTCACACTATCCGGCGCATCTGATATCCGATATTAGTGTCAGCTCCGATATCGAGAGAAATAAAATAGAAAAAGAACTCGATACTATGTTTTTTATTCTTTTATTCATCCGGTCGATGCGATCGAGCAAATGGCCAAATCGGACCGATTTTATTGAATATATGTGAAAACAGCACATGGTGATGGCTATCCGCGTCAGACACTCAATATCAGAAAATGTGAAATCGCTTTGAGGATGCTTAAAATACGAGTGCGAGTATTTTACAATATGAGACGGGTGTTTTAAGATCATTTTACGAGCAGTTTCATACACTACTTTGAAATAATTAATTTAATTTGCGTAAAATGAGAAAAACGTAGAGCACCAAAATCTATTTGCTGATCGCGTATGCATGTTGCGCCGCGTCCACAAACTAGAAAATATCCAGTTTATATTTTTGTATGTTTGTACGCGCCTAGCTTCGGCATATGTAGACAAATATGCAAAATTCCTTTTTTGTTCGAAAAAAGACTATTAAATTTTTGTAAAGATCCGATAAAGGGTTTCAGAGAGAGACCACGAAACTCTTCAATAAATAACAGGAAATTAGCAGTAATTGCTGCAAAAAAGTAGATATCGATAAAGTTTGACTACATCACTAAATGAATAGCAGAGAAAGATCTAGAATAAATAAGAATGACATGTCTATTGTGTGTAATCAAAAACAAGCTTTATTGAATATATGTGGTAAGGTTGATTTTTTTTTTCTTTGCATTTCAATAAGATTTGTTATAAATTCTGCTATATCCTGACTTATCGATGGTATAAAACAACTCCATTTCGAATATTTATGCTCCTACTATCATCTGGGCACTGCAAAATGGCCCAGTACGGCATATTTCTATTAAATAGTATTAAATACCACACGGTGCAAAACTGTCAGATAGGTACACAGATGACAGATACGACTGAAGGTTGAAATTTTAAGGTCTTGCAAATCTCCGCATAAGAATGACACGCGTGCCACGCTTACTTCACACTTCCACCGTTTTTTTCTGCTCCGTGAACAGAACAATATTCTTTAAACCTCGGTAGAACTACAAATCCAGTGGCAAGCACAATAAGACCTAATTTTATGTCGCAGGCACGGAATGCAAATATTGTCGATTGTAGTGAACAATTCTACGACAGCTAAATTAAAACGATTATTGTGGTCGAGACGAAGACAATGCATATCTAATGATGTTTTCGCGTGCGGCTGTCTGAATAATTAACACAAACAAAAAAAAACAGATGAAAATGATTACACATATTTTCGGCTCCTTGAAGCGGTTCGACATTTTCTGTCTGATAATGGATAATCGGATATCGAAGCCGACATCGCTATCGAATCTATTGATGTAGGTCACCGTCCTCGGATCGGGTAATGTGAAAACTCTCTTAGTCATAAAAAAACGTATTCGGCGTATTCCAGAATTTTCGCATATCTCTACATATAGGTACTAGATGTTACCCGCGGCTCCACCCGTGTCGGTTACAGCTTAGTGTTACTTGATCTATACTCGACTCTCTACTCCACTCTCTAATCGACTCTGGACTCTCGTCTATACTCGCCTCTCCATTGGCCTCTCTACTCGCCCATCAAATTGATTCTCTTTTTGCCTCTCTACTTTACTCTCTCCACTCGCTTCTCTACTCGCCTCCCCACTCGTCTATCTACTGCCTCTCTGCTCGAATCTTTACTCAACTCTCTATTCGATCTCTATTCGGCTCTTCATTCGTCTCTTCATTCACTGTTTTATTCAATTCTCTACTGGACTCTATTTGATTATATAATCGCTCTCTCCACCGCTCTCTCCACTGGCTTCTCCAGTCGCATATCTACTCGCCCCGTACTCGACTCTACTCGACTATCTATTTGACTCGCCTCTATATTTGGCCGTTACTCGGCTATGTCCATACCCAAGCTCTAATCTATGCATGTGTCAAATTTCATCAGGTCATCTTCAAAAATGATAAACTTTCATCCCCTATTTCCTCCCTTAAACCCCCTATTTCACTATAAAAACAAAAAAAATAGCTTATGTACGTTCTCAAGCTCTAATCCATCTATGTACCAAATTTCATCAGGACATCTTCAAAAATGACAAACTTTTATGCCCTAGCAAAAATCCCCCCACCCCCCTTTCTACCTCCTTTTTTGCGATAAAAGTGTAGCCTATGCCCGTTCCCAAGGTCTAATCTACCTCTGTACTAAATTTAATCAGGATATCTTAAAAAATGACAGCGTCGGTAGCTTAGTGGTTAAGGAGTCGGCCTTACGATCGAGAGGTCCCAGGTTCGAATCCTGGCCATTACACTACCAACGTGAACCCACTCCTAGCACAAGCAATTTAGCTTAATTGGAGGGGTTAGAGAGAATATTAGTAATTTCGATATTTTCGGTTACAAATATTTAAAAAAACTTTCATACAAACTACCATCCCCTATTCCCCCCTTTAACGCCCTTTCTCGCGATAAAAGGTGGCCTATGACCGTTCTCATACTCTAATCCACCTCTATACCAAATTTTATCAAGATCGGTTCAGTGGTTGAGGCGTGAAAGAGTAAAATACAGACAGACTGATAGAGTTCCTTTCGTATTTTTAATATTGGTATGGAAGTATGGATACATTTCATATACTAATTATTTCAAATAAGACTGAAAATCCCACTAATTTTTTTGGGATTAAACGAACCTCACAAGCCAGCCGGCACACCTGCCGATTGAAGTACGACCCTGTGGTGCAGGTTTTCCTTTTCCACACGGAAGAACGCTAAGATGATGGTGAGATACTTAACTAACACCTCTCTACTCTTAAGAAGAATAAACTTCTTGCCATAAGTAACAATAATTATGCCTGGCATAACAGAGAACTGATTTGTATACAAAATTCTTTAAAAACTACTTTATATTATACTTTTATATTTCACAAAGACGGTAGTCATTACACAAGCTGTAGTACTCACTTCAGGTTTAAAAAAAAGTATAAAAGCCATTCTCACAACGCAGTAACACAAGAAAAACAGATAAATACTTGAGCTGAAGGTGGAGTCGGTTTTATTATTGTTTCTTTATTCTTGCCATTTCTTATTGCAATTTTCAACTACAAGTACTGTGCAATTTCTATTCTCGAATACTACTTTAATATTTTTAACCAAATTCTAATAAATTGTACTATTTTAGGTCCACTAATCTCATCACTGTTCGATTAGTACACTATATTCATACCCAAGTGTAATGGCACACATTCTGTTTCATGCTTACTACTTCCGGTATTTCGTTACTCACCGATTTTGTTAGTCATAAGAAAAACTAATTATTTTTTATGTTTTGTAGATTACCTGTATTTTGTAATGTTTACTTCCATAATGTATCATTAAAAAGTGATTTATCAACATGTACCAGACTTCGAAATGCGCCGCAGGAAGCTTCTAAATTTTTTATGTTACTCATCAAATGCTACGCTTAGTTGTTTTAAGTCAAATTTATTTATTTTTCAAGTTTCGTGAACTATCTCCATATTCAAGAGTTATTTTTTTATTAAACACATGCCATACGATAATCAAAGAGCTTTCAAGACTGTGATTTGATAATTGACATTTTAATAAAATGGTTTTGTAATTTTTAATATTTTTGTCAACACATTTTGACTAAGAAAGTTTTGAAACAAACGCTTAGTAGTGTCCTCCATAGCCTCCAACTTGGTGTGATTAGATTTTTTGCCTTTTTTTTTTTTTTACGTGCGGGAAATCCCCACGGATACCCGCCCCTTACCGCCCTACCCGGACGATGCGCGCCTCCCCACACCGGGGTTGAGTCGGGGACGGCGTGGTCCCCACCTCCCGAGGAGGGCCAAACCGAAAGGGATGGCCCTGGGTCAGCCGGGGTGCGAGGGATATGTCGCAAGACAACCTCACCTTCGGCCTAGCACCACGACCCACAGACGGCGTGCGTTTTAGTCAGTTCAAGTCCGACCTAACCTCCCCCACCGGCTCCGTCAGGTCCGCCGGGGTTACGTGGGGATTTTGCGCACGTTAAAAGAGGTACTATTCTACGTTACTCCTTTTTCATTGTTGGACCACATTTATCGCCCATTTCACAAAAATGTTCTCCGATGTCGATCGCTAGGGTGAGAAACTTCGATTTCAACTCAATATTTCCGCGGTAGGTACCTAGAGAACTGCTTCGCGAGTTATGACATAGGAATGCTTTTATCTCGAATTTCAGATTCTGATGTGGAGTTCTTTTTTTTGTTCTGTTACCAAAATATTTTTCTTCGAACTTGAAGGAGGTAATTTAGTTTTCAAAGCTTCACGATTTCCCTAGATTGTAACTCTGTGAATATTATTAAATCTACAAAATCTACAATTTACAAATGCCTTTTCGCCTTTTTTTACAGGCCAGTTACAGTTTATTCCGGGGTCAAAACATTATGCCTATAATATTATTAGTTGTAAATGTCATAAAATCATGTCACAATTAAACTAGAAATAAAATGTTACTTTCGATAAACACACATCTTGGAGTGATATATAAGATACTAGCTGTTACCCGCGGCTCCGCCCGCGTGGATGTCGGTTATCCTTTATGTTGAGTCAGCGCTATTTTCTAAAATAAAAGTAGCCCAAGTAAATCCTTATTACATCAGCTACCTGCCAATAAAAGTCCCGTCAAAATCGGTCCAGCCGTTTCAGAGATTAGCCGGAACAAACAGACAGACAGGTTTTGTTTTATTTTTAATAATAATATAAATGTAATTAGTTTTATTTTATCTTTTTTAGTTATGATTATGACATTTATATATTTTTGTAAATTTTCAAATTTCATTTTGATACTCGATAAGTTTGAGTAAAAATATTTTTGACAACATATCTTTTAGCCCCTAAAAAATGTAACATAGCAACAGCTTATGTTCACATTTTAAGTACCTACCAAAGAACCATTGGAACGAAGACTACCTTTCATTTGAGATATCAATCAATGAAATCCATATAGTGGTTTAGAAGATATGAGGTAATAAATAATATTACAAGCATACATACAAACATACATACATACCTACATCAATACATTCAAACAAACATACAAGATACGCGCGAAAAACATAACCAAGAAGGGTTATGTTTTTCGACAGTCGGGTAATAATAATAATAATAACAAATCTAAGGCTTCACTGATTTAACCACAGGATTTAACATACAAAACTACCAGTGACTAACCTATTGTTAACTTCAGGCAACTATAACGTGGGTACCTAACGTTACGGTGTTATCTGTGGTTACGGTAACTGGTTAATTGGGACTAAGTAGATAATTTAGTATAATTTTCATTGCCGAGTTTTAGTATTACGTTATCTGTGGCCGAGACAAGGCAGAAAAACTAAACCACATAATATGCTGATTCCTACCGAATGAACTAAAAAGGTTACTTACTTTCTATCGTTACAAACATGATCTAAGGGTAGAGTTGATAAGATACTCTACTTACCACATTTAAAATTAATGTGCATGTGCAAGTGACACTGGCGGAAAATAAAAGTACGACAAGCAAAATTTGTTATATTGAATATACTCCGTCCACTATATGAATGTATTTTAGACCTCACACACAATGCTCGATATAACTTTGTTCTAGCGTCAATATCGAAAACTCCGAACAAAAATTAGGCGCCAATACGTCATAATATGTCATTGCACTATCTGAAACCATAAGGACTTACAGTCGAAGGACTTACAGTCGAAGGACTTACAGTCGAAGGACTTACAGTCGAAGCGCTCACCGCTAAGCTACGAGGCCTCTTAGCGTACCTAACAAAATAAACAATCTGTACCTAATGTTGTATGACGTCAGTCGTCGGTTACGGTTCAAAGGTCAAGTGATGCTGACGCGAGTTTAACACATTTTACCCATCCAACGCCACTAAAGAAGTTTTCACTTCAAAAATATGTAAATAAAATACTGAAGAAAATGGACTAAAACCAAACCATCGTAATACTTTTTAGTTAAAATTTATTTTTCATACATAGCAGTAGACATACTCGTACTTGGGTTTTATTTAGGGATGTTGACTACTTTTTTATCCTCGAAGAATTACCACCTTATAATAAAATATAACGAACTGATAAAGTGAAATATTCTTACCACAAATACTTAGTTTTAACGATATTTAATTCGAAAATTCAATTTCCCAGACCACCGGAAATCCCTCCTTACAAAATTATTATCATCATCATCATTATTGAATAAGTCCCTTTATTCCTTAAGAAACACATACATTACATTTTTTAAATATGTACATCTATAAAAAAACGAAGGATATACTGTTAAGAGGATATGTCAGAAGACGATGATTAATTTTTGTAAAAGTGTTAATACATTTATATTTTTGAAAATAGTAGATAACAAACAATATTGCAAGGATTTTCGTGTGCTCCGAAAGGGTCTAACAATAAAATTGTAAGCGCATTTCTATAATAGCTAGCTGCAATCACCCCGTCTCTCCCGCTCATGTCGAAATATCTACTGCTTTATTATTATGAATAGATACATAATAAATAATAATTCCACATAAAATCATGATACCTATATTAATGATATTTTTAATCTATCGATTTTATCCATTTAAATTTTTATGCAATCACTATTTCCATCTGTCTAAAATACATTCATATAGTGGACGGAGTATAGTGACATCTGTTGTAGTAACACGGTACCATTTAACCTTGTACATAATGTAAGTACCTACATGTGTTTAGTTCGTGTTAGTTTAATTACGGAGCTTGAGATGGCGTTGATAACTGCAAATTAGTACTACTTACTACAGTAAATAGATGGCAGCACTAACAAAATCATTGTATTTTATAACCAACAAATCTTATTATTTTCTCTAATACCCCAATAATATTTGCATTAAATATGTAGATTAGACTGAACTTTAGTAATTAAACGAGACTGTTTACAAAGTAACCTACTCAACTGAGCAAACGCTGAACACTTCTACCATGGGGTACCCTATGAAAATATCTTTAGTGATACTAAAAATCAATAGATGGCACTAGTAGAGAAGAACGCACTGGCACTAGTAAAAAAGAAATAAAAAAGTTAAAACTTATTTCCTTATTTAGAATCACGAAATTATTGCAGAACTTAAACACATGATAATGTAAGTATGTAAGCATATAAAACTCGTTGGTAATGTAATGAATAAAGATTTCGTGACAATACTGCTATTTTAGAAAGCTGCCGGCATGGTGCATTTAGTCTGTAGCTTTGACAAGTACTGCACCAGGGTAGCCTTTAAAAATAATAAAAAGTGAAAAAAAAAATTGTAGGATGAAACCCATTAGAAAAGGAGGGGAATAATATAAAAATGAAAGGAAATATAAATTAAGGGCGATCTGAGGTCGGGAAGGGGATGGGGGTGAGTTTTAAGGGTAAAACACGGTTTTTCTCGATTTCCGGCAAAACTAAAAGTCCTATGGCAAAGTTGTAGGTAATAAAAAGATCTAAAACTTTTGTGTTTACACTTTTTTCACATAACTTCAAAATTTATGTGAAAAATTCAAAAAACCAAGATTTTGGTTTTTTATTTTTATCTTTTTCAAATAAATTTCTTTTTTCATGAAATTTGGTGAAAACTTACCTTTTTATGTCCCAAATACGCTGTAATTTATTTGATTAGAAATATTTATGTTTGCACCTTATTTTGAATTAATATCGAAAAAGCACCCTAATTTTCAATCGAAAATTCACCCGTCAAAATATCAGCTTTTATCAAAAAGTTGGTATGTTTTCTGATCGTTGAAATCTCTACTTTCCGATGGTGAAAAAAAAATGTTACAATAGTAAATCTTCTCAGAAAATGCCAAAAATCGAAAAAGACTCGAATTCGAAATTTCTTTTTTAATTATTATATACAATTTTGAGCCATTTATTAAAATTTACACTTTAATTACTCGAAAAACGTAAGATTACATGTTACAAGTTTACTTAAAAAAAAAAAGAAAACTGTTCGAATCTGCATAGGAAGGTGAGACGATATTCTTAGCAATCCATGGATTCTCCGTGCGGGTGCCGGGTCCATCGCGTTGCTGAGTTGGGAACTCGGGACAGTGCCTGGGACTTGCGACCCAAGTGTAGGTTTAGAAGGGGCCCCTTTTGTTGATGTACATCAACACTCACCTTCACTACCCAAGTTCCCCTCCCTGCCTAACCAAATTTGATACGAACCTACTAGTGCCGCTTTAGACATTCGTCCTAGTAATGAGCTTATTGTAGCTCTCGATAGGCCTAGATCTTTAAGTAGGTTATAGAGAGATTTAGCTGGTATACCTCTCGCTCCCACTTCTACTGCATACAAATTAACCACGTAACCGTTTTTGATTAATTCGTTTGTGAGATCGTAGTATTTATTTTTCTTTAGTGTGTGGTCCTTCGGTATATTTGTTTCCCACGGTACAGTAAGTTCCACAAGGACCACATATTTAGTCTTTTTCGAGTATAGAAATATGTCCGGTCTAGATGACGAAACCCCAACATCCTCCGGAATTTTATAGTGCTTTTCATACGTGTCGATTAGGAGAGTCCAATCTGGGGCAGTATCTAAGATTGAATAAGGTTTGTTCCTGGATTTTATGGATGAACCTTCAGACACAAAGTTGATATGACGTCTGTTAGTAGTCAATCCTTTTTGGGCTCTAGCTACTGCCAGACTCATTGCTTCGCGTATGATGAAAAGCACCTTATCGTGGCGGCGTGAGTATTGGCCTCTATCAAGAAGCACCCTACATCCTACTAATATGTGCCTAGCCGTCCCTATTGCCTCACCACACGTATAACATTGTTTTTCTGTGGCTTTCCCCCACCTTACCAGATTACTCTGGTCTGGAAGGGTCATCTGAAAGGCGTTAAGGTAGAATTTTAACAGGGCCGGCGACCACTCATATATCAAGGTGCGCCACTTTAAAGCCATCGGTATGCAGAACTCTCCCATTGTCAACCATTCGTTTTGGATTTCCAAATTCATCGCGTGCACTCGATATTTATCATTCTCTATTCTTCTCTATTTTTATCTGTATAAATTAACTCAAACATAAAAATAGTAATATTTTCTAATGTTTCTAATCAAATAAATTACAGCGTATTTGGGACATAAAAAGGTAAGTTTCCACCAAATTTCATGAAAAAAGAAATTTATTTGAAAAAGATAAAAAATAAAAAACCAAAATCTTGGTTTTTTGAATTTTTCACATAAATTTTGTGGTTATGTGAAAAAAGTGTTAATTCAAAAGTTTTAGATCTTTCTATTACCTACAACTTTGCCATTTGACTTTTTTCCATAGGACTTTTAGTTTTGCCGGAAATCGAGAAAAACCGTTTTTTACCCTTAAAACTCACCCCCATCCCCTTCCCGACCTCAGATCGCCCGTAATTTACTTTTCCTTTCATTTTTATAATATTCCCCTCCTTTTCTAATGGGTTTCATCCTACTATTAATTTTTTTTTGTTATAAAAATTATCGGCCCTGGTCTATGTAGACTCTGGCAGAATCAATATAGATAAGAATATTTATAGTTTTATTCAGTCATATTGAATAATGTGTTTAGTGAATGTTTTATTTTTAATACATAAGTTAATTTTTAATAGTAAAAATCTAAACATTAAAAAAATCGAATATTTTTTTATTATTTTTATTATTGCAGGATTTGCGAAAACAATATCGCAACTCATGCAAACTAACATTGCCTGGCTGGTTTTGGAAGTTACGAGTAATATACTTATATATAATAAAAGTAATCTCATTAACTACCTGCATCCAGATTTACTATCTAGACAGGAACCTACCTAAAAGAACAATTTGATTTTGAAACTTGAACTGGATTTCAGGCATTTATTATGATCATTGAACTTAATTTGCTCGCAACTTAAACTAATTGGCTGTTCTGTCGCAGATTCGATTTTACTCACTTAAAACATTATGCTTAACAAGGTAATAAAGGCTTAATATTCCATGAAATGCGTACCTAGCATTTCCATTCACGTACGATATGAAACTAGACCTCCATTTTAGGATTAACTACCTTCTTAACAATATTTTTGACCTTGCAACAATTACTTATTATGGAAATCTTGCGGAACATTTACGTGTCCCCATTCCCACCTTTGAACAATCGTGGGTCATATTGAAATGGAAAATGAGTATTAGCTAACCTCAGAATATACTCTATACCGACTACCTAATAACTTTTGTTTTACACAATGGCATGCGTATAGCATAATAGGTAGGTACTCATATCATTCGTTTCGTGATAAAGTGCTGTATAGAACCTTTTTAATTTCTACAACTTTCTATTGTGATTGTTGCTGTCTATGCATAAAAAATACATTGATTTTATTAAAATATGGCCAGATGGACAAACGTTGTGAAAAAGGCGGCTGGGAAAGACTGGTTGCGGAACGCGGAGGATCGGAAAAAATGGTGTACATTGGGAGAGGCCTATGTCCAGCAGTGGACTATGGAGGGCTGATTGATTAATTGATATTAAAATATTAACGACCCTAAATTTAGAATTAAACTACAGCATCCAACTACTAACCAATTAGGTACTTTTAAAGATAAAGAAACAGTGTGAGGACATTTACCTAATGAATCATCATCTGCATAGGTAAATTGAGAGCGTTCCTTGAAAGAGATTAATGCTCCTTGAAACGTCTTACAGTTTGAGCAACTAATTGCAACTTTCATTAGGATTTTTATTTAGGTTTATTATTGTCCAATGGTGAATGGACTAGCAGGTGAGGTGGGCTTGGACCAAAGATGTGCAAATTCCCCAGATTAGTGGTATTTGAATTTAGTCCAAACAGAAGTTATATTTTTAGAAAAAGCAGGCAAATTTCTGAACCGATTATCGCTTCAGAAATACAATTCAAGGGGTCTGGAATTTAATACTCCGTAGTCGGAGTATTAAATTCGAGACCCCTTGAATTGTATTTCTTAGCGCCGAATAGTGTGTTCGTGTTTCTTATATTACTTATACAATAGAAAGTCAAAATACTTATATAATCCCACTTCTCGCTGATTCTTGCAAAGGATATAAAATGAATATTAGATTACATGTCGCCTTGGTGCTATAAAAAGGTGTCAATGATGGTTGACTGAATTACATTTGAAGTGTTTTCCCGTTATTTTTGATACGATTGCTCCGGGAACGTGCTTTTATTCACTAAACTCATTCGTTCATTGGAACCGCAATTACTACGTTGTCTTCATAAGAAGTAAAATGAACTTTGAACTTACTGTATAAAGGTGTAGACATCTGCAAAACTCAGTTGCTATTTTGGTTTAGGTACGGCAATCCTGAAATGCAGAGCACGTTTTAAGGTTTGGTCGAATCTTAGTGAATTTTCGAACAAAAGAAAAGTCCAAAAGAGAAATAGGTCAGAGATATTTTTTTTAAACTGAATTAGGCCAGTGAGCTTATTTTTAGAAACTGGATTGTTGAATTAGTTTTTCATCTATTAAGTACTTAAGTATATTAATGTGCAAAATGAGATCAAGTAAAATATAGTGATAAAATCAAAGTTAGCTTTGCACAAATTTGCCCTCCTGGGATGTGTGTGAGTCTACTCGGCAGTAGAAAATATGTTACAAAACATAATATAGATACCATTACAGTTCTAGTAACTCTAGGTTTATATTCTTTTATAAATGTGTGCATGTAAAAAGCATATACATTATATTCTTGAACGTTATTATAACTACCGTTAATGTTTTTTAAAATAGTGACAAAATTATATATTTTAGGATGACACGGTGACGGTGAGCTCCATAACCACAATTTGTTTACCTCAGTGACCACAATTTCCTTCCTAATGCTACCTTCCTAGTTGTGACAATGAGTTCGCATATTCGTTTGCCATAGGTAGGTATTTTGTCATAGGTACTTATCATCTTCAAAACTCCGATCTAAATTCAAAGCTCTACCAGTTTCTTAAATCTAAGTGTTCGTATTTAATAGCGGATCTCATGGCACTCCCGTCACAATAAACAAATTCAACTTTATTAATTGGATTTAATTAGTATCTCGTCTACGAAGTTTCTCAAAGATTTAACAATTTGCATCTAAACTCTTAAGTGGTAACTTAACAGCCTCGAGTCTTTAGTATAACTGACAGTGATAATAATTTTATTATGTCATTTTATTGAAATACTCATTTGATCCATTTCAAAAAAGGAGGATCTCCCTCAGCCTTGTGATATTTTTCATTTCTTTTGATAATAATTTTCTTTTTGTAATGTACAAAAGACACTTTAGGCGTGATCTCATAGGAATTTGGTTAAGATGTTATGATGGGATTTCTTAGGAAATCTTTAAACAGTGTTATTTTCACAGTTTCATGAGTACAACATTTGGGTACTCAAATATGAAGTCGGTGCGTTGCCCTGAGCGCAGATTACCTAAATTGTTGCCCTGAAGCCTGGGACATAAGTATAAACCAGAGATCTCAGCTTACACAAAAACATAATTTGTAAAAGACGCAAGCTGACGCTGTTTCTGTCACCTGGAGCGTAATTTAACCCAAAATGTGTTCGTGGCTGCCCGTTAACCGTACTAGAAGCTAAATTAACTATTTCTTGTAAACCTGACTTAATTAGAGGACCCTAGTGTTCCTTATGACTTAAATAAATTACTTACGTTTTATCTCCTGTTGTTTTATGTGTACTTGTAGTTACGACATCGTAGAATTAATTTCACTCTTGAACCCAAAAGGTGAACGAACATAGAAGGTTGTACGACGAACTACAAAAGGAGTCTATGTGAATGATTTCTTCGTCTTATTTAGTTCAAATCTAGCCCTATACCAAATTTCAACCATATTCGTTCAGCCGTTTAAGCGTCGTTGAGTATCTCACAAACTCTAATATTTACAATTTTTTTTTTTTTTTTTTTATGCCACTTAGGCGGCAGACAAGCACACGGCCCACCTGATGGGAAGTGGTTACCGTGGCCTATGGACGTTTGCAACACCAGGGGCGTCACAATCGTGCTACCGACCCTGTAGATACCTTCTAATACCCTTCTTGAAGAACCCCATATTGTAGTCGCTTGGGAAAACCACGGCAGGAAGTTCATTCCACAACCTGAGCGTGCGTGGGATGAAGTTCCTTTCAAAACGCACGGTGCGTACCATTGCCGGTCGCAGTGTGTGAGGATGAATTCCCTGCCTATGGCGAGTGGTGCGATGATAGAATGCAGCGGTGGGCATCATGTCAAACAATTCATCTGAGCACAAACCATTGTATAGGCGGTAGAACACACACAGCGAGGCAAAGTCTCTTCTGAGGCTGAGAGGTTCCACATCGCCTGTGAGTATGGGATTGTCGACGAGCCTCAACGCCCGTCTTTGCAATGAGTCGAAGGGGCCAAGCTGGTATGCAGGCGCTCCGGCAAAAAGGTGACAGCAGTACTCCATGTGGGGCCGAATTTGTGCCTTATAAAGCAGAAGTCGTTGCCCCGCAGTGAAGTACTGCTTCGCCCTGTTGAGCACTCCAAGTTTCTTTGAGGCCAGCTTGACCTTGTCCTCCAAATGGTTGCGGAACTGAACGTCGCTTGAGATGTCGACACCTAGGATCCCAATACTCGAAGAGATGGAAAGTGGTGTGCCCAGGAATTGCGGCGCTACAATAAATGGGGTTTTCTTAGCGGTGAATACACATACTTGTGTCTTAGTGGGGTTAAATTGGACTAGGTTAAGTCGACCCCAATCGGATACTCCCGAGAGAGTAGTCTCGATTTCAGACACAAGTTGTTCGCGTCTCTTCTCCACCTCGAATTGAGGGATATTTGCACGACCCGTGTAACACGTATCCCCGGTACTGTCGTCCGCATAGCAATGAATAGATCCATCAGACAGCATGTCATTGATATGCAGCAGAAACAGCGTCGGGGACAACACGGAGCCTTGTGGGACACCAGCGTTTATGTCCATGCGGTCCGAGCAGCTGCCATCGACGACGGCTTGGATACTTCTGTTGGACAAAAAGCTGGCAATCCATTCGCAAAGTCCCTCGGGGAGTCCGTAGCGTGGCAACTTCGAAAGAAGACCTCTGTGCCAGACCCGGTCAAAGGCCTTTGCTATATCGAGGCTGACCGCTAGTGCCTCGCCCCGACTCTCGATAGCTTGCGCCCATCGGTGTGTGAGATACACAAGAAGGTCACCAGTGGAGCGACGGTGGCGAAAGCCATACTGTCGGTCGCTCAGTAGGTCGTTTCCCTCAAGGTATCCCAGGAGCTGTGCGTTAATCACACGCTCCATTACCTTCGAGAGAAGGGAGGTTATAGCAATAGGCCTGTAATTGGACGGGTCTGTCCTGTCGCCTTTCTTAGGCACAGGATGCACGAATGCAGTCTTCCACGAGGCTGGGACTTGTCTCGCGGAGTAAGAGAGCGCGAAAAGCCGTGTAAGTACTGGGCACAATTCGGGGGCACAGTGCTTGAGCACCATCGCCGGTATACCATCCGGCCCACTCGACTTCCGAACATCCAGGGACTTGAGTTCCCGCCGAACCACCCGTTGCGTGATTTTAATTTCAGACATGAAAGTACCACAGTCGGGGACAATAGGTGGCTCGGCATTCCCGTCGTTCATCGTCGAGTTTGACGCAAAGAGATTACCTAAAAGATCGGCTTTCTCCTTAGCGCCATGAGCTAGGCTACCGTCGGGTTTTTGCAGCGGCGGAAGGCAGGAATGGCAGAAGTTTCCCTCGGCAGCTTTGGCGAGTGACCAAAATGCTCGACTACCGGATGGGTAACGAGTAAGCCGCTCGCCAATTCCACCGATGAACTCAAACTTCGCCCTGGCAGTAGCTTTTTTACTGGACCTCGAGGCGGCATTCAATTTCCGCTTCACTTCAGCTATGTTAGGATCCTTATTGGCAAGTGCCGAGGTCCAAGCCTTATATGCAGATTGCTTGCGGTCTCTAGGTTCTCTGCAAGGCCTATTAAACCACGGCCGTTTGCTCGCTCCTGTTGCGATCCAACGGTTGGGAATATAGCATTCCATGCCCGATAGGATCGTTTCAGCGACTGCTGTTGCACAGGAGCTTGGATCCTTAGAAGTGAAGCAAAGCCGCCTCCACGGGTACGACGAGAAGAATTCTCGCAGTCCGTCCCAGTCTGCCGACTTGTAGTGCCAGACATGCCGCCACTGAGGTGGCCGCGGTGGTTCTGGCCGCGCGAGAGTCACTTGCGCCCGGATGACGCTGTGGTCCGAAGTACCGAGAGGTGCTTCCACAGTTACGGAGTACTCATCCGGGCGCGTAGTCAGCAGAAGGTCCAATAAAGACTCTCTGTGGGTCCCGACATCTGGTTTTCTGGTGATGGAATGCACCAGTTGCGAGAACCCATAGGTCAGGGCAAAGTTGTGAGCAGCCCTTCCCGCAAAATCAGTCCTGTGAGACCCCAGCCACTCCACGTGGTGAGCATTGAAGTCACCCAAGAATACTAAGTCCGCGGCAGGGTACTGCTCAATTACTCTGTCCGCCGACCGCTGCAGGTGCTCAAACAGTTGAGCCGTGCCCAGGTCACCGCTATGAGACCTGTAGACGCAAGCATAGATACGGGTGTGGCCACCGTAATCCATACGTACCCATAGTGTGGACAGGTCCCTGTCTTCAAGGCCGTTTAGACGGCGACAACAAACGTCATCCCGGACGTACATGCATACCCCGGCTTTACTCAGGAAGTTATGCTCGAGTCTGTACCCGGGGTACATAAGGTAGGCTGTATCGGCCGGGCATGATATTTGGGTCTCCGTCAGAAAGAATAGGGTCGGCTTTGCTGTCTCAAGATGGTGGTGGACCTCGTTAAGATTGGAGTGGAGGCCCCTGATGTTACAGAAGTCCACTTTCAATGTGGACGAAGGTGCCGCTGTATATACTCTATTTCTTTTCCTTTTTACTGCCATGATAAAGAAGGGGGGGGGGAAGGTATAGAGAGTCTCTGTGCCGTCAGCGCAGAAGACAAAGCAAGGCACCCCATCACTGCAGACGAGCCAGGGTTTCGTGACTTGCTGGCGCGGCGGGCGGAAGGGCCCCCGGTCCCCTCCCAGATACTGTAGCCGAGTCCACTCCGGTTTCCTCCTCCGGCACGACTACAGCACCGGGAACTTTACACAGGCTGCTGGTTCAGCCTCCTGGGGCGGAGATTATGTGATCCCCAGGTTCGGGAACCGTGCAGCCTGCGGGCGGCCAGCGGATAACCGTTTCACCGGGTCTCCCTGACCGCCGCGCCAACATTTCACATCCCCACTAGTCAGCGGTGGCATCTTAAGCCTTTGGTCTTCCCACTGCCAACACAGAACCTCTCCAGTGAGCTCTGGCTACCCTACTCACCGTCGGGAACACAACACAAGGTTATTATAACCGCGGTATTCTGTAGGGCGAAGGTACTTCCCCAGTCGGACTATACTTCACATATAAGCCAACCCTTCGTGGTTTCGTTGGCTCCGTGGTTTATGAGACAAAAAGTTTGAGGACCCCTAGTTTAAACCGATTGCCAAAGGAACATGCGTAAAACAGAGTGACCCAAAATGTAGGTCAAAAATTTTCTCTGGGTTTGAAGGCAGAAAAAAAAAATATCGCCTCCTCCAAAAAAAATATCCAACATGACACGTTGATAGTTTTCCTGTCCAAACATACATCTTAATATATATAAATCTCGTGTCACAATGTTTGTCCTCAATGGACTCCTAAACCACTTAACCGATTATAATAAAATTCGCACACCATGTGCAGTTCGATCCAACTTGAGAGATAGGATAGTTTAAATCTCAAATTATAGTCCGATTCGCGATAACCGACATCCACGCGGGCGGAGCCGCGGGCGACAGCTAGTATTTCTATAATAACTTAACAACAGATATAAATGAACATGAATCGCTAAAATGTTACATACATTTTAGCGATTGCACATCACTACCGAATGACTGCATCATTTTGGATGTATTTTTTTACATTTACATACATTTACGCCTTTAAATCCTCGAACGGGTAGGCAGGAGTGTATCAACACCCACATTTCACCACCTATGATCTTCTTTCCCACGTAATAGGAGGCGACTCTATTGCCTTCATGCGAGCCTTTTTAATGTTAGTTATTATCAGGATAAGGTTTCTGGGAAAGGAATTTACAGAAATTTTTACGGATAAGGATTAAGACAAACAGCGAAAGTTAAAATTCATATATTATACGCCACACGTAAAAACGATCTTCAAATCTGGGTCGCAGGAGTAACTGCAATAATGACGGTAACTGTTAACCCAGACTCTAGACTATAACGGCAACATCTTTTATTTTTAACTATCTAACATTCTATATTTGAAATCGAGAATAATTAAAAGAATGAGTCTGTTATCCAAATTATTTGCGATCAGAGTTCAAAACAAATGTGTGTCATCTTCTAACTATACTATTGCTATATGAGAGAATTTAAATACATACAATAAATACATTTAATCACGCCTTTATCCCCGGAGGGTTAGGCAGAGGTGAATTAACACCCACATTTCACCAATCGGTATTCGGTCCCACGTAATAGGGGTGAGCCTATTGCCGTATTCCGGGCACTATTGTTGACTCGAGCCATGCATCTAAGGGCTGAGTCTGGGCTGTACATATCTGTCTGATGTTAAAGTTAATCAGCCCTATCCCTTAGTCGCCTTGTACGACACCACATGGGCAGAGAAGGGGTGGCCCAAATTCTAGTCTGCCGGGAACCACGCGGCTTTGAGAGAATTTATGAAATGGAAGTTGACAGTTGGGTGTACTAGGCGCGGTTTATAGAGAAGAGACGTGGCGGGGACGTGTGGCGATGGCGGACAATTTAAGTAACACAATATAAACCTTATGCAGTCTACAATAACGTCGTTTTTGTCTTAGCAGAATTACGGCCGCGCTTTCAGGTGACGTCCCGCCACTAACCTAGTTATTATTGAACGCGGCGCAATTGATACTGAATTTATCGAGCTGAAATTTACTGTTGGTAGTCTTAAAATATACCAATCAAACTCAAGCATGTATGTTATATAGTATGCTATAATAGCTCATATACCTTTTTGCAGCCTCTAGGAGTCTGGAGGGCAATATCTAGGGGGCAAAAATCAATCCCGTCTGTGATCCGGAACCTTGTTGACCGGAATTAAAGTGCAAAGTTTAGATGCAACCGGAATTATCGCTGAGATGATGACCTCGGGTGAAGCGGAGTACTATTAATTATTCTGTGGTAGCGGTAGGGAATTTCGACTGCTATGTCGGCGGTCGCGGGTTCGATTCCCTCGCAGTGTAATTTATTGTGGAATGGGTCTAGATAATGTAGTGTAAAATTTCCTAAAAAATATTTATATACAAAAATACCTTTCTGTAGCCTTTTTTGATTATTTTTTTTGGAATTTTTTATGTAGTTAGTTAGGTAATATATCATTATTACATTTATTACACTGAGTCGCTGTGTTACGTCACTGATTTCATTTTTTATATCTGGGATTGACTAATACTAATTCAACGTTTTGTGTTTTTATGAAACGTCATGACGGTTATTTCTATAAAAATGAATACCAATAAAAACATTCTATAAAATCGTGCCATGTCTGAAGTAAAATTAGTGGGTCATAAAAAATGGCGAGATCAAATAAAGAACTGAAACGAATAAAAGAAAAGAAAACAAGCGATTTGGCTGTTAAAGACTTTGCAAGAGAAGTAGGTACTATGGTGATCAATAAATCATGACCTAATCGTACCTATGTACAGAGTTAAAATGAGTGAGTACCATAGACGCCTTATACGATAGTTTTCATATTTTTTATCAACACACGGTTTTTTACAGTAGGTATATCTCTAATCACAAACAACAATGGGTGTTCAGTATTCACTCAGACCTTTAAAGCCAGCCTTGGCTTGAAAGACAGCTTGAAAAACGAAGCTACGGAGCGTGCTTACCTCTCGCTCCTAACTAAAAGGAAAAGTGAAAGCTGGAAATGAAACACGGAACAAAGCTAAGAAGACGATGATGACTTTTAGACCGACGACGTTTCGGCTACTTTTCAAATCAAATTAAATAATTACAAATAAATCACAATAGAATCCGTTTAAAAGTAATTTTATTTTATTGAGTGATATTCACGTAAACTTTAGAAAATATAAAATTATTAAAACGCATTGATTTATCAGACAATGCGTAAGTCACAAAAAATATTTTCCCTTCCGAGAGCCTAGTGCACCCACGGCTGAAGAGTAAACGGTGATTTGTATGACATGGAATTAGCGCTTCTAGGCGGAAAACATATTGCTTAGTCACTTGACAGCCTCCGTGGCGTGGCGGTAGTGAACGCGGCCGCCATGCAGGAGGCGCGGGTTCGATCCCTGCTCAGTGCAAATATTTGTATGCATGAATATGTATATTTGCATTGGTCTGGGTGTTTCTATGTATAATATGTATGTATTTACAAAAAAAAAAATGTATCTAAGTATGTTTATCCGCATTCTAGATTCCATAACACAAGCTAGTTAAGCTATGCTTATCATGGGTCTAGATAGCGTTGTGTGAAATGTTGTGGAATATTTATTTATTTATTAATATTTATTATTTATAGTCACTGTCTGCTCGTCAACGATAGATGTGAGAAAGAACTCGTCATGGGCACATTTTTATATTGTGTAAATAAATGCCATATGGACGCGTGCGCAAGCCCGCCAGGCGCAAGATGGTCGCGTCGTCGCCGTGCCGGCTGCTGAGCGTACATTACGAAATTAACTGCTGCGTATTACGTCGACAATCTTAATTGTGTTCAATGTGCATTCTCGTGTTATGTAGACACAGATGCAGTCAATTAGAGCGAATAACTTGATGTTATACTTAGTTTTTGTAACAGTGAGTATTTAATTTTAATATCGTTAGTGTGGTAATATGGAGCTAGGTAGTGTTACGATTATTTATGTCTTCTCAACATTAACATTTAAGTTCTACTAACATTACAAATGTGAATGTTTGTGAATTTTTGTTATTTATTATCGTTGAGACCATCAAACGGTTGAACCCGAACGGATCAAGACAAAATTTGGTACATGGATTGAATATAAATGTATTTATAGTTTGGAATGCTATAGACCAGCGTTTCCCATTTGCTGGGTGGCGACCCGGTACCGAGTCATCAAAATAAAATATTGGGTCGCACCATTCCCGCCCTTATTTTCAAAATAATACCTACCTAATATCGATCGACGCATCGTATATTAATTTCAATGAAGCTAGGTTTTCAACACTAGTTTACCTTAACAATAAATATAGAAACCGATTTGGAGTGGAACAACACCTTAGAATAAAACTTTCGTCATTTGCTGCAAACTTGGATTCTTTAGTAAAAAATCAGCAACAGCTCGATACTTCGCACTAAGATTTAGTGACTAAAATATTGTATTGTGCCAGGTATTAATAAAAAAATCTACTATAATAAATGTGTATTATTAATGGAACCAGCTAGGTTAAAAAAAGTATTAGGTGGGTTACGAAGGGGCAGTGTGAAAATTACCGGGCCATGGCAGAACAATGTTTGGGAAACACTGCTATAGACTACAATATGGGGTTCTCCACGCGATAGCATTAATTTTACAGGAGACGTATAAAAATGTCTTATGTGTAATTGTAATCATTCATCGAAAATAAACCAACAGCTTTTTATAGGCTTTTGTTGGCTTTGAGAACTTTGTAAATCGCGGGGAACTGTTCCCTGCGATTGAACTACTGTAGTTCTCGTTTACTTCCATTGTTATCGTTAAAAATGACTATTTTTGTTGCACCTACCTATTTCAAATTTCTTAAATCATACATATGGTTAGCATGAGTGACTTAAAAGTAGTAAACGCTGCCTTCAAATTGTACGTCAATTTGCTTGTGTGAGATACGAATAAATACGCTCCTTTCAAGTTCCCTGTCCCAATTGATGATTAAGAAAATTCCTTGAATCTATAATAATGGTGTATGGACAGTCATCAAGGGAACGCACATTGTATGTAAAGGTGTATCCTTTACATACAACATGAAAAAAAACCGACTGATGCTAAAAAGATCGAAACAAGCTTTATAGCAGACGGTACGGATTAATTTGCATCTGGCTTGAGATCTGCAAATGGGTACCGCATGCTATAAAGCTTGTTTCGAAATTTTAGCATCAGTCGAGTATTTTGTTTTTAATACTTTATTTTATTTTATACTTTTTAGTTACGACATACCTATTTATTTTTGTAATCGTCTTCTAATTGCCTTCATTTTGATACCCCACTTGATAAATATGGGTGATTTTTTTTTCCCTCATACATTTTGGCGTCAAAAACCCAACACATATACACACTTGGGCAATAAATATCTTTCAATTGAGACATGAATCATTGAAATCAGTACGGTGGCTCGAGAAGATATGAGGTAATAAAGAATATTGCATACAATGTTTGTATGTAATATTCTTTATTACCTCATATCTTCTCTACCTCATAAGAGAGGCGCGAAAAACAACCCTTTTTGGCAGTCGGGTAAAAATGTATACTTAGATACTATTTCACAAAATATGTACAATAAAACATAATAATACTAAATTAAATTTGAAACTAAAAACTAAAACAAGCTAAACTAAATATCTAAATGAAATATTTACATACATAATGCGTCGTGAAATTCCTCCGCATCATCACCGACCGGTAACGTTCCCAGAAGGCTGGCAGCATTGCCACGTTGAATGGCAATGCTTATCCTCTAGGCAAAATAATAACCAGCCTTCTGATCTGATCAAGCATAGCCTTATTTACTAAGTATAGGTAACTTATTAAGTATAGGTAAGGCAAACTTTTTTTAAATAAAGTTGTTTGTAAAGGTCTATTATACTTATCTCCTGTCGATTGTAGGTATTACCCTACAGTCCTTCATGGTCAACTGTCTAAATCACAAACATCAAAATTAAATCGGAAAAGTCAACATCCAGGATTTGAATCCACAACTAGTTACAAGTGATGAGACAGTAACTACTGGCAGGTGTTGACTAAAAATAAACGCAGATTGTCAGTAATATGATATTGAAGCACCATACGGGTTTCGTGTGAACGAACCCGTTTGGGAAATGCAATTGACCGATACATTTTCATTTATTTAAGCTGAAGTTTAAATATATTCCAATTAAAATTAAATATATTCAAATTTACAAATCAGAGAAAATTTTATTATTCTGATCACGGGCTCAAAGGGCTGGCATCATTGGTTTAAAGTTAAAAGTCTATTGACCTTCAGTTGCCCCGTCCTAGATACATATGACGGTATATTCACGTCTTTCACCCTTGGGGTAGCAGAAACAACAGCCCGCTATCTGCTTCTGTTCTGTTCTTAGACACTTCACGAGCTTTCTATAAATTCAATACCTCTTTTCATGAAAACCCTGGATATCCAGTCGTAAAAAACATAAAACTTCACGTAGGTACATTCGTGTGTGCCGACACAATGAAGGTACTGTACTCGACAGTGTGTTTGAGCAATTAATATTCTTCCTATTCTTGATAAAGTTATGTAAACATTAAAGAGCTTAAATGTCAGTAAATTCCTTTCAAATTTACACATTTCTTCGTTAGAATAATAATTTCATTACCTACCTACTGACTACTTGTTAACGCTAGAATAAGTTCGATAATCTGGGCGCCACGAATGACGTTCGTCTGCGCCCTCGAACTTTCACCTTTCGCCCTTTAAATGGAGTGCGATGGCTCAATAATACTTATAAAATAGAGTGCCCTAAGGATTGAAACTAATTTTGGCTTACAGACTAAAAAACTGCCTGAAAATGTTATAATGAAAACCACGGTTACGATGTTGGAGAACATACCTACTAATTGAACTTGGATTTTTGAACAAATTTATTATACTTAGAATTTACTTCAAATAAACTATTACTTTGAATTATAATGAAGGAATGCTAGTTTCTAAAATGATCCTTTTTGAAGCTTAGAAGCTACTTCAATCGTTATAACAGCTCATGTTTATAAAACGAGATGTATTTACAGGTGCTTAATACTCTGAACATGTCCAGACCAGTGACAGACACTTAAAAAGCTACTCAACTTGCAAATTTATTTTGGCCAAACAGCCCATGTTTCGAGGCATATTTTGTAATTATCTTAATGCGTTCACACGTGGCAAATATCACACGTCACCAGGGCTCAGCCTTACTATTTCATTGGGAACAGAATGGTCCCTCTGTGACAACGTAATTAATTTATGCGGTGACATCCACGGCCACACTGCCCAATGGTCGTTGCTTTGCATGTTGCATGTAAACGGAATATATGGGGCTGTTTGGGCACGAGTCGGAATTGTACGTGAACCGAATCATCAGAACGAAACTTATGTCAGTAGCCTTTATCAAATATATACATATCTTTTTGAAGTGAAAACTTCTTTAGCGGCGTTGGATGGGTGAAAAGTGTTAAACTCGCGTCAAGATCGCTTGACCTTTGGACCGTAACAGTAACAGTGACTGACGTCATACAACATAAGCTATAGACTGTCTATTTTGCAAGATACGATAAATAACATCGTAGTCGACTTTAAGTCCTTATGGTTTCAGATAGTACGGGGTTCAAACCTGGCCTTCTGACACTTTTTGTGATTATTTTTTCTTTTGGTAATTTATTACTTTTTGTGATAATTTGTTTTTTTTGTAATTTATTACTTTTTGTGATTAATTTTTCATTTTGTAATTTATTACTTTTTGTGATTATTTGTCTTTTTGTAATTTATTAATTTCTTCTGACAGATAATTAGCAGAAAATTCTATGATTGGCGCTATATTATAGGTATGGTATGTTCTTTTTATCTTTTTCTATGTATATAACGAAGCAAGAAAGAAAGAAAATGTTTTCACTTCTGCCGGCACTCCCAGAGTGCAACCCGTCTTTTTTTTATCCTAGAGTTTATTCCAGTCGCATTCAAAGCTTTTACTTGGGAGTATAGAGTCCGCTTTTTCCAAACTAATTACCTACGGATTTGTTTGAAAAAGATATGTAATACACACTCCGGTAGAACTAAACAAATAATAATGAAACATGAAACAACAACAACATGTTTAATAACGAGTGTTTCCCCGTCGTGCCCTGAATAAGGTTTCCATCCGTCTGAGTATGCTGCGAACGATGTTGTCAATGATTTCTTGGGGTAACCTCTTCCATTCTTCAACTAATATGTTTCGCAGCTCGCCCAGATTGTAAGGAGGTGGAATTCTTGATTTGACACTCCTCTTTAGCAAGTCCAAAACGTGTTCAATCGGATTCATATCCGGGGACCGTACTGGCCACTCCATCACTGTAACACCAACATGGTTAAGATATGCCTGTACTGAGCGAGCACTGTGAGCCCGAGCATTATCCTGCATTACAATGAAGTCGTTACCAATAAATGGGACAAATGGCACAACATGTTCCTCTAAAATTTCCCTGATATACTGATCAGCAGTCAGATTTCCACCGTCGACTACCAGTAGGAAAAGTCGGGCAGTCGACTCCAGTATCCGAATTTTGGCCTAAAACTGAGATATTCATCGGTGAAAACCAGCCTTCGATTGTAACAATTACACAGAGGTAAATTAAACGGTTTATCATTTAAAGTAATAATAACTACCTATTATAAGTATATGTAGTTTCATTGTAGCAGTAAGTACATACGTTTAAAGTTTAATATCCAAGTCTAAAATTACTTACTTTGGACAAAGATCGATAAGATCAGAATCAATCGTGTATGTGAACCCTAATCGGGCGCTAGGGATCAATTTCATTTGGTATCCGAGACGCAGAACATGACACTAGTATTAGATATCGAAGAGGTAATTTGATAGATGCCAGTGATAAATAAACTAGTAAGGAAAATAAGATATATTCGAAAAACCTTTTTAAAAACAATCTTTTTTTTTTTGGTTTTTTTTTTCTTGCATTGTCATCCGAACTGAACGTGCATACCAAATTTCAGCTCAATCGGTTGAGGGCAAGTGCCTTAAAATTGAGTTGTAAGATTCCACCCGAACAAACATACATTGCAAGTTAAATAAAAGCTTGTAATTACTTGATACTAGTGTTGCCCAAAATCGGTCTTGGTCTTGCAATCTTGGTCTTGTTCATGCATTTTCGCAAGACCAAGACCGACTTATTGTAGCAAGACCAAGACCAAGACTGACCCCTGCAAGATTTGAGCAAGAACAAGACTTAGCCTGCAAGACTCTTGCGTCTCGCAGTTTAGCCAAACAGATTTGGGCGTTATTATTTTCTTTTTATGTTTTGGCGAATTTGTGTACTACTGTATGGATATTTGTATGTCTGAATTCGTTGGTCTGAATAAATAAATTAAACCTATTTGGTTTTAATCCCGTTTTCTATAGATGCTCAGTATCAAAACCGTATCGTCATAAGCACTTATAAGTCTAGGTACCTACTTACCTACTTACTCTTCCCAGTAACGGAGTACCTAAATGTTCGAAGTGTAAGCCACTGCGTCGTAAACACAATCGCGCACGTTTCAATGGATTGTCTTTTAATTTTAATATGGTGTCTCTGTCACTCACTACGTACGATCGGTACGATATTGAAAGCGTCCACCATCGCAGTTATTAAACGCGTCGCGACATGATATGATTGGATTTGGTTTAAAAGTGAGAACTGGCATTAACATATTATGCGTTTCAGTTACCGAATTGAATGATTTTCAAATCACAGAAACTGAATGGCAAATACTCGAAAAAATACATAAGTTTTTAATAAACTTTAAACTTTTATCAACGAAACTTGGTGGAGAAAAATATGTTACATTACCGCTAGTCATTGTATCATTCAATCTCTTGCTTGATAAAATTGAAACCATGGTAAAACAATTAGATGAGAAACCTAATCGAACTGAAGTAGATGAAAGGCTCATTCTAGGTTTTCAAGCAGCCCGAGATAAAATGCTTAAACATTATAAGAAGAGCAACTGGATTTACTGTACCACTTTAATTTTAGACCCAAGGCACAAAGCTCAGACTTTTGACATGACATTATAGGGGAAGCAAATTAAAACAGAAAGCTTGCGCAAATTTAATGAACTTTATAAAGACTATAAAAGTCTACACGTACAGCTACACTTAGTGTCTAAATCTCCAGAATTACCAAGAAATGAAAACAAAGAATGCGAATATGATGAAGATGTAATAGACTTTGAGAGACTGTATGCATGTCCCTCTACGTCATCTGGATCTTGTCTTCAAGGCTTAGTTATTGACGAGTTGGAGGAGTACCTAAGTAAACCGAGAGCAGCCAGCTCAGAAGACATTTTAGAGTGGTGGAGGACGCATGAGACGGAATATCCGATTTTATCCAAGATGGCTCGTGATTTTCTTTCAATACCTGCAACTTCCGTACCTGCTGAGAGATTATTTTCTAAAGCATCGTTAGTAATTAGAAAACATAGAAATAGATTAAGTGATGAGGCAGCCAGGTGGTTACTTTGTATTAATTCTTGGTCAAAAGAATTAATATAAAGTAACCATTTACTTTTCGTTTTTCTAAAACACCGCCTTTCTAACCTTATTCACATTTAGTTTTAGCCACACAACGAAAACATCTCAAGGTCTCATCTTAAATCCGCATGTTGTTCATATCAATTTTTATAACAATGTTAACAATTTATTGTAAGGTACATTAATATAGTATATGTATATTAATGTACCTACCAATATATGGTTGTATATATACATTAGGAGAATGTTTGTTTGAGGAAACGCTTTCATTTGTACTTATAATTTTTCGAACTCGTTTTGTATAACGTTCGCAAGTCTACTGCTTGAAGTTAATTAAGTAGGAATGTCAATGTTATTGTGTACTATACTGCAATTTAATTTGTGTTCAATGTTTTATTTAAATAAATGGTAAATTGCACAGATTGTCTTTGCTTTACAACTCTTCCACCCCATTCCTTAAAAGCAGTGGCATGCACTCCATATACTTTGGCAATTAGGCAGTGCCTACGCCATGAATATAAAATCCAAAAGAAACTATTAATAGTCTTCAGCGATTTTTTACTAAATAAAAAAAAAATCGTTGTACCGTACCTACTTAAGAAATACAATTTGGTTGTAATAGGTACCTACATCGTTTCTTACAAGTTACACTTATGCACGTACGTAGCAAAGACGAGTACGACAAATTGCCCAAAAAATTACGCACACTAATGAAATCTGCTAATCTCACACACTAAACACGCACAGTAAATCATAATAGGTACCTACCTGAAGTTAGTAATTACGCTTAGGGAGTTAAATTGCATCATCTATCTATCTATATATATAAAAATGTTATGTTGGTTTGTGTAGGTACGCTTCAAAAACTCAAAAAGTTCTG
Source organism: Eilema caniola (assembly GCA_949126895.1). NCBI lineage: Eukaryota > Metazoa > Arthropoda > Insecta > Lepidoptera > Erebidae > Eilema > Eilema caniola. Next base: position 10,563,285 of record OX421476.1, read on the forward strand.
CACCGATCGAGCTGAAATTTTAGAATGATATATAATCCGCATCAAGGATTGTTTTTACAGTATCCACGCGGGTGAAGCCGTGGGCATCAGCTAGTTTTTTTATAATTATTAACAAGTTATGTATGTGTTAAGTACCCATACTCTGTTACGTTGTTCTAAGATCTAAACTAACGTGTTTAGTAAATAGCAATAAGCTAATAGGTATTTGCAAGACTTGCGAGACTCTTGCTGCAAGACCAAGACCAAGACCAAGACTGAGAGCGCAATACCAAGACCAAGACCAAGACCAGGTGTATTGACGCAAGACCAAGACCAAGACTGGCTAAGTCTCGTCTTGGTCTTGCATTTGGGCAACACTACTTGATACTTTATTTACTACTATAATAAAAACATACTTCTTAAGATGTTATAGCTGCTTATAGTAAATATTATAAGTAGGCTCCGTCCCCTAGGGTCCTCTTTTTTATACCACTGAGGTGGCAAACAAGCACACGCCCCACCTGATGGAAAGTGGTTACCGTGGCCTATTGACGTTGTGCAACACCAGGGGAGTCACAATCTTGCTGTCGACCCTGTAAACATAGAGTTTTTGTGCCGTCAGCGTAGAAGACAAAGCAGGAATTAGCCTTTGGTCTTCCTACTGACAGCACAAAAACTCTCCAGTGAGCTCTGGCTACCCTTCTCACTATACCCTCCTCTCATTAAGTATTATCGTCTGTTGGATTTATATGGACTCTTTGTAATTTATTATATCAGAAACTAAAGTTCCATGCTATTGTCAACAATTTCAGCCAATAAAAGTTTGGCCATCAAACTTTCAAATTGAATTCTTGGCAACGAGGATGGACAAGAACTGTCGACGATCAATTTCGATGTAGGGAAATGTAAACACATAAAACTAAACCACTGTAAACAACTGGAGAAACTAGTATTGTTTATAGGTGTATAGTAAATATCCCGATATCTCTAATAATAGTGTCGTTTAAGCAAATAATGTATAGGTATATAAAGTTTTTAAAAATAATAAATATCTACGTAGCCTAGGTACATTTATCTTCGCATGCAAATCCCTACTCACCGACCAGCGGGGATGGTTATTGGGAGTCGAATTGACTAAAAAAGAAAGTTCCTTCAGCCCCTCTAGACAAGTGGCAATTCGCTAGCCGGCGTTCGGTGGAATAGAATGACGAATGTATGGGATTTACGTTAACGCATGTCAAATACGTCAAATCCTATACATTCGTCATTCTATTCCATCAAACGCCTGCTAGCGAATTGCCACTTGTCTAGAGGGGCAGGTATTAATCTGATGGGGTGTGAGGTGAAGTGGTAATATAGTAAGTCATTATGTTTGTTTGGCTTAAATGTCAGAGCTCTGGCTATCGAACTTTTATTACCTTACCAGTTTATCCGCAATATTAATACTTATCTACGCCTTACACCACAGGCCTATAGTATATTTCATTACTAGTACGGAAAGGCTGTCATTGCAAAGAGTTCCGACAAATGTCTACCCGAGCCGAAGGCGAGGGTTGACAGTCGGAACGAGTTGCAATGACGGTTCCGTACGTGTACTGAACGACTATTTTTAATACAGTTGCGAAAAAATGAAGCAATTTAATCAAATTATAAAAACACAATAAACTCAATTAACTAATCATTTATAGAATAGAATAGAATATTACTTTATTTGTACACCATTTACATTAAATCTTACGAGTGAGATACACTTAATACAATTGTTGTACAAAGGGCGGCCTTATCGCCATAATAGGCAATATCTTCCAGGCAACCTTTGGATGAACTAGAATTAGGTGTAAGAATAGGTGGTAGTTGGTGTGACTGGAAATGACAAAAAATGATATATGAATACACAAACAAACATACATATACACATATACCTAATCATATACGTACATATATACATCTATACAACATACATACATACACTCATACATACATACATACATACATACATACATACATACATACATACATACATACATACATACATACATACATACATACATACATACATATTTTATAATATACATCATAGTGACACAAAATATGTCTCTCCAGATCATAAATTTATTATTATTATGTAAACAAACTTTCAGTAGTTGGATAATTATATATTACTAGCGTGACAGAAAGTGCTCATGTAAAAGCTTTTTAAAACTTGTGATAGATTGTGCTCGTCTGATAGCAACTGGCAGCTCATTCCACAGACGAACCGCTTCTACGGTGTAGGATCGATCAAAGTAATTTGTGGAATGCGTCGGCATTTTCAGTACTAAGTTCTCCGACGACCGCAAGGACCTCGAATGTGTGTCATGTAGAAACCTAAAACGTTCTTTAAGGTAAGTGGGGGCTTTGGGATTAAAAAGAATATTGTAAAGAAACGTTAAAATATGAGTATTCCGGCGAAGGCGAATTGGAAGCCACTTGAGTTTGAAACGGTATTCTGAAACATGATCGTATTTGCGTAAGCCAAATATGAATCTTATACAAAAATTTTGAAGTCGCTCAAGTTTATCTAATTGTGCTTCTGTGAGATTTAGATAGCTGACATCGGCATAGTCGAGAATTGGTAGAAGGAGGGCTTGTGCTAGCGCAGCCTTTGTTGCCGTGGGCAGAAAGTTTCGTAACCTTCATAGTGATCCCCCTGAGGCAAACAGCTTGCGGCTTACCTCTTGCAGCTGGCGATTCCAGGACAACGTCTTGTCAAGGTAGATCCCCAGATCTTTGACACAATCAGATACAGGCACTAGTGTACCTTCAAATTGTATCAACGGCATAACGGACCAATCTATATTAGAGATCATTCTGGAACTACCGACAACAATTAGCTGAGTCTTTGATGGATTAATCTTTAGGCCGTAATTTTTACTCCATTCACTAATATGCGCTAGATCCAGGTTAATTGTGTCTAATGCCTCTGATAGCTGGTTAAGTGGGGCCTGGCTATATATCTGTAAGTCATCTGCATACAAGTGGTAGGATGAAACTAGTTTTTGGGAGATAGAATTGATAAAAATCGCGAAGAGTAGTGGAAATAAAACGCCGCCCTGCGGTACGCCAACTGTTGTATTGCACCATGAAGAGAATGACTCTTCTATGCGTATACGTTGTCGACGACCAGACAGGTAACTCTGAAACCAATCAATTGCCGTTGGAGATATGTTAATAGAGCGAAGTAAGCCCACCAGGACGTCGAAATCTACAGTGTTGAATGCATTGCTAAAATCAAGGAGCGAAAGAACTGTTATATTTCCTCGATCCATGGCTAGTCTTATGTCATCTGTGATTTGTACCAAAGCAGAAACAGTGCTGTGCCCAGGTCGGAAGCCGGACTGAAATGGATTTAGTATGGTGTTTCTAGTAAGGAAGGAGCTAAGTTGGGTATGGATTAGGCGCTCAAAGACTTTGGAGAGGAATGGTAATATGGAAATAGGTCGGTAATCAGAGAATGTGGAGGGCTTGGATTTTTTTGGCAGAGGAGTAATTTGCGCTTCTTTCCACGCAGATGGGAAATTGCCACAGGAAATGGAGTGATTGAATATATGACACAAGATTGGTAGGATTTCGTCGAGGATAGGAAGTATCATATTCCGACTGACACAGTCACTGCCTACTGCGTTGGACGTTATTGACGTAATGCTCTGCTTAACACCACAAACCGTAAATTGATCAAAGACAAAAGTTGGATATTGAGGAGTTGGAAGAGATGAAAGATAGTTAAGTGTGTTTGTTTTAGTTGTCCCATCAATATTGGACGAAGATGAGAAGTGATGATTTAGTGAATCAAGATTGAAATCTTTAGGAATTGAGTCATGGCGAGATTTTCCAACTCCTAGTGTTCTCAGGAACTTCCAAACCTTAGCTGGTTCCTCATTTTCCACAGAGGTATGAATATGCTGGCGTTGTGCTTTCCTACACATCTTGTTGCAGAGATTCCTAATTGCTACATATTTATCTAAGTTAGATTGAGTGGGCCGGCACTTGTACCTACATTTAGCAGCAGCTTTTTTAGACATAATTTGTTTTATGTCATCGGTAAGCCAAGGAGAGGGTAAATGTTTGATTTTGACAGCTCGGGCTGGTGCATGGACATTATAAAGATTAATCAGGTTTTTTGTAAGTAGTTCTACTTTAGTGTCAGTACATTGGGTTGCTAAGAGAGGGGTCCAGTCAATGTTGAGAACATCCTCACGAAGCTTGTCGCCATCCATAGCTCCAAAACTGCGCTGCAAGAGAATTCTCGGCTTTACCTTGGGAGGTCGGATTTTATAAGATAGATATATCAGATCGTGGTATGAGAAAGCATCAGCCGAACATTGGCCATGTTTGATGGCATGTCCAGGTGAAGAAACTAAGATGAGGTCTAGAAGAGTAGGGATACAGTTAGGAAAGTGGTGGGTTACATTAAGGGGAAGTATAGACAAGTTGCTAGATTCAACTATACGTTTAAGTAGTGCCGAGCGATGGTCATTTTTCATAAGGCACGTATTGAAATCACCCATTATAATCGAATGTGTGTAAGTTGGAGTCAGATTTTCTAGAAGAAGTTCAAAAGAAGAGAAGTAGTCTACGTTTAAAGAAGGAGAATAGTACACGCCAAAAAGAATCTTAGTGTGATGAATCTCTACTTCCAAGAAAAGATGCTCGCCAGCGTTTGCCGGTGGTGGTTGTGCAGACATATTCAGTATTAAGTATGGAATATAAGAGCGCAGGTATATAGCTACACCCCCACCACGACCAATAGCGCGATCGTTTCTAATTAGATTGAATCCTGGAAGAGTGTAAGAAATTGTAGGCAGACATGGCTTGAGCCACGACTCTGTGATTAGGATTGCATGGATGTTTTTGCAATTAAAGGTTGCCAGCATATCTGGGAAATGGGCTGGAATACTCTGGGCATTTATATGGACTACATTGAAATTCCCCGGCACATCGGTAAATAGAGACTGAAGGGTACATTCCAGTGTTGGTGAACTAGAAAAGCTATCATCAAGACTGTCTGCTGTGTAAAAACTTTCATTATCACTACAGGACAAATCAGACATATATATATAAATATATACTTATAATTCTAATAAATAAATAAAATATATTTTATATAGTTGTAAATTATTAATTAATATTTCAATTTATGAATAAAATAATAAAAATATGATACTCAAATACACTTAAATGTATTAGTCCACCGGCCAGTTGCGTGTTATAATAGACACAAGATACACGTAAAATAAAATACCACACAGATAATTAAAATAAAAGAGCAGAATTACAATTGATATAAAGTATTAAACAAGTTTAAAAAGGTATTGTTCAGGTTTAAATTTTGGCCCAAAAGCCTCTTGTCCAATGTCAATTTTGGAGCTCAGAAAATGATGAAACGAAACGCGTGAATTTGACATTTAGATGAGTGAAGTGAGTTGACTTGACAGTGTTTGAAAGTTTTGCTTATCAATAGTTTGATTTTACGGTAACCTTAAAATTTTTCACAAAGCATCACGATTTATAATTATGTTTTACAGTTTAAGAAGGTAGTGAAGGAGACAGAAAAATGTTAACATAGTAAGGTATAAATAGATCGTTAAAGTCACCAGAAAAGTGGGTACAAGATTATGCTATCAATGGCCTACAACAATACAAGCAATATGTACCTGGACAATGTTCGGAGCAACACTAATATTTTTTAGCCAAAGCAGCAGCTCTTCTTGTCTTGGGGGCCGGCTTTATAGAGTCTGGGATATTATTCAAGTCAGCGACAGATGCTATCCGGTGTCTGTTACCATTGGGACCTAGGACATAAACAGAACCCTCTCTGGACCAGCAGTTTGTGACCCCATACTTCTCGCGCGCCGCCATGAATGCTGCGTGTCGCGTGCGAGTCAAAAACTCTGAGAGAGTCACACCTGTGCCCTTCAATTTCTTCTTCGACATCCAGATATTATCCCGTACTAGCACCGACTGAAACTTCACCAGTATGGGCCTGGGCTTGCCTCCAGGTGCTGATCGGCCCATTCTTTGACACCTTTTGATGTCTCCGGCTGTGAAAGTTTCCACCTTGAGGTCCCGCTTGATTGTGTTTGCCACCACCTGCATAGTCTGCTCATCCTTCTGCTCAGCAACGCCATGAAGAAGCAGGATCTTGCGGCGGCTACGTGTCTCTATGCTGTCCACCTCCCGAGCCAAATAAGCCATCTGATGTTGAACAGCCTTCAGACTTTCCAGCACAAACACCTTGAAGGTACTAAACTCCTCTGCCAAATTGGTTAAGTTGGATGTACCCGGGGCTCTCCTTTGAAGCTCTGCCTCAAAGCTAGCCATTCGCTCCACGAAGTTGGCTTGCATATCAATCAGAGACTGCTTCATGTGATCCATATTGATAAGGAAATACTCCTATGTCACTGCTGCCTTAATCTGCGTAGATATTTTGGATATAACAAGGAACCAGCGGGTTTTTTTTTTTTTACGTGCGGGAAATCCCCACGGATACCCACCCCTCCGGAGCCGAAGGGGTAGGTTATGTCGGACTCGAACCGACTAAACCGCACGCCGTCTGTGGGTCGATGTGCTAGGCCGGAGGTGAGGTTGTCTTTTGACATATCCCTCGCACCCCGGCTGACCCAGGGCCATTCCTCTCGGTCTGGCCCTCCTCGGGAGGGGGGACCACGCGGTCCCCGACTCGCCCCCGGTATGGGGGGGGCGCGCATCGTCCTACGATGCGCGCCGCCGCCGTGGCCTGCTTCTGCTAGGGTGACGAGCGGCTCCACCCGTCACCCTCAGGCCCGCGCTCATGGGGGGCGGAGGTCGGTTTGCGCCCTCCGACGCCCGAGCCGCCTTCGAACGCGGCCAGCGATGTCCGCGAGTCTTTCTCGCTCGCTGCGCCGCGCCCGCTCCGCTGTCTCCTTCACGAGCATGACCTGCTCGCAGAAGGAGGCGCTGGCCGCCCACGCATCCGCGCAGCGGACCATCGCCGCGAGCAGGGTGGAGAGCGTGAGCACTCTCACCCCCAGGGCCGTCACAAGCTCCCGCCTCGGCGCTTCAAACGCCGGACACTCGGTGAGCGTGTGCAGCCCCGAGTCCACGCTCGCGTCGCAGTGATGGCACTCGGGCGTTGGCTCTTTGCCCATCAGATGCAGGTACCGCCCGAAGTTACCGTGTCCGGTAATGACCTGCGTCTGACGGTACGAGAGGCCACCGTGTGGCCTCTCTAGCCACTCCCCCATGATGGGTCTTACCGCCGCAATCACGGCGTGCCCTGCGCGTGGTTGCTCAAGTCGTAGGAACCAGCGGGTACCACTTATACACTTATTTTTTGTCATATAACTTGATTATTTAATAGATTATATATTTTTAATTTAAATTTTAAATAGGAGCAATTTTATATATGTGTTTTTTATTTAACTACCCACATATAGTTATAATTCACATATACATTGAAATTGGTACAGTTTTTTATACTAACTGGGGAAGTTTTAGGTTGCATATTTACTGTTTGAGACAAACTATTATTAATTTCGTATGATTGTTCATGTATATTTGTCATACAATGGCGTTTGCTAGTTGATGGAATTGGATCTGATGAATTATCATTATCAACGAAGGTACTCGTAGATGGACGAACGTTCTCTTCAGCATGTGAAGGAGACGGACTGGACCTTAAATTAATGGATTGTGTGGTCTTTTTCCCAGTTTCTAGTTTGTTGTTTAATGAATCACCAATATAGCTTTCTGCAACTTTGTCCGATTTCCAACCACCTAGTCGCTTTAAGGACGTCAAATGGGCTCCTGAATCTGCCAATAATGTAGCAGAGGTCCTTCTGAAGCTGTGCCCAGTATAACACTCAGCATCCGGCAGACCAAGAAACGTAGCTATTTCTTTTGGCATATTACCAAATTTGTTTATGCCGATTACTTGAGCTGTACACTTCCCTTTTTGGAAATTTTGAAAAAAACGGTCGGATTTTCCTTTTTGGGACCGCTAGTTCATATTTTTTTTCACTATTGTGAGAAAATCTCCTTCAACAACAAAGCTTCGCGGTATCTTATTTTTTGTGTTTGGAATCTTGATAAGTAGCATTTCTCCATGGGCTTCAATATCTTTTAAAGTAATATTGGCTAACTCCTCTCTGCGGCAAGCTCCAACAAAACGATTTGATTCATATAAATAATGTATTGACTGTATTTTGCGATTTTGTAAACTGAACACTAAAGAAAAATGTAGATACTTATTAATTAATAGATGTAGTATACTTATTAATAAATTACCTTTGTGGCTAAATAACAATCATCGGGAGCTTCTTTCAAAAACCTTTCCACGTCATTCGATGTTAATATTTTCGACTTTTTACTGGTAAAACCGTCTGATTGTCGTTTTAAGAAAGCATTTAATTTTGGATATTGAGTTATATCCACGTTGTTCCTTATTTTCAGCATACTTTTTATCATCGAAAACCTTGACCATAACGTAGAAGGTTTTAATTTTGCTGAGAGTTCGGAAAAGTATGCCAACATAACATTTTCTGAAAAACTATTTGCTTTTTTCTCTTCTCTCCACGCAATAAATTCGTCGTATATAGATTTGTAGCGACTTTTTGACTTTTCCGGTAAAATGTTCTCCGAAGCATTTTGTGCAATTATACTGAGTTCCGGTGGTGTTAATTCAAAAAAATTTAGGTCGAAATTACTCATTTTGTGTAAAAACAAGTAAACTCGTGAAAAAAATTTCGGAAAATGGCGCCAACCGTAGAATGTAAGCAGTTTTTTTTTCACCCATTCTGGTAGGCAAAGGGAACTGCCTATACAGCCAAGTCTTTAGTACTTACTATTTTTTATTATAAGAAATGAAATTTAAATTAAATGATATGAAATGAACTGAAACCTTAGCTAACTCATTCAATCAAATAATTAATTCTGATATTGGACAAATTAGTATAGGTAGCTTCTTTTTAGAAACAAATAAACCTATTTGCATGAATCGCAAAAACTTCTATGATTTTTTTTATCATGGTTGTTTTTTTTTAATATAAATTATTTTGACAGTTGGGAAAGAAAACGCACGAGTTCGCTAAAGGCAAAAAAAAGCACGAGTGTGAAATAGCCCAGATCCCGAACGCTACACGTCCCTGCAATACGCCACTTTTTGAGCAACTGTATTAAAAAATATGTTACTAGCATAATCATTAAGCTTTCTTGGAGTCTTTTAAACTCATAGATTTAAATAAAATCATCCGTCTTTACGGGCCTCTACAACAAGAAAGAGCATAATAAAGTAAGTTAATGAAGTCGGCAGTAATAAAACGCTAGCTTTAAAGATTGAAGGCCCCTTTTTTATTACACACCATAAATAAAATAAGCAAGTTGATGCATTCAACACTGTAATGAGACTGAATTTACCTCTTTGGTTCTGTAATAACGCAAAGTAAAGTCTTGTCAGAATGGTTCATTACCATTCAGTACGATGTCTTGTAATTCCCAGTTATAATTCCGATAATTGAGAAGAAAAACTCAATCCGTTTATTCCTATTGCTCTTGCTGCTAAGTCCGATCAATTAAAATTAATTGAGTATAAGCTCTGCAAGTCTGCGCCCGGATCGTTTTAATATTTATGTTATAAATAAATGAATGAGTTTCCTAGAGATTGTTCCTTCTTACATCTACAATAACACCATATTCACTTATTAGTTCATTAGTAGGGTGTGTCTGATATTTTTTATACGAACCTAGTGTATCGTCGTTCAGAAGCCTGGGCTTTTCCATGGTGATAATATTATGTGATTTTTAATACACTTATGCCTACCTCTTGGGGAGGTAAAGTCTGAATGTCTAATATGATAATGATCAAACAAGACTCCAATGGGATCACTTTGGTGTGTCTGTATGTGTCCATCTGTCATGGCCTTTTTCCTCAAATGTGTTGAACATTAAATAAGAAGTCAATGTCCCGTCTTATACCATATAAAACATCAGAATTTTATATACGCAATTACTTAGCCTGCTCCAGTGAAATGGCACACCAATTTCATATGTTAGGTCCTATTCATATTTCGATGTAACAGTTTTATTCATTTACCTATACACTTCTTACACATTATATTACAGTTTCGCTAGTTCCAGACTTGACCTATTTCCTTACATAATGTCATTCAGAAATACAGGTTGCAAACGTCGACGCTCATGATTAACAACGGTAAAAGATTTTAGAGAGAAGAGATTGCGCCGAGCTCTTGAAAAGTCATATTGTACACGCATATGGTTCATCGTATGCAAATGTTCATCCGAGTGTGATACTGAGTGTTTTCATCTAAGTATTTTGTATAATATTAAATGTAAAAGGTTCTTTACACCTCATGATATTCAGGTATCGCAAGCTGAATTATTTTAGAGATTATTTGCAGTAAATATGCCTTTTAATTTCGCATAAGAATTATGTTTATGTGATGCAGAGAAATGAATACACCAGTAAGTAAGACTGTGATTCTAGAAGGTAACTGGGTAACTCGGGCTTTTTGCTAAAATATGGTAATTATAAATCTGTCTTATATTTAATGGATATTTGTGCTAAAATGCCTACACTTTGGGAAGCAATGACTTCAAAATAGCGGTTTTATGAAAATGAATATTGTCAGGACCTTAAATACAAAGTCCCTGTTGAATTAGACCGCAAGTCACTTGTTAGCTGTAATCAAAGCGAAAGTCGAGTTATAAGAAATAATATCACGTAACCATTTCTGTTCCTAGATGAACATTTTCCTTTGTATCAATACGGATAACGCTAGTAGACCCATTACTTCGGTTGACGAACTCACTGAGAGCTATAAGACCGCCATTTGTGCTGGGTATCGATAAGGTTATGTTATATACACTCGTGCTAGCAGTCGGAGTGAACGGACGCTTCTGATGCTGTTTATTAAATTTATTATTGTATTTAATTTCATAAAGATTCAATTGTGTACCTTATTGCAAAATTAATAAAGTGTTAATTTCCTACTCGTATCAGCGAAACTTGATTCTATACTTATCAGATTCACCACAGATCTAGGAACGAAATAGACGAGAATCTTGAAAATGCCTAAGGCACTAGGTGAGCACTCTGGTTCAGTCACGGACATTACTTCTGAAAAAAGCACCTCTGAAAAAAGTACTCGCCGTAAACGTTTACAAAATGACGAGTTCACTGAAGCATTTGACTTATTCAGTACTAAAATTATGGCAAAATTGAACACATGGAAACTAGAACTCGGTCAAGAAATTGCTGATATCAAAAATTCACTGAATGACATCATTGAAACATCGAAGGAATTAAGGTCCGAGATTAACCAAATCAAGGGTGAATACACCACAATAAAGAATTCTGTTGAGGAACTGAAGTCGAAAATAAACATAACGAACGGTGATGTAGCCTCCCTAAAAACGTCCATGCAGTTTCACAGTGATAGCCATGATGAAATTAAAGCCAGTATTGAACTTTGCTCCAAGAAAATTGAATCTATCGACATACTTCAAGTGGAACTAGCAATCATGAAGACCGAGAACATGCAAATGAAGTCTGAGTTTAACCTTAGAGAGCAGCGCGACCGCCTACTAAATATTGAGGTTGTTGGAATACCTGAACATAAAGATGAAGACCTTTTTGAAATCATCCTGCAATTGGGAAAGCATATTGCCATAGACATAGCACGTGATGATATCATACATATTAACAGAGTTTCTTCTCTCTCTAAAATCCAGGGTAGACCAAGAAATATTGTACTAAAGTTGAGAACTCGACAGATCAAAGATAATTTGATCTCTAAATCAAGGAAATGCCGATTGACTACAGCCGATCTGAGAATACAGGGTAAAGTCGTTCCCGTATTTGTTAATGAACATCTGACATTATACCACAAAAATTTTCTGAAGAAAGCAAAGGAAATTGCCAATTTAAAGGAGTATCAGTATACATGGGTAAAAAACTGCAGAATCTACGTGAGGAAGGCGGCAACACTCCCTGCGCTTCAAATCATGGACGAAATAGATCTGAAGAAAATAATATAATGGCAATGACTTATGTTCCTCGCTTGGTATCGTACGCTTGCATTTACACCCTTCCTCATTACACTTACAAAATAACAATTGTTTTTATATTACATAATAGTTTAATACTGATTTATACATTACATTACATATTTAAAAAGTTTTATTTACACACAAGAATTGTTTGTATGACTTTGTTTGTCCATTCTACGCGTTCCGAGTTCTATAAGTTGTTTACGTTCGAGCAATGCTATTCCGAAGTGGTACCTGCGTGCCTGTTGGCGATGCGGTCGGCGGGGGTGCAGTGTTTTGTGAATATTATGAATAGTTTTTTTACAATCGGGGAAGAAAGAAATAATTTTACTAGTTACACACATTCATTTTTAATACATTCATTAATGACAATACGCACTATTGATCTTATTCAAAACACTCTCTTATGTATTAACAATACATTTGGAATAGGCTTTTATGTCCTTTTTTGTATCTTGCAAATATTATTTTTCATTAGTTCATGCATGCTATATGAATACAGAGATGTATTTCTTGTTCAACTTGATAAAAATTATTTGATTACGATCGCACTGGACTTAAGTGCACCCTTACGTGCTGTGTTGACTATAGCAATGCGTTACCAACCACTACCGCACAATAATTATTTGTACAAACCTGTAACATATTCATTTACTACAAAGTCATGTTTTTACTTTATTGGAACAATTTTGTTTAGAGTGGAGCACGAACCAGTGCGATGTACTATACATAACATTATATTAATCAAACATTATTTATTGCATCAAAAAGAACTAGGGGGGTACTTTCATATCGTAAGAGTATTGTGTTACTTGCACTGGTTATTAGTATATTATTTACGTCGTGTCTACACTTGCCGAGTTGTGAATCTTAGTTATGGCGTCTTGTAATTTGAATGTATATTATCAAAATTGTCGCGGTCTTAGGACTAAGGTTTTACAATTTCGGCAGGCAGTATTAGGCAATGATTATGACTTAATTATTATTACTGAAACTTGGCTGCATGGTGGTATTTTGGATGGGGAATTATGTGATCATAAATATGATGTCCTTCGCCATGATTGTGACCTTATCACGGCCAATAAAACTATAGGAGGGGGTGTTATGATATTGGCGCGCCGCACTCTTGGCGCGTGGTGTGTTGGGCACGAACCCGGAACCACCACAGACATGCTGACAATAGTAATTCCATCTAAGTCTCTGTCCGCGACTGCCGATCTGTATGTTAGTGTCGTGTACATACCGCCCGATGCACATCTCATACTCCCCGGCGTTGATGCTGTTTTAAGAAATGTGAGGGCGACGATCACTCGGAGTACTAAATCCTGTAACTACTTGTTGCTAGGTGATTTTAACCTCCCATGCATAGAATGGAGTTCCAATGGTCCCACATTTCTGAAACGAGGTTCAGTGGAGGTTCAGGAGGCAGGTGTGTATCTGGTAAATGAACTAGGTTTTCTGGGTTTGTTGCAGTATAATACGCTAGTTAATTATGCAAACAACACTTTGGACTTGGCTTTCTGTAATCTACCTTTACAAATAGCTGAATGCACAGTTCCCCTTACGAAAATTGATCGAGCACATCCTGTGTTTACATTGGAAGTTCTTGACCTAACTGTTTCTCCGTTTATGGAAAAATTTACACCTAGACCTAATTACAGAAAATCTAACTTCAACTTGTTAAATGAACATTACGACACCACTGACTGGCCATCAGTACTGAGCGTGGGTACGATGGAGGAAGCCATCAACATATTCTACCATAAAATCCAAGAGGGAATTGATTTGTATGTTCCGCTGATAAGTCATTCAGGTACACATAAATATCCGGTATGGTATAGCAGACCTTTAATAAAAATAATAAAGGAGAAATCAAAGGCACATTCACGTTGGAAGCGATTTGGTAACTTACGCGACCATGACGAGTTTAGATTATTGAGATCGAGGCAGCGGGCGGTGCAGCAAACGTGTTTCAGTAATTACGTTAAGGTAACAGAGGCTGCTCTAAAGCTCAGACCTAAGAACTTTTGGACTTATATCAAGTCTATGCGTGGGGGTTCTAACTATCCAAAATTATTAACATATAAAAATATTAGCTATTCCGACGAACGGTCTATTTGCGAAGCATTTAATGTGTATTTTCACAGTGTGTTCGGTTCACAAACTAACAATGGGGATAATCACAGTTTTACAGACTGCGCTGAAACAGACTGTGACATAATCACTAGTTTACTGGTGAATCTGAGTACTGTGGAAAAGGCTCTTGTCTCGCTTGCCACTGACAAGGGATCGGGCTGCGATGGGATTCCCTCAATCTTTTGGAAGGGTTGTGCGAAATCTCTGGCATATCCTATACATATTATCTTCAATCGTTCCCTCAGTGAAGGTATCTTTCCTGAGGCCTGGAAAAAGGCACATATTATACCCATTTTTAAGAAGGGCTCCCGCAGCAACGTCGAAAACTATAGAGGAATTTCTATTTTAAATACCCTGGGCAAGGTACTCGAAAGACTGGTATACAACGCTATATATTCTTATATTGCGGCTGGTGTACCGAATTCACAGCATGGATTTCTTCGGAAACGATCCACTATCTCTAACTTGGCATGCTTTTCTACATTTCTTCTCAAAAACACAGATAGTGGTGGGCAGGTTGACGTCATCTATACTGATTTTGAGAAGGCGTTTGATCGTGTGGATCATGTCATCCTGCTCAAGAAGCTATACAGACTTGGTATACGCGGGGACTTATTAAGGTGGGTTGAATCATATTGGCACAAAAGGTCTCAAGCGGTGGTGGTTGGCGGCTATCGGTCTGACTTCATTGAGGTTCCCTGTGGAGTTCCGCAGGGATCCCATCTGGGATCATTATTCTATAATGCCTATCTATATGATATTGACAATGCAATAAAAAATTCCAAATATCTTATGTACGCGGATGACAAGAAAAATTTTTGTTGTATTAATAATATAAATAACTGTGAAGCTCTTCAAGCAGATCTAAATAATTTAAGTGATTATTACAAAATAAATAAAATTACAGTAAATGTTAACAAATGTCAATTCATTAGTTATACTCGCAGACGAAATCCAATTAACTTTCAATATAATTTTAATGGGATCGCTATAAACAAGGTCAGCACAGTACGTGACCTGGGTGTATGGTTTGACTCTAAACTGACATTCTCTGATCATATTTACCGTATAGCCACAACAGCCTTCAAAAACTTGGGCTTCGTTATAAGAACCTGTAAGCCGTTCAAAGATATTGGATCGCTAAAAACCGTTTACTTCGCATATGTACGCAGCATACTGGATTATGCCTGCCCTATTTGGTCACCAATATATATTATTTACAAAAATCAACTTGAACGTATTCAGAAAATATTTATTAACCATCTTAATTACCGCAACCGCGCGCTTCCGATGTCATACCGACAAAGTTGTAATACGTACGACATCTTGTCGCTTGACGATCGACGCAAAGTCCTAGACATGTGCCTGCTGCATGACTTAATCAGTGGACGCCTCGATTGTCCCGACTTGCTGGCGCAGGTAGTGTTCAATGCCCCTCTCCGACGCACACGACACACACCATTATTGCACGCACCTCGTCACTCCACTAACTGCTCCCAGAATACTGTTTTTACGCGCATTGCTCGAACTCATAATGCTACTTTTAATGAAATTGACCTATTTTCATGCTCGAAGAAGTCATACAAGCTACAGATAATAAGTACTCTAAAAGAGATTGTAGATTAATCGAAGGGTGTAATACTAATACTGATTATGTTAGTTACATTAAACTAAATCTCGCTTCGTTCGTCTTCTGTATTTAGTTAAAAATGTAGTAGGTAAATTCTGTCCGTTCACATGCCGATTTATACTTTATGTGATAGTTAAGGAAAACCTGTTATTAGCCTTACTTTTTGTCTTTAATGTACGTATTTACTTACTGTAACGCTGTTGGTTTTCTTAGAAATAAATAAATAAATAAATAAATTAATGTCCAAGAAAGTTTGTAATGTAAAAGACAGTGATTGAGGCTACATTTATATGTATAAGTACATCAAAATATGTCTAGAAACAAAACACACAAAAAACCTTCCAAACAAATATTGTAATCGATGCTACAACCGATTAACAGCCTTTTGTCTATCATGTAATCATGTTGTTAAGACCTTGACCGTCTGTTCTCCAACTATATATAGAACCAGACTTTTCGTCGATGACGTCAACACTCACCTGTACATTTCCACAGTTTTCCCAACATATGTTCGTATTATCAACATTTACTTACCTGAAATAATATAACCTCACTTTATGGTTATCATCTATTCGGTGTAGGGAGTAATTAAGGTTTGTTCTCGTGGGATAGGTCCCTTACGTTATAAGGGTTATGACAAGAGTTTGATTGCTGTTAATAGTATTCTTTTTGAAAGCTTACTACGTGTTGAGCTTTTACTATTAATATTATTTAATGACTTGTTTAGAATTGGTTTTCATTTCGTAATTGGAATCCTGAACCTAGAGGTAAATAACTGGTGACCTGAGTTCCGCCTAGGCACGGGAACACTATCGTTAAACAAGTAAAATTTACTTATTAAGTTGTTTTGTCACCTGAACTAAAGGTGTGTACCAGTTATCAGATCAATCAGTCAACAAGAAGGGAGTAAATTTTCAATTACAAAATATAAAAAACAACAACTAAATAGAACTACTTAAAAATCATGTTACTTTAGTCAAACAAAACAAAATTACTCTACAAAAGGTATCACACTCTTTTTTTTTATTTAAATATCAGTTTTTTCATTCGAATCGAAATAGTTCCCGAGTGGAAATGACACATTAAACTCTTTTCACAATTCGTTCTGGTACTCATAAGATACATGTAGCAGTACTTCACAATGGCCTACAATTTCTTCGCCTCTATTCTTTCAAATATTAACATTTCTCATCACCGGTGTAGACCACCCACTATGATTAATTGTAGGATGACCATACATCGAGGCTTTATAATATTTATTGATTTATGTGCAAATTTGAAAAGGAGTTATTAATCATTTAGGTTTTCAGATGCAGATGATAAAATAAAAGTTAATTTTTACGATTTCATAACAAAGAGAAAATAACTTAATAGTTTTCCGTAATACGCATATCGACAAATGCTCTACGCCTTATGCAGTTCACAAGGAAGTTTACTGAGGAATAAATATGAAATGCAATAGCTGAACATATGAATATATACCTACAAGTGTGTGTTCTTAATGAATTAATACTGTAGTTTAATTAAAGATAAACAGAGAAATATATGATCATCAAACGGTAAAAAATAATCGAACATTGCTTACATTATTTACAATCAATTTTAATAATAGCCACCGGAGCCTAGCACAGAATTCATGGTCACCCTATGATACTACAGTAAGTTTTATTCATAAAATGACAGGTGATTACTATGCAGAGGCTGAAGGATAGTTTTTTTTTGCTCATCATAATTTTCTTTATTTTTCTACCATACGTTTGTAGATAGATTCGTGTACTGTTAAGTACAGTTATACACTTTTTATTGTTTGGACACGCGATGATACCATTTATATTTAAAATAAAACTAACTCTAATACTTAAGTCATTTGTTCACTTCATTTTAATAAAAAATTATAAACTTAACCAAATTACCTAGATACCTATTAAGTAACACTTTTCTGAGAGCTCTCTAAGACTTAATAGAAACACATTCCAAATATTTGTATAGAGATACTAATGGAGACAATGAAATATAGGACAATCTTGTATCGCATCTACCTATCAGAATATTCATCCCGCTTCTTAGGGGGGGGGGGGGGGGCTGGGACGTGCGTAATTCCCTCACGTCACACTGCCGTCCTGAGCCTGCTTCTGTAAGGACGGTGAACAGCCCACTCACCGTTCTCAGAACCCCGGTCATGGAGGCCGATGGTCTTCGGCGAGGTATCTACAGTATTATATTAAACATATATTAATGAGGTCATGGGAAAATGAATTTGCAATTTGAGTGACGTTAATTTGTCATATCATAGTTATGAAGAAGAGAGACACATTTATGACTTTTGACTTTATTTATTTTAAACTAACGGCAGTACACATTATAATTTATCGACTACCCACCAAACTATATTAAGAAAATATTACTTCCTTATAGTTACACATTTTTATTACATATAATGAAATTTATGCATGTAATTAACAGTAAAAATACGCAACAAGCTACATTAATCTAAAACTAAAGAGGGTCGTGTTGCTATAGCTACTAATTCAAAAACAAAGGGGTTTACCCCAGAAACATAATATTCAAGTGCCACCCCCATACCCCTTCTTCGAATGCCGAGTCTGAACTAAATTACCAATTTGCATAAGCAAAGGCTTGCCATGTGTAAATAGAGTGCCAACTTCAGTAGGTACCTATTTTCATTAAGCCTCGTATTTATGAAGAGACAATCATTTCTATGGCAAAAATAGAAAAAAAATGTGGCACATTACCTGAAGGAGGTGGAAATAACAGAAGCTAGATAAATGAGCTTATGATTTTTTTCATCTATTAGGGATCTGTTAAGGCATATAGTGCTTTTTTGCCATGTCATCTAGCATTGTTGCTTGTCAACAAAGAGCTCTTTCACCATACTAAAACCTGATCGCTTATAGCTTGGTTATGCCCACTAATTTGATATTCATGAAGCATTAGGCATCTGTTCTCCCATGAGCCACTCTAGTACCTACCATAACTAGGACACAACGCACAAAAAAAAATTACACTACAATTATAAAGAGGAAAGATTTGTTTGTTTCTAATGAATGAACTCAAAAACTACTGTGCCGATTTCAAAAATTCTTTCACCATTGGAAAGCTACATTCACCCTGAGTAACATAGGCTTCTGTGGCGTGGCGGTAGTGGACGCGGCTGCTACGCAGGAGGCGCGGGTTCTATCCCCGCTCAGTGCAAATATTTGTATGCATGAATATGTATATTTGCATTGGTCTGGATCTATCTATGTATATTATGTATGTATTTACAAACAAAAAGTATCTAAGTATGTTTATCCGCATTCTAGATTACATAACACAAGCTAGTTATTATGGGCGTAATTAATTAGCGTTGTGTGAAATGTTGTGGAATATTTAAAATAAATAAATTCAATTTAAAGATTTCCACGAGAACGTTTTTAGTGGATCGCTAGTATTATAAACGATAACTTACTGATAGAAACCTTCACAGGTAGATAACAACAAATATGGCAATTATAAATGATGACTTCCAATGACTTCCAATAGTCAACGACTTGTTGAACAATCCATACTATTATTATAAATGCGAAAGTAACTGTCTGTCTGTCTGTATGGTACGCTTTCACGCCTAAACCGCTGAACCTATTTTGATGAAATTTGGTATAGATGTAGATTAGACCTTGAGAAAGGACATTGGCTATGTTTGGTCGCGATAATCGACTTCCACGCGGGCAGAGCCCCGGGTAAAATCTAGTAAGTAATAAATCAATGCCTTTACTGATCGCAGCTATCAAAGTTCTCGGCTATTGATAGATTAGCCGTTGGCCAAGTATTAAGTTAATAGACAACTTCATACACCTGTAGATAAGTGCAATGTTGATTAATATTTTGTAAAAGTAACATGTATGTATATTCGGTCGTATATCCGTGAAGTGTATCCCCTAACTCCAATTCACCTTAATCGTTTCAGCAGATCCTTCATGCGAAAATTCATATTTATAGCACGTATTTGAAAATTTACAATTGCTGTTTAAAGTAATACTAGCTGACCCAGCGAACTTCGTACCGCTAACATTTTTCCACCCGCGTGGCGTCAGATCCCGTTCGCGCTGCACCTCTACTATATTAAACATGTTTTATACATATAAACCTTCCTCTTGAATCACTCTATCTATTAAAAAAACCGCACCAAAATCCGTTGCGTAGTTTTAAAGATTTAAGCATACAAAGGGATATAGGGACAGAGAAAGCGACTTTGCTTTATACTATGTAGTGATGATGAAGAGTTGAAACTTAATGATGATCCAGTACTATTAATAATGCTGATTTAATTTTAATGGAATCTAAGGTTACATTTATTTCATAGACATACAGAATACACTACGTATCTACATTATAATACCTTCTAATACATACTCATACACATACCTACAAAATATAAACAAAGCGTCTATCGAGGATCGTCTCTTATGAAACTGTAACGTGTTCGTAATGTGAATTCGCGGATTTCCTGTGTGATTGCACGCTTCGTAGTATTGACTTCCTTTCCTTTTTATTTACATCTCATTCATTAGTCAGATTATGGTCATGTAACAATTTATTTATGGGTAAAAACTTTGAAGAAAATATGAATAAAATGTTTATATTTCGAAAGTAAACGGTCATGATTCATGGTGATTTTGAAATGCCGATCATTATCTTACTCTTAGTCCCGGTCGAACCGGAGGCTCTCTTCAGAGTTCGTAGTCGATATCAGCCGAAAAGCTTTTGCAAATATTTAACCCTTACAAAACTCAAAGTTCTATTACAGTTCAAAATATACACTCATATTGTTGACTCCCCTTCAGAAAATATACCTATCAAATCAATACCATACTCATTACTACTCACACATACTCATACGAGTTTTCCTCGTCTACATTTAACTTTTTCCAGAACCCCGATATCGATTACAAACGTCCCCTAATACAAATGGCCTACCTGTTAAATTTATGATTGACAAATTGGTCCGCCATCCACCCCTCAAAATGCATTTGCACAGGTGTACGAGTCAATTTTGTATAATTTAACACTACGGTAAATAATACAGCAGAAAGTAATCAGCTCGCATTGGAAATTCCAGGTTTAATCAATTGTATTCCAGAAGTAAACATTTTTGTTGGGGCAGCGATTTTTGTTGACCGCGGCGTCAATCGCGTTGAACTTATTTGTGGGATTAAATTCTACACTGTCCAGATCTGTCCCTGTACCAAATTGGATGTGATTGAGTAACAAATACCAGTCTAAGCATTTTCACTAACTTTCACATTTTACAATACTGGAAGAAAAAGTGATAGAAGTAGGTTTAAGAATATATTTATACTATATCTACCAACCTACATTTCACTTATATAGCGTACTTATTATACCCATGGAAAAGTTCACGATAAATTATTCTCACTATATTGATCAACGACTCGCAAACAATCCCTCATTAATGAAGCCCCATAAGGATATTCAATTCCCTATAGGGGGAAATTCACATAACGTACGTTTGCAATATCAGAGAACACATTTGCGATAGGGGTCAGTGAAGCGAATGATTGAGACACGATACTGAAGTGTGTGAATCCACCTTTATTGGGCAAAAACAGAAGCCTTAAATATTTTCTTCCGAAATCAGATTTACTTGTCACGTGTCTAAATATATTAACCCCTCTTCGCCTGTGATAAAAGACGTATAAAAGAAAAAAACGTTTACCCAGAATATTATTATAGCTATTATTGGAATAATTATGTTTGAAGTCGGTATAATAAAAAGTAATTGAAGTAATTGAAGCTATAAAAGTGAGTACAAACGATCACAATCACCTTTCATTGTGACGAAAATGAAGGGTGCATTATCACATACAAGCCGTGTATGGTTTTTATGGTTATCTTATATTTTAACAGTAGCAGATTTCTACCTACTGTAGACAAACACACGCTGTCAATTGTTATGTATGTGCATTTGTTTTTATTTTTACGTACGAAAGACGTAGGTATCGTCTTAAATAAGAATTCTGATTTCGTGATAAGCGAGGAAAAGGTCAAGTTAAATCGAATAAAAGTAACCAGAAGAGTATAACCCGTTTACTGTAAGTTCAGACCTAACGTCTATGTAACGTCATCGACGCCAGGTCCAAACTAAAAGTAAATGGGCTGTAACTCGCTATGCTATCTCTAGGTATATTTTTATTTTATAATTTTACGTCTGAGCCAGCCCTTTCTAAGAAAAAAGCCGCATCGAAATCCGTTCAGTAATTTTTGCGTGGATCGCGAACAACAGACAAACAGAAACCTAGGATTTTCAAAAAAAATATTTTCGTGTTTAGCATCGTTAACATAACATAAGCCAAGTATTTTTTTTATATCTCCAATGTACAGACACGACTACTTTACAAAACTAACTTTAAAATTTCCTATAATTTTTTTTGTGAAAGTTGTACTTGAGATCCCTTACACCTATAAAAACTCAGACCTACACAATTTCACGTTGGTCTTGACATCTCGTGTCTTGGTTCATCTACTCCAAAATGATAATACTTAACTAATTTAAGCTATTCTAGTGCATTCATTTAATTTTCAGATAAGTTCTGTTAAGTGGAGCAGGTAGCTGTAACTCCTAAATGGATAACTGTAGGAGTTATCTGTCAATTGAATTGGTTAATCATACCGTTAAAGTAACGTTATTATTGACAGTGGTCACGACTGTAGGAGGTAGGACACGACAGTATTTCTGTCCTATTGAGCAGTCCGACTGGGGAAGTAAATTCGCCCTACAGAATACCGCGGTCATAATAACCTCGTGTTCTGTTCCCGGAGGTGAGTAGGGTAGCCACTGGAGAGTTTTTGTGCTGTCAGTGGGAAGACCTCGCTTGTCCTGCTTTATCCTCTACTCTACACTGACGGTTCAGAAACTCTCTGTTCTAACAGGGTCGGCATTGCGAGTGTGACGCCCCTAGTGTTGCACACGTCCATAGGCCACCGTAACCACTTTCCATCAGGTGGGCCGTGTGCTTGTCTGCCACCTGAGTGGCATAAAAATAAATATGCAGGGATTCACAGACAGACAGGTTCTGTATACGAACTGCGGAAATAAGTATACCTCAGTGGAGGGGTCTCTATAACCCAATTCCTGCCGGCTTCCCTTTTGAACCTACATACAGAATTATAATATATACATACGCTCACGCCTATTTCCCTCCGGGGTAAACAGAGAGAACAGCCCGCCATTCGAATATATCCTTACATACTTCACGAGTTTCCTCTACTGTCATTAATCTTTAAGTATACCTACTAATGTAGATACTAATTTTTGATACTAGAAATATAAGTAAAGCAATTAAAAAAAAGTACCTGAAATTCGGTATCATTTTTTAAGAGGCCCACCGATTCCAAAATACAGCGAAAACGTTGAGGTTATTTAATTGACTGTAGTGTTAATAATATAAAGTCGTGATACATAATATGTAGGGTGGGCTGCGATCACTGAACATGTCTTTGAATCTCGTTTGTTATTTTTGTTTTGCAGTTGTATAAAGGTTACTTGTTATTGGTATAGCATGTGACCACAAAACAGTACTGTTATGTGCATGTGACTATGTTTATAAGTATAATAAAAGAGAAATCCTTATGGTTACTCATCGATATTATTCGTAACATCAGAGCTATAATTTGTGCACCTGGACAACCGATCTTTATACCCGAGGAGGCATGACTCACTCGCCACTTTAGGTGCGGTAAGCAGAAATAACAAATAACACGAGTTTAGAAATGAAACTAACGCCAGATGCATTTATGATCACATCAATTATTTATCACCTCACATTTGTTCTAGTTCATACATTTGTAGTAGTTGTCAAGTTCTAATTTATGAAGAATGAAATTGTTGGCAGTAGTTTTTAATACGCGCAAATAAACTTTTGTCCAAAAAGACATTTCTTAAATAAAAGATAATTATTTCAATTCAAGTAGGTAACACGCAAGTAATCCAATGCTTAATCAATAAAGAAACCTCTCGCAATTTGCGCAAATTTATCATAACAAAACACACTATCTATAATAACACAAAAGCAAATTCCATAACGAAGGTTATTAATTTACCTACAAATATCTTTAACTGGAAGGATTCGTGAGGTTAAATTACAGACAAACGATCACCCAGGTAGCGAGGGTGCCCGGCCATTACCAGGCTCTAATGCTCAATTATGAATATTATTCCATAAGAAAAGTATACGACATAGCTCTGTCCCAGTTCTATATATTTTGTTAAATTGTTGCCTTTTGGAGTTTTGATTTAAGTAAATACAATTATCTGAAGCGAATTAAATGGAGCTTTAGTTGAAAATGATGATACCGGATAAAGAGGGATTCAAAAGAGAATTCAAAGTCTGCGCGGACAAAGTAAATTGGCTAATCGTTATCAGGTACATTCGTATACTGTCAATATTGGAAATGTTTGACAAATTGGCATAATGTTTCACTAATAAAAACTGTCGATATCCAATCCTTAGATGTCGTCATTTCAAAATTATTCCATTAAAATGCCGAGCAAGTAGCTGCCAAATCTACATTATCTAGGCAATCAAAAATTGAACGCGGTCCAACTCCACTTTGATCGGTATTGAGTTTACTCAATCATAAAACCCCCAAGTAGTCGTCAAATCTTCTTCAATTAAGCAAACTTTGATTGAGTTAACACTGCGCTTTGATAAAACAATGAACCCCTTTTTCGTCCTTCTCTAACCTCTGCAAAAGTTGGTTGATCTTTCGACATGTTAATCAGATAACAGAGACATGTTATTTGATATTTTATTTATAAATCAATAACTATTAAGTGCAAAAAACAACTTTAAAATACCTTCTGAGAAAAACTCACAAGGTCCAACTATTTAAAACAAGAAACGATAATTGATTGATCATGCCAAGCTCCGAAACCATTTATAATCCCCACAGCACAGATAACATAATACTAACCCACAGTAACTTTATGTATAATAAAAAAGTTGTTCATAAAAATATATCACACCAAAGTTGGCGGTCGCCACTATTCCATGAGACTTCATTCTTCAATATTTAGAAGTCACAGAATCGATAACATTACGTGTTGTTATGGAAAAAGGAACTTTAACGTTGAAGAGAAGGGAGTAAGTTTTAAACCTACACTACCCATATAAAGTGCACGGTGAACGGTATACGTCGGACTGATTAAACATGTTTTGACGAAATGTGTAATGCACCCCAGTTTACCCTTTTGTGGATAAATAGGTGGAAGAATATGTATGTTCTCTAGTTTACATGCTGTAAGTTTTATAGACAATGGAGATGTATCGAATTAAATCGGGGCAAACTGCTTTATAAAAAATGCTCAAATTAGTTACACACTTTTCTTTTGAATTCTGTAATCCATTAGAGTGAAGACAGCAAATAGTAGCGTAGAATAGTCCTCCCTCTTCCTGCCTTTTTGATGATATACAAACATAAATATACTCGTATGTAACAATTCAATATTTAAATAACAGTCAGACACTCTTCAACGTGCGGATAAGCAGACGCATATCGCGGTAAAAAGGCAGCTTCTTGTCACTGAGCTTGACCGGATCCTGAACCACATTTCCCAATTGGGGCTCTCGGAACTTGGTCGAGTTCAATGACAAGAAGACGCAGGCATGTGCGTTTACAGCAAAGGTATCTTCTATCCTTCCCCTTCCCACTCTTCAGAGCACGCCACTGCCACTGCAGGACAACCTCAATCTCCTCGGTATGGATGTTCGCTGTAAATTGAATAACAAAAACTACATCGAGAGTATCATCAAAACAGCCTCGTGTAAACTCGGAGTCCTGAACAAAATGAGACGGTTTTTCACGCCGGAGCAACGGTGTTTTCTATACAAGACATTAATTCGTTCCTGCGTGGAATACTCCTCGCATCTCTGGGATGGATCCGCAAAGTACTTATTAGATGCTCTCTACAGGTTGCAGCAACGTGCGGTCTGCATTATTGGAAATCCTGAGGTCACGAGTACCCTCGACCCTCTGCAGATGCGTAAAGATGTTGCTTCCTTGGCAGTATTTTACCGTCTCTACCATGGTGAACATTCTGATGAGCTATTCCAATTAGTCCTACCCTCTCCTTTCCTATACAGGACAACATGTGCAGGACTTAGATGTCACCCGCATATGATGCAGAACATTCCTCCAAGAACCAAGCGGTTCGGTGACTCTTTCCTTTAAGACCTGGAATTCCTTGCCAGCTCACGCGTTTCCCTCTTCCTAAAATCCCGGGTCCTTTAAGCGGGGCGTGAAAAAGCATCTGATGAGGCCGTCAAGCTGAGTGCCACCATTGTTAACATGGCACATGTATATAATAGTGGTCTTCGTGGGAGCCCCTTATTTCGTAGAAAGAAATTTCATAGAATTTCGTTTCACAGAAAATGTTTCATATAATATTTGGTTCTTATATTTTTATTTCGAATATTATTGTTTCAAAAACAATTTCCTTCAATGAAACATATTTCACAGAAACACAATTGAACGAATTTTTATTCATATTTTTTTGTTTAACAAACTTAACAAACCGTAGAATTATTTTTTAAAGAATATTAAACCACCTTTATAATGTTCCAAATCACATTTATTTTTAACAGTAACATTTACAATTTTAACACCCCGACTCAGATTACCCCGTCTCGGATAGGTTAGGTTAGAAGGCTAATGCGGGAGCGGAGCGTAGCGAAGCTCCCGCATTAGGCCTTCGTGGTTATTTTTTTATAAACCACCCAGAAGTAAAACAATTTTCTATAAAACAACGCACACCCGGTCTTCGTGGGTCTGCGTTGTTTAATATAATTTCGTATTACAGAAAATGTTGCGCATAATTTCATTTCACAGAATAATCAATGTACAGAATACTTACTTTAAAGAATTTTAAGTCATTGAATATTGTTTCATATAAAGTAAAACATTAGAATAATCATTTCATAGAATATCAAATCAAAAATTCTTAATCATTATATTGTTTATTTAATAGAAAACTTATTACAAAGAATAACATATTATCAAAGTGACAGTTTCTTAACGTTTCAATTCATAAAATACATACCCTCATTTATATGGAACAATTTTTTTATAAACTAAACAATTGATGTGTCTACAAGGTCGACGGAGCCCCGCTACGCGGGACTCCTACTTACTTCTGGGTGGTTTATAAAAAAATAACCACGAAGGCCTAATGCGGGAGCTTCGCTACGCTCCGCTCCTACATTAGCCTTCTAACCTAACCTATCCGAGTCTGGGTAATCTGAGTCGGGGTGTTAACTATATTGTAAATGTTAAAGTTAAAAATAAATGTGATTTGGAACATTATAAAGGTTGTTTAATATTCTTTAAAAAATAATTCTACAGTTTGATAAGTTTGTTAAACAAAAAAATGTGATTAAAAATTCGTTCAATTGTGTTTCTGTGAAATATGTTTCATTGTAGTAAATTGTTTTTGAAACAATAATATTCGAAATAAAAATATAAGAACCAAATATTATATGAAACATTTTCTGTGAAACGAAATTCTATGAAATTTCTTTCTACGAAATAAGGAGCTCCCGGTCTTCGTTCCTGAGACTTTGCCTTCAGCTTACCATCAGGCGAGGTAAAGTCGAATTGACGTGTCCTATATAAAAAAACGTTATCTTCACGTTATACGCTTGTTTATAAAAACTTGAAGTTTTCTCACTTTCGACACCTTCACTGTTATTACCTACTTCTTTGCATCAAACTTGTAACTGTGAAATGTGGTTAACATCTCCAGCCCCTTTTTTTATTGAAAAGTAGATGCCGATGGGCCTGAATATACTGATATACCTGTATATTCTCAAATACCCGGAAGTGTTCTTTGAATGATTATAAAATCCCATAATGTACGGAGATATATTATTTAGTAGGGTAGCAAGAGGGGATAAGACCGGCACCCAAGCTATAACATAACCATAATTAGGGGATAACTCTCTCGCCCAGCTTCCCCTCACTGGATATTAAGCAAATACGAAAATTATACACATGGAAAAACATGCCTTTCATTGTTAACGACATAGAAAGAACCTTTAAAAGGGCGCTTGCTAAATGTAATGTATTTTTAGGGTCAGATATAGTTACATAAATTATTAGATCATATTATATTAACAGGCGAATGTTTCGCTATTCAAACGGCTCAGTAGTATATAATTCCAACCAACCTAGCTGTATTTTACTTTATTTGCATTCCGATATTTTATTTGTTACATGTGAATTTAGGTACAATACGTTCAGCTAAAACATGCACTTTGAAACCGCTTTTCTACTCTTTGACCCAATTTTCAAATATGGTTTGCCTTGGCTATACCTGGAGCGACTGCCTTTCGGACCTGCGCCAAAGCATTGTCCATTAATCAGCAGGTGGATTGCAGGATGTGAAGTCCGAAGGAATTATGATGTGCATGGTAAGTAGGCCACTCATGCTCAACCTCCTTTAACATCAGTGTTAGTTAATCAACGCTATGAAGATGGTGTGCAGATTAATATGCCTATTAAAAGCAAGCATGAAAGTCTTGGAAAACATTTTACTTAATTAAGTAACGAACATCTTAACTATTCAAAGACATTCTTTTGAGAGAATTTACTACCTTAAAATAAATATAATCGACAGTTCCCATCACAAATATGTCGGAAATGTTCACAAATCGAATCTCGTCCCGTTTCGTCATGTTGTAAGAGTCGTAATACTTATACAAATAGATCAATGTCAGTCTGAATGCGACGCCTCTTTCAAAAAGAGCGTCTAATGAATAGCCCCTTCTAGCATGTATATTTTGGACTTGAATCATTCGACGATTGAATGACATTTCGACTGTTGGTTTCATTGTGATAAAATACCAAATAAATAACAGACATAAGTCACGACGCGTATCCATAAATAGGATGAGAGCGAACAGGGAAATTAATGTGAGATTAGATATTATGGCATTACGTTTGTTATTAAGGTACTTCCAAAAATATTACATTTAAATTTTACTATAGAGCTTTACAATAAAATATTGAAAAAAAAATTGAACAACATATGAATATTTTAGTCTTACTCTATTCAAAAATTATAACAACTTATATACTGTCGATGCCCGGCACGATGCCCTTTATTGTAAGTGCATAGAAACCTTCTCAGCTAGATACACACACAACAATAATCAAACTTTGATGGTAAAAGAGTGATGAATGAAGATACATTAGGATTGTAACGAAACTTCACCGCTACCTTCGCAAATGCGGAACTTACGCAATAATTTATATATCCGCATGTCGATATACCTACCTCCACAATTAAAAAACACACAGAGTAGTGGCCAGTTTCTCTTATCGTCATTTCCCTCATCAATTTTTGTCCGAGCCGGTGGCATGGACGTCTCTAATCTCCAAGCCTTAATCCGAGTAGTCAATTCAGTTCACGAGGTTATAGTACAGTTCTTACCTTTTTTACCTTACTAAACAGGTTTATTTTGGTTTCATCTCAATTCAATTGAGGTAGGTAGGCTATTTGTTTCGATACAACGATTGTTAGAAGATTATTACCTATTAATTCAAGTTTACCCAGTAAATTGTAGTCGAGGCCATGTATGTAAGCTAGAGCTGCTACCTATTTTTCAATACGATTTTATTTTATTGAAGTTATTATTAGGCTTCTGTATTTCCCTAAGACTACTAATTGATTTCTACTCATATTAATAAGTTATTAATGTTATAAGTCACGTAAGTTGAAATGATAGTTGATAGACTTCTAGCCATATGCCAATGTGACCAGGAATATAATATAAGAGAAAGAGAAAGACAAGAGAGGAGAAAAAAGGAGGTAAATATCTTATAAACTAGTAGTTCTGTGAACAGTAGACCTCGCGAATACCCTTAGACACATTTTTCTGGTACATTTAATCAAATCTGTTATGTCTAAAAAACGATACGTATTTTCTTATTTTAAGGAGTACTGAATGTTTCACTAAAACATAATGACGCTCCATTCTTAAAAAACACGCTCCAGTAAATTTACCCCCTTTTTTCTCATCTGTTTTTTATAACGCCAAAATCATCAAGATCCGTTCATAAATAACGCGACAGCAATCTCCCTTTTTCTCCCCATTATTACTTAGATAAAAAAGATCTGTCGACAAAAGGTGAGTTTTAAATTAAAGAACATGTCTGCCAAGTTTAGTAAAAACCGGTTAAGAAATGCGCCCTCTAGATCGGAACTGACAATGATACTGAAAAAAATACTCGCTTCGCTCACTCGGTCAACTAATTTACTTAGTTAATGCCTATTGTGTAAACATTTGAGTTAGAATAGTATGGCATTTCACTGCTTGATATCGAATAACACTGAAATTGACTACGGAACCATATTTGAATTGTCAGATCTAAATTGCGAAGGGAATACTCATGATGAAAATGTAAATTGACAATTTATTGGAACGAAGAGAAGGTGTGATGTTTATTTGACTTTGCTTAGCGTTTTTTAAAGCCAGTAAATGTTTGCAGTATTTATAGGTATATATTTGTATTTACGATTTAAAGTTATGGTCACTTTAAACCGTAAATATGTAACAATTTCTTCAGTAGGTACGCTTTCACATCTGAACTATTTGACTAATAATATTAGTTAAACTTACTATGCTAATCTCAGTTCCATGAGCACAACTGAAAAGAAACAATAGACAACACAGTCATTCATTTGAAGTGTGCACGAATTTGCGAAAATATGTCAGTAGCGCACTAGAGAACTCAAAACATGCATTGTATTTATACACATAGAAGAGCAAAAAAATATTCTTTGTCCTAATTTTGATTGCTTAAAACCTCACCGATTTGCAATGTAGGCAAATCCTCTTTTTGTATTAGTCAGCGTAGTATGACCCGACTCGAATCGCCTATCGCTAAAAATAAAAATAATCGCAGAAATGTATGCACGCTCCGTCTACCGACGAACTACACCAAATTGAATAATTCTTTTAATTTTGTGTGTTATGAAGATTTTTTTTTGAAAAACGTACATACGATCTATGCGCAATGAGTTAGAACAGGCAATGTTAATAAATATTAAAATATGAATAATAAGCAAAGAACATTTTAAAATGGGAAGGATATCAAATTAAGTATTTTCATATGTTCTTCTGATTGATATTGAAAAGAAAGTGGATGAAAATATTATATAAATCGGGACCCTTTTCCCCAAAAGTGTAGATTAAATATGACAAATTATGAATTGTTTCATAGAATTCAATCATTTTAAAGTAGTTATCTATTACGTTATCTTTAATTTACCGCCACTATCTAATCGATTCACAAAATAGCCTGCCTAATCGCACCCAGGTAACTACTGTAACTGCTATGCTGCTATTTCACTTTCAAGATTGACAATCGCGTTATTTGTCTATTGTAGCTGCTTCCTTATATATATCATGCTCCCGCATATTACCTTCTGTGTTCGTGTTAGCGAAACTACTTAAATTTTATTAGCTAATAGCATTTAGTTTATAGCACCGTCAGCTGATTTAAAACCATAACTTGTGCTTTGTGTCTCATCCAACAGATCATCACGGATTTTGAAGGTATGTGCACACATTTTACTATTAAAATTACCTCTTCACGATATCCACTAAAAATCCAACAGATATTATTCTACAATGTTATATACGATTTTTTCACCGGTTACGTTTTTGACTATTATTTATCACGAATCGCTTAATTTACGCTTCCAAACGTTACCTTGTTTATATAGATAAAGTTTATCAATAAATTTTACAGTTGACTGTTTTGTAAGAGATAGGTACTTCTGATAAGCACTGATTTGAAAAAATAATATTTTCCGATTACTGATGCTTGACCTTAGTGTGTCGTAAGTCTCCAAGAACTCCTGGCAGGAACAGTGCTAAGCTACATACACTGAATAGACTTCAAACTAAAAAACGTGTAACGAACTGTGGAGCGACTTATACTCGGAGTTCTTTCGAAGGATAAAATCCGTATCGAGGTCATCCGACAAAGAACAAAAGTTACCGACCTAACTCGCAGAACAAGCCGCAATCACAATAGGCTTGTGACATAAACAAACGAGCCCTATAGTAGAAACCTTTTGAGGTTAGGTACGTTAAGAGATTTGTCTCTTAACGTAAGTCCAGCTAATTGACCAATATCATGTAAAATGTAATTTAGATGACAAGGATGCAAAGGGTATAGCACCATTGACGGTATAAATCTCTGTATAACCGTAAACTATGATAAGCAATATGACTCTTTGATTAAATTAACACTTACACTTTGTACACCGAAATACAGCTGCTCCTTACGGAATTATAATAGGCCAAAAGGATATGAAGAGAAGACAAGAAGAGTTATATTAACTCCCACATTTCAATATTTTACCAACTATGTTTTCGGTACCACATTTTAGTGGTAGGTGAACTTATTGGAGTGTGAATCAGTAAATCGATATAATAATGTTCTCAAGACTTGATAGAAACGTAGGACAGCGTACATTATCAGACGCATGTGAATGACCAGCCAGACTCACTGCTGGCGCCGAGACCAATTTACAAATCCGATACATATTTAAATTCGAAGATATATATGTATATTCGTATCTTTATATGTTCTTATTGGCTGTAGATGCAAATCGATTAAGATACAGTTTGGTTTACATTCTAGTTACTGCACATTTTTATAATTTTAATACGTAGGTATTGTAAAAGTAAATATAACAACACAGTCATAATATTTTTATATATCTACGCACTGACTGCAAAGAAGTAGGTCAAATTAGTAGTAAAAATGCTAACCAAATAGTTTATGGTCTTTACTTAGTGAACAGGGCTACACGTGCCATCTGTAGTGCCCATTATAGTCTAGATTAGGTATATTTCTAAATCTAGCACTGTTGACTTGAGCAAGCGGTTTCCATATCCTATAGACCTTGCAACCAAGCGCAAACTATTATTAAATTTTCACATCGAAGATTGAATTGCAAAAGGGTGCGACATTTTATAAACTGTCAGTGATAGAATCACCTAAACCATAATTATCTCAGTTTAACACAAACACAGACAGAACAAACAGAACCCCCAAACTTCACCAATGGGGAACTAGGTGTTCCCAAGAAAGTATAGGACTTCAATCGGCCCCAGCCCTCATGTTTTTAGAGATCAAGCTTTCTGCCGCTACAGAAGGCGCGCACAGAATGGAATAATAGCTAATAAAATTACCCTTCTAAAATGATATGTGACAGAATTTTATATCTTCAACTGTGCTATAAGCCAATAATATCGACTTTGTGTAAATTCGAACACAAATACTGGTAAAAAGACGATATATTACAATGTATCGGATTTGTGGATTACTTGAAATGCTGTTATTTATACCTCTGGATTTCGACTAAACTTTGTTTATGAAACATCTTCCACCTATAAATTGTTCGACTTCGAAGTTTATTCCGCCTTCTTTGATGAAAACTGCAGACAAAGGGATCCTGTCTTTAGAGTTTTAAATAACAAGACGCGCTATAAACCAGAATCGCTTGGCAAACCCCGAGCAAAGTGTTCCTTGCAAATTCAACAAACACTCAAGATGAAGCTAAGGTTATTTTGTAAAGGCTTCAGAAATAGCGACCTTCGTAAATTGGCAGTCACGTACAAGTAGGTAGGGGTAAGGTATCATATTAAAGGACGTCTGCGTGGTATTGGATATTTCAAGTTTTAGAATAGGAATGCCTCTTCTCTAAAATTAGATTTATTTCAAAAGGGCATAATAAATCCGTAAAATAAATGACATCGGTTAAATAAATAATAGTTTTAAATTATTACGTGGGGTGTGTGAGGTAATATTAAGATTTTCGAGACTCAAACCTACCTCATCGGTAAACCTACCCTAGTGGTACGTACAGTCAGCGTCAAAAATATCTTGACTGTAAAGTCTCAAAATAATCTTAGTACTGAGGCATTAAGAGCAAAGCAAACTGTTTTATTGATTTAAAATTTATTATTGTCCGAACTTCAAACATACTAAGGTTGAATATCGTAGCTATTATGCATTAGATTTTATTAATGTCTCAAAACCCTTAATTTCGTCACTGATTCATCACTGACTGATCATCAAAATTATTAGGGTACTTCCTGAAATCTTAGAAAGCTGAAATTTGGTATGTAAGCTAATATTACTACAAAGACAACAAAAATATTAAAAAGCTAACCTAACCTGTCCCCTGGGAGTAGGAGGTGGAAGCACAGATTATCTACTACGGTGGAAGTTTATATATGAGACTTGCACTACGTTTTGTGCTACATAAGTCAAAATTAATAAAAATATTTCTTATAACAAATAAAAAATACGTACATCATAATTTTAACCAAGTTACAAAAATAAATGAAATTCCACCAAAAACATTTTCATGTTAAAATGTTGCCAAGACGTGAGCGTGCAGTCTTTAGAGCTTGGCTTTATACGAGATCTGATAACTTTTCACAGGGTAAGCTACGTAAACTCGTCTTGGCAACATTTTGACATGAAAATGTATTTTGTGGGATAAGAACTTCTGTCAAAGCCAATCAAAAGCATTCTGTAGAATATATATTATTATGATTTACTGATTAGGTAAATTATTTAATTATAATATTGTACTGTATAAAGACTGACCTTGAAATATCTACCTGCATTCAATTGCAAAAAAAAACGAGTTAACATAATTATGTACATCCAAAAACTTAGGTACCTACAAGATTTATACAAAGAAATTAAATTGATGTCTGTTTGCAAATTATAATAACAGCTTTTCAATGATTGCATGATGCATTATACAAGGTATATACCTTTAACAATAACAAAAAAAAATGTTTTGTCTACCTGCCTTTATGTTAAGATCAATTAAATATAATATCAATTAAACTAGAACCAATGTTAACAAATTATTTTGAAGATTACGTCTAGACCGTAATATAAAAATTGTAAATGCAAGGTTGCAAAATAAAAACATTCGCCGAATTATCATGCTCTGCTGGCTGTGTTGCCCTGGAGCAGGCCGTCCGAACGCAGTGAATACGGTATGTTAGTACGAAACGAACGCACCCGAACGCGATCTTTATTCAACTCGCGCCGTCAGTCCGGAGGTGACCGCGGGCGGGGCGGCACGTGCGGTGCTCGCCTCGCGGTATTACATTGTGTTTATATACGCCATTGTTTAAATTCAATCCGTCTACAATCAATACGACATTGCAGTGAAAATAGGGCCTATTTGCTGGATTCATTAGAATCTAGTGCGAATTCCTCGACAGTAGAAAAATCTACAAGTATAATTTGGATGCCAGACACTATTGACTAGTGAAACTATCCTACAATTCATTGGGTGAACATTATTGTTTGTGACATCGTTATTTGACTATAACGTGTTAGTGATCAGTGTTTTAAGAAAAGCATGCAAATCAATAATTGAGTGGATGCCCAGTTGCGAATACTCAAGAGCTCTTACCCAGCGGTGTATTATACGGTTGCATATTGATTGGTTGTGTACTGGGATTACTAAAAGTTGTCATCCAATTAACGGTAAGTAACTAACACTATATTAAAGAAGATTATTTAATTAAATAAACCCATAATAAATTATTTGATAATTCTTCAAGAACATTAGAAGGAGAGTGACGATAAGGACAACAACAAAGCATCTTAGGTACCTGATTCCAGTTTTACAATATGTTGGTTTTTATTTACTTACTGTTTTGACTTAAAATTTGTTACAGGCAATGTAAACAATTCAGAAAAGTATAGTTCACAGATACCTTCAACATCAGCAAAACTTTAAGCTCTGTCGTAATAAAGATTTACAACAATTGCATGTAAAAAAACCTTGCATTTGCATTAAAATTATTCACAATCTTATGTGTTTTATACTAATGAAAACCAGACAACATATTAATAAAAACATAAAATAACAACATTTATCAAGATATTAAAGAAATATCAGTTTTTATTTTAATTTTCTTCTGAAAGGAATTACAGTGATTTAGTAAATACCGAAGTCCGAATTAAAGAAATATCAGTTTTTATTTCTCTAAAATACTTCTTCCAAGAATAGATAAGTTATTAAGCTGACCGCAATAGGAATAAACCTTTAACTAATAGGTATCAGTAAATACTGATAACTACTTCGGTGACAAGAACTATTCGTAAATACCTATGTTTTCGCTCGTTGGAGAGATTTGTTTTCATAAATCCTTCACTTTCAAAACCAAATAAGGTCAAAGAACAAGATAAATTAGAAACAAAACAAAAGTTTGAGTAAAACCTATGGATACAATTTTAAGTAGAACATAGGATTCAATTAATTGGTAGGTTTTGAAAATAATACAATTGAAGAATAGAAAATATATTCCCACCGATCCTCCACCGGTTACTCTAAATAAAGCTAGTCATACTCTCAAAAGCAATGCTTAGAACTTGCAATGAATGAATTTCGACACCTACACAATGTGGCGCTTGTCTGTAGTCAAATGTATAATCTGTATTGTCCATTGTATTACGATCATTCATATATACTCGCATGGATACACCCGAAGGTGTAAGGAGAGTTTAAATACCCACATTTTGCCAACAATTCAAATTCAGCAACGGTTTTTCAATCGCATGTAATAAGAGGAGAAATAACAATTATGATTATCCCACATTATATCTGTATTGTACATATTAAGGATATCACCATTAATGCAACAAAATCTTAAGGGCTACTCTCATGCTAAATCCTATGCATTAAAAGGTTAGACTGCCAGTTTGCCTCGCGCTTTAGGTTCAGTTACATCTGTAACAATGGTTCTGAGAATAAGAAGCCGCGCATAAACTGCAGGTAAAGCAATATAGCACGCCTGCGCAGGTATTTTATCGTCACACTCGTTTTAGCAATGTAGCGATACACATCGGACCCTTAGTTTCAAGTTATTTATTAGTTTAGACTACTGTATGACAAAGTTTCTTTAAGTAAATTCTATCAATTTATGTAAGACCGTTTTATTTTGTGCACGGTTGCGTATGGTGTAAAAAATATGAACACACATATTATGCAGAACACACCTGATGCCATTGTGAAGGGAAGACCAATTTCACCACCTGGCCACACATTACCAAATCGCAGCTTGCCGGTATCAAGTCATTCATTTCAACATTGTACGGCCGACTACTTCTCAGGCTTTTCATTTCAAAGAAACACGTTTTACGAAGTACGCAGATGTACCTGAAAACAATAATATTTACCATCTGTTTTACATGAAAGTACAGCGCGTTTCATTTTGTAGTCACAACCACGAGACTCCGTTTCTTATTATAGCTCTTACTTCTTACTTGACAGTCGATGAATTTCCTCGCAGTACAATTACTCTTCAATGACGCGCCGTTGTCTTTTTATCACTCAATTCTTGACATGCACTTTCTATAGCTGAACAACAATAAAAATAAAGTCTGCAATGAATCAGTAAAAAGTAAAGTTCTATGAGTCATTAAACCTGGGTCTAATATATATTACACAATAACGACCAAAAGATAAACATTCCTCCAAACACACAAAATCACTTTGTCATGCTCATGACATTTAGTATTCATCCTGATTCATCCCATTGGTATGTCAAAGGGATAAATCGTGGTCAGAAATTCAAAAGAATCCTTGTGATTCATATTCGAGGCTCTTTATTTCTGGTGTAGGAAATTTAAATGTTTATTTTTGGAATTTTTTTTGCTCACAAAAGTTTTATGTACCTAGATTTTATAAAGATCTACTGCTCTAAGAATACAAGTTCCAAGGAATTTGCATAGGTTTATACTCATTAATTCCATTGGTTAATGAAGTTTATGTTATTCGTAGCCTTAATCTGGAATAGCCTAGATTAATTCAAACGAAATTACGAGCTTATAGCCTGGATGGTAATTTAGTTAAAGATCATGAAAAAGGGTTTTCAATCAGAAAGGCAAATTTTTAAATGAATTGACTTTATTTTAATAGTAGATTTTACAACAAGTGCACAAAACGAACCATTTTATCCGAGACTTTTAGCAGCCCGAGCCGGAGGCGAGGGCTGATAGTAATGTCGAGGATAAAAATGGTTTTGTGGACGAGTTATAAACTCTGCTTTTCACTTCGATTGCGAGGAAATAAAACAGTAGTATAACATTTCTTTAATTAAAATTCAAAGTAAAATTAGAACAGTTTTGGATACTGAAGGAAATTGTTTTTCCGGGCATATTAACGGTATTTTTCTGAATTTGTGAAGATGACATATTGTGAGAAGATGGCATATTATGTGAAGATGGCTCTGACGACAACAAGGAATCTCTGGATGTAGAAGGGACTGGCTCGCTTGGGATTAAATTAATGGCTGCCGTTATACGGTCGGTAATCTTGCTTTTGTTCTCTACGGATTCTTCAATGTATCTAAATTTTAATATCTTTTAAGTCTTAAAAAACACATAAGGCAAAATAAATTAAAGTGAATGTTATAAAATAACAAATTCTATCTATGAACTTCTTATTGTGTTAGGCTGTATGGCTCATTTTCTTTGCCTTAATATAGATACATTTATGAGTAGATACGTTAATGCCCTTGTGCACAAAATTCGATTTTGTGCAGCCTATATCCTGCACAAATAAGCACTTTCAGAGCATGAGAAGTGAAAAAGCTATTTACGTAAGACATGAAAATGAACAAAGATTGCCAACATAATTATAGTATATTTCAATAACGAAAAACTATGAAATGACATTGCATATTGTGTAAAATGGTGTGAATCTGTGTACAGCTTTTAGAAAGTCCAGAGACTAATACAGTTAATCTCAGGAACAATTATCCCAGGCCTACGTTCACTCATCGAATAAAAATAACAACTTACCAAATTTTCACAAAATAACAGTATTATTTTAACTGCCGCACTTAGCTGTAAGAAATTCTGCCCTTTTAATGACTTCGCTAATACGATGCCGTATCAAGTTAAAAGGATAAGTTTGCTATAAAAAGTTATGTTCCAAACTTATTGCCTGTTTGATATCTGTGTAGGAAATCTTAGGAATTCTAGGTATGTGTGAAAAGTACATAGCGTCTTAAAATAACGCTATCTAACATACGATTATTAGCCTTGTTAGAACACTTTCTCCATATTTTTTGAAAGAACTATTGCGTTTGGCCTCTGTAGAAGTATAATGTTGTTAGAAACGCGTTTATTTATAATTCATTTATGTTTAGCGTGAAGGCATTCGATTTATCGCTCGTTCCTAGTATAATTTTCGTAACCTGTAGAATTTCAACAAAAAAAAATATTTTCTTTAATAACTGCATTGCTAAATTATACATCAACTGCAGTACTAAAATTCAGTAAAATCGACACAGTTATTACGTTTCCTAATCATTAAGATAAAACCATGGTTTAAACCGTTAAAATAAAACCTAAATAAACAATACCCAATATACCTCGACGCCAACCTACTAGCTGTTTACACTTTAGCCGGATGCAGGCCGCAATTGGGCTGTTTTCCCACGCAACAATGGTAACGACCCACGCTGACTCTTGCATTAGAGCATCAATGCTAAATGACACATTAAGCGTATAGTGGATTTTCTCAATGCAACGAACTATGATTAGAAATTGAACGGCTATTCAACGTCGTCATGCTGCCAGCCTTCTGGCCACCCTCCCCATTTTTGACGTCTGAACCTGCAGGTTTGTAACGACTTATAAGTGTAATAAAAATATAAAAGAATACAATATGTATTCTTTAAAAAATTCTAACGTACATATTGTAAATACAAAATTAACCTTGAAAGATAAATAAAAGGTTTAACTTGCATATGTACTACAGTAAATGGAATTTATTTCTTGTCGGTTAATTTAATTTGACACAGATAAGAAAATGTAATTCATTCACTATTTGATACCGCAATAGAGGAACAATATTGACCCAATTGGTCACGTATCACAATAAGGCGTTGAGCAATTGAATCAGCTCGTGTGATGCTTGGGAACTATCTTCAAACACACGTGGTCACAAAAACACGTAACAAGAATTGAAGTGGTATAATAAAATGTGTAATTTATATTTTCGATTTACTCGAAAACTCATTCCCACAATTAGTTTGAGTAAAGAAAATATAAGTCAAATACTAATGGTTGTGTGTGGCCTTTTGCACATTAATAAATAATTGAAACTTGGAAGTTGTTTAGTTAACAAGTCCGTGCGAACTAGAACAGCGGAGTGGAAAGGACCCTTTTAAAGGTCCTTGACGTTTGCCCTA
Organism: Eilema caniola; assembly: GCA_949126895.1. Classification (NCBI taxonomy): domain Eukaryota; kingdom Metazoa; phylum Arthropoda; class Insecta; order Lepidoptera; family Erebidae; genus Eilema; species Eilema caniola. Next base: position 10,603,452 of record OX421476.1, read on the forward strand.
CAAATATTTAAGCGACACCTCCCTACATATTAGATAAAGACCCTTCAAGCTGAAGACGTATCTTTTCTATTGCCTTAGGAACTATTGCCTTACAACAATATGTTAGTCGTACTAAGGTATATTTTGTGAAATCACGTGAACAATAACTTTTAGTGAACCTTGAAAATATTTGATTACCGGTTGTTAGTAATCTAACGATGATTCAAAGCCTTTTACATGGAACATGTATAGTACATTGATATGTGAATGTTTTAGTATTTCTAATCTTGTAAAATAATATTATGTTGTTCTTCCCGAGGCTACAATAGAGTTGTAAAACCTGTAATACTCAGTTACATTACAATATTACGCATTTGCTTTCTCTCGATATTTATTATCAAAGAGTTATAAAGTGCAGAATCATTTCAGCCCCTCTAGACAAGTGGCAATTCCTAGCCGGCGTTTGATGGAATAGAATGACAAATGTACGGGATTTGACGTATTTGACATGCGTTAACGACTGTCATATACATCAAATCCCATATATTCGTCATTCTATTGGACCAAACGCCGACTAGCGAATTGCCACTTGTCTAGAGGGGCAGATCAAACAATAATTACATATTAAGAGAAATCGTCAATACCTATTCATTTGTAAGCGGATGTTTAAATTCGTCTTTGTTTATTGAAGTCGTTCATTCGGTTGTTATTTACTGCTATTAATCTCTCTATAACCTACTTAAAGATCTAGGCCTATCGAGAGCTACAATAAGCTCATTACTAGGACGAATGTCTAAAGCGGCACTAGTAGGTTCGTATCAAATTTGGTTAGGCAGGGAGGGGAACTTGGGTAGTGAAGGTGAGTGTTGATGTACATCAACAAAAGGGGCCCCTTCTAAACCTACACTTGGGTCGCAAGTCCCAGGCACTGTCCCGAGTTCCCAACTCAGCAACGCGATGGACCCGGCACCCGCACGGAGAATCCATGGATTGCTAAGAATATCGTCTCTTGTAATTAACCTAGCAATTTAATTTTTAAATTAGTAGTTGATATTTTATAATATGCCAAACGTGTTAGTAAAAAAGTATATAAACAATAGATTTGACTGATAGTTTCAACAAAAACTGTACGATGGAATTCCCTTGACATAAAGAGAAACCACTTTCTTACTTCGTAAAAAGTAATGCCTCTTTTCCATTCATCTTGCGGCAATGTTTTCACAGTCACTATGTAATATCTATTCTTAGCAATCATTCCAGTTAACTTTTACAGAATTGATTCTTTATATACCTGATGTTGATGCAATCACATTTTGAGGTTCCCAGTGTACCTATTTCATAATCCCGATGGACAAGTACCATGATTATTCTCTTCTTATACCTTATAGATATGAGAAGAGATTAATCACTTTAGTCACTTTGATGGCTTTTTCCAAAATATATTACTTAGATGAAAAACATTGCGTCAATTGAGAAGACAGTTTTGGTTAAGACAATATTCAACATACAAATTGACCAATTTATCTTACTGATTCGGTACTTGATTGACCATATTCAGTCCTATAAAACTGCCACTCAAGTACTTACTGATACTTAATTACTTACAAGAATTTAAAACCAGCGTGGGGTTAGGTCATTCACTTGCGTAGGTGCATCGTTGAATTAATTCCACTTTAAAACTTAATTGTACTAATCCAGTTACATATAAAAATATCTATAGATTAACTTCGATAATAAAAAATGTTTACCATGCGTGCTAACAAAATACTTTCACCATTAAGATTGACCAACTTAAAATAATGCGATTAAAATACATGAAATCCTTTTATTTTTATAACACAGCCTATAACACGCGGCACAAGAACTTTAACCCTGGCGATAGTCGTAAGTAGAAGTACCTACGATACGACAAATTTGGTGAAGGTACAGTTAATGCGATTAGATTAGGTTGTTTGGCCATAAAGTGCCCAGAGACCCAAATAGTCAAGGTGTAATGTTTGCCAGCTATCGTAAAAGTTAATTGTTATTCAGACGGTATCGTCCACCGGCAGTCACGTCTACTTCCATGTGGACAACGCGACTTGACTTTAATAATCTAAGCTCATTCATAAATGACCAATAAAATGAACAAGTACTTACAATTTTTTTCGAAAGAAATGTTATGAATATACTTTATCCGCCAAATCCTCGTTAGCATAGCGTGATTCAGCCCTATCGTATAAGGTTCTATAATGACAAGATTCTTCAAAAAATGTCGAGGTATCTCGTAGTGACACTTTCTTATTCAAGTTCTCCTTTCAACCGGCCCTTCAACACGAGGTTTTCTAATTGAATTTGTCCCTGGCCGATCTCAAGTTGGTCGACGGTCGTCCGAAATAATTGCTAGAACCATTAACATTCCGGCCAGTACCGCTAACGTAACTTTCTCGAGTGGGTGGGACTACTATAATACAACATTACATTAGGAGTCACGAATTCAGCGTGTTTGGACCTAAAATGAAACCACGCTTGTATACATTTAATAAAATGTACACTTATTTGAAATTTTCGGCGATGTAACACTTGCCTTGCTAATGAGCTTAGCCTAAATAAATTTACAGAAAAACCAGTCCACATGAACTCTGGTGAACTGTATCCCACCCTGCAAAAGCATTGTTTGAGATGAGAAAAAATGACACTTATTTTCTATTCACGTGTTAATAGCTCACATCCAAGCAAGGGGTTATTGATCTGAAATCTAAAAGGTTTTCTCTAGGCATTGTCTCAAACGCGGCGTTTGTAGGATGAAACAGGCTAAACGTGCCCAAGTGGCCGATTTGCTTATAAAGCAATAGCAGCACTTGGCTATCTCTCTCGACTCAATGTATTTTTGAACCGATGAGATCTTATAGCCGTTCCCTTTGGTTTTACACGACTGTTAATCAACTGATGGTTTCGTACAAATCACAATCGATATCGAGATATTTTTGAAGTGAAAACTTCTTTAGCGGCGTTGGATGGGTGTAAAATGTTAAGGAAGCGTCAGGATTAGTTAACCTTTGAACCGTAACCGACGACTGACGTCATACAAGATTGGTACAGACTATCTATTTTGCAATTTAAAAAGATAGCGTCGTACCTTAAACGGTAAGCACTTCGACTGTAAGTCCTTATAGTTTCAGATTGTATCAGGTTCAAACCACCTGCAGGGCTAGCATGACACGAAGACAAAAAGTCCCCGGGGAGTGGAGAAAAATTTGTCTTTCCCTCCGTTTTTGTCCCTTTAGCTAGCACGGTGTCGAGGAAAGACTAGTTTCTCACCGGGGACAACGTTTCTCCACTCAATGCTACACTTTTTACGAAAAAATATTCGACTGGAAATATTCGACAAAATAACAAAACCTAGCAACGTGCATATTTTATAAGAGTAATAGTGACTTTTAAAATTATCAGTATTATGCTGCAGAATATTATTATTGACTAAAGAGTGCGCCATATGAAGAAAAAGAAAGACAATCTGTCATGTAACGTTTTTTTTACATCAATCGTATATCCTTTATTAATATTATTTTTATTGTAGTATTTATTGTAATATTAATAAAATGAGTGAAAAAATGTTGTAAGTATGTTATTGTGAATAAATGTGTGAATACTGTGAATTCGCTCTAAACAATTTGTTACAAAGAATATATTTTTTAGGATTAGGAGCACTGCAGCTCAAGTAAGAGTTTTAGTTGATTATGAAATGCAACATTATTTACCTTATAATGTACTGGCAAGCCATCTGATTCATTTAAGCGTCGCGTTGGTAGCTTAGTGGTTAAGGAGTCTGACTTACGATCGAGAGGTCCCGGGTTCGAATCATGGCCATTGCACTACCGACGTGAACCCACTCCCAGCACAAGCGATTTAGCTTAGTTAGATGGGTTAGAGGGAATATTAGTCATTTCGGTTGATAATTATATAAAAAAAATGTGTTTTTCAATGCGTTGCATACATAATATAGGGCCATATCTTTAGAAATCTTATAAATTCATATGAATTCACTCTCTGGTAATATGAACACGTTTATTTGATTCCGCAGCATACGTCGCTGCATTTTGTTGTTGCGTTTTTTGTATTTGTAGTTCATTTAGAACGAATAAGCCGCGAGACATTCTTAATTGTGTATTAAGCAATCTTGTCCCCACCTCAATAGTTCGGAGACTAATTTCTCTCTATCATCTGTCAAAAAGAGACAAATTATCTCTACTTTACGGCCGCCATGCTAAGCAAGTGGAGAAATAGTCTCTTGTTTACGTCACAGCGAGGGACATAAGCTATCTCCTTTGACGCCATGCTAGCTACCGGGGAGAAACACCTTTGTCCCCTGTCTATTTGACATAAGCGGTGGAGAGAGATATTTGTCCCGCGCCCGTGCTAGCCCCGCTGGCCTTCAGGGATTTTTTGTGATTGTTTTGTCTTATTATAATTTATTACTTTTGGTGATTATTTTTTCTTTTTGTAATTTATTACTTTTTATGATTATTTTTTCTTTCTGTAATTTATTATTTTTTGTGATTATTTTTTCTTTCCATAATTGATTAATTTCTTCTAACAGAAAATTTGCAGAAAATAAGTGATAGGTTCTATGATTAGCGTTATATTATAGGTATGGTATGTTCTTTTTTACCTTTTTTATGTATATAACGAAGAAAGAAAAAAAGAAAATGTTTTCACTTCTGCCGGCACTCCCAGAGTGCAAACCGTCTTTTTTTTTTATATATTTGGTAAATATCTTATACTCGTACTTACAATAAATTTAAACTGTTGTAAAGTAATAAAATTCTTCGATAGCTACCATTCTAGAATCTAGAAGGTATCATTCAGTTTCAGACCTAACACCGAAAAGCGCTCATAAGTTACCATGACCTTTCAAAGCCTCTATTCTTAGCCTCTACTTATTTCGGCTATTACCCGAAACGTAAATATCGTCAAGAGCGAAACGGTGACATTGAGCTCTCCTGAATCAAATGGCCTAGGGTGGTTATTTATAATTTGACGCCCACTTCACATTACTTTGCTGTTCGTCGTCACAGAACAGGAATTTTCTATTTGGGAACTTTATGACTGGTAAGGTATTCAAGAATTTGAAGATTTTGACATAAAGCCAAGTGCACATTGCTTTACTTTATTACGCATTACTTGAAGTACTTAAGTGTTACAATAACAAATTCTGAATGAGTAAGCTTTTGCGTTATGAAACTTATGAATATTAGGGTGAATTTGCTCAAGGAAATTCATTAGGTAATATGAGATAAACGTCAAGCGTAATAACTGCGCTTGGAAGGGCTGATCGCAGAACATCAGGCTTCAGTACAGCCCCTCTAGATAAGTGGCAATTCGCTAGCCGGCGTTTGGTGGAATAGAATGACGAATGCATGGGATTTGACGTATATGACAGTTGTTAACGCATGTCAAATAGCAAATTGCCACTTGTCTAGAGGGGCTGATCGCTTGTTTCTTGGTTATGCCTTGATCACACGCAACGAGTGGAATGGCGAGACAGTGCACTCGGCCGAGTGTTCAGCTCGTGTGAAGTACTTGGCGCTATGTTCGCTCGTACCTAGCACTCGGCCAAGTGGACTTTTCTGTCTCACCACTCCGCTCGGTACGTGTGATCATGATGATAAAGCTATTATTCAACTGATACCCTATCTACTGAACCAAAAACCTAGGTTTCTTGATTCTCGATTTAACCCTTTTTTAATGAGTGAAAATGTGAGATTAACCAAAGCACCTATTTATGTCAGAATAGAATTTTCTATAAACTACACTGTGTTCTGTCACAGTTTTATGAAGGATGCCCGAGTGTAACTTTGTAAGCAAGCTTTACCTGTTTTATGATTTTTTTATTGGTACTTTCATTACTTCCCTTTTGTTTTTACTACAGCATCTGATCATTATCGTTCTGAAAGACTTTCTCTAGATCTACAATAAAAAATGCATTTCTTCTTCTTTGCAATAGGTTAAGCAGTTTTATTCACTAGGTATGATGTAATACAATAAATTTACATAATATAGTTATTTTTGGGCGACAACATCAAAATACAGTATATATAATCGAAACATTATAGTGTTGAACATAATTCAGATTACTGGGTTTTATTTTTCACATTAATCCCCATGAAAATGGAATACTTACTTTTAGTACCTCTCAATATTATCCAAGTTTGTCATTAAAAAACAGTATCGGTTATTTTACCGCTCGAAATACAGTCATAGAAAAATGTTTTTTAGATTGCTTGAAAGACATTTATTATGTCCGACAAAAATGGTTAGAAGAAATAAGGAGTAGTAAACCTTAGGCCGGGATAAATGGAAGGATAAAATTGTTTCATAGACACGTTTTATTACTTTTTAGTAGAAATAGCCTTTTTACGAGTCAGGCTTTTACGCCTAAAAATAGACAACGCCTGTCTTAGAGTTCACTTGGTAATGAAACATAGGTTGTTTAGTAAATTGAGTAAACAAATGTAATCACGGTGTGCTCATTTTAGTAATTCACGATCTTTGAGTTTGAGGAATGCAAAATTCAACGAGCCGGGTATTGTTTAGATAAACCCCAAAATCGCAATGCACGAACGATCGACAATACGTGTACGAAAATTGGGAATGGTTTACATCAATTACTCAGCGGATCATTAATAATTAAATATTTATTCAACATTTTTTTTAATAATATAGATTAGAGATAGGGATGGAGTAGTGATCCCGTTCTCGTAACCCATAGGAAGTTAGGAATAAATAGTTGCCTATGTGCTATCAGACTATAATCTATCTCTGTGCCCATTCGGGTTAGTTCGGTCATTTTAACGTGAAATATAATCATTCAAAACCGCCTTAATTAACTTTACCACTTCAATCTTCGCTCTATTACAAAGCTATTGCACATATCAGCCGTTAAAACCGATGGGATTGCTGGTTCTATAATTTCTTATACCATAACACAATCTCTTCTGGTTGGTGGAATGTTTGCAGACATTGCGACGTAATCCAGCATTACGCGACGCCAGTGATGCCACGCTAAGACACAATGTAATGCTGTAATACTTCCTTATTATCCGAGAGATGGTGTGAAATTGTAATTTAATGACTCAGGTGATAACGGAATTCTGTCGCCCTGTCAATAAAACGACATAAAGATACAATCTTAGCAGAAGACAGTTTTATCACATTGCCATCGTTAGAAACTGTATTTTTTTATAATTTGCAGTTGCCTATAATGCATCCCTATAAAATATAGGTGTCTTCCTGTCTTACTTTTTTTTTAATTAAAACGTATAATTTAAACGAATTAATGAAAATCTAATCAATTAACCCCACTCTCTTCTGATAACAATGGGCAAGCTTTACCCCTTTGCTTGAATTACTTCCTACAACGGTCCAATTATTAGTCGCGAATTTTTAGGAATACGTTATATCTTATCTTAAAATACACAATATTTACATGACATACCAGCTGCCGAGCTATATTATAATACATTTTATTTAGTTTTATTCCGATCACGTAAAAGCAAGATTCAAACAAGTTATTGCTTTTGGAGATACTATTTGAAGTTTGGAATAATATTATACACTACAAGGCTACTTTTGGAGACTTTAGGTATACGTGTATAGATAAAATATTATTTTAAGCTTCATTTTCGGTGAAAGTATTTTCTCCAAAAACATGTGGGCATTTAATTTCGATCGTAACGCAATACGATATTATTTATATCTTTCCAATCTAATCGGCCGAAATGACCATAAATTTATTTTATATTTTCTGATACGATGCCGCCATCGCATTCGTTTCTTGACGCCGATCCGAACAGCAGAATTGATGCTTTCATTTTTTTCTGTAATTTGTAATAAGAACTTCTTAACCACTCGTTTTAACATCTTATTGCAGATACTTTTAATAATCATCTACATTTAATAATGATAAATGTTTAAAGAATTTTAGATAACCGTGAATCGTATGCCTATACTAACCCCTCAGAGTGCCGAGAGAAATACTAGGTACTCTTCGAACAATGTAAAACATGTTCGTTGCAGATAATAATTAAGTCATTGCTTTTAATGTTGCCAAATAACTTACACCCGCACTAGAGAGTTTGGACAATTCATCATCATCATCATTTTTCTTCACTACTCTAAATTCATTTGCTTATAGTCGGTGCAATGTGTTATTATGTATCATTAATTCTAGTAACCTATCATCAAGTAGTCCTCTCCCTCTTTTCTTATTTTATACCATCGTCTACATAACTCTTTTAGTTATATGACTGTTATCCCTTCTCATAATATTCCCACCAAAGTAATTCATTAGCTAATTAGCGTCTTTTATAGTACGAGATCCCACTGCAGGATTGGTGCGCTCATCGACTTTTTGTTTAAAACCAAATTTTTATGTTTATTTATAATTAAGAGAATATATATTTACTCGGGTGCCTATCAAAATTTGGCCGCCATTATTTTTAATTAAATTATTTTTAATTGATTTTTGGTAAAAAATTTCGTTTATTTATTTTTTAAATAAAATAACGTCTACATTACGGTAATTAATATGAAGATTCTAAAAAATCACGGTTGCCGTTGCGCACCTGGCCGCACCTCTTTGCAGCCAGGTGTAAACAGGTATGATTTCGATAAATTTATACGTTTATAACCTATATTTATTAATTATATGTCAAATTGAAGCTAATTTTTTTCTATTAATTATCATATTTAGTTGCTTAATTAAATCTGGCCGCAAATAAGGGTTACTGGCTGTTAAAGATACTAAATATTTAAGATAGAGTGAAAGAGAGTTAGCGTGTAACATCATTTGTCAGACGAGGACAGCGATTGCCGGCTGTGCGACGCTTTTAAGCCATTGCGCATGCGTCGAATGTTAGTGTTCTCAACTAAACAGATGCAGCATTTTTATGCTAATATGAAAACCACGCTGTTTTGGAGTTCGTAATAAACAACGTTTTATATTTACATTGTTATTTTATTTCAATTCAAATCCTACCTGTCCTACCTCCTACAAATTCAATTCGAATTTGTAGGAGGTAGGACACGACGTTATTTCCGTCCAATTGAGCAGTCCGACTGGGGAAGTACCTCCGCCTTACAGAATACCGCGGCCATAATAACCTCGTGTTGAGTTCCCGGCGGTGAGTAGGGTAGCCAGAGCTCACTTGAGAGTTTTTGTGCTGTCAGTGGGAAGACCTGGCTTATCCTGCTTTATCTTCTACACTGACGGCACAGAAACTCTCTGTTTTAACAGGGTCGGCAGCGCGAGTGTGGCGCCCTTGGTGTTGCACACGTCCGTAGGCCACGGTAACTACTTTCATTCAGGTAGGCCGTGTGCTTGTCCTGCCACCTAAGTGGTATAAAAAAAAAATGTGCATCTAAAAATAATTATATTATTTAACGTAAAATAAAATTGATAAAGATGAAGTCGTGTTTTTTGTGTAACGAAAAAAGCAATGTACTCGACTTTAATCATGTATCATTCCAAAAGTGCCCGCTAATGTTATTGTTTCGTCGTAAAAAAAAATATAAATATCATGACCTTTTATTTACAATTGACTCTACTAATGATTTTGGATATCATTCAGAGTGTCTAAAAAAAATTGTGGTTCTAAAGCAAAAAGATAAACAAGAATTTGAAGATTTTTGCAAAACACAAACCGTAAGTAAAAGTTGAATTGAATTTATAGTAGTTTATGATACTGTTGCATAATGAGGGTTCATTATAACACGAGTGTTATAAGACCAAGTTATGTACAGTGTCATACACTACTTTATCTACTCTCATACTATAATACATAAACTAATTTATTTTACAAACTTTTGTTTGTAAAATAAATTAGTTTATGTATTATAGTATGTATTATAGTGCGTAAAGTAAACTTTCTTTAATTTAAATGTATAGAACAAAAAAAAAAATTGTTCGCGCCAAGGCGCAAACGTCGATTGCGCATGCGTGTTTCTTTTTATTTTCCGAATCGGCGGATTCTTTTTTTAAAGTAGAGGTTCAGTCCAGATGGAGTTGTATAGGTGTATCGTTATGATTAAAAAGTTATTTTATGATATAGGTGTCCATACAAGACCTGTATCGTAATAAAACTTTTTTTTGGCCTGTGCGTAATGTTTGTCATAAGAGTTTTGATTTCAATTTTATAATCTTTGTATTATATCTAATTAATCTATTAATTAATTATTAATATTAATTATTAATTATTATTATTATTAATCTTATTATTAATTAATCTTTGTATCTTTGTATTATCTTTTTATTATCATTTTAAAAAACCATTCAATATCATTAATATCTAATAGAGATATAATATTTAAGTTTGAATCATTCAAATAATTTGTAATTGGATTATTGCTTCGTCAAAATGTTAAAAAAATCACCCTCTAAAAAATAAGGAGTTAGACAAATTGCTAATTAGACCATCGATATATCAAATCAATATTATTTTTTTGTTGCAATTTTTAAATTTGTCATTTTGAAAAAAATTACATATTTTTTGGAGTATTTATTATAAGTCGTCTCTATTACTCCCCGGTGGTTGAGAACACTAACGTTCGACGCATGCGCAATGGCTTAAAAGCGTCGCACAGCCGGCAATGGCTTAAAAGCGTCGCACAGCCGGCAATCGCTGTCCTCGTCTGACAAATGATGTTACACGCTAACTCTCTTTCACTCTATCTTAAATATTTAGTATCTTTAACAACCAGTAACCCTTATTTGTTGCCAGATTTAATTAAGCAACTATATAAGATAATTAAAATTAGCTTCAATTTGACATATAATTAATAAATATAGGTTATAAACGTATAAATTTATCGAAATCATACCTGTTTACACCTGGCTGCAAAGAGGTGCGGCCAGGTGCGCAACGGCAACCGTGATTTTTTAGAATCTTCATATTAATTACCGTAATGTAGACGTTATTTTATTTAAAAAATAAATAAACGAAATTTTTTACCAAAAATCAATTAAAAATAATTTAATTAAAAATAATGGCGGCCAAATTTTGATAGGCACCCGAGTAAATATATATTCTCTTAATTATAAATAAACATAAAAATTTGGTTTTAAACAAATAGTCGATGAGCGCACCAATCCTGCAGTGGGATCTTAGACTATTATATTACTAGAACGACATTCATTCTTACTTCCACTTATTTCATCATCCATACATCTACGCCTCATGCAATTTTCCTTTTATACATAAAAGCCCGGCATTCCAGTCCAGTTCCAGTTACGACAGCGAATAATAAACCACCTCCTGAATGTCTATATTTAATAGTAAAAAGGTAATGGCTAACGTCGGACCCTAACAGCTAGAACTTTATCATGACTTTGGACTTACTGTCTAGATAAAGCAGATTGTGAATCTGACTCGAACAAGTAAAGGTTTTTCCAATTAATTCAATGAGATTCACTATACTTACCTAATAGCAACTTATAATTTGATCAGTTTGGTCTTGCGAACTCACATCAATTGATAATTCAAATTGTCACAATAAATCTTTGCTTTCTAATTTTTTCACTATTTGGCAGTTTGTTATTCTCAGGCCAAATAAATGACACTTATTAGGTATCTACTAAAATAATTTATTCGTTCAATGCCTTTCTTCGTATATTTATTCAATTGTACTCGAATTCGATAGCACGGAATTCCATTTTACTGTTTTTACGTAATAAATAAGATTAAATAAGGCAACGATTTCAGGAACCATTGTTATTGTTTATTCGTTAAAGACAACGTGTATCCGTTCTTTCATTGTGCGATTCACAATCCTATTTCGTCAATCATCGTTGAGTTTATTTTGAAAAGGAAATAAAACGAAAGCTATTACCATAACAAACATGGCACTGAACAATGTGCCCGGAACGACGCTCCAATTATCATGGACTGGTCAAACTCATTCAATGTCTGCATGCTAACAATGCCGTTACTGTGATAACTCTAAAATTAATTACGCTAGGGATATAGGAACAATATGGTTCCCCTTATGATTTGCTTTCACAACTACGTATTATGGTATATTATGTGCATTGTGCGTTCTACCGTTAACGACAAGGGAAACATTAGTTACCGTTTGAATCAATGTAAAAATTAGAACGTTCTCAATTCGATTTGCGTAATTCTTTGGAATACTTAATTACTATACTTAATTCCTTATACAGACCTCATCATTGCCTTAGGTTTGGTTTATACTGCTTTTATGAGAGGACTATCACCCGAGCTTCACATGCACGCCTACCTTGTACATCTTATCTTCGATTTATTTCGAAGTTGCGTCTGACTGAAGACAGTTTGTTTTCATTCCGTACTGCTGCAACATACATCTGGCAAGAATAAAGATCAAAGAGGTAGGCATCAAGGCCATTATTTTATTCCCTAACCGGCCTGTCTGTTTACTTTTATACGTTTCATGTATTTATAGTGTTGGTAACATGACACTCATTGAGTTATAAACGTTTATAGTCCACGGGAAGCAATCACTTTCAATTTTGCTACATTCGTAATACCAATTCTGCAATCGACATATCCGGCTGTCACCGTCCTTTGAAATGTTACCGTAAGGTTCAAAACTAGTCGGGCTATCCCGAAGCACACAAAACATAAAAAAGTAATATAACTCTCATGACTGTGTGCAAGCTAGGTTACCTATACGAGTACAATGCAAACTTTTTATCTGCGTGGAAATCTTAGTAAATATTTTCTACCTACTTGATTTCTTATTCGAAGTTTCATCGTTGACCCCAGATAACTAATGGTCTTAGAAATTGCTTTTCACCTTGCAAAACCAATTAGAGTCACTCACTAGCAAGTCATCGCATCTTAACAAAACTTTGCAAACTCGTAGAGTGAAATCCTTTTGTGCTTTCGAAAGCACACAACACTTCATAGTAAATGATGATATTATTTGAAACGCTGGTTGAATACTTTCTCAGGTAAAGTTTATTTAAATTATGATTAATTTAAATTATTTTAAATTAATGCTTATATGTAAGTTGTTGTACAAACTACATCTAAGCATAAGATTTTATTTAAGAGAATTTCGAATGTCCAGAATGTTTCCAGGTAGCTTAGTTAGTCTGGGTATTCCCCCTATAAGGGGTTCAAGTCCCATCTGGTTATTGACTTCTGCCTATCTAAGTATATACCTAGTAGCAGACCTTTACATCTTAAATAGATGATTTAAACAGTATCTATGTATGCACCCCTTAAAAAAACTATGAAGTCCGATACGGGAGCGACAGTGGCGTCAGCAAGATTGGCACTCAAACTGTGAGTAATTTGGTAGTTGTGTTGTTGAAGTGATCACTCATGTGTCTCTTTTCACGATTTATGGCTAAATTACGGAACCAGCAGTTGTCGTGGGTTTTGTATCCATCAGCCAAAGACCTCTTCCACTGGCGCACGATCCTCAGCCAAGTTTTCCCATTTTGCTGTTCTCAAAGGCTATCATATCACGCTTTGTGTAGTCAGTAAACATTACCTAATAACAAAATATTGCTCAACAGTCTAGTACTAAAATAGATTACTTAAAACAAAGAATCTGTTATATTTAAATACTCTTATTTATAAAAGATTCAGACAAAATATCGCATCGCACCCGTTGAAAAGGGTCAGATTGTTATTGGTGTTTTAATATTCTGTTGTTATGGAGCAGTAAAATCGTACTTCTACACAAGTACTTAAGTACTTCCATGCCGATAAACATAATTACTACCCTATTTCGTGCTGCATTCAAATACACAGTACTACATCTATCTCTATAGTCGGTACTCGGTAAGTACCATAAAGGTACTTGTATAGGCTTAGATGGTATCAAGAACTTCCTGTGGCCGCCACGGTAAGCGCTCGACCGGAAGTGCCGGCGCGTGCGCAGTGCGCACACCATGCAATCTACAGACCGACGACGGCATAATAGCCCAAGATTTTTTTATAGCGGTTTCAATGCAGTTTATTTAGGGCGTGTTTTAAGTGAGAGTATAGAGCTGTATCGTAAAACGGAGGTACAATTTTATGTGGGAGATTTTTAATGTTAGGTAACTTACATTTTTACGATGCTTAATCGACTAGATAAACTACTGTAGAATGCTGAGGGCTTAGTATTAGAAATTATATGCTCTAGAATTTCTTGGGTAGGGCAATAGAGTAAACTAGCTAAGGCATAAATAACTTTTTTTAGAAGAAAGAGTACTGTTATCAAAAAGCTATAGTCGTTTTTCCCCTTATTCCCCCTAATCCTTCCAACTAACCTCAATTGCTTGTGTTAGGAATGAGTTCACGTCAGTATTGTAATGGCCAGGATTCGAATCCCGGACCTCGCAATCTTAGGTCGATTTCTTGACCAGTTACGCTACCAACGCTATTTTGTAGGTTAATTATTATCCTAATTTCTTTAGGATACCCTTTAAAGAAGCCTTTTGTTTATAGATAATACCCACAGGAAAACAGGATTAGGTACTTGTATAGCACTGTACAAATAGTGTATATCTGCAACCTGCTAGAGAATAAAATTGCCAGAAGTCCTTGGCCAGGTCAATAAGATCGGCAACCTGCGGAACTCATTTCTATATTATTGGTATTGCGTTATAGGCACCGGTTACTGACCACCGTAGTATACACAAAGATAATTATGTTTATTATACACGATAAGCCCGAGTTTGATACATTATTTCGTTCATCGAAATTATTGCAAAGGTATTTTTATTACTACGTCACGATTTGGTACGATATTACTACTTACACCTGTAATTTAAGAGAGATTTAGGTATATATACCTTTTACGACTTAGAATAATGTAAAATGTTAATATGAATACGAATTAAATACACGTTATCTGGTGCAATAGCACAGTCAAAAAAATAAGTATAAATGGAATCGTACTATGCAAATGCGAATTCACTAGGTAATTTAATCAATGCCAGTGGTGGAAATTTAATATGTTAACAATGAAAGCGGGCTGAATTGTGGTATCGCTCATTGGGCTGTAAACTGCTGTAAATTTATGTATAATGGAGATAAACAGTATCGATTTGTATGAAAACCATATAAAACATGTAGATTCATTACACTGCGTAGAATCTAGATAGAGCGGGCAAATACCACCTTACTTAATTTTGGTGTAAGCTGTAGTATGGGGAACACCTTTCTTCTCACTCTTTTTCTTTCCCCTTCGTTTTCCCAGGTGATGTTTCAAGCTTCCATTGGTCATAGTAAGCTATCAGGTGTCTTATATCATGCAGAATGCATAGAACAAGTTGACGATAATAAAGTCAATTTGAAATCTTGCGACTATACTATCTGACTCTCTACCTATAGCTAAATAAATTTCTTCTTCTACTAGATCGTCAACCTTTCTAGCGTTATTTTGAAAATAAATCAAGATAAGCTCACCTATACCTGTAGTATTCATGTAACCCTAAATATATTGCTACAGCTGCTTAAAATATTCAGTATAACGCGTTTAGTTGTAACGCCACAAAGTTATACGACCTTTTCGAGTGAGGACTTTTCATTGAAAAGATTACATGTGTCCAGTCAAAGCTTAAATATTCACGAGCAAATTCAGAAACTTTGCTTTCATTCATTTGAGGACCCTTTTTCGGTTAAATACAATCTAGCTTTGATTTATTATTCTACATGATAATTACTACTAAGCTCCTGAAGTGTGTAAAGACAGCAGCAGATTGCTAGCTGTTGTCTTGACTTACCTTTAGAATGGGGAGGTGTATATCATTGTTAATATTTAATAATCAATCAATGTCTGAACTAAATAATAACCAAAAGATCAAGCCACATTATATTTAAGTGAATCTCGGACTCCAAGATGAAGGCCTCGGATGCTTGTAAAGACAGTACCAACAGGTTGGCTTGGCCAGAATTAAAAAAAAAGACGGGTTGCACTCTGGGAGTGCCGGCAGAAGTGAAAACATTTTCTTTTTTTCTTTCTTCGTTAGGTATATACATAGAAAAAGATAAAAAAGAACATACCATACCATACCTATAATATAGCGCTAATCATAGAACCTATCACTTATTTTCTGCTAATTTTCTGTCAGAAGAAATTAATAAATTATAAAAAGAAAAAATAATCAAAAAAAAAAAATTACAAAAAGAAAAAATTATCATAAAAAGTAATAAATTACAAAAAGAAAAAATAATCACCAAAAGTGCCAAAAGTAATAAATTATAATAAGAAAAAACAATCACAAAAAATCCTTGAACGCCAGGTGGTTTGAACCCGATACTATCTGAAACTATGAGGACTTACAGTCAACGTGCTTACCGCCTACGCTACGACGACATCTATTATTACTTGCAAAATACATAGTCTGTACCTAATCTTGTATGACGTCAGTCGTCGGTTACGGTTCAAAGGTCAACTAATCCTGACGCTTCCTTAACATTTTACACCCATCCAACGCCGCTAAAGAAGTTTTCACTTCAAAAACAGCCACTTATTTTTTTCAATGATACAATTAGACCACCGTACCACTGCTGATCATAGGCGTCTGGACTTTTCTTTAATTGCTCGTAATACTTGTATTGATGGATGTAATTATACTTATTGCTAAACGTTGCAATATGTCACTTTTATTCATTTAGCAATAAATTAGCTATATTTTGTACCTAGTGTATTTGTAGTTGCACTCAATGCTCATGCGTAGTGTTCTACAATGTTGGAACACGTGAACGTTCCGATGACTGGTCACAGTGAATGTTTCATTGTTGCCATTGAACGATATCCTCAAATCAGTGATTTACTATTTAGTTCTACTGATAACAAGCAGCCCTTTGACTTTCGATCGAAATCATTAGAAATAAATGTCTGTGACAAGACGTACAAACATTTATTTATTTAATGGTTTGCCATCAACTTTGCTAACTAGTAGTGTCACAAAAAGATCATTTAAAAATAAAACAAAACAGTTTCTGTTAGATTGTATAAACAAGTACTAGGTAGATAAACCTGGGATATATGGGGGTACCCATAATGTGTCACGTGCCCTATTTCTTGCATGTATGGATCTATTATATAAAGTGTGTGAGTAGGTACCTATGCAAGTGTATGTGAAGAGAATGAAATACTTACACATAATAGATAAAGTGGGTAGGTACCAAGGATAGGCTAGTTGATTGAGATTGTATGTAGGTATGAGATATATTATGAACTTAGCTAACTGATGGAACAACGGAAGATGCAACTGCCAACAAACTGCTGTACAGTTTGGCAGATGTCAAAAATAACGCGCTGTATTTTAAAATTTAAATAAACAATTTTCATTCATTTTTTATGACGAGTTTAATTTTATTGACATGTAAATTTACCTCTTAATCATTACTAAATTAGGTAAGATTATTTCACAGTTTTAGCGAGGCTATATCAAGCAAATGGCTACATTTACAAAGATGACACTCATCGTCACTAGTTCAAAATCCACTACAATATGCTAATTGTTTATTACAGTAGAGCCCGCTTTAGGTACGTTTAATACGCCATTTTACACCAGTCCTTGCAACTTGAGCCATGTTTTCATACAGTTTTTAACGTATATATATATATATATTTCGCAAATCCAATACTGTATCTAAGCACTTTTGCTACTAACTTCTCGAATAATTCACTTCAAACTACATTAAGTTGCTGCCTAATTGTGAACGAAATATCACACGCATATCATCGAGTGTTATTTTACGATTTCAATCTCCATGCGGAAGAAAGTATTTGCTTGATTGCAAATGATTTGTTCGGAGTGTGGGTATATGGGTGAATTAACGGAATAATTCTCGTAAAAAAGAAGATAAAAGAATTGCACAGCTGCGGCATAATTGTCAACGCCAACGTGCTCACACTTGAAAATTCAGAACATCAGAACCACAAAATTGTAACTAGTTCACAGAAATTTTGGTATACCTTGTAGTGCAACGGTAACGGTTTAATTGATTCCTATTATTATAAATTTACAACAGTCTACTTAACATGGAGGCCTTATTAAAGCACAATTAATAATTGAGGTTCTTTTCCGAGTTACTGTTGATACGTTTTCGTTTTATAAACGAAAGTGATTCATTTTATGATTTACATTTGTATATAAATGTAGCGTATTTACACATTTATCACGGACACCATAAAAGCACCGTACATTTCACCTTTTCTATAGTTCATTTTACTTGGTGATCTAAATATTATGTTATAAAATCTCAAAATATACCATTTTGTAGGTTTGTTATTTCCTTTTTCGATGCAAGGTTAAAATGTAAATGATGAATACAAAAAAGTGCACTTAAAAAAAAAACAAATAATGTGTTAGTTACTTTTATACTTACTCATCCGGTTATTATGAAATTTAGGTAATTTTTATACTAATCGAACATTATGTTGTATAATATTTTATACAAAATCCCCCCCCTCCCCCCCCGTCTGCTCGCCTATCAATTTGATGGCTTCTCTTGCTAGTTAAAACATATGTATTATGAAAGTTTGGCTGGGTTTTTTGTAAAAAGATCTGTCTGTTCTGTCTTCCCTCTATCCAATTTAAATCCCGTTAGCCCTACTCTGGAAGAGAAAGTACCTACCTACTGACTTATTTCAAAATAATACATTCAGGTTAGAAAAAATTTGGTACTATTCTCCTACGATATGCATTGGTGCAATAATCAACAATAGCTATTGACATTTGCTCAATGCGTATGCTAATAAAAACATAAAAACCATTGTTTAATTGTGATGAAAGCTCCATTGCTACGAGGTTACATCGATGCCTATTCAAATAAGAAACAATGCGACCAAGCGAATTACCGAAACGACTCAGTTTTCTTCTCGATGGGCTCAATTTGAACTTGATTGAAATATCCCACTTGTAATAAAATTGGGTACTGCACTCATAAGTCAAATTAGCCTTTTCATTTAACTTCAAAACGATACATTCTGAAAAAAAAAACATTGATAAAATAAAGCATTACGGCATCACACTTCAATATTGTCACGTAACTTACTGGTAGTGGTTGGATAGATGATTGAATATAAAATAAGAATGAACGTAACTTTTCGAATTTGTTTTTTTACTATTCTTCTTTCTTTTTAGAATATGAAAGTAGTAGGCTTATATTGTTTATGGAATTCACATTAACTCACTAGTCCTGAAACAACCGAAGCATTAAAAAGATGCTACGCTTTCCGCGACGAGGGCTCTTCCTCTGATTGATATTTTAACGCCCCGGTGCCGGTGTCTCCCTGATTCAATCCCTTAAAGGGTTTATGAGCTTTACTATATTTATTCCACCGCAAAATATTCATTCTGCATTCTCTGTATCAATCTCATCATAAATCCCCAAGGCATCTCCTTTATAAATACACACTTTTGAGGTAAGAGACCTTCTCAAGGTTTGTATATTATGGTGTTTTACTTAAAAGTTAAGTATGCATATTTTCAGTATTTATAAATTACCTTATTTCGTACTTATTATAAGGAATGAGTAAGTGGGTATGTTGATTACTTCATCACGCCTTAAAGGATTTTGAATAGCGTTAGCAATGTATCCAAGATAACTCGGTGCTAAAATTTCTCGTTCTATTGGGTTACATACAGAAGTCGTATAAATATTATATTAGATACAAATATCAAAAGCTCTAAGCCAGCAAAACTCATAATAAGAAAGTGAAGATAAAATTTGGTGACTACGTAAAATGAGTATAAGTTTTGATATGAACATCACAAAGATACATCACAAAGATATATTTATGTAAGTACTTTTCAAAATGTACATAATTACAAGTTGCGATAAAACGGCTTTTAGTCCTTTCGAACTAAAATTACTGTAATAACTGTATACATGCTATCTACTTGTCCTAGTGTAAATTTATTGGTGTACAATAAAGAATTATCTATCTATCTATCTAAAATAATCGTAGCGATCGAGACTACATAGTATCTTTAATTTTTTTGTTGATAAATATTAAATAAAGCTTAAATATTCTTGCATAATACAATCATAAATTGGTAATGTAATTAATTGTCCAGTGACAATATTTGCATTTAATACAAATATTTCGTTTTTAGTGTTGCATAACTAGTAAAGAATATAAATAATTGTTGGTGGGCCTATGAATCTATAATAATAAATAAATACTCGTATTATTTCTGCTAAACAAAGCTGGCATTGAAAGCATCGATCCTGATTGCGTCGGCGAAGGGATGGGGTGAATATGACCGCCATTCGTAATTAAGGCTCTCGTTGTCATTCTAGACATCAACCAGATTTTCGCTGAATACCACTGAAAATTTGCAGCCTGCATATAAGCTGGTGCTACTGAACCATGGATTATACAGAAAAAGCGAGCGATCACAGAGCAAAATCACGTCGATACGTACGATTTTGCTATGAATTTGCCTTTTGCGTTTTGTACGTAATTCACGCAGTACACTGCGATTTCAGTGATCAGTTGAAATTGAGAGTATGAGAATCAGCTTTTTAAGCGCTATGGGCTCTACATAATCAAACAACATTAAGTCTGTCGGGTAAAAAAAATATTACCTTAACCATATAGCTCTCCCGAGGAGGGCCAGACCGAGAGGAATGGCCCTGGGTCAGCCGGTGTGCACGGGATATATCATGAGACAACCTCACCTTCGGCCTAGCACATCGACCCACAGACGGCGTGCGGTTTAGTCGGTTCGAGTCCGACATAACCTCCCCCTTCGGCTCCGAAGGGGGGGGGGGGGAGGTATCCGTGGGGATTTCCCGCACGTAAAAAAAAAGAAAAAAACCATATAGCTCAACGACCGTTTATAATAAGTCGTTTATTACGATGAGTGTTACATGCTGATTACTTACATTTTGATTTATCGAAGTGTATCAAATAACTAATTGTAGTATAGTGTTGAAAACATCTATTATGTAATTGTGGTAATAGCACGTCTTAAAAACCTATTTTCATTACAAGCTTCGCTGGCTCCAGGTGGAGATCACTCACAACTAATTTAAATTAGCTTCGTCGTCCATGCATCAACGTAATTATAGTTGACAAGCATCCTTAAATAATGTTGTACAGTAACTCCACTTATTCAATTTTGTGTGACAATGAAGACATGTAGTCTTTTTTACTACACTTTGCTGTATGCTGCTAGCATACAGTAAATATCTACAAGTTGTTAAGAAAAACTACATAAGTTGATAGTACTATAAGCATGGGGTACCGATACTAAGAAAATATCTTTAGTAATACTCAAAAATCAATAGATGGCACTAGTAATCTTATTTAAAAAATAAAAAGTTAAAATGCTTATTTCCCTGTTTAGACGAAAGACAAAGACTTTATGTCTTTGTCACAATGATAATGTAAGCATATTAAACTCTTTGGTAAAGTAATAAATAAAAATTTCATGACAAAAGTGCTATTTTAGGAAGCCGCCATCTAGCGGTATGATGCATATTGTTTAGAACTGTTGCCTGCCTTCTTTTGCAAGTTACGAGTGTAAACGTTTTTTGTTCCTGATTGTGCATCTGTATAAGAACTATATTAAATTATCTGTGATATTACTTAATACAGGAGGACTGAATATTTCTTAAGTTAATGTTATTTACTGAAATGATAGATATGGTTTTATATTTTCCAAATGTACTTTTAGTTTTTATCAAATCAATGGCAATGAAATTATTGTGGATTTTTTTTATACAGGGTGTCTTGGCGAGAGGTAGGGAGAGTCAGAAATAACTACAAATAATTTTCAGAATTAATTAGTATATTTTAAAAGAGTAATAAATTGAGAGTTATTTCTTATAAATAATATTATCTCGATGTCTTCCCTCGAACTGCAGGCACACCTCAAACTGTGTCCGCAAATGTTTGGTGACGAGGCCAACATTCTACTTGAACGGTTACGTTACGTAAACAAACTAAAGTGCCGAAATTGGGCTCCACTAGATAGCCCCAAAGTCATGTGATGGGGCTGCCATGTCTGCTCTAATCATTGGACCTTATTTTCTCGACAATAAGAGAGAAATTCTGTTATTTTTAACACAGAATAAGGAACTTTTTGGCCTCCTGGCTAATTTTCTTACCCAAAAGGTATGTCATTTCTCGAAGGGGGGATATTTAATGGCCTCCCAGGAGTCCAGATATGAGTTCTTTGGATTATTAATTATGGGGCTATCTAAAAAGTGTTGTTTGTGAAGATAAACTAACAACTTTGACCCAAATGAAACAAAATATCACCACAGAAATTGCAGCAATCGCAAGAGTCACGTTTCAAGGCTTTGTCGATAATTTACGGACATGGTTTGAGGAGTGCCTGCAGCATGAGGGAAGACATCCAGATAAGATTATTTTTAAGAAATAACTCTCCATTTATAACTGTTTTAAAATATAAGAAATAATTTTGAATTTTTTTTATTTATTTATTTTCTAGCAGTTTCTTTTTTTTTTTTACTTCGCCTGGACATACAGGGAGTATGTACTGATGCCACGTTGAGAACTTCGAAAATGAAAATATCGTATAATATAATATATACAAGTTTTACCTATAGTACCTAATCCAGTGCTTATTATTGGATTACAATTCATTGTGGTTTTTATATCTTAATAAACAAAAACACTAACAGAGATGACTTCATCGTATTCAATTACCACAAAACTGTATAAGAACAATATAACACAGTGCCTGACGTCTGTAAATGAAGTAGGTAATATTGCTAGGGACATATTTCTTGGACCTAAAATGTGTTCAAAATGTACGCGTTTCTTGGGTGTCTTTTGAGGATCGCATGGAGTGTCACGGCGGTGGTCGGGCTCAAATTCCCCAAGCATAGATTATTAAAACGTAATCGACGCGCGCCTGGGCCTCGAATGTCTCATGACTGAGGTCCAAGGTATGTTTCTCGAGGTATACCAACATTATGGCGGATATCAGACAAAAATAGCACATCCTTGTATGGACCAGTACTAGATTCAATAGTCTATAATGTTTAGATAGACACTACAGTCTACGCCTCTATTCATATGTATGTATGACCTATTATAGAGATAGAATATAGTGCTTATAAGATATACTTAACTAAGTGTTTCTTGTAAATAAGATTTTGATTCTAAGAGCGTTTTCACACTCATCCGATATCCAATATCCGATATCGGTGTCGGACGCCGATAGTCGGCATCCAAAAGCCATCCGACACCTTGTGCTGTTTTCACATTTATCCGATAAAATCGGCCCGATACGCCCATTCGTTCGAACTTGTGCTTTCGTCATACGCTCGAAAGAACAGACTAGTTAGGGCTGCTAAAAAAAATGACATGGTATCGAGTTTTTTTTCTTATATTCATGATCAACGTCATCAATTAAAGCGAAAAGACATGTAACTCAGAAAATGTCCTTAAGGTCGAAAATTGCTTACAGCCGCTGTTTTAGTCTCTTTGTGTTCTGATATCGGGCTTATCCATAACTACGTACCTAGCTGAACAGAAGCTGAAGTCTGCAATTTTCATCTACATTTAGAAGCAACGCGTCGATACCTTGTGTCTGAGTAGTGAGAAGCAAGTGATAGCCTAGCTTATCTCGATTAAATTTGTCACACATTTCCTTACTTGAATTTATGAGCGAAGAAAACAATATCCGTTTCGTAGAAGTTGAAACATTCTTATACAATCGTTTCCAGTTCCATTACACAGGGTGCAACACGAAATATCATATTAATGTAATTATCTAAAAATATAAATATATCGTTATATAAGAAATAGATATAAAAATATGTTTCTTTCTACTTATATTTGTCCCCTAGGCATTACTTTCATTAGTATTCATCCGATTGCATTGAAACTTTTGCAAGCTGTGCATATACCCGTGAAGGTTATATAACAAGTACTATTAAATAGGCATAGCAATGCAACTCATGCCGGAACATGCTATCTTTAATTAAAAAAACTATTTTTGTTTTTATTATTTTAAGGATGTACTTTAGAATATCTATTGTTATGAAAAATATGTTATACAATTACCATACCTATGTTTATTTACAGGTTAAATAATTTTTTTAATGTATAAATTAGTATCAACAATTTTTATACTTGTTTTCAAGGAACCTACTACAAAATTGCATAAGAAAAATACATAATGAATAGAATTTGTACATTACAATTTACAATAAACTGAACCGAAAGCACCTAAGTTTTTTTTTTTAGTTTAGTTTGCGTAAGTAATTTATATATACCCTTATCATAATATGACCAATTGATCTACCTGGCATCAATATGCAATAAAATACCAATCGAATGAGTCCTTTTCGAAGTCGGTTAAAAATAAACCATACAACAAAACCAACATGTTTTATTTCGTTACAGTATTAGATCTTTTTGTAACGATATCCATATACTAAAAAATAACATAGAGATAGACATCTAATGATACCAGGTAGATCAATTGGATCTACCTGACATCAACATGCAATAAAATACCAATCGAATAAGTCCTTTTCGAAGTCGGTTAAAAATATAACATACAACAAAACCAACATGTTTTATTTCGTTCAGTATTAGATCTTTGTACATTCCGTGATTGAATTGTTAATTTTATGTGTCTACTTAAATGTTAGTACACCATTTGTACTGATGCTCACTTTTTGTGCTAAAATTATGTTTCGTAACTTTTTTTGTTCCCTTCCAAGATTGGTTTGTTTTTATGTTGACAGAAAAAAAACGAGCGAAACCGAAGCTACGCCGACTTCGTAGTTCCGTACCAGAAAAAAGGAACAAAGCTTTGTTTTGGTACTTATGAAGATGTTTTCAGCATAGCCTTTTTTGAAGAATACAAACAGGATAGTGATACCTAACTGTAAATTAAATTTTAATACATTGCGATGAACTGATAGCAAATGTAGAGACGAGAGATGAGACCATACAGTAATTGAGTATTCTGACTGTTTCATCACTTGGGAGCTTCATTCAAAACTTATATTAAGTAATTCAAAGCGACCTAAACATTAAATAGGTAAGTATATTTAAATATATGAGATGCCGGCTAAGCTAATTACTTAACTTTTCCTGCAGACGAAGTTCTCGGCATACAAATCTGAGAGTGGGAAAAGTTCTCCGTTCGTTTTAATTTAAACAGTTTGAATATTTTAAAACCATACGACTCAGGTTTACATACAACGTCATTTTTGTAGACTGTTTGCTATTAAGGTAAGGCACCTTTGATTGTGAACTCTTGTTTTTACACATTGCCCAGTCAACAGGAAATGTGTTGAATTTAATTGTGTCCTAAAGTTGCATGTGTAAAAGTAACCAATTTGTTCATAAAATTAATATTTTTCCTATCATTGGTCAAATTCGCTCTTAGTCGTTTGAAATGCTTTGCATATTCACACGGTTCTGAGTCCGTGATATTGCAGCATACTTGAAGCGTAACTATTAAATAAACTTCGTAATGATTACACAGTTTAAGGCTAGTATTAGAATAGTATAACCGACGTAAATTACTAATAGCCTAAAAGTCAAGGTTGATAAGAAATAAATATTAAAATTAAAAATAACTAAATTACTTCGTTATGGATTTTTATTGTGAACTCCGAGAGAACGCCTGTAATTATATTTTAAGGAAAAAAACAAAGGTCGCTGACATACCACAAAGAAACTGTAATTTGAGGTGGCTATGACCTGTCACGGTGCGCACTGCTGGCTAAATGCTTAAGACCATAAGAAACAACGACTATTTAGTATTTATTTCCGTGGCAGATGTATTTGAGGAAGCAGCCGGTGTTCAGAAGTGGAACGAATAAAATTTTATGCTGACTATCGGAAACGAATCCCTGAGTAGAGTACAATAGTCCAATGCAATGGTCTTTTATTACGAGGACATTTTTATTATTGATTTGGCTTCGGTGAATGAATGTCTAAAGATGTTAGGCATTTCAAATGTTCACGTGAACTGTAGTCCATTTTTTAAGGTGGTTGAACTGAAAATTTTAGTTTCATAATGCTAAATTACAATCGTAATACATAATTACGGTAAACTTATAGTTTTTGTATACTAGTTCGGAACTTATCGCTTTACTACAACACCGCGATAGTTTAAGAAAACATACGGTAAACCTTTTTTTAATTCTTATCGAGATTTTACAAATAAGTCTTTATCACACTCTGCCACAGTGAAGAAATTTTGTTTTTCAGGTACATTAAGAGTTATGATTATAACTGTAAACATTAAGACACACACAAAATGTAGGTACTCGTTATGTTCCAACCGGAGTAGGAAGTGTAATCTTTATAAAAATTCATGTAAATTGAAGCAAAAATACAATTATGCAGATTTCAAAATTGCATATTGTATTTACATATCCGTACTGTACATAACAAATAATATTAACCTCATTAACAACCTCTAACGTAACGACAAAATGAATACTTACTAGCTGGAAAGTTTACCTTTTAAGTGACTAACCTGTGCCGGTACTATTACTGGAAAATACATTTACTATTTAATAACTAGTTTAGCGAATAAATTAATAGCTCATCTATTAATTTATTCGCTAAACTAAGTATAATCAAGAAGAATTAATAATGAATACTATCACATCGTGTTATCTAGATACCAATTTATGATTTGTCTTTGCACATATATAATGTTTAGTGCCCTTAAACTCTAGACTGACTGACCAATAATCCTGCCAAACTTACACAACATAGTAGCACCGTTACCCGAATCAAGTACCAAAGAAGCAAATTAAATATAATCATTTTTTGTTCCCAGATCAACTTCATCCGAGCTGAAAGATTGGTATGTATAGTCTTTAAGTTTTTTTTTGTAGAAAAATACGAACAGAAACATTATCTAAGCAGAACATTAATGACAAACCACTAACAAGTAAAATATTCCCACGAGAATTGCTCCAATGTGCAATGACCTTTGTCTATGTAAAAACCATGACTACGCTCACTTCTAGCTAACCCCTACTACAAAGCAAAGTACTTATAAGATGAACCTGCTAGTCCGTGGAAGTACCGCCCTTTCACATAATAAAAGTCTTGAAGACCTCGTCTGATAAAACACTCAACAATCAGACGAAGTCTCGGGATTCAGATCACACAGTCGTAATAGTACTCTACCGGTATACAAGATTTCAACCGAATCCATCCAGCTGTTGTCTCATTATTGAACACAAAAAAAAAGTTAATGTTTGTTATGTTAAATGTTAATTCCAGCTAACTATAATTTTAAAACATTGAGTATTGTATATTCATAAACATTGGGTAGTGTATATTCATTCTGGTTCAGTTTAACTTAAGTGTGTTAATAATATTATTAAGATCTTTATCGAAGCTGAAAGAGATATTAAGAATTATTATGTAAGTCGATCTTAATTTTAAATTACAATCTTGTTATTCATGATTATGCGAGATTAAATAACATTTATAATATAGTATTTATCTAAACTAGACAGTGTTAGTAGATAGGTGTATAAGGATTAACTTATTATCTATAGGTATAGATATTAAAAAATCAATGCCACTTTCCGTTGTAATTTTATAACTCATCTGGCTTACCTATCCAAACAAATGTTTTGGCTTTGTTCGGACTATTTAGTAGATGGTTTATGTGAAGTTTACACAAAATCGCTGTGTCAAAAGATTATCTCGAATTGTATATCTATATCAGACGATAGTAGGTCCTCCTTTTATGTATTATTTTTTGTAGTAATTTATTGAAGTGATTTTTCTGCGCGATAAAATCTAAATTCATACAAACATACACGGTATTTACTTACTACCTTATACCTATTAAATTAATCAGAATGCCAATAACAATAATTGCTAAAAGTATCTGTATATGTAAGTACATGCTTCATCAACCAATTAATACGAAAAGAAATAAGCAACACAAAACGATTGCCATGATAATTGCTAATTACTTACTACCATGAAGGGGATATCATAGAAAAACATGTGAAGAGTGACCCATATACCGCTTCAGTGAGCCCATCTCTATAAACAAAGTACTCGTTCGAGGGGAGACAGCAGACAGCCTTATAATTGCGCTCGTTTATATCTTGTTTGACCGATAAAGTGCTGCTAAAGGGGCGAACTTTTACGGATCTTGACACCCCAATACTGAGCGAAGTCTAGTAATATTACTTATTATTGTTATTTGGCAATTTTGGGGAAATTTGTGTTAGAAGAAATATTTCATAATTGTGATGTTCAGACGTTTTATGTTTATTGCAATCCACTGCTGGACATAGAACTCTCCTAATGGCAAATGGCATTAGGTTTTATGTCGTAAGAGTACCTAACTCAAAATGTAGTCTAAAATCTGAGTCTAACAATTCTAATAAAATTTATCAACACAAAATAAGAATAAACTCAAATTAAAACAATTAAGAGCATTTGGCTTAATCTAACGTCTAGAAGTTCACGTATTATTTCAATTTTTCTTGGATGAAACAAGCTTTAACAGTCATGAGCAATTAAGCCGTAAAATAATTGCAATTTTGTTATTGAAGGCCCAGCTTTCATATTAAAGCCAGTAAACGTGACTTCGAAACCTATTCAACAAGCTTCAAGTGACACAAATACTTGGAGTTTCGATTCACGTTATGTAAGTCAAAGGCCCTTTGACTTGCATAACGCCGATGGAAATGACACCTCTCTATAGCTAACGTTTTACGAGTTCTTCGGCGATTGGCCTTAAACAATACAGCTATAAACGCTCAACGGTAATTAAATCTTATAAGTGTGTCGGCATTGTGTATTATGCGATGTAACCTAATATGTATATGTCGAACCGCAAATAATAACTTTGTAGACCTAATTACTCTAATTAGCATAACATAAACCTACATAAACTATATATTTTTAGATTCGGGCCGCTGCCGGCAATACAGTGCGACCAAAAATTTTCACATTTTTTACAGTTTTTACGTGAAAACCCATTACATTGACCGCTTTGTTAACATTTTGAGCGACTTACCACAGCTAATTGCTTGTAACATAATTATTTGTACTGACCCCTGATAAACTAATTACACCACATTGTGCGCGACGACGTCCCGCGTCGTCTGATACCTTACACGAGTTCATCAGGTGGGTGCTGTGCACCACAAGACCGTTTTTCGCTTGCGGAACCGGGATTTTCACTTTGTTTTGACACTAAATCAACATTAATTAGTTTTTTGACTACGGACGCATAGTGCGAATTGCATACCATCCGGTGCGCGAAGACATTACCTGTCTTCCGACGCCCCACACGGGTTCATCATCATCTGCATAGTGCATCATTAGGCCGACTCCATAGATTTTTGATTAGATTTCACTTAAATTTTAATTCCTGTAAATTCACGTAGGTGCAGGGGGCTTCTGACGCCTTGGGCTGTTCAGGGGATACGGCAGCTTCATCGCCGCACCGTCTAAACACCAATCTTCCGAGGGGTTCCCGAGGGAGTGACTGTTCAACCTGGTACCTACTTACCAAAACTTACGTGCTCGTTTTCTGGTCTTCCATCAATAGAAACCTGTACATCTGGTGCTGGGAACGTGTCCACTGGGACGCCCTCTGTCCGTAGGTACCGTTCCCGATCTTCCAGGTGGTACAGTTCGCCTAAAATAATTCATTTTCTTCCAAATTTCACTTTAAATTTTACGTTTTTGGGCGTTATTTCCAAATTTTTACAAGGAAGCCTATACAACTCTTCGCACCACCGTGTGGCCACCGACGAGGCCTTTCCATAGGTACCTCACTCGACCGCCTGGTGTCCGTAGTTTTTCAGTAAAATCCGTTTTTAAGAAATTTTCACTTTTCAGGGGAATTTCTAACTTTTTTGTTTCAGGCTTTTTTCAAATTTTAATTGTACACCCTTGAAGAGCTCGCCGAGACGATTCTGCCGGTACCTCGTGCGACCTTCTAGGACTTATAGTTTTTGAGTAATTAGCGTCTTTGTGTGAGTGGGCAGAGCCAGAGTTTACCTTAGGGCGACGTTTCTGTTCAAAACAACCGCAAATAATAACTTTGTAGACCTAATTACTCTAATTAGCATAACATAAACCTACATAAACTATATATTTTTAGATTCGGGCCGCTGCCGGCAATACAGTGCGACCAAAAATTTTCACATTTTTTACAGTTTTTACGTGAAAACCCATTACATTGACCGCTTTGTTAACATTTTGAGCGACTTACCACAGCTAATTGCTTGTAACATAATTATTTGTACTGACCCCTGATAAACTAATTACACCACATCGTGCGCGACGACGTCCCGCGTCGTCTGATACCTTACACGAGTTCATCAGGTGGGTGCTGTGCACCACAAGACCGTTTTTCGCTTGCGGAACCGAGATTTTCACTTTGTTTTGACACTAAATCAACATTAATTAGTTTTTTGACTACGGACGCATAGTGCGAATTGCATACCATCCGGTGCGCGAAGACATTACCTGTCTTCCGACGCCCCACACGGGTTCATCATCATCTGCATAGTGCATCATTAGGCCGACTCCATAGATTTTTGATTAGATTTCACTTAAATTTTAATTCCTGTAAATTCACGTAGGTGCAGGGGGCTTCTGACGCCTTGGGCTGTTCAGGGGATACGGCAGCTTCATCGCCGCACCGTCTAAACACCAATCTTCCGAGGGGTTCCCGAGGGAGTGACTGTTCAACCTGGTACCTACTTACCAAAACTTACCTGCTCGTTTTCTGGTCTTCCATCAATAGAAACCTGTACATCTGGTGCTGGGAACGTGTCCACTGGGACGCCCTCTGTCCGTAGGTACCGTTCCCGATCTTCCAGGTGGTACAGTTCGCCTAAAATAATTCATTTTCTTCCAAATTTCACTTTAAATTTTACGTTTTTGGGCGTTATTTCCAAATTTTTACAAGGAAGCCTATACAACTCTTCGCACCACCGTGTGGCCACCGACGAGGCCTTTCCATAGGTACCTCACTCGACCGCCTGGTGTCCGTAGTTTTTCAGTAAAATCCGTTTTTAAGAAATTTTCACTTTTCAGGGGAATTTCTAACTTTTTTGTTTCAGGCTTTTTTCAAATTTTAATTGTACACCCTTGAAGAGCTCGCCGAGACGATTCTGCCGGTACCTCGTGCGACCTTCTAGGACTTATAGTTTTTGAGTTATTAGCGTCTTTGTGTGAGTGGGCAGAGCCAGAGTTTACCTTAGGGCGACGTTTCTGTTCAAAACAACCGCAAATAATAACTTTGTAGACCTAATTACTCTAATTAGCATAACATAAACCTACATAAACTATATATTTTTAGATTCGGGCCGCTGCCGGCAATACAGTGCGACCAAAAATTTTCACATTTTTTACAGTTTTTACGTGAAAACCCATTACATTGACCGCTTTGTTAACATTTTGAGCGACTTACCACAGCTAATTGCTTGTAACATAATTATTTGTACTGACCCCTGATAAACTAATTACACCACATTGTGCGCGACGACGTCCCGCGTCGTCTGATACCTTACACGAGTTCATCAGGTGGGTGCTGTGCACCACAAGACCGTTTTTCGCTTGCGGAACCGGGATTTTCACTTTGTTTTGACACTAAATCAACATTAATTAGTTTTTTGACTACGGACGCATAGTGCGAATTGCATACCATCCGGTGCGCGAAGACATTACCTGTCTTCCGACGCCCCACACGGGTTCATCATCATCTGCATAGTGCATCATTAGGCCGACTCCATAGATTTTTGATTAGATTTCACTTAAATTTTAATTCCTGTAAATTCACGTAGGTGCAGGGGGCTTCTGACGCCTTGGGCTGTTCAGGGGATACGGCAGCTTCATCGCCGCACCGTCTAAACACCAATCTTCCGAGGGGTTCCCGAGGGAGTGACTGTTCAACCTGGTACCTACTTACCAAAACTTACCTGCTCGTTTTCTGGTCTTCCATCAATAGAAACCTGTACATCTGGTGCTGGGAACGTGTCCACTGGGACGCCCTCTGTCCGTAGGTACCGTTCCCGATCTTCCAGGTGGTACAGTTCGCCTAAAATAATTCATTTTCTTCCAAATTTCACTTTAAATTTTACGTTTTTGGGCGTTATTTCCAAATTTTTACAAGGAAGCCTATACAACTCTTCGCACCACCGTGTGGCCACCGACGAGGCCTTTCCATAGGTACCTCACTCGACCGCCTGGTGTCCGTAGTTTTTCAGTAAAATCCGTTTTTAAGAAATTTTCACTTTTCAGGGGAATTTCTAACTTTTTTGTTTCAGGCTTTTTTCAAATTTTAATTGTACACCCTTGAAGAGCTCGCCGAGACGATTCTGCCGGTACCTCGTGCGACCTTCTAGGACTTATAGTTTTTGAGTAATTAGCGTCTTTGTGTGAGTGGGCAGAGCCAGAGTTTACCTTAGGGCGACGTTTCTGTTCAAAACAACCGCAAATAATAACTTTGTAGACCTAATTACTCTAATTAGCATAACATAAACCTACATAAACTATATATTTTTAGATTCGGGCCGCTGCCGGCAATACAGTGCGACCAAAAATTTTCACATTTTTTACAGTTTTTACGTGAAAACCCATTACATTGACCGCTTTGTTAACATTTTGAGCGACTTACCACAGCTAATTGCTTGTAACATAATTATTTGTACTGACCCCTGATAAACTAATTACACCACATTGTGCGCGACGACGTCCCGCGTCGTCTGATACCTTACACGAGTTCATCAGGTGGGTGCTGTGCACCACAAGACCGTTTTTCGCTTGCGGAACCGGGATTTTCACTTTGTTTTGACACTAAATCAACATTAATTAGTTTTTTGACTACGGACGCATAGTGCGAATTGCATACCATCCGGTGCGCGAAGACATTACCTGTCTTCCGACGCCCCACACGGGTTCATCATCATCTGCATAGTGCATCATTAGGCCGACTCCATAGATTTTTGATTAGATTTCACTTAAATTTTAATTCCTGTAAATTCACGTAGGTGCAGGGGGCTTCTGACGCCTTGGGCTGTTCAGGGGATACGGCAGCTTCATCGCCGCACCGTCTAAACACCAATCTTCCGAGGGGTTCCCGAGGGAGTGACTGTTCAACCTGGTACCTACTTACCAAAACTTACCTGCTCGTTTTCTGGTCTTCCATCAATAGAAACCTGTACATCTGGTGCTGGGAACGTGTCCACTGGGACGCCCTCTGTCCGTAGGTACCGTTCCCGATCTTCCAGGTGGTACAGTTCGCCTAAAATAATTCATTTTCTTCCAAATTTCACTTTAAATTTTACGTTTTTGGGCGTTATTTCCAAATTTTTACAAGGAAGCCTATACAACTCTTCGCACCACCGTGTGGCCACCGACGAGGCCTTTCCATAGGTACCTCACTCGACCGCCTGGTGTCCGTAGTTTTTCAGTAAAATCCGTTTTTAAGAAATTTTCACTTTTCAGGGGAATTTCTAACTTTTTTGTTTCAGGCTTTTTTCAAATTTTAATTGTACACCCTTGAAGAGCTCGCCGAGACGATTCTGCCGGTACCTCGTGCGACCTTCTAGGACTTATAGTTTTTGAGTAATTAGCGTCTTTGTGTGAGTGGGCAGAGCCAGAGTTTACCTTAGGGCGACGTTTCTGTTCAAAACAACCGCAAATAATAACTTTGTAGACCTAATTACTCTAATTAGCATAACATAAACCTACATAAACTATATATTTTTAGATTCGGGCCGCTGCCGGCAATACAGTGCGACCAAAAATTTTCACATTTTTTACAGTTTTTACGTGAAAACCCATTACATTGACCGCTTTGTTAACATTTTGAGCGACTTACCACAGCTAATTGCTTGTAACATAATTATTTGTACTGACCCCTGATAAACTAATTACACCACATTGTGCGCGACGACGTCCCGCGTCGTCTGATACCTTACACGAGTTCATCAGGTGGGTGCTGTGCACCACAAGACCGTTTTACGCTTGCGGAACCGGGATTTTCACTTTGTTTTGACACTAAATCAACATTAATTAGTTTTTTGACTACGGACGCATAGTGCGAATTGCATACCATCCGGTGCGCGAAGACATTACCTGTCTTCCGACGCCCCACACGGGTTCATCATCATCTGCATAGTGCATCATTAGGCCGACTCCATAGATTTTTGATTAGATTTCACTTAAATTTTAATTCCTGTAAATTCACGTAGGTGCAGGGGGCTTCTGACGCCTTGGGCTGTTCAGGGGATACGGCAGCTTCATCGCCGCACCGTCTAAACACCAATCTTCCGAGGGGTTCCCGAGGGAGTGACTGTTCAACCTGGTACCTACTTACCAAAACTTACCTGCTCGTTTTCTGGTCTTCCATCAATAGAAACCTGTACATCTGGTGCTGGGAACGTGTCCACTGGGACGCCCTCTGTCCGTAGGTACCGTTCCCGATCTTCCAGGTGGTACAGTTCGCCTAAAATAATTCATTTTCTTCCAAATTTCACTTTAAATTTTACGTTTTTGGGCGTTATTTCCAAATTTTTACAAGGAAGCCTATACAACTCTTCGCACCACCGTGTGGCCACCGACGAGGCCTTTCCATAGGTACCTCACTCGACCGCCTGGTGTCCGTAGTTTTTCAGTAAAATCCGTTTTTAAGAAATTTTCACTTTTCAGGGGAATTTCTAACTTTTTTGTTTCAGGCTTTTTTCAAATTTTAATTGTACACCCTTGAAGAGCTCGCCGAGACGATTCTGCCGGTACCTCGTGCGACCTTCTAGGACTTATAGTTTTTGAGTAATTAGCGTCTTTGTGTGAGTGGGCAGAGCCAGAGTTTACCTTAGGGCGACGTTTCTGTTCAAAACAACCGCAAATAATAACTTTGTAGACCTAATTACTCTAATTAGCATAACATAAACCTACATAAACTATATATTTTTAGATTCGGGCCGCTGCCGGCAATACAGTGCGACCAAAAATTTTCACATTTTTTACAGTTTTTACGTGAAAACCCATTACATTGACCGCTTTGTTAACATTTTGAGCGACTTACCACAGCTAATTGCTTGTAACATAATTATTTGTACTGACCCCTGATAAACTAATTACACCACATCGTGCGCGACGACGTCCCGCGTCGTCTGATACCTTACACGAGTTCATCAGGTGGGTGCTGTGCACCACAAGACCGTTTTTCGCTTGCGGAACCGAGATTTTCACTTTGTTTTGACACTAAATCAACATTAATTAGTTTTTTGACTACGGACGCATAGTGCGAATTGCATACCATCCGGTGCGCGAAGACATTACCTGTCTTCCGACGCCCCACACGGGTTCATCATCATCTGCATAGTGCATCATTAGGCCGACTCCATAGATTTTTGATTAGATTTCACTTAAATTTTAATTCCTGTAAATTCACGTAGGTGCAGGGGGCTTCTGACGCCTTGGGCTGTTCAGGGGATACGGCAGCTTCATCGCCGCACCGTCTAAACACCAATCTTCCGAGGGGTTCCCGAGGGAGTGACTGTTCAACCTGGTACCTACTTACCAAAACTTACCTGCTCGTTTTCTGGTCTTCCATCAATAGAAACCTGTACATCTGGTGCTGGGAACGTGTCCACTGGGACGCCCTCTGTCCGTAGGTACCGTTCCCGATCTTCCAGGTGGTACAGTTCGCCTAAAATAATTCATTTTCTTCCAAATTTCACTTTAAATTTTACGTTTTTGGGCGTTATTTCCAAATTTTTACAAGGAAGCCTATACAACTCTTCGCACCACCGTGTGGCCACCGACGAGGCCTTTCCATAGGTACCTCACTCGACCGCCTGGTGTCCGTAGTTTTTCAGTAAAATCCGTTTTTAAGAAATTTTCACTTTTCAGGGGAATTTCTAACTTTTTTGTTTCAGGCTTTTTTCAAATTTTAATTGTACACCCTTGAAGAGCTCGCCGAGACGATTCTGCCGGTACCTCGTGCGACCTTCTAGGACTTATAGTTTTTGAGTAATTAGCGTCTTTGTGTGAGTGGGCAGAGCCAGAGTTTACCTTAGGGCGACGTTTCTGTTCAAAACAACCGCAAATAATAACTTTGTAGACCTAATTACTCTAATTAGCATAACATAAACCTACATAAACTATATATTTTTAGATTCGGGCCGCTGCCGGCAATACAGTGCGACCAAAAATTTTCACATTTTTTACAGTTTTTACGTGAAAACCCATTACATTGACCGCTTTGTTAACATTTTGAGCGACTTACCACAGCTAATTGCTTGTAACATAATTATTTGTACTGACCCCTGATAAACTAATTACACCACATTGTGCGCGACGACGTCCCGCGTCGTCTGATACCTTACACGAGTTCATCAGGTGGGTGCTGTGCACCACAAGACCGTTTTTCGCTTGCGGAACCGGGATTTTCACTTTGTTTTGACACTAAATCAACATTAATTAGTTTTTTGACTACGGACGCATAGTGCGAATTGCATACCATCCGGTGCGCGAAGACATTACCTGTCTTCCGACGCCCCACACGGGTTCATCATCATCTGCATAGTGCATCATTAGGCCGACTCCATAGATTTTTGATTAGATTTCACTTAAATTTTAATTCCTGTAAATTCACGTAGGTGCAGGGGGCTTCTGACGCCTTGGGCTGTTCAGGGGATACGGCAGCTTCATCGCCGCACCGTCTAAACACCAATCTTCCGAGGGGTTCCCGAGGGAGTGACTGTTCAACCTGGTACCTACTTACCAAAACTTACCTGCTCGTTTTCTGGTCTTCCATCAATAGAAACCTGTACATCTGGTGCTGGGAACGTGTCCACTGGGACGCCCTCTGTCCGTAGGTACCGTTCCCGATCTTCCAGGTGGTACAGTTCGCCTAAAATAATTCATTTTCTTCCAAATTTCACTTTAAATTTTACGTTTTTGGGCGTTATTTCCAAATTTTTACAAGGAAGCCTATACAACTCTTCGCACCACCGTGTGGCCACCGACGAGGCCTTTCCATAGGTACCTCACTCGACCGCCTGGTGTCCGTAGTTTTTCAGTAAAATCCGTTTTTAAGAAATTTTCACTTTTCAGGGGAATTTCTAACTTTTTTGTTTCAGGCTTTTTTCAAATTTTAATTGTACACCCTTGAAGAGCTCGCCGAGACGATTCTGCCGGTACCTCGTGCGACCTTCTAGGACTTATAGTTTTTGAGTAATTAGCGTCTTTGTGTGAGTGGGCAGAGCCAGAGTTTACCTTAGGGCGACGTTTCTGTTCAAAACAACCGCAAATAATAACTTTGTAGACCTAATTACTCTAATTAGCATAACATAAACCTACATAAACTATATATTTTTAGATTCGGGCCGCTGCCGGCAATACAGTGCGACCAAAAATTTTCACATTTTTTACAGTTTTTACGTGAAAACCCATTACATTGACCGCTTTGTTAACATTTTGAGCGACTTACCACAGCTAATTGCTTGTAACATAATTATTTGTACTGACCCCTGATAAACTAATTACACCACATCGTGCGCGACGACGTCCCGCGTCGTCTGATACCTTACACGAGTTCATCAGGTGGGTGCTGTGCACCACAAGACCGTTTTTCGCTTGCGGAACCGAGATTTTCACTTTGTTTTGACACTAAATCAACATTAATTAGTTTTTTGACTACGGACGCATAGTGCGAATTGCATACCATCCGGTGCGCGAAGACATTACCTGTCTTCCGACGCCCCACACGGGTTCATCATCATCTGCATAGTGCATCATTAGGCCGACTCCATAGATTTTTGATTAGATTTCACTTAAATTTTAATTCCTGTAAATTCACGTAGGTGCAGGGGGCTTCTGACGCCTTGGGCTGTTCAGGGGATACGGCAGCTTCATCGCCGCACCGTCTAAACACCAATCTTCCGAGGGGTTCCCGAGGGAGTGACTGTTCAACCTGGTACCTACTTACCAAAACTTACCTGCTCGTTTTCTGGTCTTCCATCAATAGAAACCTGTACATCTGGTGCTGGGAACGTGTCCACTGGGACGCCCTCTGTCCGTAGGTACCGTTCCCGATCTTCCAGGTGGTACAGTTCGCCTAAAATAATTCATTTTCTTCCAAATTTCACTTTAAATTTTACGTTTTTGGGCGTTATTTCCAAATTTTTACAAGGAAGCCTATACAACTCTTCGCACCACCGTGTGGCCACCGACGAGGCCTTTCCATAGGTACCTCACTCGACCGCCTGGTGTCCGTAGTTTTTCAGTAAAATCCGTTTTTAAGAAATTTTCACTTTTCAGGGGAATTTCTAACTTTTTTGTTTCAGGCTTTTTTCAAATTTTAATTGTACACCCTTGAAGAGCTCGCCGAGACGATTCTGCCGGTACCTCGTGCGACCTTCTAGGACTTATAGTTTTTGAGTTATTAGCGTCTTTGTGTGAGTGGGCAGAGCCAGAGTTTACCTTAGGGCGACGTTTCTGTTCAAAACAACCGCAAATAATAACTTTGTAGACCTAATTACTCTAATTAGCATAACATAAACCTACATAAACTATATATTTTTAGATTCGGGCCGCTGCCGGCAATACAGTGCGACCAAAAATTTTCACATTTTTTACAGTTTTTACGTGAAAACCCATTACATTGACCGCTTTGTTAACATTTTGAGCGACTTACCACAGCTAATTGCTTGTAACATAATTATTTGTACTGACCCCTGATAAACTAATTACACCACATTGTGCGCGACGACGTCCCGCGTCGTCTGATACCTTACACGAGTTCATCAGGTGGGTGCTGTGCACCACAAGACCGTTTTTCGCTTGCGGAACCGGGATTTTCACTTTGTTTTGACACTAAATCAACATTAATTAGTTTTTTGACTACGGACGCATAGTGCGAATTGCATACCATCCGGTGCGCGAAGACATTACCTGTCTTCCGACGCCCCACACGGGTTCATCATCATCTGCATAGTGCATCATTAGGCCGACTCCATAGATTTTTGATTAGATTTCACTTAAATTTTAATTCCTGTAAATTCACGTAGGTGCAGGGGGCTTCTGACGCCTTGGGCTGTTCAGGGGATACGGCAGCTTCATCGCCGCACCGTCTAAACACCAATCTTCCGAGGGGTTCCCGAGGGAGTGACTGTTCAACCTGGTACCTACTTACCAAAACTTACCTGCTCGTTTTCTGGTCTTCCATCAATAGAAACCTGTACATCTGGTGCTGGGAACGTGTCCACTGGGACGCCCTCTGTCCGTAGGTACCGTTCCCGATCTTCCAGGTGGTACAGTTCGCCTAAAATAATTCATTTTCTTCCAAATTTCACTTTAAATTTTACGTTTTTGGGCGTTATTTCCAAATTTTTACAAGGAAGCCTATACAACTCTTCGCACCACCGTGTGGCCACCGACGAGGCCTTTCCATAGGTACCTCACTCGACCGCCTGGTGTCCGTAGTTTTTCAGTAAAATCCGTTTTTAAGAAATTTTCACTTTTCAGGGGAATTTCTAACTTTTTTGTTTCAGGCTTTTTTCAAATTTTAATTGTACACCCTTGAAGAGCTCGCCGAGACGATTCTGCCGGTACCTCGTGCGACCTTCTAGGACTTATAGTTTTTGAGTAATTAGCGTCTTTGTGTGAGTGGGCAGAGCCAGAGTTTACCTTAGGGCGACGTTTCTGTTCAAAACAACCGCAAATAATAACTTTGTAGACCTAATTACTCTAATTAGCATAACATAAACCTACATAAACTATATATTTTTAGATTCGGGCCGCTGCCGGCAATACAGTGCGACCAAAAATTTTCACATTTTTTACAGTTTTTACGTGAAAACCCATTACATTGACCGCTTTGTTAACATTTTGAGCGACTTACCACAGCTAATTGCTTGTAACATAATTATTTGTACTGACCCCTGATAAACTAATTACACCACATTGTGCGCGACGACGTCCCGCGTCGTCTGATACCTTACACGAGTTCATCAGGTGGGTGCTGTGCACCACAAGACCGTTTTTCGCTTGCGGAACCGGGATTTTCACTTTGTTTTGACACTAAATCAACATTAATTAGTTTTTTGACTACGGACGCATAGTGCGAATTGCATACCATCCGGTGCGCGAAGACATTACCTGTCTTCCGACGCCCCACACGGGTTCATCATCATCTGCATAGTGCATCATTAGGCCGACTCCATAGATTTTTGATTAGATTTCACTTAAATTTTAATTCCTGTAAATTCACGTAGGTGCAGGGGGCTTCTGACGCCTTGGGCTGTTCAGGGGATACGGCAGCTTCATCGCCGCACCGTCTAAACACCAATCTTCCGAGGGGTTCCCGAGGGAGTGACTGTTCAACCTGGTACCTACTTACCAAAACTTACCTGCTCGTTTTCTGGTCTTCCATCAATAGAAACCTGTACATCTGGTGCTGGGAACGTGTCCACTGGGACGCCCTCTGTCCGTAGGTACCGTTCCCGATCTTCCAGGTGGTACAGTTCGCCTAAAATAATTCATTTTCTTCCAAATTTCACTTTAAATTTTACGTTTTTGGGCGTTATTTCCAAATTTTTACAAGGAAGCCTATACAACTCTTCGCACCACCGTGTGGCCACCGACGAGGCCTTTCCATAGGTACCTCACTCGACCGCCTGGTGTCCGTAGTTTTTCAGTAAAATCCGTTTTTAAGAAATTTTCACTTTTCAGGGGAATTTCTAACTTTTTTGTTTCAGGCTTTTTTCAAATTTTAATTGTACACCCTTGAAGAGCTCGCCGAGACGATTCTGCCGGTACCTCGTGCGACCTTCTAGGACTTATAGTTTTTGAGTAATTAGCGTCTTTGTGTGAGTGGGCAGAGCCAGAGTTTACCTTAGGGCGACGTTTCTGTTCAAAACAACCGCAAATAATAACTTTGTAGACCTAATTACTCTAATTAGCATAACATAAACCTACATAAACTATATATTTTTAGATTCGGGCCGCTGCCGGCAATACAGTGCGACCAAAAATTTTCACATTTTTTACAGTTTTTACGTGAAAACCCATTACATTGACCGCTTTGTTAACATTTTGAGCGACTTACCACAGCTAATTGCTTGTAACATAATTATTTGTACTGACCCCTGATAAACTAATTACACCACATTGTGCGCGACGACGTCCCGCGTCGTCTGATACCTTACACGAGTTCATCAGGTGGGTGCTGTGCACCACAAGACCGTTTTTCGCTTGCGGAACCGGGATTTTCACTTTGTTTTGACACTAAATCAACATTAATTAGTTTTTTGACTACGGACGCATAGTGCGAATTGCATACCATCCGGTGCGCGAAGACATTACCTGTCTTCCGACGCCCCACACGGGTTCATCATCATCTGCATAGTGCATCATTAGGCCGACTCCATAGATTTTTGATTAGATTTCACTTAAATTTTAATTCCTGTAAATTCACGTAGGTGCAGGGGGCTTCTGACGCCTTGGGCTGTTCAGGGGATACGGCAGCTTCATCGCCGCACCGTCTAAACACCAATCTTCCGAGGGGTTCCCGAGGGAGTGACTGTTCAACCTGGTACCTACTTACCAAAACTTACCTGCTCGTTTTCTGGTCTTCCATCAATAGAAACCTGTACATCTGGTGCTGGGAACGTGTCCACTGGGACGCCCTCTGTCCGTAGGTACCGTTCCCGATCTTCCAGGTGGTACAGTTCGCCTAAAATAATTCATTTTCTTCCAAATTTCACTTTAAATTTTACGTTTTTGGGCGTTATTTCCAAATTTTTACAAGGAAGCCTATACAACTCTTCGCACCACCGTGTGGCCACCGACGAGGCCTTTCCATAGGTACCTCACTCGACCGCCTGGTGTCCGTAGTTTTTCAGTAAAATCCGTTTTTAAGAAATTTTCACTTTTCAGGGGAATTTCTAACTTTTTTGTTTCAGGCTTTTTTCAAATTTTAATTGTACACCCTTGAAGAGCTCGCCGAGACGATTCTGCCGGTACCTCGTGCGACCTTCTAGGACTTATAGTTTTTGAGTAATTAGCGTCTTTGTGTGAGTGGGCAGAGCCAGAGTTTACCTTAGGGCGACG
This sequence comes from Eilema caniola, assembly GCA_949126895.1. NCBI lineage: Eukaryota > Metazoa > Arthropoda > Insecta > Lepidoptera > Erebidae > Eilema > Eilema caniola. Next base: position 10,645,485 of record OX421476.1, read on the forward strand.
TTTCTGTTCAAAACAACCGCAAATAATAACTTTGTAGACCTAATTACTCTAATTAGCATAACATAAACCTACATAAACTATATATTTTTAGATTCGGGCCGCTGCCGGCAATACAGTGCGACCAAAAATTTTCACATTTTTTACAGTTTTTACGTGAAAACCCATTACATTGACCGCTTTGTTAACATTTTGAGCGACTTACCACAGCTAATTGCTTGTAACATAATTATTTGTACTGACCCCTGATAAACTAATTACACCACATTGTGCGCGACGACGTCCCGCGTCGTCTGATACCTTACACGAGTTCATCAGGTGGGTGCTGTGCACCACAAGACCGTTTTTCGCTTGCGGAACCGGGATTTTCACTTTGTTTTGACACTAAATCAACATTAATTAGTTTTTTGACTACGGACGCATAGTGCGAATTGCATACCATCCGGTGCGCGAAGACATTACCTGTCTTCCGACGCCCCACACGGGTTCATCATCATCTGCATAGTGCATCATTAGGCCGACTCCATAGATTTTTGATTAGATTTCACTTAAATTTTAATTCCTGTAAATTCACGTAGGTGCAGGGGGCTTCTGACGCCTTGGGCTGTTCAGGGGATACGGCAGCTTCATCGCCGCACCGTCTAAACACCAATCTTCCGAGGGGTTCCCGAGGGAGTGACTGTTCAACCTGGTACCTACTTACCAAAACTTACCTGCTCGTTTTCTGGTCTTCCATCAATAGAAACCTGTACATCTGGTGCTGGGAACGTGTCCACTGGGACGCCCTCTGTCCGTAGGTACCGTTCCCGATCTTCCAGGTGGTACAGTTCGCCTAAAATAATTCATTTTCTTCCAAATTTCACTTTAAATTTTACGTTTTTGGGCGTTATTTCCAAATTTTTACAAGGAAGCCTATTCAACTCTTCGCACCACCGTGTGGCCACCGACGAGGCCTTTCCATAGGTACCTCACTCGACCGCCTGGTGTCCGTAGTTTTTCAGTAAAATCCGTTTTTAAGAAATTTTCACTTTTCAGGGGAATTTCTAACTTTTTTGTTTCAGGCTTTTTTCAAATTTTAATTGTACACCCTTGAAGAGCTCGCCGAGACGATTCTGCCGGTACCTCGTGCGACCTTCTAGGACTTATAGTTTTTGAGTAATTAGCGTCTTTGTGTGAGTGGGCAGAGCCAGAGTTTACCTTAGGGCGACGTTTCTGTTCAAAACAACCGCAAATAATAACTTTGTAGACCTAATTACTCTAATTAGCATAACATAAACCTACATAAACTATATATTTTTAGATTCGGGCCGCTGCCGGCAATACAGTGCGACCAAAAATTTTCACATTTTTTACAGTTTTTACGTGAAAACCCATTACATTGACCGCTTTGTTAACATTTTGAGCGACTTACCACAGCTAATTGCTTGTAACATAATTATTTGTACTGACCCCTGATAAACTAATTACACCACATTGTGCGCGACGACGTCCCGCGTCGTCTGATACCTTACACGAGTTCATCAGGTGGGTGCTGTGCACCACAAGACCGTTTTTCGCTTGCGGAACCGGGATTTTCACTTTGTTTTGACACTAAATCAACATTAATTAGTTTTTTGACTACGGACGCATAGTGCGAATTGCATACCATCCGGTGCGCGAAGACATTACCTGTCTTCCGACGCCCCACACGGGTTCATCATCATCTGCATAGTGCATCATTAGGCCGACTCCATAGATTTTTGATTAGATTTCACTTAAATTTTAATTCCTGTAAATTCACGTAGGTGCAGGGGGCTTCTGACGCCTTGGGCTGTTCAGGGGATACGGCAGCTTCATCGCCGCATCGTCTAAACACCAATCTTCCGAGGGGTTCCCGAGGGAGTGACTGTTCAACCTGGTACCTACTTACCAAAACTTACCTGCTCGTTTTCTGGTCTTCCATCAATAGAAACCTGTACATCTGGTGCTGGGAACGTGTCCACTGGGACGCCCTCTGTCCGTAGGTACCGTTCCCGATCTTCCAGGTGGTACAGTTCGCCTAAAATAATTCATTTTCTTCCAAATTTCACTTTAAATTTTACGTTTTTGGGCGTTATTTCCAAATTTTTACAAGGAAGCCTATTCAACTCTTCGCACCACCGTGTGGCCACCGACGAGGCCTTTCCATAGGTACCTCACTCGACCGCCATACTCGACCATAATTTAAAACACAATGTCTGAACCGGGCACTACTCTGACCCCGGTACGGAGGTTAAGTTTCAACGACGAGTTAGAGGATCGAGAGTGGTCTAGCCAGAACGCCATTATAACTGAGGCCGTTCATATTACGGATGAACTGCGGGAGCTTAGAGTCCGGCTATCACCGTTAACCTGGCCCATCGCGGCTCCCTCTGCGGAATCTTCGGGGCAGATACCGAAGCCTGTGGCCTCTCTAAGTAGTAGTGTACCTCAGGCATCGGCGGAAGCCGCGGAGGTCGTCCCCAAGGAGACGCCTGTCACGCCATCTAGTAGGGTCAGAGAAGCAAAGCGGTGCTTACAAAGGGCTCTGGCTCAGCTTAACAGTGCTCGGAACCTGAAAACGGAGATTAAGGTCGCCGTCACCGCTGCTATTAAGGACCTCTACCAACTGGTCAAGGGGGCCGAGATTACTGGACCCACCTCTCCTCCTTTTCCTCCACCTCTATCCAAGGCGAGGAAAAAGATAGAGAAACCGGGGAAAGGCGGGGCAATACAGCCGACTGTACAGGAATGTGCCGCTAACAACATCTTGCTGGCGAAAATACAGGAGCAGTCGGATCTCATTAAGGAGAATGCTAGGAGCCTGTACCAAATAAAAACTTATATGGAGGGGCGGCAGGACAGTGAAACCAAGCTGTCAGAGTTAAGAGTTGCCATAGAAAGACAAAATGAAACTCTCGAGAGGACAACGTACGCGAGTGTAGCAGCCGCGGGCAAGACCAGGGAGAAGTCTCCGGAACCCGCGGCCCTGCACTCCGTAGTTGTCTCCTCGAGAGACGACTTCGATACGGGAGATGTAGTGCTGGAAAAAGTTAGGAAGGCAATAAGGGCAAAGGAGGGCTGGGTGAAAGTAGAGCGAGTCCGTAAAGGGAAAGATAGAAAAATCATTATGGGTTGTAGAACACAGGAAGAAAGGGAAAAGGTAAAGAAGCGTATTGAGGAGGTAGGGAATGACCTCGTCGTTGAGATCGTCAAGAACAAGGACCCGCTTCTGATCTTGAAGGGCGTATCGCTGGTACACAGCGACGACGAGGTCCTATCGGCCCTTCGAAATCAGAATCTGGGGGTTTTTGACGGCCTCAGCGATGAGGATAATCGTATGGTGGTAAAATATAAAAAGAAAAGTAGAAACCCGCACACCACCCACTATGTGTTGAGCGTATCCCCAATAATTTGGAGAAGGGCGACTGACGCGAGGAAACTTCACGTGGACCTCCAGCGAGTCACTGTGGAGGACCAGTCGCCCTTGGTCCAATGCACCCGCTGTCTGAGCTATGGTCACTCGCGGAAGTTCTGCTTGGAACCCGATGACCTGTGCAGCGGATGCGGGGATAAGCACCTGCAAAAGGATTGCCCCAAAGCAAGCTCTCCCGAGCACGCGCACTGCGTCAACTGCGCACGAGAAAAGCTGTCGCTCCTCCAACACAACGCATTCTCCAAAGAATGTCCCGTCAGGAAAAAGTGGGACGCGATGGCTCGAGCCACCGTAGCTTATTGCTGAAGTGACCCCAGGCATCGCGCCCGACTCTTTAGGGGTACAAGTTTTTTTGCAATAAAGTATATAATAATATAAACTATTAAATCCTAACAATATAAACTGAAATTATGTTATAATAATATTTTAAAAATATGTATTGTAACAAATAATCGTATACAAAAACACAAGTACTAATAAAAACCATCAAATAAATAAATAAATTAATAAATAGACAATAAAAGACTTGTACCCCACGTAAACCAAACTCAAGTAAATTGAAATAATAACACGTCACACAAAAATACTATACAGTATACAATAAATAGTACGCAACACAACATATATTACATACACTTTTTATACTAACTAAATTAGTTATATAAAAAACACATAACCTAGCACTAACACAACACACGCTACTGAAACCAATACACACGATAGACAAGGCCGGGCGTTCTGTGGCTTGTTATTGAATAAACCGCAGAACAAACCGCTAGATATAAGAACACTACACACAAGCCTACACTTACAAATAATAATGGTAAATTCATGAAAATTGAAATTAATAAAAATTAATAGTCTTTCAAACATAGCCTTCAGCTGCTTGATCTAAATCTTGTTTCTTAATTAATCAAATAGTAGTCTCACTTTAGATTTTCGTTCTTCATCCTTCTTTTAAATTAAATTAAATTAACGAGTAAATAAATCAAAAAAGTAAAAAAGAACCGCACAAGTTTAATCTAGTGCGGGTACCCATGGGGAGTCTTGCTAGATTATCTAGATGGGATTCCCATACAAAAAAAAAAAAAAAAAAAAAAAAAAATATGTATATGTCTATCTGTACATAAATTAACAGCATTAGAATACTTTGCAGTTACCTTATTTGATTATGAACCATACTTCCATTACATAAGCCTATGTAATAAGGTAAACAGGTAATTCAATATTGTTTACGACTACAATTATTATTACAGACAGAGGAATGACATAATTTTAGTCAAATACACAATGGAATGGCTAAGGCTAAGTGTACTTCCAGGTAACCTTAGGCGTGAACTTCTTACTTATATATCTTATATGCATAGATAAGGCTAGAGGCATGTGCGTAAAGCATAATCAAGCAAAATTGAAATATTAATTCGATTTTGCTGAGCAGTCGCTCTTAGGATGAAAAAAAAGTTGATAAAATTATGCATAAGTAAAACATTAAAAAGTGAGAAAAGAGACTACAAATATTAATAAAGGAAGTAATTTCTCTAAAGCATGACACAGATTATTAGAACAGCTGCACCACGTGTTGGTTTGTAGGACACATTCATTAATATATTATATTAAATACAAAGGGGGTGCGTGTGAACATGTAGGAGGTAAATTCACATGAACAACGACCAGAAGCTGTGATCTGTGCTACTTATTACAGTTGTATTTTCTCGAAATTTCGCGTAGCAGATCCGGAGGGTTGCGCGGGTCTAAGTACACTGGTCTCTCCCTAAAAGTAGGTACGGATTAGTTGTATACACGTGCGGGGTGTGGGAAAATATCCCCCGAAAGCAAGGTGCAGTTCGTTAGTGGAATATTATATGAAGAAGAGATTTTCATATGTTTCCCGACTGGAATTAATTTAATAACGAAGCGAATAAATATTTTATTAGCTGCATCAGCATACTTTGCAGAGACGTAACCTTTGTTAGCAAAGTTAAATTTAGATGTTTAATTGATTATGAATTATGTATGAACCATACTCCAATCCCACAAATAAGCCTATCTCATAAGTAGAGAAGAGACAAACTACACGTTTTGGCGATGTCGTGCGATTATATTTTATTTTCACAACACTGTAAAAGTAACAAAATTTGATATGGCAATATAATGTCTTCTTTTTGTTCTGGCAGCTAAACTTACATAAAGCAGAAAATTTACCTCCCGCATACCGTATCTTCTATCCGGGACGGCCTTACGGTTATTTATGTGGGACTTTCACCACAACAAACCGCCTAGCTATACCTGCAACGAAATGAGCGGGCCACCGGTACCGAACTAAATTATATCAAACACATCAGAAGCACAAACAACAAAAGCAAATATTTAATAAAAAAAAATACACAGTTAAAATGATAAATATGTATTTTTTATCTCTGTTATCGTTACTTATCTATACCTACTAATGCGATAAAAATCTAAACAAAAAATGTGTAGTAACTACTCGAGTAGCACCTATTACTGCAATGAAAACGTAATACAAAATTGCATGTAAACTTGCAATTAGTAACATGCCATGCATTAGAGTTTTACTGTATGTTTACTTTCATTAGAACAGCTGGTAAATGTAGCAGCTTAGTTAATGCTTATATTACATGCTAATACCGGTCCTTTGTAAAAATTCAATTTCACTGATTAAATAATGTTCGAAAAGTCGACCATGCATTGATAGACATAGAGGTCAGAAGACTTAATGACACTAACCATTAAAATACGAGCGTACTTACTATACCGGATGTAAGGGAAACGCTCCCGAAGCCGAAAGCCCGTGGTATTACTTCGGGAATAGGTACTACATATTGGCATAATTTTTTAAAGTTTTACAATTTTTTTTGTTTTGTTTTTTCAGTTTTCTTTATTCTTCATCATATAGAAAAGCTTAATGAAACGACAATTTCATAAAAAAAAACATCGCTACTAAAAAGTAAACGCTTGGTGCCATTTGTTTTTTTTTCTGCAGTGATGTTTAAAATATTATGTTGTAATCATACTAATTATTATAAATGCGAAAGTTTGTGAGTATGGATGGATGTATGTATGGATGTTTACAGCTTATGCATCAGAATAACACATAGGCTATATATATCATCAAGCTACCACTCAAGGGAGCGGAGCAGTGATCATTAATGTCAACAAATCCGACTCCCACGCGGGCGTAACCGCGGGCAACAGCTAGTATAAAATAAAATTATATATAATATAAAACTTAACAAACAAATTGGCGCACCAAAGTTCTGTATTTGACGTTTTTGCAAACACTTAACGATGGTAAAGAGTAACTCAAGTGCTGGACTCACTAAAAAAAAAATAAAGTAAACCCCTTACGTAGAATAAAAATCAATAAGACGCCATGATCAGCTGTGTCAACCTACCGTCATCGTCGTCCCCGCCGCGTTGTAGCGGAAGGAATAAAAAAAGTCGTGACATGATGCAAAATGAGATGTTTCCTGTCATATGTAGTCACAGTCGAAGAGGCGTTTAAGAATGAGTGCCAAATTACCTCGGTGGGACTTCACTTGTCTACATATTAGGTACGTGTTGAATTGATTCTAGAAAGGGAATGGAATTGAGTGGAGGCCAACATCGTTTTACTTTTTTTGGGGATTAAATAAGAATGTTATTACTTGTACTTGTAAGAGGATGTGAGGACATAGCGCACCTTCGGTGCAACAAAGTCATAAATACCCAAAATAGCAAAATCGACTTAAGTACGCCAGATCGTTTAAAAATAATATTAGTAATTGAAAATAAAATTATTTCATGAAACTGTAGCGAAAGAAACAAACAATATAAAACAAAGTCATAAATACCCAAAATAGCTAAATCGACTTCAGTACCTACGCCAGATCGTTTAAAAATAATATTAGTAATTGAAAATGTTACGACTTTGTTGCACCGATGATGGTGCGATAGGTCGGTAATTGTAGACAGTAGAAAAAGTGAAAATCATAAATCTCTGCTTCGTCATACTTAATAGGATAAAGAGAACAGTATTAAGACACAAAGATAGAGTATTCTTATCCTATCCTGACTTCTGCATTTTGAAATTGTTACGAACGAGATATGTCTCATATTAACTCTGAGCCATAAAAAAGATAAATACCTCTGCGTAGTAAATGATCTTTCCCATAGAAAAATCGTTGCCTATTCTCAGTTTTAGAAGAAGTACGTTTTTTAATACGTAATTTTTTATACTAGGTAATAGGTATAATAGCAAAAAGACAGATGAAGCATTTTTTTTCCCCCTTGATAGCCATCGCTTATGTAATGTTAACAAGACCAAAAGTACCTTCTAAAATGCTACTTGTAAAGAAAAACAAAAAAAATGGGCGGGGAGGCTTCTGGCAGTTTTAACACAGCTTGATAAAGATTAAGATATGCCAACGTTTGAGGTGATCGGTCAAACTGTTTTGGAGCTATCATTAATTTTTATCTGAATAGATTAAGATGACAAACATGTAGGTGGATAGGTACATGACCTGACTGATGCTAAGCGGTTACTCCCGCCGATAAGGCTCACGCCACATTTGACTGAATCACTTATAATATTGCATTGCCGTTCTGAAGTGGAAAA